>CM073137.1:38080017-39280017 GCA_037039145.1 Fundulus diaphanus
GAAACCAAAAACTGTGGAGAAATTGTTGTTTCTTAATAAAAATGCATGAAATCATCCAAGTTACACAAGCATCAGCCTATTCATTACCCCCTCCCTAGTTCCATAAGCACTTTCACTGTCCTCTGCCTGATTAAGGCTATGCCATTTTTGTAGAGTCACAGAAAAACATTATTACACAACATGCCATATCACATGACACTCCTATTTTGGGAATAATTACACACAGAGAATACATTCAAACAATATTATATTGTACACATGTGTTTACAAAATTTATGTAGACAAATGATTTCGTCCTACACCTTCTGTGAAGTCATTCCCAAGAGCCATAATAGACAAAAATGATATGCATCACACGTGTTAAGATACAGCTGGCTGTGATTATACAACTTGCCAGTAGGTGGTGCTGTGTGCACATGAACCGTCAAGAAATGAACCTTTTCTCGAACCAGTTGGCTGAGTGGTTCAATGCCTCATGAGGCTTCATCTCGCCATCACTAGGTGTAATGAATCAGAGGCAGGAGACCCAGAATTCAGCCAGACCAGCAGAGGTTCAAAAGAAAAGAACTTTTATTAACAAAAAACTGGACAAAAACCCAAAATGGCCGTCGAACCAAAAAACGGCAGAAAAACAAACAGTCCAGCAGGGGAAGGCAAAAACAGGAACAGACAGGCAGAACAGGATGGCTCAGGTTACAGGAGACAACAGGGTCAAAAATCCAAAAGCAAAATATACAAAGAATATTGCTGGAGAAGACTCACCCGTAAACTCAACAAGACGACCTGGCACTGATGTTTGGTGGTCTCAACTGTTTATATGGAGGTGGAAACAGGTGAAACCAGTGAGAGGTAATTGCTTGAGGGGTGGAGTTAAGCAGGTGTGTGGAGTAAGTAATCAGACCAGTCATCAGTGCCAAGGCCCAAAACAAGAACTCAGGAACAGACCAGAACCCAAACCGAAACAATAACTGCACAAAACAGGAACAAAAGAAAACTCAAGACAAAACTAAACAGAGGCAGAAGACAAACTATTACAAATGGGCCACAATATTTGTCACAGGAATTTAAGACCTTCATGTGAAACTGGAGCACTGAATGTCTTCACCTGGCTACCCACAAAGCAGCAAAAAGGCTGAGTCTGCAGTCAAAACATCAAAACGACTCATGCAGAAAGCAGCAGCTGCAGGACAGGCTCCATACTTGGCTATGCTGGATCATCTGTAATGATTAGCAATTCTGCAGTGACAGTGAGGTCACTCCTTGTCTGCTCTGCACACTTCCTGTAATCAGCTTGACCAGCAACACTACTGGATGCCTCAATTACTTGAGTCACTGCACCTGATCTGCTCAGTATATATTCCTGCCTCAGACCCTGTGTTGCTGCCAGATTCTCAAAAGCCATAGAGTGAGTAGACCTTTCAGCATTTCTGTGATTGCCTGCTTGATATTGATCATTGGTGTTTTGTGGATTTCTTCCTGTTTGCCTTGCCCCTGTTGGACTCTACTATGAACCTTGGATTTCTGGACACTCTTTGATTCTTTCCTGTCTTATGACTAAGCCTCTTGCCTGCTCCCTTTGGAAACATCTTCCTACCTCCTGTCTATTGTGCATGACCCAAGCCGGATTTCTGATTTTTTTTTTTTTGCCTCACCCCAACAACTTATCAGTTGTGAAAAGACTCTGCTTGAGCGCTCAGTGCTTCTTGTCTGGACCAGTGCTTCATCTCGGCTCCCGAGAAAGTTAGTGGCTTATTTTCATTGTTCATTCATCCTTCCTGAGTGTGGTTCGGGCACTAACCTTTCTCTCTCCCTTTCAGTGGTTCCTGAGTGCACTTCAACCTGCTACATCTGCAGCTTTGCCAGTTTCTTACTAAAAACCTTAAATTATTGTTGTTGTCCGATTTTAATTATTGGGTGTCCAGTTTCCAATGTATTACAACATTATAATACTCCAAGTCAAGGTCCGGACACAAGCCCGGCCCAGAGACTTTTGAGTAGGAGAACCCAGACGACAATCAAGGACTTATCAGGAACAGACAAAGACAGAGTACTACTATGAAGGACTTGAGCTGTCTCAAGGCAGGGGACAGTGTGTGGGTCCAGCCATACAACTATGGTCAAAAATGGAATGTGGCAAATGTTCTAAGAACAGTGAGCCCAATATCTTATGAGGTTGAATTGGAGTCTGGTGGTGTTGTGCGGAGAAACCGTTGTCATCACAGGCACAACTACAGCACAACAGCTCCACCAATACATACAGAGACTACGGTAAGCATAGACTGTAGTATGTGCTGGGCAAGGGGATGGTAAAATGGTAAATGGCTTGTACTTGTATAGCGCTTTTAACTAGTCTTGACGACCTCCAAAGCGCTTTACACTACAGTCAGTCATTCACCCATTCACACACACATTCACACCCTGACACCATTGTTACTACTAGGTCTGGTTGTCAGGTTAAACAGCCTGCATTCCTAAAAGACTATTATAAATTAGATGTTGCTTGTTTAATCTTACAGGATGTGGTTGCAGCAATGTTGAAAAAAATGCATTTCTTGTATCTCCATAGATTTTATTTTTGGAACCAGAAAATTCAGAATCTGTTAATGGTTCTGATGCATTAGGATGATGCACATTAAGGAGGTGTTTATGTTGGGTTATCAGAAACGTAAAATGTCTGGTCAAGGGAAAAAAAAGATGTGTAGAGAGGAATGTTTGTTACGTGTTTCTTGGGGGGGCTGATTTGAATATGGGATTTAGTTATGCACCTTTTTAAGTATACTAGTGATGGTATCACCACCCCCTAATCAGACTCTGTAAAACAGCCCACAGAGCTACATAGTTTTTGACAGAACAATAGAGAAGAATTTTGTAACTTTATTTTTACAACAGAAGTTGCTGCCTCCCAAGATTATTGTGTGTCAAGCTGAAAATCCAAGAGGATTTAATAGCGGTGGTAAAGTGCAGAGAGGAAAGATTGCTGTTACAGCTGGAATTGGGTCATTTGAACGATCTGCTCATTTTCTCTTCAGTCACTCTTTCCAAAGTTGGCAAACAATCCAACAAATCTTTCTGTGGCTTTAGAAGAAGTCTGTGTGAGACAGCCTGTAATTCCAGACTGGTTTACATGGAGTAATGAAGCCCAAGTCTGGAGGAAAAACATCATCCTCATTGACAGATTGTGGTTCCAGACAGAAGGTTTAAAATCATCTGGACTGGATTGGTCTAACATGTTTACATTGAAAGAACAGATTTATAGAAAAGGCCATCTTTAATAGACAGACTGGATTTTATTTTCAAAGTGAATGATGAAGATGAACAAGATATTTCCAACAACAGTCATAATGGGTTGTAGATATCTGCTTTTGATTTTAAATGAACTGCCTTCACACAGTTTACACACCTCACCAGTTTCTATCTTCATGGATTGATCCTTCTGCAGCCTTTTTGCTACAATAGGCTTTTGTACTTGTCAAAAACTAAGAAAACATTTGAATACTCTAACCCAGTTTTATTTTTTTCTTTAACTGGATCCCAGTTAAACTGTGAGTTAAGAGAGATAGCAAACAGTGTAGAGAGATGATACTCTCAGGAAGTTTCCTCTAAGTCAGAACCAGTTAATATCTAAATGAACTATTATTGAACACTTAATTAACTGAATTAATTAATTCAGTTTAGTTGCTTTAGTTTTGTCAAACGTTTCCTGTGAAGGACCTAAACTTGCAAGAGAAAAAGTTACTTGTGCAGAGCACAAGTAACTGTGCTCTGCAGAAAACTTGAACTGTGCCTCTTCAACCAGGGATCAAATTGTGTCAGAAGTCTGTTTACATCCACTAGAAGAGAATCTGGAACAGAGATCCTGCTGGAACATGAAGCTGCAGAACTTATTGGATCTCTGCAAAGCTTCTTAGCAGGTATCCAATGTCTCTGACATAACTCTGGTGGCAGGCTTCAAAACCCATTACTAGTCTAACACAGCAGCCATTGAATGGATACCAAAGAAAGCAGATGCCAGGATAGTTCCTGAAGGCCAGTTTGAGATGAAGCAGAGCTGTGTGGTAGGAATTGCCTGCAGAGTCCATGTCACCGATCCCTTTGGAGTTGGGACATCTTGATTAATCCTGGGCATGGCTACTTGTTGAGTGGTTTTATTCACCCACAAAGAGCAACATGCAGCAGTCAGAGGCAGAGGTGTTGTAAGGAGTGGTTTAAGCTTTGGCAAGGCTGGATTAGGATCAAAGTGGTGCTGCAGCAGGTTGGTGCTGAGACACAGGTTTGGAGAACAGCGATAAGGTCAGAGGAGGAAACAGAAGTTCCCCTGAGGCCAGAAGTCTAAGAATCAGAATCAAGTTTAATCGCCAAGTAGGTTTGCACATACAAGGAATTTGACTTGGTGATGATGGTGCAGACAGCGCACCAACACACCATGGCAGCCGTTCGCGGCGCCATCAGGAAACTGAAGGACGGAAGATAGCAACAACATCGAGGAAAGGGAGGGAGAAAAAAAAGACAGATGCTAGACAATTTACGCTCTCACAAATAAAGTGTCAAACAACCGACAAAAAAAAACCCTCATAGCACAAAAAGCACAAGACACAAATATGCAGAAAGGTAAACATCTGAGGCCCATCGCGTGTACGTAAGTTCATCAGTTTTATGAGTATCAGTAATGTGAGTGTGTTTGGATGAGAGTATTTATATTTCAGTGAACACTCTCCAGAGGCCATTGTCCTTGATGTTATCAGCCGGCCCACAGTTCAGAAAGCGTCCACAGGTGCCGCGGGGGAGGGGGGAAGCCGGGGGCTTTTCTGAGCACTCTCCGCCATAACAATCCAGGAGTAGAGATAGGGAGGGCGAAATCCAAATATGTTATTTGTTATGTGAGCAAGCTGCACTTCCTTTACTGTCAGCTTTTATTCTTTTGCTGGCTCAAATGATGAATCCAATATTCCGAATTTTTGGGCTTTTCCGCACTACACTTCCAGATTTAATCCCATCACACCCTTGAGTTCAACCACCAAAGCCAGACTGCATACCAGCACAGTCAGCCCTCGGCTCTGCTCTTTTACCTTCCAGGTTTGTCCATTCACAGCCATAGTTAGCGCGTTGTTTGCAGCCGGCAGCCTGATCAAGGTCAAATGGCTCCGACATCCGCTGTATTTGCTGATACTTCAAAAATCCACAAAAACCAATAAGTAGAGATCCAAGTATCCTTAATTCAAATGTAAAAGTTTCAAACGTCCAGGAATGACAAGTCGAAAGACACACCGTTTTCCATCCAGGAATATAGGGTGTATCTCACAAAATGAGTCAAATCAGGACCGGACGGGTCCCCCTTTCCCCTGCCAACACACCCATGAGGGGCCCATGCGGTTTGGATGTGGGCTGGTGAGTGGGCCCCAGCTGGGCAGCCCAGCTGGGGCCCAGCTAGTTTTGTCAGTGGGTTCCATGGTGGCCCCTTGTGGGCAAGCCCACATGGGCTGAGGGTGGGTTTCACATGGGCAACCCAGTTTTCACCCACATGGGACCCTCGGCTGATTATGGGTCCTTATGTCCTACACTGTATAGCCTTTATTATTACAGGCTATTTAATTTTGGAGGGGGTCATTTTGTGTTATTATTGTAATATGTATTATTTTTTGTGAATGCTGCTTGTGAAGACTTTGATGCAGTCAACTGCGAGTTGCCTCTATGCACTATATAAATAAAAATGCCATGTCATTGTTCAAGGTTTTTTATTATTTCAAAAGCATAATATGTATTTTACAGATGCATAATACACACAATATGATACAGATTATGAATGTTTTATACAAGACAAAAAAATGGAACAGAAAAAAAAAATGGTCCCATAAATCAGATTTACTGCCACCCCCCCAAAAAAACTGAATGAAATTTCACTAGCCTAGACTTTACATACATACATACCAGGTCAGACATGAAGCTTGGGTCAGACAGTTTCTCCTCCATTTCTTCGACTTTTCTAACTGTCTTTAGGGGGAAACCATCTGGGATAAAAGACAGGGTGTTGCCACCGTTGCCACGCTGCGCTTGTAGCATCCTTCTAGTGGCTCGATTGTCTTCTTTAAGTTCCTCAAGAAGTTCGAGGATGCGTAAAAGTATGTCCCTCGTTGGCAGGGATTCGGGTGGTGACATGGCTGACCTAAGGAAGTGTAAAAGCAAAAAAGTGTCATTGTAGACCAGTTGGATAGAGGCAAAGGAGATGTCAGCGCAGACACCTGAATCAGTACATACCTGTGGGCGATGGAGGCAGAGGAGGTGTAGGTCTGTGGGTGGATGACAGTGATGGAGGCGTCAGCACGGACCTGAGGGAGGATGGAGGCAGAGAAGGTGTCAGCACAGAGCTAAGAGAGGATGGAGGCAGAGGAGGTGTCAGTACATACCCGAGGGTGGATGGAGGTAGTGGAGGTGTAGGGCTGTCATCCTCTTCCTTGCTGGACAACACCACTTTCCTAGACCTGTAAAATATAACAACACAATCAGTTATATGCACAGTTGTGCATATAATGTAGATGTTTCCATAGACTGTCAGTGTGTGTGGTGCTGGGAGACAACACTAACATGCATGCATAATCCAAATAGCCTTACCTGTTTTTGCGCTTCCCCCTTCCCATGTTCTCCGCGGAATCAGACTCTGTCAGGACATCTGTGTTCTGTTCAAACTCAATCAATTTTATACGGGCTATCTCGTATGTTGCTGTCCGAGAGATACAAAAGAAAGAGTTACAATTACTTTCATTTCAGAGAACAAATTCTAACGAAATCAATGTTGAGCTCTTCTTGTCGCATCATATCATACATTAATTAAGAAAGATGGTTACACTACCTGCTTTTCTCTTGACAGTCAACGTGTAGGTTACCCAGTCAGAGTGTGGGTCCTGTTGCTCTATGACCGCCTTTGCAATGTTAACTCTTGCTGGTGGCCAGTAGCATTCATCCTCCTCAGGCCCGATAAACCATTTGGTCAGACTTTTTGCTTGCCACTTTCTGCTTCTGGATGCGCCTGACGAGTTGGTGGACAGGGTTTTGTGGTCGACGGACAAGTTTTTTCAATTTACCTAAAAATGTCTCAAACGGTTTTGCTTTTCGAGCATAAGCAAATGTTCCTCCACTTTTGCCAATATTTTCCTCCTCTTTGTTCTTTCTGAAGACTCCATTATTTCTAAAAAAGAAAAAAAAAGAAATGTTTTAGCTTTCAGCTATGATAACAAACACGAGAGATAACAAACTCCAACCAACAACTGCAAATGATTTGGTTAGAAAATTTGTTTCTGTAGTTAATCACAGATCTAAATCCATGTAAAATGAAGCTAGATTTGTTTTGAGTTTATCGCATCACAGAGGTGACTATAGGCTAATGTGTGCATTATAAGGCGGAGGGATTTCAGCTGGTTATATGCACTGCATCGTCACTTATTTAAGAGTCAAAAAGCGACTTCACTTTCAGAAACAAACCCAAAGAACAGCAACCTGCAAATAGAAAAAAAAACTCAGTCGTATGAAATAATCAGGCTTGGAAACAGTGAGCGCGGGTCACTGGAACAACCGTGTCGAGGGAAAAAAAAAAAAAAAGTCCAGCGCGGCGAGGGAAAAACACATCAGCGCCATTAACGCGCGTTAAAAACGGTCGGCGTTGTGGTATACTCACGGCCCTTTTAACTTTTAGTCAAATACCGACTGCCAAAATAAATAAATAAATACACTAAACAGCCCAAGCAGCTAAGGTCTAATAGTGTAAGTCCAGCTCTGATTCCCTTAAGACGGTAGAATCTGCCGCAGAGCCGACGGCGGTATTCTCAAACCCGTAGCATTCTCTAAACTATGTCTGCAGCAGACACTTTAAACCTAGCTCCTGCACTCTTTATAGTTACTTTCTGAAAAACAGTATTTATTAGATGTAGAGGCATATTCTTACCAGTATGTCGTCCGAAAGATACCGTCTCCTCTCCAAAGATAAAAACAACATCCTTCCAACAAGATGGCGCCTGTTAACTTCCGGCTAAGCGTGGTGTCGGAATTCACTTCCGGTATAAATAGAATTGTTTTGTTAGAGAGAATACTGGATGATCCTGGACGATCCAACGTTTAGTTCTGTTTCAGACAATTTTTGTATTTGTTTAGTTAGCTTGGGTGATTTTCAAGATACTAATTTAGTTGTGAAATTATTAAAATGTGAACATTATAAACGTTCCCCTGTCTCGTGTTCACTGCCCCCTAGTGACTGAATTGAGAATTGTGGTAATTTATTTTTCCCTTTCTAAAGTTTGTTAATAAAGGCCACAATAGCTGGGTTTCAGTCACGTGATGACTATGACGCGTCATTGGGCGCGATTTCAGATGGAAGGCAGGATGTCTATGAAGTTAGCGTAAACATGGAGGACACCGTTACCGAGAGCCCGTATTGTATGGAGTTAGAGCCTGTTTTAAGACATAGATACAAGGAGTTGATTGACAAATATGTTGGACGTGACCCGTACCTCATGAAGATGAGTGAGTTTTCGGTGGACCTTAAAGATTTGCCGACGGTGGGGGCCGTTGACATAACAAACTATCTGGTCCTTCAGACTTCGTATATAAAAGTATGGAGGCATATAACTTCTTTGTCAGCGGGTGGGTCCACAACCTCGGCACCAAACGTCTCCACGACGATCATCGTTTAGTCTTCGCCAGGGTGAGTGTTTGTTCTTATATTGTTTTATGTGTTAAAAGATGCTAGCGTTAGCTGCTTCGGTTCAGAGCAGTCGCATGTCTGCGTTAGATCGGAGCTCATACCCAGGCTCTCAGCTGTCTTTTGGAGATCCAACATAGCCTCTGCACATACCGACCGGCTTTGTTGATCTTCTTTGAGCTTCATCCTCTTCTCTCGTTGAAGAGATGCTTCTGATTTGGGCTTAGTTTTTTGGTAACCGAGGTTGACCGTCGGAGCCCAGTTTACCGACTCAACGTAACCCAAAGCGCTAGGACAGCCTAAACAGTCCCAATGAAGTCCATATTAGACTACCGGTAACCTATTAATCATTACTAAGTAAATGAGCATTTAACGACAACCTTATGCTATATAAACACAGCCACAAAAACAAGTTAGCTAGCTAACATAACGTTATAGCTTACCTCCGACGAAGTGGTCGCTGCAGACACGGGCATTGGCAGACTCTGCTCCTCCAGACCGCAGACGTACGTTTAAAATCCATTTTTTACGGCGTTGTTCTGTGAGCTTTTTACAATTTTCACCTTTATGAACGACAATCTTTGTTACTCTGTAAAAGCTCTTTTCATTTTCTCGGTTCGAACGATTGGAGCAGCCGTAAACTACACAAAACATAGGCGTTATTTCAGACGGCAGATCCTCAGCTACTTCACTTCCTGCCCTCCATCTGAATTTCGCGGTGTCGCGCAGCAGCGCTGTGACGTCACGTGAAACCCAGCTATTAATGAAATACTAAATTCTTAGCATCCTTAGTTTGCAAGACATCTTAGCAAAACATGTTTTTTTTTTAAAAAAAAGCTCTTAAAAGCTACTTAATCCACAGCGTGATGATGTTAGAACAGAATTAACTTAATGAAAAGTGTACAAAATCATTACGCTATACATAAAATAATAAAACAACAAAGCACATACTTTTTGGTTGAAATACTGATCAGGGCCGGTTTATTATGAAACATATTGATCTGTCATCTCAGTAAAATTTTCAGATCTAAATTTTCAGCCGCTTCACTGAAAGGAGAGACAAACGCGGCCGGCCGAGCGGGGGGGGGGTGGGGGGGGAGACAGACAAACGCGGACGAGCGGACAAACGCGGACGAGCGGACAAACGCGGACGAGCGGACAAACGCGGCCAAGCGGGGGGAGAGAGACAAACGCGGCCGAGCGGGGGGGGGGAGGGGGGGGGAACAGACAAACGCGGACGAGCGGACAAACACGGCCGAGCGGGGGGGAGAGAGACAAACGCGGACGAGCGGACAAACGCGGACGAGCGGATAAACGCGGCCGAGCGGGGGGGAGAGAGACAAACGCGGCCGAGCGGGGGGGGGGGGGGGGGGAAACAGACAAACGCTGACGAGCGGACAAACACGGCCGAGCGGGGGGGGGGGGAGAGACAAACGCGGCCGAGTGGGGGTGGGGGGGTGGGGGGGGGGAACAGACAAACGTGGACGAGCGGACAAACACGGACAGCGGGGGAGAGAGACCAACGCGGCCGAGCGGGGGGGGGGGGGTGGGGTTGGTTGCGGCGGGGGATAGACACGCTTTTCCTACCGGTTCCGCGGTCCTTGGCCCACCCTCAGCCCATGCCCAGCTGAAGCCCATCTAGCCCAAGTGAGGCCACATGGGCCCCACCTGGACGTGTTTGCTGGGTCGTTTCCAACCCGTCGAAAAAATGTATCAGTAGTATTGAGAGACCAGCTTGCCAGATCCATGTTTTTAAGAGTTCGGTGTATATGAAGAAAGTGCTCAGAAAGACAAGACATAGCAAGCAGGAGGGGGGGGGGGGGGTGGAAAGCTGCAGAGGAGAGAAAAGACACGACCGACCTCGGAGAGAGACAGAGAAAGAAGCTGCAATATTGAGGAAAACCTGAGCAAATAAACCCTTCCTGACCTTAATTAACCTGATTACATGACTGGACCCTTCATAACATGTTTGCACAAACTCTTAGTAAAAGTCAACTTCCCCCATTAAATTAAAGTACGCACAAATAAAGAATAATTACACAGAGGTACAACCCTCAGATGTCGCCTGCTGCTTGGTCACATCCTTGGAATAACTACCCTGAATAAACCCCAAAGGAACCCACAGCCGAGAACCTCAGAACCTCTGAGTCATGGCCCATAATGTGACAGCTTTATAATGGAAGTCAATGAGAGGCTGCGTCAGGAATAACCAGCCGTAGCATGGCTATTTATAGTATAACTATTTCTTCTATTTGTCTAGATTTCACTAAAGCATAGAGTTAACCTGTAAAATCCCAGTGGCTAAAGATGCATGTGCCATGGTTTAGTTTTGGTCTGGCTTTTTCTCTGTTATTTTTCAGTTCCTCCTCCTGTCACTCAGCTCACCCTCCACTCCCTTAGCAATCAGTCACACCTGTTAGGCCCTAATCAGTCAGAACTCACTTCACCTGCCAGCCTCCCTACATAAACTCCCTTCAGTTTGCTCCTGGTCGCCGGCTCGTATTCAGTCAATCCTACATCACGCCTGTCCGTTCCAGTCCTCACGTCTTGCTCCCCGTCTGTTCAGTTAAGGTACCTGTTTGCTGCGCTGCTGGACTCTGCTCCTTCGTTTCTGTCTTCATGTTCTCTAGTCTTCACTCCCGGTTCTGCAGCAGCCCAGCTCCTCCAAATCCTGACTATCATCTCCTCTCCGTTCCTGTCAGCCAGCTCCTGCACCCTTCAACTCCCGTCCGGTAACTGACTCTGGTTCTCATCGTCCATCATCCTCTGTTTGCAATAAACTCTCAAGATCAGCTCTGTGTGTGTGTGCTGTTTCCGGGTTCATCCAAAGACAAATCATGACAGCATGAAAGCAAATTTGCCATGAGTAGTGAAAAACAACATCCTCAGCCATCATTCATACTTACCCCTCCCCTTTAATTAAGCAGGAAAATAACACAAGGATTGTGTTTATATATTTAATGTTTATATCTGCTGTCACAAGCAGCAAACTCTGCACACATATAGAATAAAATAACCCTAACCCTAATGACACAGGTGTTGTGCACTTGCATAGGTCTTTTGTTTGTTGTTTTTGTCTTCTGAGGTAAGAATGCTATAAATATTGACTTTTTTCATATTCTCTTGCTAAGGCATCGATTACGGCGGAGACTCAAAAAGTAGCCAGGTGAACAAGAGAACACAACATATCACACCCACACACACGGCCAGAGGATTCGGCCTGAATCACTTGCTCGTGATCTGACTAATCCAGTCTATAGAGGCAACTGCAGAAAATAGAGGATCAATAATTTTACACTGTTTGCAGAGCTTCCCTTTTCAGTTCTAGCTTTCTCTGTGCCGCCCTTGCTCTTTCTACTCTCCATCTTTCAAACATTGACTGAGTGCACTGACGTGTTACGCCAGGGTGTGTCAAAAAAAAAAAGAGCTGCCAGTGAAGGTGGAAGCAGTCCATGGATGGTGGTAGTAGCGGTAGTGTCCCTGTCCTCCCATTTAGCCACTCCTGGCCTGGCTGCAACTACATATTTAACTTCAAAACTTGCACTATGAACCTTTAAAGCAAGATCCTTAGCAACAGTAATTATGGAAATTAAATAATTACTGTTGCTAAGGAATTTTTACAATAACTGTTTTTGGTTTTGAGCAAAAAATTAACAAGTAGTTTAAAAGCAAATGCTCAAAGGAGTTTTAAACTGCAACGTTGTTAATCTCCTACAGCAGCTGGCTGTACTACAGTGTTGATGCCTACCAATGTAGGGAGTAACAGCATTAGACAACTAGAAAATTTCAGAAGAAATTTAAGAAGGCGCCTGCCTCCTGGTGCGTATCGTGCTACCCGTAAGAGTTACCCTTGCGAATATCATATTCCTACGTTCATAACAGCCCCCACAATGAGCGTGGAATTGTGGATTATGTGATTTTGGTGTCTGTAGAGACATGCTTTATCCGATATGGCCCAAATTTGTTGTGGAGCTTTCTCTGTAAAGGATATACATACTCTGTCAAGCAGAAGTTGGTAGGACCTTCCTAGAGCTACTTCCGGTTAGCAACATGCTAACCGTTAGCCGCTAACATGGTTGTGTTCAGTATCACCGGGTGATGGTACTCTGTTAATTTGGTCCAAATGCTGTACTGAAAGTGCCTCAAAAAGGGAGAAAATGCAATTTTGCATGTTTTTTGTTGATGAAGTCGCCATGGAACTGAAAATGGCGGCTGATACAAAAACAGCAGTTGACTGGATGAAGACGCACGTTTTGATATATATACTATGGGGCAGAGCCATGGAGAGAAAGAGTCGCAACACTCCCATTGGACTCCGTTGTACGCTTTTTGCCGCCTACTTCCGGGGTACGCAGCCTCGCGTAGTTCCAAAAAGCCATTCTATGGCGTTGGACATCATTCACTTCCATTGCTGACTGTCGAGTAACTTCTGAGGTAAGTTGATTAAATAGCTACCTGTTTTGAATTGTCAACTGTCTATATTGTATCATAGGCCATTTATGATGCATATACTGATCTTTTGTTGTATGTACACAGCGTAATTATATATATATTTTTTATCTTGGTAGATGACCGATTGCCTGCTAGTTTGTTAGGTTGACTTGCCTTCTGTGAAGGTAGCACTAACGTTATATATCCAGACGTAAATTGATTAAATAGCTACCTCTTTTGAATTGTCAACTCTGTATATTATATAAATAGGCCCTTTATGGTGCATATGCTTATATACCACCAGCATCATTGTTGTGGCCATCACAGGTTTCAGTGGAGCCCCCCCCCCCCCCCAAAAAAAAAATGGTTAGGATACCTGTTCTTAACGCCTGTTTACACATTTGTTGTTCTTGTTCACACATACTGTACGTATGTTTGTTGATATTATTCATGCTTGTTCCTTGTTCATGCTTCCCATTTTTTTTGTTCCACACTGTTCATTTTTATCTTATGCCAGGTACCTTTATTATTAATGTTGTCCTTCCTTTCAGCCCTGATGCACTCTGAAGCCTGATGTATGTGGAGGATTTTTTTTAAATGTATTAATCACTTATAAGATTCCTCCCAGTTCCTTCACTTTGTTCTTGTTTTTCCAGTTAGATACAAACACACACACACACACACACACACACACACACACACACACACACTTCTTACTTGTCTCACTCAGTATTTTTATTAAACAATATTTGATTCATTCATCCAAGCTTAATGAGTTGTTATTCTTTAATATATTTGATTCTTTGTGCATGGCTTAGTATTAAAATTATCATTGTTGTGTGGCCAACTCCTGCCTCATCAGAAAAAGTGGGTGTAAATGCTGAATGGACTGTTCTTTCTCAAAAAAGCAAAAAGCACCAACGGAGTCCAATGGGAGTGTTGCCTGTCACTGTTCTCTATCACTCTCTCTGCAGCTAACCTTACTCTTACTCTGTGCATTAACCCAGAGACGTAGAGAAAAATCTTAATAGCTCTGCACTTACCTATGGACCCAAACATATAAGCATAATGCATTTGATAATATGTGAATGGCTTAATCTTAAAATTATATTCTTAGTCTTAACATGATCATCAGACCTCTCAACTTTGATCAAAAGTTAAGAGTGAGATTATGCTAATTTTGGGGGCGGGGCTTGTTTGGGGGCGGGGCTAACCGGACCCTGGAAGAGCTGGTGGAGTCTCAACTCCATCTCATTTTTATCCCACCAGACATTGAAGTAGACATGTACTACTTTTGTTAAAGAGATAAAGAGACATATTAATACTTTATTCTTCAGTTAATGGATTAAAACACAAAAACACACACATGTTCAAATAATACTGAATAAAAATAAGTAGTTTTAAGTTATTGAACGAATTATTACACTGTTACACATTCATCTATGGGTTTGTTTATCATTGTAGATCTATAACCTGATTGGTGATTCAGGCTGAGTTTCATCAAGCCTTTATGGTCAACATTTTCCCCTCAGCAGCAACACTGAAGCACACAGAGGTTCCCGCTGCGTCTTTACGCACGATCCAGCTGCTGATGTCTCCTTCTTTTCAGCTCAATGCACTTCTAGATTACAGTTTATAACCATTATCATCCCCTTTCACAGCGACAGGTTTCTCAGTTAGTCGCCGCGCTGACCAGACAAATCTCTATTGATCTCGTCAGTGCGCTCTAGGCGGTGAGGTGAGCTGCTTTTACCCCCGTGTGCTGCGTGCGGGGGGGAGCGAGCTAGTGCTGAGGCACAGAAATACGGTGCATGTAGTTAAAAAATGCAGAATTAATAAAAACGAAACTTATAAACAGACCAAGTGGCGTTTTAAACTGCATCTGGATAGCAGAACTGTTTTATGATCCTGCGTGCAGCCATGCAGCAGCTCCACCCCCTCCCCTCCCCTCCTGCATACGCGGTACAGGACCTTACCGGCTCACTTTCACCACTGGTTAAGACTAAAATTATTCATAACTCTGATCACTCTCCCTGCTGCTCTGTTAACACGAACTGCAGCAGGAATTACTGATGGCCACAAGCTGTGAAAGAAGCGAAACAGCTCAGCAGAAGGCGGAGTTTTGTCGTCTGTAGCCCAGATGGGCTTTGTGATTTTTATGCGTGAGAAATGCCATATTTGCGTGTGAAATGCCATGTGTTGCGTGTGAGCGTGTGAAGTTAGTGAAATGCGTGTGTCACACGGTCAATGTGTGAGAGTTGAGAGCACTGATGATCATGTTTCACGTTGTGGTCCGGGGGTGACCACTTATCAGAAGTGAGCTAGCTGCTAGGCGAATGCTGAATGGACCACGGCAGACCTAACGCTACCACGAAGGTAAGCTATTGGCTGAATCGGAATTTATAAGCAAAATCACGGTAATCAATAATACAGCCCAGTCGCGATAAAATGAAAATCATGAGACATCTGTCATCACATGAATGATATGGAAAAGAAAACTTAAGTTACTCCTGTCCATACGAACATGAACATAAGCTTTTCCCTCCAAAAATGTAAAACGTATCTAAGTAATATACAGCTTTTCGTTGTCACCCTGCCTCTCAAAATGGAAAACTGACATTAACAAATATGTAATCATGCAATAACAGCTGAAAAAGTAGTAGGGTGTATGTTTATATATATATTTACCATTAAATAACGCAATCGCTGCTGTCTGTCCCATAGAAGAACATGAAAGCCAGCGTATGTTTTGGAACTATAGCGGTTTACACGAACCACGTG
The DNA here is from genome assembly GCA_037039145.1 of Fundulus diaphanus. NCBI lineage: Eukaryota > Metazoa > Chordata > Actinopteri > Cyprinodontiformes > Fundulidae > Fundulus > Fundulus diaphanus. The sequence continues at coordinate 38,095,916 of CM073137.1, forward strand.
ACTGCCCTGGCGGTGACATCAAAGAGTGTCGCGACTCTTTCTCTCCATGGCTCTGCTATGGGGGTAAAAAAGTAATGGTCTAAAGTTGCCACAGCGGCGACCTCTTGACTGGCAGTCCCAGCACTAAACCACTCTACCAAAGACCAGTGCCATATATGGTCATGCATTATGTGGAGTTTAGCTCTGTTTTAGGGGTGGTTTTTGGCTAATTTCGTAACTGGAAATGGCGTGAAGCTACAAATAGCACAGTTCACGGCATTGAGACGCACGTTTTGATATATAGTTTGTGGGGGTAGACCCTACGGTTTGGTGACGGAAGAATAGTAATAGTAATAGTAATAGGCTCTGCCCATGGACCGCGGAACGCATTTCAAATTGGTCGGGCGCATGCGCGAAAAACTCGGATGGAAACGGGCCGAGCGGGGGGACGGGGGGGGGGGGTTTGACAAGCAGATGGGAGTTTTGCTAACTGAAAGATGTTCTGAGGGCAGAAACTAATGGGATTGGTTCAATCAGGCAACCAATCAGAACAGAGGAGAGGCGCGCCTAACTAATTTGAAGTTAGCGAGAGAAGCAAGCGGTTGTTACTGTTTATTTTCATTGTCGCAGTTCTCGATTAGCTATAAGAACCATTGGGAAGGTAAGTTAATTTTCTTGTGAAATAAAAGCTAGCCTTCAAGAAGCTGTATCAGCTAACGTTAGGCTAAGTTAGAGAATTATAGATCTAAAATGAAAATGGCTATGTGGTGTCTGTTATTAACACGGGGCAAAGTGTTTTGGACATGCTAAAATGATTTACGACACAATGTAGGCCTATACATTTTCACCGGACTAGCCTGAAGTAAGCTAGCAGCAGAGTAACCTAAATCATAATATGTGAACTCTGCCACCATCAGCCTTCTGCTCAAGCCAGACAAAGATCCTGTGTTGCCCACTAGTTATCGTCCCATATCCTTAATTAATGTGGATATTAAGATAATCTGTAAAGCTTTTGCAAAAAGATTAGACAAAGTAACTCCTCTCATAATACATCCAGATCAAACTGGTTTCATCAGAGGAAGGCAGTCATCCACAAATACACGCCGATTACTTAATTTAATTGATTATTCCTACAGTAAAAACATTAAAACCAATATATTGTCTTTAGACGCAGAAAAAGCATTTGATAGAGTAAATTGGAAATTTTTATTCGCTACTCTTCATAAATTCGGTTTTGGCGATTTATTCATAAACTGGTTAAAAATTCTATACAATTCTCCAACAGCCTGTGTCAGGACAAATAATCAAATATCTTCCAGTTTTTGTCTACAGAGGGGCACCAGGCAAGGATGCCCTCTTTCTCCATCACTTTTTGCCATCTTTATAGAACCTCTAGCAGCAACAATCAGACAAACAAAAGCTGTAAAAGGTATAAAATGCATGAAAATAGAGCACAAGATTAGTCTGTACGCGGATGATGTATTACTTTATCTCCAGCATTCAAATAATTCTCTTTTACAAGTAATTAGAATACTAGAATCTTTCTCTAAAGTATCAGATTACTCGTTAAACTGGTCTAAATCTACGGTACTGTCAATTAATTGCTGTTTCGAAAACTCCCTAAATTTACAAATGCAATCAGGAAATATTAAATATTTAGGTATTACTGTGTCGAATAAATTAACAGATTTACTTAAACTTAACCATGCCCCACTTTTAAACAGGATAGAAGAGGACCTTGAAAGATGGAAATCGCTTCCAATCACACTTATGGGTAGGGTAGCTTCAATAAAAATGATGGTCCTACCTAGAATTAATTATTTATTTTCAATGATCCCCAATAAACCATCATCTGACTGGTTTAAATCTCTAGACTCTGCCATTTCTAAATTTCTTTGGAAAGATAAACCCCCACGTATTAGCTTAAAGACAATACAGAAGACTAAAGACAGGGGAGGACTAGATCTGCCTAACTTCCATAACTATTACTTAGCAAATAGGCTACAATACATCTCTAAATGGATAAAAAATACTGTAACACTACGAGAGGAACTGTCTCGGTGTTACGAGCATCTTAGAGGTCGTGGGTGGAAAAAAACAGGACACTGAGAGGGAATAGCGTAGCGGTCCAGACGTTTATTTAACTTCCTTACTTCTTTTCTTTTAACTTACACAGCCCCCGTCCCGGGCTCACTTCTCGGCTACAACAACCCTCAAAACCACCGAAGAAGAAAACAACAAAACAACTTCTCTTAAAGGCATAGCACACTTTGTTAGTTATGCGTCAACTGTAACACGTAACTGATCTTGTATGTCACAACATCAATTCCTAAAGGAAAAATAAATCATCTTACATACTTCCCCCTCTATAAATGAAATGTCCTCATTTCAAATGAGGTTATCCTATACATAACAAAAAAATAAATCATTACACCAAAACACAATCTGTTCAAACAGTGTCATCCGCAACTCTTAGCACCTGAGCATTGCAAAACACAGGGCATAAACTCAGAATAATGCCCATCAAGAACAACTGTCAATTTTTATTTTTATTTTTTATTTTTTTTATAACAGTAGTCGTTGTGGCTTCCGAACCGTCCGCCCGCACCTAGTCATAACTACACCCCCAGTAGGCGACAAGCTGGGAGATGATAGTGCAGGCTGTTGAGAGACCAGTCCAGACTGGATTTGTGGTGAAGATGGCAACGACCTAACAGTTTCTGATGCCTGAGGTGTAGCTGTTTGGTCAAAGGCCCAAGGCAATGATCCCGACAAAGCGGTATACCTCGGCAGTGTGTCCCTGTTTGGTGATAATACAGAATGAGTGACATCTACGGGTGATGTGTCAGTGGAGCCACGGTAAGGTTTTAGACGATCATAGTGAATGACTTTGGTCGCAGCCTGAGGATATTTCACATCCACCAGCTTGTAAAGGAGCCCCTTTTCATCCACAGAAACAACCTTATATGGTCCAGTCCAGTTTGGGGAAAGCTTCAGTCTTTGTGTGGCAGGATCATCTATCCATACCAGATCACCACAAGCATAAGGCCTAAACCTTGTGTCTTTGTTGTAATAATACTCTCGTTTTTGCCTTTGTTCTTCGCGATGGAGAAGAACAGTCTCAAAAGCAGCATCCATCCGTGTAGCCAGTTCTGACCCATAGTTCTGTGGGCAATCAGAAACCTTTGGCGATGAAACATGAGCAGTAGCAGGTAGTCGAGGTTCCCTACCATGAGCCAGGAAATACGGTGAATACCCTGTGCTCGAGTGAGGAGTAGAGTTAAAAGAAAGGACTACAGCAGGGAGATAATGATCCCATTCACCTCCATAGTCCTGAATGAGTCGAGCCAACTGTTCTTTTAGAGTCCGATTAAACCGTTCAACCATACCATTCCCTCTGGGGTGATATGGGGAGGTTCTTTTCTTTGTCATCTGTAGTCTCTGACAAATGGCCTGAATAATTTCAGACTCATATTGTCGTCCCTGATCTGACAACAGTTCCTCAGGAACACCATGTTCAGGAATATACCGTTCACAGAGTAACTGTGCAACGGTGGTAGCCTTTTGGTCAGACATAGCGTATGCGTTTACATACTTGGTGAAATGGTCCTGTACCACAAGCACATATCTATTACCAAGAGAGGTAACCGGAAGTTCAGTAATGTCAGTACAGACCAACTGAAATGGTCTGCCCGTCTCAATAGATTGTAGAGGCGCTCTGTGTTTTGGCACAGCTTTTCTAAAAGCTTCACATGTCGTACACAGATTACAAAAGTTTTCAATATCAGATCTCATTCCTGGCCAATAACACATTGTCAGTGCTTTCTTAAAGGTACGCTCAGCACTGTAATGACCAGAAGAAGGATTACCATGAAGAAAATGCATCGTTTCTGTAACAAGTGCAGATGGAATTAACACTTGATAAACCTCAGGTTTTCCTGGTGCACTCTGACCTTCGCGACAAAGCAAGTCGTTACATAGAAACAACTTAGGAAACTGCCACCAAAGCTTTCTCTGACCTCTACCGTTTACCTGTCTGAGGTAGGGACGTTTCTTGTTTCTTACCCAGGTATACACTTCAGAAATAACAGGATCAGAGAGTTGTGCAGTCACAATGTCCATGTTACGATCAGATAATGTCTGCTGCAATGTGGCAAACCCCATATTCACCTGTGTCCTCTCATTGTCCACACAACCCACTTGTTTTACAACATTGGACATCCCTGGATGGTCAGGGCTGGAGCATGGCAACTCGGCCAGTGACACAGATTTTTCTGTACCAACAGGAGAAAAGGGAGCATCAGGCTGTGCTGAAACAGTCACCTCAGTTGAGTCCTGCTCCAATGGTATCCGTGACATGGCATCAGCATTCGTGTGTTTCTTGCCATCTCTGTGGGTGATGGTCCATTGATAAGGGTCCAGCTCCAATGCCCAACGACCCCTGCGTCCGGTGGGGTCATGCGTGACATCCATCTTCCTCAAACTGAGCAAAGGACGATGATCAGTGATGATAGTAAAAGGATTGCAACTGAGGTAATGTTTAAAGTGTCTAATTGACCACACGATAGCATACAGTTCTTTGTCATATGTAGACCACTTTCTCTCTGTTTTTGAAAGTACATGACTAGCAAAAGAGACAACCCTTTCCTGTCCCTGTTGTGTCTGAGACAGTACGGCACCGACTGCCAAATTAGATGCGTCTGTACTCAAAATGAAGGGCTGATCAAAGTTGGGAAATGCCATTATTGGAGGCGAAGTCAGTGCATCCATAAGCGCTTGAAAAGCAGCAGAACAGTCATCTGTCCATTCAAAAACAACCAGTTTTTGGGTAAGCCTATGCAGGGGCTGAGCAATAAAGGCATAGTTATGCACAAACCGTCTGTAATATGAACACAGTCCCAAAAAAGCACGCACCTCAGTTGGTGAGCGTGGAACAGGCCAATTTTTGATGCGTTCAGTGTTTACTGGGTCCAACGCCAGTCCATCTCGAGACACAATGTGCCCCATATACTTTACAGCTGGTTTGCAAAAGTCACATTTTTTTGGGTTTAATTTTAAACCTGCTTGTCGAAAACGAGTGAGAATGTCTGTGAGATTGCCTAGATGATCTTCAAAAGTTTTCCCCATGCAAATTATGTCATCCAAATAAATGACACAGGTTGTCCAGTGAAGTCCTCTTAAAACCAGCTCCATGAGCCTTTGGAAGGTTGGAGGTGAGTTCTTAAGCCCCATTGGCATGACCTTAAATTGGTACAAGCCGTCACCTGTCGTAAATGCAGTCTTTTGTCTGTCTGCCGGATCCATTTGTACTTGCCAGTATCCACTAGACATGTCCATAGTAGAAAAGTACTGAGAACCAGAAAGCGCGTCTAGACTGTCATCAACTCTTGGTAAAGGATGAGCATCAGTAATGGTGACAGAGTTTAGTTTACGAAAATCAACACAAAACCTGTAAGAACCATCCTTCTTTTTCACCATAACCACTGGGCTGGCCCAGGGGCTCGAACTGTCCTCTATCAAATCATGTGACTTAAGAGTTTCAACTTGTTGGCGAATTTCTGCCTTCATGGCTGGAGAGGTGCGGTAAGCTCTCTGTGAGATCGGGGTGTCACAGTTTGTAGCGATTTTGTGTGTCACTATGTCAGTTCTGCCAAAGTCATGTGAATGCTGACTAAACACATCTGCAAAGGAAGTCAAAGTCTCTGTCAGTTGTTTTTTCTGCAAAGGTGTCAGATCTGAGTCTGTACTATCTGCCAGAGGGATCAGTCGGGGGATGTCAGCTGCCCGAGTATCAATGTTACAGATAGAACTGTCCATAATGGTGAATTCACTCTGGCCCTCTGCTGAGACTGCATGAAAGTGCCCCACCTGTGTACCACCATGTAACATAACGTCACTATGCGAAACATTAGCTACTTTAACACAAATAGAACCCCGTTCTACCCTGGCCACCGTCCATGCCATACCAGCAGAGGACTGGTCGGTATAATGTGGTTCAAACACACCAATGTAGCCGTTAGGTAAAAACCCTTTTTGGGGTGCATCCAAAGTAGCAGTGATGACCCTCTCAGACATAGCAGGGATGCTAACGGTGGATGACACCGACACACCCGTCATGCAGGGAACATACAGATGTGGACCCACTAGTGACACAGCTGCACCTGCCACATTACACGTCATGTTTCGCGTGTCAACCGTAATGCCATGTGCCACCATAAAATCCCAACCTAAGATGACTGACTTTGTACAGTTTCTGACAACTTGCAGCGTGTGGGTCATGAGTTTATCCGCAATAGTTAGGTTCACATAAATGGAACCTATAGAGTCAAGGGGATCGCCTGTGACACCATTGAGAGGAATAAACTGCTTTACAATGGGTTTTCTATAAAGCACTGGTGTAGCTCTTCTAAAGTCCTCACTAATGACTGAAACATCTGCCCCAGTGTCCAGAAAAGCATGTAGTACAGTGTCCTCAATAACAACTGAAACATATCTCCTCTCTACATCAGTCAAACCCGAAACGTCACTAGTCACTGTGTCATGGCAGGTGTCATTGTCAGTCTGGGCTAGGGAAAAGTCAGTAGCTGGCAATTTGCCCTCATTGTCAGCTACTTGTAGTTTACCTGATCATGGGTTGGATGTGAAGGAGACCGAAAACGTACCCGGCTCGGGCTGTGAGAGTGACTACGGCGACCACTTTCATAACGGTTGGGAGAACGGCCACGACTAGTGTAGCCTCTGGTTTCAGAGCTGTAGTCCTGTGTCTGGCGTTCAGAAGATCCCGATCGGATACGTAAACCCCGTTGGTTGTGTTTATCCTGTGCATATGGACTGGAACTGTAGTGAGATGTGTTTCGGTCATCTGATGAGTCTCTGCGTCGTGGAGAAGACCCATAGAATCCATCTGATGAATATCGGTCACCCCGGCGGCCACCTGGAGTAGAGCTCCGATGACGAAATCCATAGTCCCGCCTATCCTGGCGATGTGCATCCTCACGTTGGCGGTCGATTGCCAGCTGTAGCTGTTCAACTCTGTCCGACAGCGTTTCAATAGTCTTTGCCATAGTCTTGAAATCATCTGCAGTAGCTGAGTGGACTCCTAGAGGAGCGGGTGAAGGCGCCTGAGTAGAGTAGCCAGGTAAGACAGCAGGGTAAACTGGTGGTGTAGACAAGGGCTGTGAAGGAGGTGTGGTAGCGAACACTCTACTAGCTTGGTGAGCAGTTTCAATCTGCATAGCGAACTGCAGAGCGGTCTCCAGTGTGTCGACGCCCTGTTCATGACATCTCAGCTGTAGGTATGGGTCAAGTCCAGCAATAAAGCGTCGGAATTTTTCCCCCTGTTTGGCATTATCACCATAAGTCGGAAAAGCTTCTTCGACCAACCGGCAAATCTCAGCAGCAAAAACAGGAAGGGCTTCACCAGGAAGGCGACTGCGTGCATTAATATAGCTTTGGAAAGTCGACAAATAAGCAGTTTGTCCAAAAACGCTCTTCAGCTTATCTTTTGTGGCTGAATAGTCCGCTTTTACAGCATCAGATAGACTATCCCAGTAACTAAAAGCAGCACCACCTAAACATGTAGGTAGCAGTTTCACCAAACTATCCGCTGTGGTATCAGGATCAGCCGCAACCATCACTTCGAAACGTCTGCACCATTTAGAAAAATCCTCTTGTCCGTCCCCCATGAAAACGTGGCTGTAATGAGGTCTGGCACGAGTACTTGCAGAATGAAAAGGTAATTGATCCCAAAAATTACTTGCCATGGCTGTGTATTCGTCTCCCTTGCCGGCAGTATAGAGACGGGGGTGAAGGTCGAGCAAGAAAAAAAAAGAGAGAGAAAAAAATCCGTCTTCAGCAGCCGCTATATACACCGCTCAGTACGTGCAGCATGAGCTATGTGCGGTTAGCAGTTGTAGCATGTGCTCACCGCTCCATGCGCCGCAAACGTCCACACACCCGCTGCCACCAATGTAACACTACGAGAGGAACTGTCTCGGTGTTACGAGCATCTTAGAGGTCGTGGGTGGAAAAAAACAGGACACTGAGAGGGAATAGCGTAGCGGTCCAGACGTTTATTTAACTTCCTTACTTCTTTTCTTTTAACTTACACAGCCCCCGTCCCGGGCTCACTTCTCGGCTACAACAACCCTCAAAACCACCGAAGAAGAAAACAACAAAACAACTTCTCTTAAAGGCATAGCACACTTTGTTAGTTATGCGTCAACTGTAACACGTAACTGATCTTGTATGTCACAACATCAATTCCTAAAGGAAAAATAAATCATCTTACAATACTCTTTTAGATGAGCCTTGGTTAGATATAGAACAGGAAATGTGCAATAATATCATGATTTCAGATCTGCCGTTTATTAGCTCAAATATAAAACGGCATACATGCTTCAAAAATATCAACATTAGCTCTACTCTGACAGCATGGTGGGAGTTCCTCAAAATGACAAAGTCATCACTTATCCCATGCAGTCGTACACCTATCTGGAATAACCCTGATATCCTACAAAATAATAAAATGATAAACTTTACATACTGGAAGAATAAAGGTATTAAATATCTGGAACATCTACTTGACGGAACCGAGTTCATCAATTTTGCTAAACTAAATATGCAATATGGCATTAGTAAAAATAAATTCTTGGAATATGAACAACTAAAATCTATAATTAAAAATAAATATAAGCATATTAATGGTGGTTTACAAGTCCCAACTAATATAATACAGTTCTTAGATTTAACCCCCCCCAAACTACTGTCTAAATTATACAGGACGCTGACTAAAATAGATGATTCGATATCTCTTCCTATAATGAAGTGGGAAAAAGATTTATCAGGCACCTTTGAACAAAATTTCTGGGCTCAGATATGTCTAAGAACTTTCAAATTGACTAGAAACACCAACTTACAACTAATACAATACAAAATCCTTCACAGAGTACACTACACAGGACAAAGATTATTCAAGATGGGTCTGGCACAATCTAATATCTGCCCACACTGCATAGGCAATCATCCTGATAATTATTTTCATGCGTTATGGTTATGCACACCAGTCCAGAGGTTCTGGACACAGATATGTAAGGACTTATCAAAGTGCTTGAGCTGTAAAATTACACCTTCCCCATCAGTTTGCCTGCTCGGTAATTTTGAGGAAAGTCCTCTGAAAAAAGAAATAGTTTACATGGTTTTTACTGCTTTATGCATCGCAAAGAAAACTATCCTCATGAATTGGAAAAGTAAACAAAATCTCAGTATCAATCAGTATAGAGATCTTTTGTTGGATCATATTAATCTAGAGACAGCATCTGCTTCCACATCTGATTGGTCTCTTTGGGCTCCTCTGATCAACACCATCACTTAGTGGAATAGGGGGCGGTGGGTTGCTTCCTGCAGGGCGCAGTGGCTGGATGGGGGGGTTCCTGGGGCCCTGGGGGCACTTGGAGTAGGGCGCCTGGTGGATCCGGCACCGGGGTCTGTTGCCCCCGTCTGGGAGGAGTTTGGGAGGCCTACGGGTGGCCCACAGCGGCCGCTTGCGGCGCTCTTTGGGAGCTGCGTGTTGACGGACGTGGGTTACTGACCTGGTAGCTGTGCTGCCGCTGGGTGGGTCCGGGGTGGGTCTGGGGGTCTGGGGTCCCCGGGGCGCGCCGCCCTCGGGCGCAGGCCCCGGCGGGGCCTCGGGGGTTCCGGTTCCGGAGGGGCGCCGCTTTTGGTGTGGGCCGGCGCGCGCCCGGGTGTCCGCCCCTGCACGGGGCCTCTGGTGCGCTGGGGGGCCTCGGGGCCCGTTGAGGTGGTAGGGGGGCATGGTCATTAACACCTCTGGGCAGATGCTCTTCTCCTTCATTGGATAGGCACTCTGCCAGTGGGGGGAGGGGGAAAGGAGGGGGAGTAGGGACCTACCCAGCCTGGATGTCTAATGTCGAATGTATGGTGAGTTGTTTGAACGTTAGTGTTGGGGAGGGATTAAATCTACGGGAGGGGGGGGGTTGGGGGCGTTGACGTTCTGGTGGGCTTGTGTCCGGCCCCCTGTCCCGGTCCTGGTCCGTGTCGTCTTCCGGTGCGGGTTTCACCTGGGGGTGGGGTTTGGGATGGCTCGTGCGGGCCGGCTGGCCAGTGTCCCCCCCTCTTATTATTATTATTATTATTATTATTATTATTATTATTTATTTATTTATTTATTTATTTATTTATTTATTTATTTATTTAGTTTAAGTAGGCTTGGTGGGTGGGCTGGGGGGGGTTGAGGTGTTGGTCCTGGTGGGTGGTTGGCTGGCGGGCCCTGCGGCCTCTCCCTGTCCCCCGGGCTACGGTGGTGCCGCTTGCGGGGCCCCCTTCTCTGGGTGGAGCTTTCGGGGAGCGGGGGTGCCTATTGGAGTCAGTAGGGGAGCTGGCTCCCTGGGTTGGCTTCCCAGTCATTTGCTCCCCATCCCCGGACTCCTCCCTCTGCCTGCTCCATCACGCCGCCACACATGTAGGTCATGTGGGAGGGGGCGTTACTGGAGGTTGCCACTTTCTGGTGACGCCCCTCTCCCCAATTTTATCATGCATCTTAGACACTTTCACTTCAAACATTTTTCAAATCGCACACTCATATAGGCCATGGTAGGGGGGGGTGGGGGGAAGACGTCTGGGGGGGGTCTTCTGCACACCCCCGTTCTCCGATGGTGGCAAGGAGTCTGGGGCCTGGAGCGGGCCACTGTGTCCGGGGTCTTGGTGGGGGGCTGCGGTGTGCAGTCAGCGGCTTGCCAGGTCTGGGGCTGATACCTCTGCTCCCCCCAGGGGGCGGGGGGCAGGGATGGCAAGGGTAAGGTGGGGGGAGGGAAGGGGTTTATTAGGTATTTAGGGGGAGGGGGGGGGCTCTGGCCGGGTGGCTCGTGCGGGTCGTGTTGGCCCGCCCTCTTGGGGGGGCCCGGTCCGGGGGGCGTCTGGTCTGGGGCCGGGGCCGGGGGTCGGGCACAAGCAGTCGTATAGTCGATTTGGGGTGACCCCCCCCCCCTTTGGTCAGTGTTGGATGTGAGTGTTATGTGGGAATGTGTGTACAGCGTCTTTTTTTTTTTTTTTTTTTTTTCTCTGTGTGTGGTGAGTGGGGCACAAGGGAGGGATGGGGTGAATGAGTTTTTTTTTTTTTTTTTTTTTTTTTTTTTTTTTTTCAGGTATGGGTGTGGTCCGCTCCCTCTCCCAAGAACATCTCAAGTCTCCGCTAGGTGCGGAGCCCATCCCCCCACGTCCTGCCCTCCTCCACTTCGTTGGCGGGCGCCTTGGCCCCCTGGCGCGTTGGTTGGCTTCGGGTTTGGGGCGGGTTCCCGGGCGTGCGCCGGCCCACTCCCGGCGGCCTCTTCGCGGGGCCTGGCCCCCCGGGGGGCGGCCGGGGCCCTTGTCGCGGGGGCGGGGCGCCCCTGGGGCCTCTGGCCCTCAGGGCCCATGGCCGGGTCCACTTCAGCGGGGCTAGCTGCCGGCGGAGTCCACGGGCTCGTCTCCGCGGCTCTTGGGGGCGTCGGCATTGCGGTGGCTGGGGGATTTCCTCGGGGTCGTCTCTGCTCCTTCCTTGGGGGGGGGGTGTTGCGGATATCCTGTGTCGGCCCCTCCTGGGCGACCTGCTTTAGGGGCCCCTTTGGGAGTCCGGGGTTACGGGTCCCCTGACGCCTGTCTCTGTGCTCGGGGAAGGTGGGTCTTCGGTTCTCCACAATCACTATCAAGCTATTTCTGGATAATCTTCACCTAAACTAGTGCACTTTCACATCTCCCACAGGTGCTGGGTCCCAGGTATTAAGTGTTCACTTATATACAGTAATCTTATAATGTGTTTATTTATTTATTTATGTTCTTTCACTTTCTTTTTTCAAATATCACATTACACATGTCAGCTTACATAATAATATATATGATTTAGCAATGGCATCTAGGTGTTATTCGAGTGTAGCTGTTGCTTTATGTCTGTTGGTTGTGCTGTTCTTTTTGTGTCTCTTTCCAGGTGATGGAGCAGACAAAGAAGGTTTTATCACTCTCTCCCTTTTATCTCCTCTTTCTTTCACCTCTAATCTTTTTTTTCTTTTCTTTCACTTTTTCTTCTTCCTTTAGTCTCCCATTGTCATGTCCATATAATTTGAAATTCTCCTTGCAGGAATCATAATAAAGTTATTTACAAGCATAAATCAAGTGGAGCACAATGGCGAAAGCTGTTTGCTCCACTTGTAAAAGCAAAATCTGTCGAGCTCTATCTGGCATTGAGACATCAATTCCTATTGCCACATTGCTAGACAGGACACTGGGAAGAAAAGAAAAAAAAAAAAAAAAAATAAGTCCGAGGGCAGTTCACGCTCTCTCCTGGTCCCAGGGCTGAAGTAATATGCTCCTGCTCTCAGGGCAGAGTAAGCTAAATCATAATATGTCCGAGGGCAGTTCACGCTCTCACCTGGTCCCAGGGCTGAAGTGATATGCTCCTGCTCTCAGGGCAGAGTAACCTTAATCATAATATGTCCGAGGGCAGTTCACGCTCTCTCCTGGTCCCAGGGCTGAAGTGATATGCTCCTGCTCTCAGGGCAGAGTAACCTTAATCATAATATGTCCGAGGGCAGTTCACGCTCTCTCCTGGTCCCAGGGCTGAAGTGATATGCTCCTGCTCTCAGGGCAGAGTAACCTAAATCATAATATGTCCGAGGGCAGTTCACGCTCTCACCTGGTCCCAGGGCTGAAGTGATATGCTCCTGCTCTCAGGGCAGAGTAAGCTAAATCATAATATGTCCGAGGGCAGTTCACGCTCTCTCCTGGTCCCAGGGCTGAAGTGATATGCTCCTGCTCTCAGGGCAGAGTAACCTAAATCATAATATGTCCGAGGGCAGTTCACGCTCTCACCTGGTCCCAGGGCTGAAGTGATATGCTCCTGCTCTCAGGGCAGAGTAACCTTAATCATAATATGTCCGAGGGCAGTTCACGCTCTCTCCTGGTCCCAGGGCTGAAGTAATATGCTCCTGCTCTCAGGGCAGAGTAACCTAAATCATAATATGTCCGAGGGCAGTTCACGCTCTCACCTGGTCCCAGGGCTGAAGTAATATGCTCCTGCTCTCAGGGCAGAGTAACCTAAATCATAATTTCTATAAGGACAGTTCAGCTTCATGCTTACTCTGTGGGCCTCTAAAATCTGCATGCCCCTGTTGACGTTCTCTTCTTATTTTAGATGGAGAAATACTGGCTGAAGGGTGTTTCCAAAAGGCTGAAGAAGATACATGATGCCCGGGTTAAGCAAGAGGTTGTCATTGTCCAAGGAGAGGAAAAGGACTTCATGAACATTTATATAAATGAGGTGCAGGAAAAGCAGAATATGTATTTCAAAGCTCCAGTCTCCACTCATAAGGATTATCATTACTATGTGGGCAAACAAAGGAGAGTCCCAAAAGACCAGGGCAAATTCTTGTGAGGCATACATATCTTTTAAATTCATCACTGATTCCGGATTCAGAGGTGTTGTGATCCATAAAATGCTGCAACACACTGGGCATGATGTATCTAATGAAGAGGATGGGATGGAAAATCGTATACACCCAGAACTGCTTGGATTTGTAGAGATGTGGCTTACACAGGGTTGCTCAACATCGGAGACCCTCCTGAAGAGCTGTGATTGGGCACACAGAAATGGCCATGTTGATAAACAAAATCGAAGGTTCTATCTAACCCCTGAAGATGTACGCCTCATCAAAAAGAATCTCCATGGTGTCACCTTTCTGCATCGTAATGATTCTGTTAGTGTTGACTATTTGGTCAACACTGAGCTTCAACAAAACATTTGTTTTTATCAGCCACTCATCCACCAGCAACCCCTTATCATAGTTGTTCAAACACCATCGCAAAAAAAACTACTGGAAGAGAACCCCCATCCCATGGTTTTCATGGACGCCTCCTATAAAGGAATTACAGCCTATGGCTATGCCTTTTACGCACTGCTGTTGATCAATAAAACCGGAAGAGGTGTACCATTTGCATATTTTATCATGAGCAAGGAATCAAGTGAAACACTGAGCCTTTGCATACAGGAGCTTCAGCGAAGCAATCCTAGATTTTAATCAAGGTCAGTGTTAGTGAATTTGTATGTTGTAATCAGTTCTTTATTAAAAGTAAACCACTGTATTGGAAACATTCAATATTTTATTTTAAAGAAACTGCACAAAGAAGCCTGTTACCGTCTATTCGGAATCACAATTATTCAGAATTTGTAATGGTAGTGTACTTTAGTAGCTAAAGTAGATCTTTCAGGCAAAATATTTTACCCTTGGAAATGTATGACTTGAAGGCCTGTTTGTTCTCTTTCCTAGCAGGGTGTGGTACAACTCACTTTTTTTTCTTTTGTCTTTTTTTTTCAAATGCTATAGGTCCGTAATGATTGACCGTGACCTAAAGGTGCTCAATGCCGTCAAACATGTTTTTCCAGATGCAAAGGTTCTACTTTGTTGGTTCCATGTGCTTCAGGTGAAGTAAATGATTACACTGTATTACTTTTTGACAGGGAAATTTAGAATATTGTGCAGTTAAAATTCAAATAGACAAACAGAAAAGGTGAAGCTGGTAGGTATTTTCTGAAGAAATAGTGTTAATTATGTTAAAGGTACAGTAAGGGATTTCACAAGAAGCCACATTTGTTTGTGTAAGTTTAAATTTTATTTTATTAGCAGACAGTTCTGTGCCAAAAACATACATGATATTTTAGCCAAAGACCAAAGGAAACACGCCAGAGAGGTAGCTCATCTAAAACCATTTTTGTATGCTGCTATAGGCTGTTAATAGATGGCTTGTGAAGACTGATGGAGGGCACTTGACTGTTGACCAGAGAAATGTGGTCATACATGCCATAGTGTCCATGAAAGCATGCCCAAGGGTAATATTCTTCTTTTTTAATATTCATAAGCCCAGTACCAATTAAGTGATCAACAAAAGCAAAATTATACATTTTGTATTCTGTATACTGTATGGAACAATTGATATAATAGCCTTTAGTAGTGATATTGATGATGAAGGATCTGAGACAAAAATCTGTTTTTTAGGAAGAAGAATTTCTGTGTGTCTGCTAAAAAGTGCAGCGAGATTGACACCTATTTAGGTAGTACACATGTGACAACCTACCTAAAGACCCATTGGTTCCCTTATGCTGAGCTGTGGGTTAATTTTGGCAGAACATTCTTTCACTGTAGCAGTGAGACCAACAACAAGGCAGAGAGGTATTATACTAACCATTTGTCATTCATATTTTAAAAAACAGTATTTAGTCCGTGGGCCAGAATCTGCAGGACGTCTCCTTAAGATGTTTCGTATGAACTGTCAGGGGGCAACTTTCTTCCACCGGGATAAATTGCTTCACATAGCAGTGATCTCAAAACACCAATGTTCCCACGTTTTCACTTGCACATTAAAAAGTTATAGGCGATAAAAAATATAAACTGTGGCGCTCCGATCCAAGAGGTCACATGATTCGATTTTTGCTGCTCAACCAATCAGATCGCTGTATTGTCAGCTGAGCGAGTTCAACCAGTTCATCATGGCTGCGCCCGTAAAGGGTTGTAAACATTTGTTTCCAGACGAAGAAAGCCCAATAATAGCATTTTCTGGCGCCAGTTGGCAAAGATCTTTATGCCAAGGAAAAAGAAATAGCCCAGACCATCCATCATTCATTTTGTAACCATATTCATATTAACAGCTGGAGATAGACACTGTCCAGGGTATACGCTGCCTCTCACCCATTGAAGGCTGGAGATGGACACCGGCACCCCTCACGAACCCAGCAGGGATAAGCGTGTTAGAAAATGAATGATCACGTGACCTCTTGGACCGGAGCGCAAAAGTTTAGATTTTTTATCGGCTATAACTTATTATTGTGCAAGTGAAAACGAGGGAACATTGGTGTTTTGAGATCACTGCTATGTGTAGCAACTTATCCCGGTGGAAGAAAGTTGCCCCCTGACAGTTCATACAAAAAGTCACCCTACAGATTCTGGCCCACGGCCTAACTGTATACATTTGTGTATTGTTTTGTTAATATGAATATGGTAACAATTACCTTATATACAGTACTCATTTTTCCTTTAAAGCATAGCTGACATGGTGGATGTTTTGCTGTCAAATCTAAAAATACCTTGCTCATCACATGTGAATTACATACTGCCTTTTTTATTTTTAAGATTCTTCCTTACACTGAAGTATCAGTTTCTACGGGGCCAGGCCAACAAGAGAGTTGACCAACTTCTACATTTGCTGTGTGGAGATATGCAGAAGTATTACAGGTTAGTTATTTTACTTTAGTGGCATGGTTCTGTTGTCCTAGTCTTTCATACCCTCTTGTATCTTTGAAAATAATATATTTTCCCCTAACTGCAGTTACATGGATGACCTCACAGAAGCTGGAAGGCTGAAAGTGGACACCTCCGCTGCTGATAAGGAAGCTGCAGTCATGCTTGAAAAGGGTCTTGGCTCAAACTTAAACATGGAAAATGGAAAATGTTCTGTAAAATCTGAATCTGGTCCCAACTGCTACACTGTCAATTTAGTTAACTTTATGTGTGATTGCGAAAGTTTCAGAATAGGTAACCTGTGTAAGCACATCATTTTAGTGAAGACAGAGGCACAGAGGAGAGGGATGGATATTGAGAACATGCGGAATACAGAAGCAAAAAAAGTAATCAACAGTCAACTGTACCACAAAAATGATGAAAACGTAACCGTCTTCCATAGTGATGGAAGCATTAGTGTTGTCAGTCTGAAAAGTCCCACTTTGTGCACGTGTACAGCAAATAGTCACAGAGAAAAATGTGTCTGTATACATGTGGTAAATATCCTCCAACCTCAAGAGCTACCCACACACTCAGAAAACACAGTACAGTCACAAAAGCCTGAAGCTGAACAGAAACCGTCTATACATGCCATGTTGACAGACCTACTAGAGTGGTGCAGTTCAAATAGTTTCAAGCCAAGCCATGACCTGTATAACACTGTACAAAGAGCACACAAGCTGGCTTTCAGCAACTTCACCAGTGTGTCCAAAAAAAAAGAAAATTGTGGCTTTACATGCATATAGGCAACAAATAAAAAGAACAAAGCATGAAAACTTCCAACTAAAAAGAAGAACAAGGATACACAACAGACTCCACTCAAAGGACTGATTTTATTGAACATGTTGAACACTTGATATACAGTTATTGGGCCGGTTGGAGACTGGCTTGTTTGTCTCTATGGTAGGAGAAGAATAAGAGAATATGCAATACATCAATGCAGTATATGAATGAAAATAAAGAATTATAAATGTGTACAATCAATATCTCACTTTATTTCTGGGTCTCCAAAATTTCAATTTTTTTGGCCAGACAGGTGTCGATCAGGGCAAAGGTGCCCTTCAACATTAGGGGACCAAGGCCATGAGTGGCCAGGCCATAATTTTGCCAATTGGCCTCCATGGTGGTCAGGAGGTGTCCCAGTGTCTTCCTGCAAATGTATAGTAAATGGTACAGTTTGGTGGAGGCATTGATTTTCATGACAACAATGAGAAATAATGCAATTATTCAAAGGATGTCAAATGATAATGCAATAAGTCAAATGATAACTGTACACAAGCACAAGTACCTGCAGTTTTCTGTTTTTGCAATGGCCTCATGTAACCCATCACCCTCCTCCAGACAGGTCTGGCTGATTTTGGTGATGGGGAGGAACTTTGCTGCCAGGAATTTCAGATCCTCTGAAAGGGTCACACATTCCTCTACAAAAATACAATTGCATATTTACATTTAGAGAAATGTAAACAGGAACTTTAATGACAAGTATGTTTGGATACACAATCTGATCTTTTATCTGCTCTTTGCTGCTGGTATTAATCTGCTGGTTACAACGAAAACTACTTTTAGTTTTGATTTGCAGCCTGCACACATTAGTACTCATACAACTGGTTTAAATCAACTAAGGGAAGGGTTCCCTCAAAGCCAAAGGCAAGTCTATCAAGAGTTCAGCAACAGTTTTAATCTGTGTGCACCTGAATAATATATTTTAGCATTAAAGCAACACTAAAGACTTTTTTGTACCTTAAAATAATGGTTCCAAAATAGTTTCAGTGGTTCATCAACTTGTAACAGGGTGATCGGCACTTCTGAATTCGCTTTGCGGCCCTCTATCGGCTATAACCGCACTATGTAAGTTTGCCAGATTGGGTAGCGTATCTGTAGCCTAGAAATCTAGACGCACCCTAGTGGCAGCAAATTACATTTGCTTCCAGGGCTAGCGGATCTGTAGTTCGATGGAATGAGACATAAGAAACTACAAATTTGCCTCGCATCTGATGTCGCAATACATCGTACTTTCATAAATCGTGCAACATATTCTACCTCGTCTGTGGACATCGTTATTTGCAAAGCCGGTGCTGGGTAAACAAATAGCGTGCGTGCGACAGAGGGAAAGTTCTTTGATGTTGCTTTAATTACAATGTAGTAGACTACAGTAAATCAGTAAATCGAATTACCCTTACTTTCTCTCGTCATCTTCTTAAAGGAAAATTCCGTTTTTTCGCACTTTAAGGCCGTTTTCTGGTTTGTTTTGGATGAACTAGGGTGGTGGATACCGAAATTTCGACTTTTCTGACTCGTTTTGAATCGTCTTTTCGCTTCTCAGGGTGGCTGGCAATGGGCATACTGTAGTAGGTTACTCAAACACGTCCTAAAACAACCCTTATGTAATATTCCGGTTTTAGTTCTGGTTTATGTTATTAGTTTTCCTCCTCTCTCCTGTTTTTGATTGTCTGGTTGTTTTGAGTTCTGTCTTGTTTGGATCCTCGTTTTGTTGGCGTTATGTTTTGGTTTACCTTGTTTTTTGCCATCACTTTTATGCTTAGCCTATTTTTTGTTATCTGGCCTTAGTTATTAGCTTTTTTCAGCTCGTGTCTGTTTGGTCTTATTTTCTACCTTAGGGTTTTTGTCCGTCAGTTGTGTGCTCCTTTTATCACCTCCACCTGTTTTTGTTAATTAGTCCTGCCCTGCTCTCCTGTTCCGTCACCTATTTAAGCCCACCTTAGTTATTTGTCTGTTGCCAGAATGTCTTGTGTAGTTCCCTCCCGTCAGCTTGCGGTAAGCACATCTCTGCCTCTGTTATTTTACCTGCCCGTCTGCTAGTCAGTGTCTGATCTGTTCTTTGTCCTCCTGTTTTTTGAGTCGGTTTAGCTTATGTCTGGTCCTGTTTGATTCCCGTATGTTTCCCTTTTTTGCCTCCTGGATTTTGTTATTAAACCCCTTTTCAACACTCAGCTCCGTGTCTGGCTCACATTTGGGTTCTATCTCTACGATTCATTACACCTTAAGGTTCGTTTTTAAAACTGTGCAACTCACCGAGTGGTTAGTGGTGTTCCTTGATGTTCCAAAACAAGTAGCGTAGCGAAATACAGTTTCTGTCGTCTTTAATTTGGTATTTTGTAAAATCCCAATTATTTCTGTTGGAAGACTCTGATATTACTGCGCCACCGTCTATGCTTCAGGTTCAAATACGAATCATACATTGCGCCGATATATTTGCTTTTAATAGTCAACGAACTCCACTAACCACTCGGTGAGTTGCACAGTTTTGAAAACGAACCTTAAGGGTTGTTTTAGGACGTGTTTGAGTAACCTACTACAGTATGCCCATTGCCAGCCACCCTGAGAAGCGAAAAGGCGATTCAAAACGAGTCAGAAAAGTCGAGACAGGACCAATCGTCAAAATTTCGGTGTCCACCACCCTAGTTCATCCAAAACAAACCAGAAAAGGGCCTTAAAGTGCTAAAAACCGGAATTTTCCTTTAACCTCTAAACCTCAGTTACCTTCACACAACTTGCTGACACTTGTTGACAGCTTTATTTGTGGTCCTGGCTTGACCTCCGACTTTTGCAACTTGGCCATGAGCACCTCTTTTTGGCTCTTGCCTTTCCTTAAGTAGGCCACCAGAGCATTGGATGAATAGCACTCTGGTGACCCACACCTTCTAAACAGTTCCTCCCTTGTCACTGTATATCTGCAATATCAGTGGAGATTTTAAGCAGGCATACTGAGTTAAAACAATCTTCAACCTTGGAGAAATGTCAGTAGGTAACACTTTAGGTACAGGACAACACATAAAGGAGACCTTAAAAGGGTTCTAGATAAGTCATTCCCAACAGCTTCTTAAATACATGACTCTGTATTCCCAGCTTTGGCCTAGTATATCTAGGTGGAAGCTCATATTGAAGGTGGCATTAACAAATGGCGATCAAATGACTGTATGTTACTGTACAGTCAATCAGCTTAATGCTACCCACACCCTTTTCTGTGATTGGACCTATCTGAGGCAAAGATTTGAACTTCCATTTAATCCCTGCTTGCAGAGCAAAATCAAATAGCATGCTTGGAGGGAGAGGGGCGCAATGTGTAGACCTCTGTAGACAGTTATTGTTTGGAACTATTTATTCATTAGAAATAAATATGTAAATGTATGAAATATTGATAGTGATGACATACAAAATTACCTTTTGGCCTTGGTCCCATCAGATATTCGGAGAACACTCTCCACTTCAAATAATACTATAGAAGTGAAAATATATTGTTGTTATTTTAATGTGACCTCATTTCATGCCCAAAACTATGATGACCATAATACAGTATCTTCCTACCTTGTTCCCCCTCTGCGGCCGCTGATTCTTGTGCCAGGCCACCATCTAATGTATTTAAGACAAATCAGAACAGCATTCAGGGAACAAACAGTTTCAAAGATCTGTGTATGTGTGTGTGGGTGCATTTGTACATAGGTGTGTGCACCTAGGCTAATCAAGACCAGAATAGGTATAAGCTAATTAAGTGTCATTTGGAACATAAACGTAATGTTGTATTTAATGGTGAAATTGTTATTCTGGTATAGTTACTCATGAACAGGGATGATCTTGTAACTCACAGAATAAATCTCAGAACTAAAACGTTTTACCTGCAACTCCTTCCTCTGTGGTCTCTGCTTCTGTTGATACATAAATAGAAACAATTATATTGTGTAACAGCATGTCTATATACAGTAGGCTGACTAGCCAACAGACTTGCATACATGTCTGATATATATGTTGGCCCCATCCCATGCAGTGCTTTAAAAACCAGTAGCAATACATTCAAATCTATCCTAAAAGAAAATGGCAGCCAATGCAGGGACTTAAGTATAGGGGTGATATGTTCTCTTCTGCTTGTCTTTGTTAGGACTCGTGCTGTCGCGTTTTTAACTAATTGAAGCTGTCTAATTGTCTTTTTTGGAAGTCCTATGAAGAGCCCATTGCAATAGTCTAGCCCGCTTGAGATAAAAGTATGGACAAGCTTTTCCAGGTCAGACTGGGACATAAGGTCTCTTAGATTGGCAATATTTCTCAGATGATAAAATTATGTCCTAGTTACAGCTCTCATATGATCATCAAAGTTGAGGTCACTATCAATTATGACTTTAGTCTTAACTTCAAGCACTTTTGTCCTAAAAAGTGTAGTCA
Source organism: Fundulus diaphanus (assembly GCA_037039145.1). Lineage (NCBI taxonomy): Eukaryota > Metazoa > Chordata > Actinopteri > Cyprinodontiformes > Fundulidae > Fundulus > Fundulus diaphanus. The sequence continues at coordinate 38,117,389 of CM073137.1, forward strand.
TTTTGTCTCTTTCATACTTCCTCCCAAATACAATTACTTCAGTCTCCTCTTTGTTCAATTGCAAATAGTTTTGGGACATCCACCTATTTATTTGGTCAAGGCAGTCACACAGTGAGCCAAGGGGATTCTTATCAGTGGGTGACAGGGCTAAATAAAGTTGTGTGTCATCTGCATAGCTGTGATAAGAAACCTGAGTGTTTTTTATAATCTGACCCAGTGGGATCATGTAGAGATTAAAAATAAGTGGCCCCAGGATTGACCCTTGGGGGACACCTGACGTCAAGGGTGCTGGAGATGAGGTGTAATTACCAAGGGCAACAAAGAAAGTTCTCTCCTGCAGATAGGACTTCAGCCAGTTGATCACTCCGCCTGATAGTCCAAGCCAGTGTTCCAACCGGTGTAGGAGTATGCTATGGTCAATTGTATCAAAGGCTGCACTGAGGCCCAGTAATACAAGCACTGAAGTTTTGCCAGAGTCTGTGTTGAGACGTATGTTGTAGCGACTATCAACCACCTTTTGTCGCTTCTGGGTGCGGGGAATCTGGAATTTAACGCGCTTACAATATGATGTTGAAACCAGGAGATATGGTATGGGCGTTCCCATTTATTGAAGTAAGTTTGTATATGAACAAACTGTCCAAACAATACGAGTGGCGGTCTTTACAAGTGAGATGGACAGGTAATTATGGAGAGTGTGGATATAAAAGAATTTAACCAGTGGACACAGGCTATTGTGTGCCAAAGAAAGTAAAAACCGTATGACCTCCCGTCACCCAAATCCTTTCTGCCCTCTCACCTCGCACCTATAAAGCCTTCCCCTCCATACCGCCACCAGTGGTAGAGCAGAATATAGGTCAGTGTGTCAACCTAAACAAAACACCGCCACCCAAAACAAATAAACCAGAAACAAACCATACCTAAACACCAACAACTATAAATGGCTCCTACATATGTCATTTAGTACCTTAATAAGAGCTGTTTCTGTACTATGATTATAACAATAATAATTGTCACAGCTTTGCCGGGTTCTTCAGCAGCACATCACTCTCCACCAGCTATCGGAACGCCCCCTATTAACACCAGATCCATGTTTCCGCCCTCCTGTGTGTATGTCACTTAATATTAATTTCTGTACAAACCAAGATGACGGATTCCTAAAGAAACGCAAGCACCCACACCATTGGTGTATCTAAATTAGCTATGTACCAAAAATGACAGTTTACCGTGACTCGAAGAGCTGTAAATAGCGTTATAAGGCTGCGTGTACAAATCTGCTTGGAGCTCCAGTGGAATTTTGAATTGCGACGAGAATTCTCGGGCTAACCGTTCATGTGCCGTGTGAAAGGGTGGAAGTAAAGCAGACAAGCACCTACCCATCTGAGTGTAGGTAGCATTCTCCACGACAACAACCTCTTCCGTGTTGTCCACCTGGACAACGTCAGAGTCATCTAGCAGCAAAAAGGAGAATAAGCACATACTGTATATCTGGTAAAGGCCATGGGATAATTCTTGTCATCTAGCCAGTAGCCATGGATGAGACAGATACAGTACAGCCAGTAAGCCCTAAACTCAGATCATGGATTGAGAATGTGTTGAGAGGTGTAACTGATAACTTACAAGCACAAAGAAAACACAGGCCCTTCTTTTGCAGGCACATAGTGTGGCAATGCCCACTACAGGTACCACATTTAACCTTAAAACACAATTATGTCAGAATCAAGTTTAGACGATAACAATAAGAGTTACAATTTATCTGAAAATTGCTTATCCAAAGCAAACTAAAATGATTGCATTTACAAGGGGCGTTTGGTATCATCAGGTCCATATCTTTGTTGTCATTATAAAAATTCCTCTCAAACATAGTCTGAACTACTTTCAAGCACTCATTAAATGCATTTCCTTTCTGCACTGATTTCTAAAAGCATAATGTAGCCAAAGCCAAAGTAAGCGCAGTATGTTATCAAACATTGTATACCCCTTTGCCATGCAGCAGCTTAACACAAGAACCACATCGTTTGGTGCGATCTGTGGGATACAAGTACTTGAATGAATATTTGATATGCCTCCTTGAGCAAAGTCACTAACATGAAAAGGAGAATCTTTGCAAAAGTACCCAATAAGACATTAATACTCTTACCTAGTGCTGCCCAAAGCTCTTGTGTCAATTGCTGTCTTTTTGTGAAAAGACAGCAGTCCCTGAAGGGGGAGACACTAAGGTGGCATTCTGCAAACTGTTAATGTGAAGTGTAGCATCATGATTTGATAATTCACATACTTAAATACATTTAAATGACATGGCAAAATAATTCTACATGTGACATGTTACCATGATGATGAAAACACCACAGGACACGCTGTCCATTTGCTTTGCATGTTTAAAGGACTTAATAGTCCAAGGTCCAGTTGTCTGCCTAGCCTCTGCAAATTTTCTAACAGTCAAAGGAAAAGCTCAGATTAACAACAATGTAAAAAAAAATATTTGGAAGCATTGCTCTTTACACCAGAGATGACCAAGAAACAATATGTGGCATAAGCTACCCTAGTTGTTCTTAGACATGAAGGCCAATTGGGCCGGTGCTTATGTTCGGTTTCCATGGTGCTAAGCGGACAAGAGCCGTACACTCCCCCAGCGTAGGTAACTCCCAGCAGAAGCTGGTACCCATGTTACAGCTGGGTGGACTGAGTCTTGGCACGACGTGCAACATCAAGTCAACATCTAGGACTCAAACCAGCGATCCTATGATTCCTTGTCTAACCCCTTAGACCACTGAGCTACCCGCTCAGCATACGTTTCCCTAACTTACCCCCAATTGTCTTTGATTGCGGACATCTTATCCGTAGACTCACCCAAAGAATTGGCATATGTAATGACCTTGGAGGTTAGGTCAAAATGCTACAAAAAGGAAACAGTAACTTTAGTGATTTGAAGCACAAAAACCAGGACAGAGACAGAGAGCATTGGTAAAGTTTGTAAACAGGGACAGAGACTGGAACTATGTTTGGAACCTGGAGTGGTGGAACAGGTTTGAGAGAAATTACATGTACAATAATGACTCTCCTTGACCACTGGAGGAGAAGACGATCATAACTTGATTATCCCAATGCAGAATTATCAGAGAACTTAAACAATAAAACATTACTTACATAGTAAGCACTATGTTTACTTACAACAAAGGTCCAGTGGTTACCATTCTCCAAATAGGGGCCCATGATATACCTACTGCTGTGTAGAATGTTATTCTGGGGAGATGGGGTAATAGAAAAATATACGGTAGGTCTTGTCTTGTCAGGATTATGATTGCCAAGTGTTGGTTAAAGAGGCTTATTTTCAGAGCACAACTGTCCACATAAGTAGAGGGCTTCACAGTATTCTTAGGTAACATATACAGGCTACTATGTTATCACCCAGCATGAAGCATGAGTGAGGTTGTGTATAAATTGCATCCAGTCTAGTGTGTTGGTCAATAAATTAATCATACCTTCACAAAGTAGGTGCTCCTGGCCCTTTTTGTGCCCTCCAATATATTGGTAATTACATGTGATGTCAGGACACATGTTTGATCATGCTTAAATAAAAGACAACATTTGTGAATGAAGCAAGTGTGGATTTACAATGCTAGACACAGTAAGCTTTGGTTAAGTCCAAGATTTGATCTCAACATGACGTGGTAAAAAGTATGCATATCACATTACCTTTCCTTTCAGATAAAACATGGCATCCATGATCTACAGACAAGAAATGTTGCTATTAGAAAAAAGCAATTGACAAGTAAAAGATGAGTTGTGGTTCCATACTTGGAGAGGATGCACTCCCTAGGGGTGGGCACTGAGACATCATGACTTGCAGTAGGCTAACATTGTATGTATGTATGCAAGTGTGTATGCATAATATGTATGCATGTATGTATGTATATATATGCAGGCATCAGACATTCCTTTGATAAAACATTCAAACCTCATCAGAGATGCAGTGTTGATTATAAAGGGAACGGAAACTTGCAAGGCTCAAGGGAAATTGCCCCACATCCCCTAGGTGGAAGTACCCTGGAAGGGCCTCATTTTTCACCCATTTCTCTATTTCTGTACGAGGGAAAGGCAGCATTATCTGTCTATGTCACACATTAACTTTTAAGATTAAGTTTTGTTTTTTTTTGTTTTTTTACAAAATCAACAAACCAACAATAATACCTTAAATGTTGTCAATGTTGTTAGTCTCCCTGCAGGAATTACTGAAGTCCCAGCAAAGGTAGCTACGATGGTGTGCCAGACAGTCTCAGTTAATGTGCAACAGCAGGTGGAAGACCTGGATTTGTCCTCTTTGTCGGTGGAAGGACAGGGTCAGGTAAGGTCATTGCTTAATCAGTATATGACAGTTTTCTCCTCTCATGATGGTGACCTGGGCTGTACCAATGTGATAGCTCATGACATTCCTCTGGTTGATGATGTTCCAGTTAAACAACGCTATCGGCGTATTCCGCCTTCTGATTATGAGGTGGTGAAGGACCATATAAATCAGTTACTTGCTTCACAGGTCATTAGAGAAAGTAGCAGCCCATATGCATCTCCCATAGTCTTAGTGAGGAAGAAAGATGGGAGTATTCGTATGTGTGTTGACTATAGAAGACTCAATAGCAAGACCCGGAAAGATTCCTTCCCCCTTCCACAAATAGAAGAATCGTTGGATGCCTTGTCTGGTGCATGCTGGTTTTCTACCCTCGATCTCGCTAGCGGGTATAATCAGGTTCCAGTTGTGGAGGCAGACCGTCCAAAACTGCCTTTTGTACTCCCTTTGGGCTGTTTGAATGGAACCGAATGCCTTTCGGACTCTGTAATGCGCCTAGCACTTTCCAACGGCTAATGCAGCGGATTTTTGGGGACCAACAGTACCAGTCTGTCCTGTTATATCTTGATGACATTGTTGTTTTCTCTTCAAGTGTGGATCAACATCTGGAGCGCTTGAAAGTGGTGCTGGGCCGACTTAACCAACAGGGTCTTAAAGCAAAGCTCAGTAAATGTTCCTTCTTTCAAAAAGAGGTACGTTATTTAGGACATGTGATCTCTGGTGAGGGGGTTGCTACAGATCCTAGTAAAACTGAAGTTGTAGCCAATTGGCCAACTCCCACTAAGGCCTCAGAACTTCGGTCATTCCTTGGTTTTGCCAGTTATTACCGTCGCTTTGTGGAAGGTTTTGCAAAATTGGCAGCTCCATTGCATAAAGCGGTGGCTCAGTGTGGTGGTACCGGTAAGAAACCTGATCGTGGACTTGTTGCATGCTGGACTGATGAATGTCAAAAGAGCTTTGAAGCCTTGAAGGCTAAGCTAACAACAACGCCAGTGCTAGCCTATGCAGATTTCACTCAACCATTTATCTTGGAGGTTGATGCCAGCCATGGTGGCCTGGGAGCAGTCCTCTCGCAAATACAGGCAGGCAAAGTGAGACCGATTGCTTATGCTAGTCAAGGCTTGAGACCCACAGAGCGAAATATGGCAAATTACAGCTCCATGAAGCTTGAGTTTCTGGCCCTCAAGTGGGCCATGACTGACAAGTTTAGAGAGTATCTCTTGGGAAACAAATTCAATTCAATTCAATTTTATTTATATAGCGCCAAATCATGAAACATGTCATCTCAAGGCACTTTACAAAATCAAGTTCAATCATATTATACAGATTGGGTCAGATTATACAGATTGGTCAAAATGTCCTATATAAGGAAACCAGTTGATTGCATCAAAGTCTTGACAAGCAGCATTCACTCCTGGGGAACCGTAGAGCCACAGGGAGAGTTGTCTGCATTGTACATGGTTTTGCTGCAATCCCTCATACTGAGCAAGCATGAAGCGACAGTGGGAAGAAAAACCACCCATTAACGGGAAAAAAAACCTCCGGCAGAACCGGGCTCAGTATGAACGGTCATCTGCCTCGACCGACTGGGGTTACAGAAGACAGAGCAGAGACACAACAAGAGAGACAAAAAAGCACAGAAGCACACATTGATCTAGTAATCTGTTCTACATTAGATGGTAGTAACGGGTGAGCCGTCTTCTCTGGATGATGTCAAAGTTAACAGAACGCCAGACCAGGTGTACCTACTATGAAGAAAAAGAGAGAGAGCAAAAAGTTAAAAGCTGAAATGACGACAGTCATTTCAATGTAATACAATACAAAACTGGAGAACCGTAGAATGAAGAACAGTAGAAATCAGTAGAGTGAGAAAATTAGACCCTGATGTCCTCCAGTAGCCTAAGCCTATAGCAGCATAACTATAGAGGTAGCTCAGGGTAACATGAGCCACTCTAACTATAAGCTTTGTCAAAAAGGAATGTTTTAAGATTAGTCTTAAAAATAGATAGGGTGTCTGCCTCACGGACCAAAACTGGGAGTTGGTTCCACAGGAGAGGAGCCTGATAGCTAAAGGATCTGCCTCCCATTCTACTTTTAGAGACTCTAGGAACCACCAGCAGACCTGCAGTCTGAGAGCGAAGTGCTCTGTTAGGAACATACGGAGTAATCAGAGCTCTGATATATGATGGAGCTTGATTATTAAGGGCTTTATACGTTAGAAGAAGAATTTTAAATTCTATTCTTGATTTAACAGGAAGCCAATGAAGGGAAGCTAAAATTGGAGAAATATGATCCCTCTTGTTGATTTTCATCAGAACTCTTGCCGCAGCATTTTGGATCAGCTGAAGGCTTTGAACTGCATTTTGTGGACTTCCTGATAGTAAAGAATTACAATAGTCCAGCCTTGAAGTAACAAATGCATGCACTAGTTTTTCAGCATCACCCCTGGACAGAATGTTTCTAATTTTGGCGATATTCCGGAGGTGAAAAAAGGAAACTCTGGAAACCTGTTTAATATGGGATTTAAATGACATGTCTTGGTCAAAAATAACACCAAGATTTTTTACTTTATTACCAGAGGCCAAGTTAATGCCATCCAGATTCAGTGATTGATTAAGAAGTTTATTTTTTGAGGACTCTGGCCCAAAGATTACAACTTCTGTCTTGTCAGAATTTAAATGCAGGAAATTTAAAGTCATCCAGCTTTTGATGTCATCAAGACATGACTGCAGTCGAAGTAACTGATTGGATTCATCAGGATTTATGGATAAATATAGCTGAGTGTCATCAGCATAACAGTGGAAATTAATCCCATGCTGTCTGATAATTTTGCCAACCGGAAGCATATATATAGTAAATAGAATTGGTCCAAGGACTGAACCCTGTGGTACTCCACAGGTGACCCTAGAGTTTGAAGAAGATTTATTATTAACATGAACAAACTGGAATCTGTCCGACAGATAAGATTTAAACCAGCCTAATGCTTTCCCCTTAATCCCTACAGTATGCTCAAGTCTTTGTAGGAGAATAATGTGATCAACTGTGTCAAATGCAGCACTGAGATCTAACAGGACAAGTACAGACACAAGTCCATTATCTGAGGCCATGAGAATATCATTGGTGACCTTTACCAGAGCTGTTTCAGTGCTATGATGAGCTCTAAAGCCTGACTGAAACTCCTCAAGTAGGTCATTACTTTGTAAATGTTCACAAAGTTGATTAGCAACTACTTTCTCAAGAATTTTAGATAAGAAAAGAAGATTAGATATAGGTCTGTAGTTTACTAGCTCATCTTGATCAAGAGAAGGTTTCTTAAGTAAAGGTTTAATAACAGCTACTTTAAAAGCCTTTGGTACATATCCATTTACTAAGGATAGATTAATCATGTCTAAAATAGGACCACTGATCAGAGGGAATACCTCCTTAAACAACTTGGTTGGGATTGGGTCTAACATACAGGTAGAAGGTTTAGATGAAGCTAAAATTTTAGATAGCTCAGAAAGCTCTACTGCTTTTAAACAGTTCAGACACTGCGCAGGTTCTAAGGATTCCTCCAATGCTGCCTCACTTACTGAGGACGAGGTAATCATGTTTGGGAGGATGCCAATTATTTTATTTTTAATGGAATCAATTTTATTTATGAAGAATCCCATAAAATCATTACTGCTAAGAGCTAAGGGGATGGCTGGATCAACAGAGCTGTGGCTCTGGGTAAGTTTGGCAACTGTATTGAAGAGAAATCTAGGATTATTCTTATTCTCCTCAATTAATGATGAAAAATATGCTGCTCTAACTCTGCGAATGGTCTTGTTATACAACAATAGACTGTCCCTCCAGATTAGGTAGGATTCCTCTTGGTGTGTAGAGCGCCATTTTCTCTCCAATTTCCTAACATTGTGCTTCAAGGAATGCAGCTCTGAATTAAACCAAGGAGCCAGCTTCCTGTGAATAATCACCTTATTTTTCAAGGGAGCTACATTGTCTAATGCAGAACGCAATGACAAAGTCATACCGTTTACAAAGACATCTATTTGTGAATTGGAAGAAACAACATTGCTGCCATCTACAGGGCATTTCTGCAATACGGAGGATATTAAAAAGGGGACAGACTCTTTAAGTTTTGATACAGCATTATCCGATAAAGATCTACTATAATGGAACCCTCTTTTGGGGGTGGAGAACTCCGTTAGATTAAACTCAAATGTTATTAAAAAATGATCAGATAGGACAGGGTTGTGAGGAAATACTGTTAATTCTTCACAATCAATGCCATATGTCAGCACAAGGTCTAAAGTATGGAGCCAAGAGTGCGTCGGTTTATGCACATTTTGAGCAAAACCAATTGAATCTAGGATAGTTTTAAAGGCTACACTAAGGTTATCACATTCTGTGTCAACATGGATGTTAAAATCACCCACTATAATAACCTTATCAGTATTTAACACCAAATCAGATAAGAAGTCTGACAGCTTATATACAAATGTATTGTATATACTGATAACAACCCTCTCAGCCATTTGTCCACTGCTAAATTGGCTGCCACTGAACAGCGGTGGGCTGCTCAGCTAGCCTCTTTTGATTTTGAGATCAAGTATCGGTCAGGGCGGTGTAATACCAATGCTGATGCACTTTCTCGTCAGCATCCACCTGATCCGCCAGATGTGAAAGCAATGCTCCCAGGTACAGCTTTGCCTAAAGCATTGCAGGACGCTTTGGGGTTTGAAAAGGTTGAGGCAACCCAGGCAGTTGTTGCAGTTTTGCCGCAGCATACTACGGCTGAACTTTGTGCTTTGCAGCAGGCTGATCCATTTGTACAGGACTTGTTGGTGTTCTGGAAGAAAGGACAGCATCCCAGTCGAGAGGAACGAGCCCAGCTGTCCCCGTCCACTTTGGTTCTGCTGCGGCAGTGGGACCGGTTTGTCGAGAGAGATGGAGTTCTCTATCGAAAGGTATTTAGATCAGATGGTGGTGATGCTGTGTTCCAGCTTGTGTTGCCAAGTGTGCTAATTAAGGATGTTCTGACTAAAGTCCATGAAGAGCATGGTCACCAGGGAGTGGAGCGAACGTTGGCGCTCTTACGGTCCCGGTGTTATTGGCCTCATATGGCCTCTGATGTGGCTCAATGGTGCCAGGCGTGTGAGAGATGCCAAGTGGCAAAGAATGTTCACCCTAAAGCTTATGGCTATATGGGACATTTACTGGCATCACGTCCTAATGAAATTTTGGCCATTGATTATACCACCTTAGAGCCCACCCATAATGGCTTGGAAAATGTTTTGGTCTTGACGGATGTTTTTAGTAAATATACTGTTGCTGTCCCTACACGGGATCAGCGAGCGGCCACTGTGGCTAAGGTTTTGGTGTCTGAATGGTTTTACAAGTTTGGTGTTCCGGCTCGGTTGCACTCCGATCAGGGTCGTAACTTTGAGAGCTTGCTTATCCAGCAGCTGTGTAATTTGTATGGCATTGTAAAATCACGCACCACTCCTTACCATCCAGAAGGAAATGGCCAATGTGAGCGCTTCAATCGGACGCTGCACAATCTGTTAAGAACACTGCCTGTGTCCCGAAAAAGAGATTGGCATGCCTGTTTGCCCCAGGTTCTTTATTGTTATAATACAACTCCTCACCAGTCTACTGGAGAGTCACCATTTCTCTTAATGTTTGGGCAGGAACCTAGATTGCCCCTGGATTTTCTTTTGGGTAGAGTCGAGAGTCCAGTTGGTGGTTCTGTCCATGAGTGGGTTCAAGAACATCAAGCTCGGTTGCAGGTAGCCTTTGATGGGGCTAGAGAGCACCTGAAACATGCTGCAGATCGCCGAAGGCAGACTCATGATACTCAGGTGAAACATCGGCCATTAAAGGAAGGGCAACTTGTGTTTTTGCGTGACTTTACTGCTAGGGGGCCTTATAAGACAAGGGACCGATGGAGCTCTGTGAAGTACGAGGTATTGAGGGCACCAAAGGAGGGCGGCTCTGTTTACACCATTGTGCCTCTGGATGACCAGACTAAAGTAAGACAGGTGCACCGTACCATGTTAAAACCTGTGGTTGGTGTTGTTCCTCCTGATCACATCTCTCCCCATAACTTGCCTCCTGTAGAAAAGGGACTGTCTGAAGATAGTGGCCCCTTTGATTACGATCTGTTTGTTTGTGAACAGCAACCCCTTGTGGTTGCTTCTGCCTTACCTTTGGGTAGGTTGCTGCTTCAAACTCCATCCCAGGAACTTCGGCCACCTTCTGAACCTGCTGCATCTATTGAACCCTCTACATCTTTGGCTGTTCCATCTACCAGCTGTGCTGACCCAATGGCCCTACGTCGCTCCAAACGTCCAACTGCTGGTCAACATACTAATGTGCACCATCTCCCACGGCCAGCAGGAGACATTCATCCTGGGGGCTCTTCTGCATCTTTGTCAACTGTGTCAGCGTTGTTTAGACCTTGGAACTGATTTTATTAGTTTTGAATCAGCCATCGTCGGGTCGACGATGCAAGAAGGGGGGGTAGAATGTAGTGGTATAGAAATATATGTATTGCTATATAAATAGCTTTCAGGTGCGAGGTTCCGGTTGGGCAAAGTGGGCGTGGTATATAAGAAGCCGCTGCGCCCAATCGAACACACAGGTCTTCCTCAAGCTTTGGCTGTGACTCGCGTCTCAGGGACTGACAGTCAAAAGGCATAACATCAGGTGCATGCTGCTCTGATCTTGTGGTGGTAGGTCTCCCCTCCCTTTGCACTATTGCTGCTTGTTCACAGAAGATCTAAATCCAGGTATGATTATAGGCAAAACGCTACTGTGCGGCTCTCCTCCTCGTCATCGGTTTGTGTGTGTGTGCACGCGTACATGAGTTTGTCTGGATTGGGAGGTAAGAAGTAACGCCCATTGTTAACGCCAATTTGTTGCAGTTCTGTTAAATAGTGACTAACTTTTACAGGTCTCCCCATATTACCATTGCTGCTCTGTTGATATCCCGGATTTTGTGCATCATCAACCTCGGATTGTGGTGGCGGCTACACGCCCTAATTGAAGTGGTGTTTGGCGTGGGGCATTGGCGTGCGGCACCGGCGCGCTCAATTCACCTCCTGTTGCGGCGTGGCCAGAGGGTCGCACCAGATTCGGACATTTTAATTTGTATTTTTTTATTTTTATGTTTGTTCCAGCCCTTTCGATTTATGACATAGCTTGACTATTGATTAATTTGGGCTGATATTATTTTCCTTTTGTTGTACATTTTGGATTGTTGTCCTTATTAATTGTTTCTTTTTTTTTCTCTCTCTGTTGGCAGTGCTGAGGCCCGGCGGTGGTGTTGGTGTGGTGACGGTGTCTTCTTTTTTTGTGCCGTGATTCCTGAGTTTGGGTTGTCTCACTGCGTCTGGTGCTTTACAGGGGTTTTGTTTGCTGTGTTTGGGCGGCTACTGTCCTATAGTGGCCCCTTCCGCCGGTAACCTCAGCTACTGTAGTTACTTTTCTTTTTTTCCCTTTAGCATTATAAAGAATTGGTTTTAAAAAGAATATTTTAAGAAGCATTTAATAAAAAGCTGTTTGTACATTTTAAAATTGCCTCAGATGTCTTAATCCATGCATGAGTGAACTGGTGTGCCTTATCAAAAAGGAGAGTAATATTCCTTGGGTGAAATTCCCAAGGTGGCGTTGTGGAGCAATTTTATTTGGGTTTAGAAATTTACAATTTCTCGACTTCAATCTAGTCTCGCCACAAAAATAAAAAGAAAAAACTCACCACTCATCATTCCAACAAAATTGGAGATACTCTGAGAAGAAATAAAGGTTAAACAAACACCCTAGGTTAAATATATAAGGACTGTCAATCTATGCAAATATCCCATTATATGTCAGAAGAGCTAAAATCCTCACAGAAATTACAAGTAGGTTACTCTGCCCTATAGACAAGTATTAATATTACTTCAGCTCTGGGACCAGGTGAGAGCGTGAACTGCCCTCGGACATATTATGATTTAGGTTACTCTGCTGCTAGCTTACTTCAGGCTAGTCCGGTGAAAATGTATAGGCCTACATTGTGTCGTAAATCATTTTAGCATGTCCAAAACACTTTGCCCCGTGTTAATAACAGACACCACATAGCCATTTTCATTTTAGATCTATAATTCTCTAACTTAGCCTAACGTTAGCTGCTACAGCTTCTTGAAGGCTAGCTCAGCCTGCTCAGTCAATCCGCAGCCTGCTAGGTATGAATGAAGGTGCACAGATGCATACACGAAAACAACCTACTATCAATTTTACTGTGAATAGGGCTTGGGCGTCATGACGTAATCATTCGCGTGGCCGCCATGTTGACTGCCTCCGCCGCCGCTACTCAGACTACTGCCTATGACCACCGCGTACTGTACTCCCTCTCACCCGTGTTTTAATTTGATTAATTTCACCTTAACTTGATTTCAACCATGGTAAACCGTTGTTGTATTGTGGGCTGTAACAGCGCAACACATGATCGCCATGGGAAAAACATAGAAAATGGGTTAATTTTCCACCGCTTTCCTGCCTGGAGACGCAACCACGGAGAACAAGTGTCAGAGATAACGAAGAGTCGTCGGCTCGCTTGGATCGCGGCTGTAAGACGACCGAATATAACTTTCCACAGTATCCCGATGTCAATGAGAGTGTGTTCCCTGCATTTTCATTCTGGTAAGTTAAAGATGCACGGTTTTATTTTATAGCCTACATTGTTTCTTTCCTTCAACCGCGACACCACAAACATGCATGAATGCGCGCCCAGAGACGGTTGATATAGCATTTCCTCCTCTTCGTTACTAACTACACTTTTGAAACACATAGCAGCTAGTTAAAAGTACATTACATGTGTGAGTGGTTGTTAGCACTAACGGTTAGCAGCTACTAACCTAGCAGGTGCCAGAGCCCGTCTGAGCACAGCTTACCTTTGTACGAATTACTGTGTTCCCAATGTTTGCTGGATTTATGATCTGCAGCTCAACTGCACATGAGACTCCAAGTACTTGTAGCTTTGGAACTGTTCTGAAGTATAGGCGCTCACACCACAAACAAGGTAGCCGAAGACGTCCGATATGCAAAACGGTGGCAACAAGTCGTCGGTGCTCCACTCATTGTTCGGGACTTCATATGGATCCAAATTATTAATAATGCTGATTTTGTCAACATACCGGTCCCTGGCTTCTCTGTTTAATGTGTCCCAGTAAATTACAGATCCTTTTCGGGATTTAAACATCTTTTTTCTATCTATTCTACTTCTACTTCTCTTCGTTCAACAACGTTATGTCAGCGTTAAGTTAACGTTCGCGTAGCTGTCAACATGGCCGCCACGTCCCACAATGCAACGCGAATCCCAAGCCCTATTTAGCACTTGTATTTCACACTTTTATTTCACAAGAAAATTAACTTACCTTCCCAATGGTTCTTATAGCTAATCGAGAACTGCGACCATGAAAATAAACAGTAACAACCGCTTGCTTCTCTCGCTAACTTCAAATTAGTTAGGCGCGCCTCTCCTCTGTTCTGATTGGTTGCCTGATTGAACCAATCCCATTAGTTTCTGCCCTCAGAACATCTTTCAGTAAGCAAGAAGTAGGTCAGAAGTAAGCCAACGCTTATACTTTTTTGTTATTGTTTACAACCAGATACCTTAGTTTTGCACTTCACTTCTGCAATTGTATGCTGGTATTGTTTGCTGTCATAAGCTGACCCAACACTGATGCTCACTAACCTAAGCAGGAAGAGCACATGCAATTTCAGTTCCAGCTGATATTTTATCTGCTTTCTGCTCCGAAAGTTAAACAACTATTTGGCCATCTCCTTCAGCTGCAGCTTCCTGCTACCAAATAAAATCAACATTCTGAATAACAAATGAACTTCATCAGTGGGAGCAGAGCAGCTTCTAAACGCACATTATTTGCCCTCAGTCTCCCATACTCCCTTCCTCCCTCTCCTTTCCTCTGCTGCCCCTGAACCTGCGTAGAGCAGCAGCTGGATGTTTGCAGGCTCAGGCTGAGGGCAAGGAAACATGAGCAGGCGCAGATATTCAGAGTCCTGGGCCGCCGGTGAAAACCGGAGGAGGAGACGGCGGTCCGTGTGGTTCGAGCTCAGAAACTCAGGCAGGGAAAATGTTAGCGGGGCATGGACGGCTGGGAGCGGGATTGTCGTTCAGCACAGCCGAGAGACGCAGGAGGAGCCGGGGAAGGTAACTGGTCCTCATCCACTCCCAGGTTTCATGAAAGGACAGGATCAGAGGTTCTGAAGGCACAACTAAAGCTGCATTAAGCCAACTTTGAATGGACACAACTACATTTCCTGGATTCTATTTTGTTTTCATCTACTGTCTGTAACGCTAACAGCAACGCGACCAGGTACCTTAACAACGTTTAAGATGCGTTATCTCAGTCCGAACCTCCCGCAGCTTCACCGTACATTTTCCCGTGTTTCAGAGACGCTTTAACAGAATTCAGGTGATTTTCTTCCTGTAGAATAAATGCGACCATCACAACTACAGACTCCATGTCTCCGTGGGTTTTTATCGCAGTGCAGCAGCAAAGCGGACCTGGAACCAGTCCAACTGTCCGACTGTCTGCTCGTTAGTTGTGCAAGAAAGGGAGAAACTCTCCTCAGATCTCTTGAGTTTCTCTGCGGTTTGTGCGTAAACTGAGCGGAGCAAAAGAAACATCTAAATAAGACTTTAAAGGCTAGAATTGATTAAAACTAAAGCTTGACGTGTAATTTAAAGTTTGACAGCATAGCTTTTATTTTATTGTAAATGTGTATATAAAATAATGAACCGATGGAAATCTGTCTGCAGCCGTGCGCAATTACGCATTTGTGCCAATTATGGCTAAAAGGTTTAAAAGCCTCCCCATTGAGATTCCTGCTTATTGCTGCTCCCTGTAATATCCAAATATTTTGTACCAGAGGTTGTAATGCAGAACAATCTGACAGATGAGATAATAAACCTTTACTGGTTTCCAAACTGCTGATGATTTAATGTTCACAGCTCAGGTTAGAATCAAGAAGCAGTTCAGACTTGTTCAGTAGCTTGTTGTTCCAGAGACACAAATTAGAGCTGCAACTCAGGATTATGTATTTTCTAAATTAATCTATTACCTAAACTTTTTTTTAATCAGCTAATCTTAACTTATATTTTCTCCTCACAGAACATTGTTTTACAATAAACATATAGTTTACCAAATGTGACCAAATGATATATAAATAGAAATTTGCACATTAAAGTATTTAATATGTATAGTGCCACCTCTGGCATGAGGAAAATAAATAGGAGTACGCCCCTAAAATGTATGTCTTTACAAATAAAAATCCAGATGATGGTACCAATGCCTTGATTCCATCACTGAAAAATACACAGTGTTATTTAATACGAAATGTATAAAGTGACAGCTAAAGATAATAACAGGAGTTTTCTGTATAGAAGTGAATTTGTAAACACCCGAATCCAAGCACCTGACAGTTTTTGTGAGAGTGCACTTGTGTATGTAAGCTTTTCCAACAAAAAAAAAATCCTCAATAGTGGTTGTGAGGAGCCAAAGACCAGAGCATCGAGGCAGACGCCAGGGAAACCAGAACCCCAGACGCCCGGGAGGACTCTCAGAGCAAAGGTGCCCAAGAGGGACCAACACAGCTAGCTGCCTCCCCCATCCCAGGGAAGAGCAGAGAGGAGCCCCAGGAAATCCCCAACAGTCACAGTGCCAAAGCCCCCGGAAGCTGCAGCGATGAGCCATGGGCCCAGAGACCCGAGGCCCAGGGGCGCCCTGCTCCCTTGTGGGGCACCGACAGAGCCACGGGGCCAAGGCCCCGTGACTATGATTGACCCACATTTCCCAGTGGCTGTATTTTCTTTACCATAATACAATGTCACTACCACTGTCCATGAGCTCCACATCTCAGCCACTGTGGATATACATCTGCTGTGGGTGTTAAAGACAGCTGGCGACTATTGAAATGGACAAAGTTATTGCTATTGTATAGTCTGAATAAAAAATTTCCAACTTTTAAATAAAACGCATCCTACTGAATATTAAATCCCATAGACACACACACACATACAGCCGCACAGTGCAAACAGGGGTTAGGTGGACACACAGCTGTGTCCTGAGGAGGGAAACAGGTGTAATCTTTGTTAAAAAGTTAAAGAAATAAATTCATAAAAACATATGCACTGCCGAGTCACTGCAGCCCAGGTCTCCATCTGTTTCCAATAAATAAATCCACCTTCACCTTTATGTGAGCTCTAGTTCATCACATAAAGACCAAGTCTGAATGGATTTAACACTATCTGTCTGGAACAGGAAGCAGGTAGAAGACAAGATAGTTTTGTTTGCTTGAATGAGTTGTTTATTTCAAGAGAGCACAGCAGTGAGTGGAAGGAGCCTCCTCACAGAGAGCTGGAACCAAACTCAAAGATCATGTAAAGGGAATGCCTGGTCTGGGAGGCATGGATACAAATGAAGAACAGTTGTATCCATGGGTATCCACTGAGGATATACATCTGCTGTGGGCGTCAAAGACGGCTGGTGTCTATTTAAATGGACAAAGTTATTCCTGTCATATAGTCTGAATGGAGAACGCGCAACATTTGAAAAATACATGAAGAACAAAGTTCAGAGCTCAGAGAGAAATGTGCTCCATGATGTTCAGACTAACCCAGATTACAAGGAAAATATGGGGAGAACAAGAACCTGAGGCCCACCTTGAGGTCCGGCTCAATTCTGTCCCATCTGCAGCCAGTGGAGCCTTTTTGGGAGATAAAGGGAGAAGCGGAGTGCAGCTCCATACTCCTGGAGCTGCAGGTGGGAGGGAAGCCGACATGGCTCAGCAAATCAGTTCCCAAAGGATTCAGTTATTCCTCCTCTGGGTTCAGGATGTTTTTCTCATTCATCTCTTGTCATTTTAGATTTTGAGGGATTTTATTACATCTGTGCGGCGAAACCAAGAGATGTGTCCAGTTATTTGTCTGCTTTTAAATCCCGTTCCTGCTCCTCCACAGGGGTCGTCCCAGCGGCAGCAAAGTGCGACACAAGCGCCAGGCCCTGCAGGACATGGCCCGGCCGCTCAAGCAGTGGCTCTACAAGCACAGAGACAACCCCTACCCGACCAAGACGGAGAAAATCCTCCTGGCGCTCGGCTCGCAGATGACTCTGGTCCAGGTGAGCCGATTACTTGTGTTCTGTTTCCAGTGGGAGGAAAACAAAAGTCAGATCCTGCTGTTTGCACACGCAGACATGAGTGTGAGCAGGCTTCTGGAGTTGAGATTGTTCTGCTTCAAGTCAGATTTTACTTTTCCTGAACATTTTGCAGCAGCAATGCAGGAGTAAAGTGTTGTTTATTCTGCCTTCCAGATCCTCCTGAAGCTTCTCTGCTCTCGACTGCGTGTCTCAGTCTTTGAGATGATTGTTTCTTTATCTTCCATCCAGCACTGAACCCTTGTCTGTGGTTGGCACGTGCAGCTATGTGTGTGTACACTATAATTTTCCTCACAAGGTCACTGATCATGTCTCTGAGAGTCTGCAGCAGCTTTCTCACGCTTCCGGCTGCAATGCTGAAGCTGCTTCTCATATCTGAGCCCCTGGAGCTTTTTGTTTAGTTGAGAGCGAGGCAGAGTGAGGAGGCTTTGTGCTTCGACCCGAACACACACTGACAGGCCTCTCACACACGTATGTCTGAGTCCAAATATCAGCAGTGGGGTCAGAGGTGGAGGATTGGTTGAAAATGTGCAACGATCTAACAATTAAATTATTTATCAGATAAATATTTAGATATGTGATACTTAAATAAAACAGCAATAAATACATCATAACTGCGTCAAATGTATAAAATAAAGAGTTCTAAACTACAAAATAAAAGCTACATTTATTATATTTGAAAATCCTCAAAAATAATTGAAGTATTTAATGAATAACTGACAGGCTTCGCCTGAAATGTGCAACAATCTAGCAAATAAATCATTTGTCAGATAAATATTTAGACGTGATATTTTAATAAACAGTAATACCTTTATTGAATAATTACAAATTGTACTCTTATTTAGATAACTTGATAAATGTATTAACAATGAAAAAAAATTTAATTTACTAAATATGGAAATTATTTCAGTTTTTGAATAATTAAATTTTCCTGAGCTATAGTCCATCATGTAATCATTGAAAGTGTCTATATCCCATGTATTTAATGCATGTGTTTCCAATTTTACTCAAATGATTTTCCAGCAGGGATCCAATCAGATCTCTTTCTACATTTTCAGGCTTTTTTCTCATGGCCTTTGTGTTGCTGAGAGGATAAATTCATCTGTCAAATCTCTGCTGGTCTGAAAAAATATCAAAAACCAGAAAAATCTTCATGAGTTATTGTTCCTGGTTCCTCCTTGTAAGAACCTGTTTCTCTATTTATAGGTTCTTAAAGAAAGCTGTATTAGTTTTTCCTAATTTGGAAAAACAACTGATTAGAAAATATCCTGGACTTTCAGCCCTTCTAGATCTTTTCTGGGCTAAAGAAATGATCATTTTGTCCCAGAGTGTGAACAGAAACTCAGATGTGACCATGATGACTGACTGTAGAAACTCGTCTTTGTCTTTCTACTGATTGCTGCTGAGAACAGCCCAGTTCTTCCACTGTTTAGTCCAGACAGACCGCTGTAAAGGCTGCCAGTGACGGTGAACGCATCACTTCCTGTGTGTTTTTCCCTGGAAAAGCTGACCTGGCAGCAGATGTTAAACAGCAACTAAATCTGTCATGTTTTAGAACAACAGATAGCTTTGTTCCATGTAAATGTTGTGACTCGGCACTGATAATCGGGCCATCTCTCCATCGGTCCTGAAACCCATCTCCGTGCCTGCATGCTGTCTCCTCTCGGCTACAGAAAGGCCACGGCTGGAAGAGCTGGATCAGTTCTCTTCTCAGTGTCTCTGTGGTGTCGTCTAAACAGGCGTGCCATCCTTTCCCTTTTCTCTCATTCTTCTGACAGCCATCTGTCCTCCTCTCTGTCCCACGCCTCCCCTGCTCTCATTCCTCCTCTCCTCCAGTCTTGCTGGCCAGCTGGATGCTGCTTTCTGCCTGCTGTGCCACAGCGCAGGGCTGCAGACTAAAGAGCGAGGGATGGTCCTAGTTAATGAGAAATCTAATACTGAAGGAGAGGATCTGAAAACTAAGTACTATAGCATAAGGCCCCTGTCCCTGGCTGTCCATAAGCAGCTTGAAATCTATTGAACATGAAAAGTTATTCCAGTATAACATCTAATAGTCTCTCCTCCCAGTGAAGGGAAGAGCAGCGGCTCAAATGTCTCTTTTATTGGACCTTAAAGACAGTGATGGAAAAATGTGTCCTATAGGAGGAGGGCTGGATGTGTCCAGAATAAGCAGGATGGGGACGTGTCTCAGTCAGAGCGTTGGTTCAGGAGATGATGCTCCTCCTGCTGTTTTTCTCACTGAGAATCGTGGCAGGCAGTGAGCAGACGTCTTCACTGAGGAGGACACATTTTGCTTGGCTGTGGATGTGGAGGAGTGTGGATTCCAACCATTGACATGTGTTCCTGTTTGCTGTGTGTTCTCACTTCCTGCTTTGTCCCCCTCAGGTGTCCAACTGGTTTGCCAATGCTAGGAGACGCCTGAAGAACACAGTGAGGCAGCCGGACCTGAGCTGGGCCCTCAGGATCAAACTCTACAACAAATATGTTCAGGGCAACACTGAGAGGCTCAGTGTCAGCAGTGACGACAGCTGCTCAGAAGGTAGGCCTCCCATTTGTGCTCTAAGGAAAGCAGTTGTAGGAGCTCTGAAAAGTGGCCGCTTGGCTGTGGCGTGCACAGACATTTTGGGGGGCAGGTGCTCAGGAGGGGGGGGGGCACTTTTTAGCACACGTGGAATATATATATATATATATATATATATATATATATATATATATATATATATATATATATATATATATATATATATATACTTCAGACTGAACAGTGGCTCTGTGACTACTGTAACGAACAAACAAATAGCAATAGTGTAGTCGGTGTTGCCAAATTAGGCAGGTTTCCAACCAATTAGGCTTTTGACCACATTGAACTGGAAAAAAAATAGCTTATGGGCAGATTGTAAAAAATTTCGGAAGCTTTTCATAACATTTTTTGGGCTTTTAGAAAGAATTACTAACAAAATATATAAAAATAGTCATTATTTATTTTTTAAATAAGTTGAATCTGTCGATCTGACATCATCAATGAATAATAGTTATAATGAATACTATTGATTGTTATAATAAAAAAAAAAAATGATTAATCAAGTGTTTGGTCAATGTAAACGCCCAAGAGGGGTTGAGTTCTACTTATTAACTTAAAAATATTTCATGAGTGCGTGTAAGAGAAATGTTTAATTGAGCTATACTGAGAGAAATTAAGTTTATATTAAGGTAGATTTACAACTCATGTTGGGAAGCTATTTATAATTTATTTTTTCTGGGTGAAAAATCCTGATTGTTAAAGAGATCTTGTGTGTTATTTAGTTGTCTGATTGTACATTTTGTTTGGAACCCATATGCGCAGTTTTTTTTTCTTTGCTTCAGCTCAGTTGTGTGCTAATGGCATGTTCTTATGTGTTTAATAGTTCTGTGCTTTTAACATGAGAGAGTTTGAGATTTGGCCTTATTTTTTCTTTTAAGTTGGGCAGGTTTTATGCTGGTTTGGGTTACTGGAAACTAACAGTGATATAGGGTAACCTGTAGCGCTGTGTCTTAACTCAAAAGTCCAGCATAAGCTACACGCTAATAAACATGAGCGCTGGTGTCAGGCTGAACACTGACTGAAGTAATAATTCTGACTAGAACAGGTTCTGTAATAACAGCAGCTATAAGAACAAAGAGCAGAACAAAGCAGAGTTCCGTTCTACCTGCAAGTAACTCAAGTCTCTTCAGTTTGGCAGTTTTAGTGCTTGACTCCGCTCCTCGTGCTGCTAGCTGTCCTAGCTAACCCTCCTAGCGTGAATGTTTACCCCAGTTTAGACTTCAGTGCTGACATTTCAAACATAAATTAATAGCGCTCCTTCCAGCTCGCTCTCTGCTTTGTTGTCACTTCTTGTAATTGTTTGGTAATCAGACCAAATTTCCATCCCGCTCTACCGACACGACTGTGACCACAGCCGAACTGTGGCGGCGACTGAAGGCTATGACTCGGTGTCCCGCCCCACTGCAGCAGTGATTGGCTAGCATGTTGCCTTCAGTCGTTGATTTGATTGGTTAAATTGTATGATTGACACATCAAAGATAGTACTAAAAGGACGATGGCCACTCCGAGGTTAAAAAAAGAAGAAGACGGCTTCCAGTCCAGGGTCTGCTCCGCGCTCAACCAGAAGGCACAAATATCGCTCCGTTATATAATCGGGGAAATGTAGGCGACGGCAAGAGCTGCTATAGACGGCGATTTGCCGCCTTTGACCGGCTACTTTTGACTGCCCTGAATATTAATAATAAAAAAGGGCATTTTCGTTGATAAAGGGCAAACTTCCTAGTGCTTTAGCACCACCTAGTGTCTATGTATGCACGCCCCTGCCGCTTGGCATAAAAATGGTGCCGATGATCAAACTGAAGAGAACAATTGTTCTGGAGCTAAAACTCTGGGACCTGATTCTTTCTGCCCCCTGCTGAACAGGAGTTAGTGCCTGTTTGTGGGCTGCACTCTGCCTCAGTTTTTAAATAAGGACAGGGTTATCAGTCGCCTCAGTTAAAAGTGGTGAGATTTAAAGTTACTTAATGTTACACTTATTAGAAATTTGTCGAAAAGTTTTTAGTTTAAAATGATTTAGATGCAGAAGTTCTTCCTTTAATAGGCCACCCTCTGAATAGCTGTTAGGTTGACTATCAGAATTTCTCCCTGATTCTCCAGACTGAGATGATTCTGACTCAGTTTTGAGTCAGAGGTATCCCTTTGATAGAGACACATTAATATTTGACTGCAAACTGACTCTGGTTTCCTGAAATGAACCCACATCTTTCCACCAATCAGAGTTGAATTTATAATAGTAAACCTTTCAGTATTTTAGTCCCCTTGTCATTACATGGTACTTATTCAGAACTGGTTTTGTTTTCTTCTGCATCTTTCTTTAAGTGAACAATCAGTTTCTATAAATGGTAAATTTAGATCATATCAGGAACTTTGTTATGAAATGGCTACAGATCCTGGTTTGGACCTGATGCTGGTGCTCAGGACAACATTTAGCTACCTCCTTGACATGTGAAAAGCTCAGGTCATGTCCCACTGCTTTTTTGTCAAAGGGAGTCGATGCAGTGCAGAAACATGTTTTGTGTAGAAATGGTGAGCCAGCAGAGGGACACATGATGGCCAGCGGACTGTGACAGGCTGCCATTAAGACACCCCGCTGAGCCAACCTCTGCCTCCCGGCCTACAGCTGGAAATGAGTCACTTTCTGTCAGCCCTGTATTTACTGCTAACACTTGCACACATGCTGACTCTCATGGGAAGATCCAGTCATTATTTCTGCTCACTGACAGCACAGAAAACAAGCTGAGTAAGTGTCAGAAAATCAAAGTCCAGTAGTCATGCAGTGAATGGACAGAAAGGAAGACTGCTGTGGTGTCTGTAATCTCTACCTCAGTGTCTGAGGAGGAGAAGCTGAGCGTGTGGCTCCCAGAGGAATGTGTGCATGGTGTTGGGATTGTGTCTACCGCAGGCCGCTGCACCTCTGAAAGCGTTGTATATCTCCCTGACTCTTATCCCTGTCACATTATGGTTGTGAAGCTGTCCGCAGCCTGCTCCCACTGCTGGCCCACATGCTGAAATCCCTCCATTATGTTTTGAAACCCATGGAGACACGTAGTTTTGTTCCAGATACTTTTTCTGTTAGCAGATATGTCCCCACTGACTTCTAGGACTCCTTTAAATCAGACCAAATATGCATTTTATGTAATGAGCTAGACAGAAGACCCAAAATTTTCAGCCAGAAACACAGAAGTAGGACTTAAACAGTTTATTCTGAACTCTGGACTTCAGGAGTGCATCCGCCGAGGATCAGGGATAACTTTTCAGCGTCCTTCCTTCAGCAGGGGCCGGCAGTTTTAACAGAGCAGACTGCTCCTTTAACAGAAGCACACATGGAGCACAGAAGCAGGCTTGAGGTCCTGGAAGCCAAACTCAGGCTTAATTATCAGGGGGCTTGGCAAGAGGCAGAAGTCAAGGGGCAGAAACAGGGTCGTTGTCCAGAAGGCAGAGAAATCCGACAAGGGCTAGGCAAAAAAGGAAAATCCGTGAGGCGAAGACGTGGTCAAGAACTTGGTCAGGTACGTGAAGTGCTAGATACTGCTGGCTTGTCGGCTTGCAATTATCTGGCCCTGTCTGCCTGCCACAGGCTGACTTATAACTGCTTGAGACCAGCTGAGAGGCATGCTGCTGATTGCACTGCAGTGCAGCAGCTGGACTTGATTGCTCACAGGGAGAGCAGAGCAGGCAGACGGGCCAGAATCATAAAATTTTATTAGAAAATAGAAGGTCTACTTCGGTAAAAGTTAAGATCCTGCAGGGGTAGCTTCATGGCCTGGGATTCTTTTGCTACACATCATGTTGTATGGTAAACTGGTTAAAAATCTGCCACAGTAAACCTCACAGTGCAGAAGCTAATCCTGAAAATATAGTTTTCCACTCGTGCCACAGTCATTTAAACCTTTAATTACATTAGAATAAAATTAAGCCTTAAAAGGGGGCACAGTGTCCTGTGGCCTAATTTAGCCTGTCCTAAATCCAGAAAGTTATGTCAGGAAAGGCATCTGACCTAAAACTTTTTCCAAATTTAACATGCGATTCAATAATGGATCAGATGATGCCCAAGTGAACATCGACTTCTACTGGTGCTGGTGACCGGCATTGTACCAGTGGAAATTGGGCTACTGTTGGTCAGCTAAGAAGAAGAGGAAAATAAGGAGGAATATGCGTTCTTAGGCAGAGATAGAAGAGGAAAGGCAAGAGTCTAGAACTGAGAGTAGGGACTTTGACTGTTGGGACTATGACAGGAAAAGCTAAAGAGTTGGCTGCCATTATTCAGAGCAGGAAGGTGGACAAACTGTGTCTCCAGGAGATCAGATGAAAAAGTAGCAAAGTTAGAGGCTTAGGAGCATGGTTCAAGCTTTTCTACCATGGTGTGGGAGCACTGCAGCTTAAAATTTAAAGGTGTTGTGTTCAGTGTTGTTAGTGGGTGGGGTGTGAGTTGAAGGAGAAGGAGAGATTCTGCAGTGAGTTTGAGGAGTTGATACAGAATATCCCCAGAGGTGAGAGAGTGGTGACTGGTGCAGATTTCAACTGAGACGGAGTAGGGAACAGAGTTGATGTGGAAGTGATTGGCAGGTTTAGTTTCCAGAACAGGAATGCAGAAGGACAGATGGAGGTAGACTTTGCAAATAAATGAGATGTAAATAAATGTTGTGAATACGTTTTTTCAGAAGAGGCAAGAACACATGGTAACTTACAAGAGTGGAGGTGGGAGCACGAGTGGATTACATCTTGTTTAGATGATGCAAGAAGTGCAAGGTAGTGGTTGGTGTGCTACCAGACAGCACAGTAGTGATGTGTGTAGAATGACTCTTATAGTGAAGAAGAGGACAAAGCCAGAGCAGAGCTGTAAAATGGAGAGATGTAAAAAAATAAGAATGTTGTGTGACTTTCAAGGAGAATTTGAGACACTGGGTGGCCAGGATGTATACTCAACAAAAATACAAACGCAACACTTTTGGTTTTGCTCCCATTTTTTATGAGATGAACTCAAAGATCTAAAACTTTTTCCACATACACAATATCACCATTTCCCTCAAATATTGTTCACAAACCAGTCTAAATCTGTGATAGTGAGCACTTCTCCTTTGCTGAGATAATCCATCCCACCTCACAGGTGTGCCACGTCAAGATGCTAATTAGACACCATGATTAGTGCACAAGTGTGCCTTAGACTGCCCACAATAAAAGGCCACTCTTAAAAGGTGCAATTTTGTTTTATTAGGGGGGGGGGGGGTCTGGGGACTCAGAAAACCAGTCAGTATCTGGTGAGACCACCATTTGCCTCACGCAGTGCAACTCATCTCCTTCACATAGAGTTGATCAGGCTGTCAATTGTGGCCCGTGGAATGTTGGTCCACTCCTCTTCAATGGCTGTGTGAAGTTGCTGGATATTGGCAGGAACTGGTAGACGCTGTCGTATACGCCAATCCAGAGCGTCCCAAACATGCTCAATGGGTGACATGTCCTGTGAGTATGCCGGCCAAGCAAGAACTGGGACGTTTTCAGCTTCCAACTATAGACCAGTTCATTGTTATTGTTTTGATGCGGGTTTTTCGCGCATGCGCGCCGGACCGGTAGGCAAAAGACGAACACAATGGCAACGCAAACAGAGAAACTGACGAGTTCTCCACGTATTTTTCTTCTTTAGATAACGTACTACAAGATCGTTTTAAGAGTAAGTTGATGGTTGATGGTATCAGATTGCCAGATCCACACAGCAAAAGCCTGAAGGGACGGAGCGAGTCTGTGAAATGCTGGCCAGGGGTTTCGTACCGCGACACAGCTGCTTTATAAACACGCAGGCCAGTACGGACAAGAGAGCACGAAAGCCCCTGAAACCACTGGACGGCTACAATTATTTTATATCAGGAAAAAGGCTCCAGCAACGCCCGCGACGCCATGAGGGATTAAGAGGTCAGAAAATGGATGGATGGATGTTCAGACATGTTTGTGCAACAGCACAAAGCGGCGTCGGACACAGACCGCGTCTCAGCAGAGGCCCGGTAGGTTAAAAAAAAACATTTTTCACTACGGATTATTTAGGTGTTTTTGTCTTGTTAAAATGGGTGGCGGTGTCGGCGACATTGCAGCGTAAACACAGAAGTACTAGCAGCAGCAGCTTACTGCTGCTACTGCTGCTGCTACTGCTGCTAGCAGCAGCTTACTTACTGCTAGCAGCAGTAAGTAAGCAGCAGTAAGTAAGCTGCTGCTAGCAGCTTACTTACTTACTGCAGTAAGTAAGCAGCAGTAAGTAAGCTGTAGCCGCTGCTGCGTAAACACTACTCGGGCCGGAGAAGCCGCTGCTGCTGCTGCTGCTTCAGACAATGGCTGCTGCTGCTGTAGCAGCCGCTTCTGCGGCCCGTGTAGCGATCACCATCTCCCCTCCGCCGCTATTTAAGCAGAACAATGACTAGAGCAGAATAAAGTTGTATTTACCGGAGATGAAGTGTAGACTGCAAATTCTGTCGTAGTATGATCGCTCCCCCAGTCCATCTGCCTGCGCTCTTTTCATTGAAAATATCCAATTCTTTCTGCGTCCTTCCTCCTTCGGTAAACGACAGAAACGTACATCCAACGATTTGGAATGCCTCTGTGTGCAACCGGGAGCACAACAAGTCGTAGGCATTGCTTAGATTACAAAAATAAACGAACTAAAAGTACGCTCTAAATCACCCGTTTTGTCATGTTGTAGACGAGAGCAGCTCTGTTTTTGCCTACCAGCGGGACCCGGAAGTAGCGCGGACGTCACGCGTTACGTCACGCGTGAACTACTCTATTGCGTACAGATCCTTGCAACATGGGGCCGTGTATTATCCTGCTGCAACATGAGGTGATGTTCTTGGATGTATGGCACAACAATGGGCCTCAGGATCTCGTCACGGTATCTCTGTGCATTAAAAATTCCTTCAATAAAATGCACCTGTGTTCTTCGTCCATAACAGACGCCTGCCTATACTAGGGCTGGACGATATAGAAAAAAAGCTTATCGATAAAAAAAAATGCATATTGATCGATATCGATAATTATTGAAAATATTTAAAACCATATTTTATGTGCAGCTCTGCCTGGACATTTTATGATATTGCTAAATGATTTAATTGTAATAAAGAACACAAACACAGAATTCCAATGAAATCTATATTTAACCAACTTTTTTAACCATAACAGAATTTTTTTAAAGAAAAATAACTTAAGAGACCTGAGTTATGTTATTAAATACTGACAAAGAATAAACTAAAGTGACCAGAAAAGTGACCAAAATAAATATAACAAATACATAAATAAAATAGCCTATTTAGGTGGGAATAGTATACTAGTTACTTCTCAGGTTTCATAATTGAGAGGCTGACGCACGGCTGAGGTCCGAGGTTATCGCGTGGGAAGACACAGATTGCAGCTCATTTTGCACTGATTCCCTGCACTCGTTGCACAATTTAGGGAGTGCTGTTAGAGAAAAACTTGCGGCCCAGAACTTTATATCGCGGATCGAGAGTGGCGAGTAGTTGTTTGAAGCCAGGTTTTTCAACTGCAGACAGCAGCAGCATATCCCTCACTATGAAGCATGTTACTGCATGCGTGATGTCCTTATGCCGCTTGGACGCTTTGTCATTTTATCACAAAGAAGGGAGCCCAGTTTAGCTACTATACCTGCTTTGTTTTGGAAGGACTTCCATAAGATTCCTCCGAAGACGACGTGGAGTCGCGCGGGGCTGACACAGCCCGTGCTGCTGCGGCTTACGTGATGAAGTTGGTTGCGTTACCAGACTTTGTTTATACCAGATCTTGCAAATTTTACAAATCACTGTGGTTTATTTCTGTCAGACTGGCGAACTAGTAAAACCCCGTTTTAATAATAAAATTTTGAGTTAAAGAACCAAAGTTCACCATAAAGAACATGGAATGAGTTTAAATTAGCTTCACTAATTCAGAACAATATTTGATATGTGTTTCAACCCATTCACAATGCAAATCCCGAATTACACAAAACATTATTTGAGGAAATAATATTTTAAAGAACGATTTGCTCCGTAAAATCATTTACTTTAGGGGCGGTAGATTTTATTTATGCAATTCTACCTCGCTAGGGGTCGCTGCAGCAATCGGTCGCTATAGGTTACTCCTAAAGTTAACCAAAATGCCTTTAAATCGACATTAATATTCCATATTAATGCAGGAATAAAGCTCATAGCACTATCGAACGATGGCGGAGCGAAACCAAGCAAGTTTTTGCTTTAAAACCGGAAATTACCAGAAGCTAATAGCATTTTGGCTAGCGGATTTAGGCGCTAATTTTAAAAGTTTCGGCTTTTATTTTAGCCATAATGAGTGGCCGGATAACAAACATTAATATCCCATCAATGTATGAAACCCTTGTGGAGATAATGTTTGTTATAACCATAAAAACACACTTAAATCATCATTGGCAATGAATGCTAGCAATGAGCTACCTCCGATAGCCCCTTTGTTTAAAAACCATGTGAACGCGTTACACAAACATTTCCCAATGACAATGTAACCTTTCCTTTTGGGTCTCTCTGTCCAACCTGTCGGTACCTCATATGTGCTTGATCCACTTTGGCCATCCATGGAAAAGAGCACTGAAAAGCAGGGAAAATTTGTTGGTCTGTCCAGCAGCGGGCTAGCGGCTTAGCAGCAGCAATGTGGCCATGAGCTTGCCGAAGCGTGGAGCATCGGTCGAGGCCTGGATGTCCTGCAGGCAGCCTCTGACCCGGTTGCAGTCACGATTTCAGCAGGTTTTCCTCAGCATGCAAAAGTGGGTCCTTTTGCCGGCTTTTCAGCTACGTCTGGAGTCCGCGTTCCTGTAAAGGCTCAGAAGAAATAAACAAAGCTGTTTTTGGCATGGAGGGATTCTCCCTCTGGCGTTTTACGATGAAGTTAAGACAGCAGACTTAACTCTGAGTTGCCCGGGTTATATTCCCCGGGCGACAAGGGATTTCTCCCCTGTGCTGGCTCCTGTCTTTTGGGCCCGTGAGCCCTCATGGTTAAGGCTGGCCTCCTTCCTCCTTTGTCTCAGGCAGGAAGAAACCATGTGGCTTGCAGGGCAGGGCTGGAAAAGTCTGGGTGGCAGCCCCCCCCCCCCCCTCTCCTTGAGGGCTTCAGGAGAAAAGTGGTGGTCGTCTCTGGCCAGGGGTAGACTGAAGGGAGCTGAGAGGTGCAGTCTGAAGACATCCTGAATTGGGAGGGGTCTGGGTTTACAGCAGGCACCCCTGCGGAGAGACTGTCTTTGCAGCAGGGTGGTGGAATCCCTTCTGGTCCCACCTCCATAGTACATGGTCAGAATTCAATCTGACATCAGTTATTTCATCATGGCTTTAATATGGCACAACACAAGCTGTCTGCCATCTGCCCTGAACAATGTAAACCGGGATTCATCTGTGAAGAGAACACCTCTCCAACGTGCCAGACGCCAGTGAATGTGAGCATTTGCCCACTCAAGTCGGTTACGACGATGAACTGCAGTCAGGTGGAGACCCCGATACGGACGACGAGCATGCAGATGAGCTTCCCTGAGACGGTTTCTGACAGTGTGTGCAGAAATTCTTTGGTTATGTAAACCAATTGTTTCATCAGCTGTCCGAGTGGCTGGTCTCAGACGATCTTGGAGGTGAACATGCTGGAGGTCCTGGGCTGGTGTGGTTACACGTGGTCTGCGGTTGTGAGGCTGGTTGGATGTACTGCCAAATTCTCTGAAACGCCTTTGGAGACGAGAAATGAACATTCAATACACGAGCAAGAGCTCTGGTTGATGCTGTTAGCATGCCTATTGCACGCTCCCTCAAATCTTGGCATTGTGCTGTGTAAACTGTACCTTTCAGAGTGGCATTTTATTGTGGGCAGTCTAAGGCACACCTGTGCACTAATCATGGTGTCTAATCAGCATTTTGATATAGCACACCTGTGAGGTGGGATGGATTATGTCAGCAAAGGAGAAGTGCTCACTATCACAAATTTAGACTGGCTTGTGAACAATATTTGAGGGAAATGGTGATATTGTGTATGTGGAAAAAGTTTTAGGTCTTTGAGTTCATCTCATAAAAAATTGGAGCAAAACCAAAAGTGTTGCGTTTATATTTTTGTTGAGTGTACTTCCCGATGACTGGACAGCTAAAGCTAAGGTAGGAGAGTACTTGGTATGTCTTTTGGGAGGACAGTTGGGAATGTTTCAAAGATCTACCAGTCGATTGCGATTGACGAGTTGGCGACCACTGATCTAGAGAGTTAACCAGACATGGCAGTCGGGGATAAAGTAAGTATTATGTTCTGGTCCCAATGCACTTTAACACTTAGTTCAGGTGCTGGCACCAAATGTGGGAAGCATTAGCAGCCCTCTCTGCCTGATTATACATCCAGATTACAGGACCGGTTGGAAGAAGAAGAATATTGTTTTGATTTTTAACAAATCATTTATTTACACAAGTAATTAAATTAACAATACACTATTAAAAATATAGGTTTTCTTCCCATTTAAAATATTTACATTAGGTGCTTGCTGTATTTAATATTTTTTTATCGGACACAGTGCACAGAATTCAAGTCACAGCCTGACTTTTACATTGCACCTCCACAGACTTACACCATTAAGTTTAGGTCCATCCTGCAGTCTGTCCCGCCAAGATAAATAAATGGCCATTTTTGCTTCGGCAACTAAAAAATAAAAATATTGGGACTTAGACTTATTTGCTCTGTTGTGGTGAGCTCTGTTAATAAATATAGAATTTGTAAAAATAACACCAAAAGGCTAAAAACACTTATCAATAGGTTAAAAAAAAGCTGTCAATCTCTTACAATCCATAAAAACATGAAAAACACTCTCAGACTAACTGCAGAAAGGACATTCATTTAAAACCCCAGGACTGATGACCGATAAAAATGTATTTGTTAAAATTGCATCATGAAGAATCCTCCACTTAAGATCACCAGTCTGTTTTTATTGGAGGCTTGTAAATATTCCTCCACTGGAGCTTTTGTCCTCCAAGTTTGTCCACCCATAAACTGCCAGCCCTTTTTTCCAAGGTTCTCTTGTTTAAGTTTTGGAATGAGGAAGTAGAAGAGTGTCTTAGGAGAAAGAGATGAGCTAAGAAGTGTAAAACCGAGGACTGAACAGAGTCACCGGGAGTACAGAGAGGTGCAGCATAAAGTGAAGATAGAAGTAGCTAAGGCCAAAGGGCATACAGTGACTTGTATGATAGGTTGGGCAGTAAGAAGGGAGAGAAGGGTTTATACAGATTTGTGAGGCAGGGAGACAGAGATGGGAGGAGTGTTCAGCAGGTTGGAGTGTTTTGAATGGTCGATGAATGAGGAAATTGAGCGAGAACAAAAAGCAGAAGAAACGGCTATTGTGGATCAGGAAGTTGCAAAGATGATTAAGGATGAAGTAAGGAAGGCACAGAAAATAATGAAGAGTGGAAAGGCAGTTGGTCCTAATGATATTCCTGTGGAGGTGTGGAATGTTTAGCAGCGGGCACCTGACCGGGCACCCAGCCCTGGACACCGAGTACCACCAATGCACCACCAGGCCAAGGCGCCAGCCAGCGGAGGGGAGCAGGATGGGGGGAATGGGCTCCACACTTAGTGGAGACCTGAGATGTCCTGGGAGAGGGGGCAGTACAAACCCAACCTGACAAATAAACTAACAGAAAACTACATACACAGTCACATTCACTCGTTCCAACCCTAGTGCCCCCACACGCGAAAAAAGGACACAGTACACACACTTGCACTTACCACACACATCCTTTATTCCCAGGTCCAGGCGCCGGCACCCTAAAGGGATACCCAGCCCCCGGACCTGGTAGGTGAACCCTAAAATCAAGATTGGGGGTGGGGGTGGGGGGGCACCACCACCACAACCCGACCTTCCCGGTCCATGCTTCGGACCTGACCCCCATCCCGGCCCCAGACCAGACGACCCACGGGCCCACCCACCCGGAGACTTTTTGATACCTTTTGAATGTTGGAAACAGAACATCTCTGTAGTGACGACGGTTGTTCCCTAAAGTTTCTGGTTAAGGCCTACATTACATTCAATCAGTTTGACACAGTAAATGCCTTTATTTGCCTTTTAGGTTACTAAAACTCTTTGAATGAAGGACTATATCGAGGAATGGTTACCTAGAAAGCAAGAAACACACATAAAGCTGCAGTAGCGAGTTTTGAGAAAACCGGTGGACTTAGTCTGAATATTTTAGCAAGCACACCATCCAGGTCCATCCCTTTTATTACTGCTGCACTTTAGTCCTCCCTCCACAGCTCCTCCACCACAACGGAGCCTGACGTGCTGCTCCAGTGTTTTTCCTGTCTTTGTTTTCTGTGCAGGTCCCACTCCAGAAATTAATTTCTCAACCATTTCTCTGCACAGCTGCAGCCCACCTGCAATCTTGAGCTTGAATGATGGTAGTGCTGTGCAAGAGCGGCAGTGCACAAGAGTGATTGACACTGCTATCAACCAATCAGAGGCATGTCTGGCTCTGGATGTTTTTGTCTTGGTGTATTTCTGCAAATGGTAGTAGGATCACTTGATTTTTTCACAGATCTGATCTGACCAGTCTGTCTCTATTTTACTTTCAGGACATAGTGACACATTTTAACAAATCAGTAAAAAAATACATTCATATAAAAAGTAAATTTACGCCGTAGCTTTAAGTAACGTTACGTTTGCAGGCTTGTCCTACGCTCTGGACTGATGCTTGTTAAGAGTCAGGACTAGGGCCTGAATCAAATGTATTTTAATGAATAGAGCAACAGAAGAACAGAGCAACAGAGGTATATTTGAAAGTTTTTAAAAAAATTATTCATGCTTTGGAGAAGACTTCCTATTCACCATCTAAAGAAGGATTGTGTGTGCATGTCCTGATGTTGCAGATGGAGACAACCCTCAAAGGACACAGAGTGGTCCTGAGGTTCTCACCAAACCCTTGTACCCGAGCGTCATCAAGAGGGAGGGCTCCTCCATGGTGGCCATGACCATAGGTATGGACCCGGGGCTGCGTTCTGCCGTTGAGGTTGCCTCTCTGGCCGAGGACTACGTGTCTCCACCCAAGTACAAGAGCAGCCTGCTGCATCGCTACCTTAACGACTCTCTGCGGCACGTCATGGTGACTAACGCTGTCATGGACGCTCGCAAGAGGAACGACTCTGGCTCCTTCAGCTCCAACGAGTACGACGATGAGCTGCTGTCACAGTCCTCCTCCGAAGCTGAGGCCAACTTCGTTTATCGAGCTGGTAAGGAGACGCATTGCTTACATTTTTTTCCCCCTTTAAGGAACTCTCTCCAGCACACCCTAACATCCTTCATATTTGATCTTTGTCTCCTCTTCTTACTGAATGTTTTTTTAATTCCTGCAGCCAGTCCTTTATTTCCACCTGCCTGTCCCTCTGCATGGTCTGTAATATCTCTGCTGGCCTCTCGCTCTGTTTCTCCTTCCATTTAACGGGCCATATATGTAGTTCAATCTGTTTCTCATGGTAGCTGAAATGGAGTGGCTGGTCATAAGAAACAAGGTGCAGTTAGTCTGAAACACACACACACCTTCAGTAACCTGCACACTGTCAGACCCACACAATCAGAACCACTGGTTGACTCTCAGCCAGTCCAGAGAGGTGGGGTGAATTTCACCTCCAGCTAACCAGGGTTTACTGGGTCAGACACAACAAGGCCATGTTGAAGGCTTTCAGGCTGATGTTTATCATGTCTTTGATCCAGCTGTGGCTCCAGCTGAGAGCTCAGAGCTAAACGTCCAACAGGCTTCTTTAAACGGAGAATTTAATGTTAGACATTTACGATCCAAAGCCTCTTTAATTTACAGAAGGTCCTGCAGTGTTTCTGGGATCAAGGTCCGTTCTGTTTGGATCAGCTGGGAACACTGGGTCTTTGTTCAGGTGGACTTCACATCCAATAGTAACATTTTCACTTTCTGTGGAGCACAGCCAGAACCTGGAGGGTCTGGGTTTGAACATGTAGGAGCTGGATTGGTGGAGGGAAGATCTGCTATTATTGTGTTTCTCTGGGACAAATGTGGTTCGGGTTCTGAGTGTAAAGCAGACAGGGTGTGTGTGTCTGTTCAGGGTTTGGATGAAATGAATCAACAAGTGCGACAGGAACCATTAAAACCCTTTGACCCGAGCCAACATCAGGCTGTTTTCACTGCAGAACACCTGCTGAGACTCCCAGATGGAGAAGGACAGAACCAGATGGATCGACCAGAGGAGACTTAGAACCTTCACTTTAGCAGTTTATGAAGGCAAATCCCAAAAAGGGATGAATTCAGCTGGCGGACCTGCTGGTTTTAATAGATGCTGTTTTATCTCTCTGATTATTTTAATTTATTGGCGCTGATGTCTCCCTATTGGCCTCCTCAGACATGGAAAGTTCTCTGATGCAGGGTTGATTCAAAGGGGTCAAGCTCCTGCGGGAACATCAGATCTGATCCGACATAAGAAAGGAATCAAAGGAAAGTCAGCAAAATTACATTTTAATTCCTTGTCAAATCTTTAAGAAACAGAGCAACTGAAAAACTGGAGAGGGAAATGATTTCAAGCTCAAGTTTTCATCATTTCCTGCAGTTTTCCTCTCCTGTTTTGCTGCAGATTCCAGATATTTTTTGAAGAAATTCCTCATTTAAAAATAGATTAGACTTGATTAAGGAATATGTGACACAATGTTAAAACTATGCAAAATAAATGCCACACAGCACTAGAATGTTTGAACATGCCTTGTTTACATCATCATTATTTTGCTTATTGTAATGTTTACTCGCCAAACTGGTCATTTTACTTCTTCATCTATATGATATTAATGCAAACTCACCTGTCAGTATTTTACTGGGATTGCCTGCTTGTATAAAGCTGTTGAATTTTGCAAAACGTCCAACACCAAATGGAGAAAAAAAGGTTGAGAAAAGTGAACTGGACAGATGAGCAGCGCCTCTGTACACACAGCTCTAGAAGGAGATTAAAGAAGTGTTGAAAGGCAAATTGTCCCTAGGATAGGGATAATACCACGGTGCAAAGAGGCAGACTTTGAAAGGCATCGCGAGCAGATCAATGCATCAGAAAATCTCTCTTATGGACAAAAACTACATGCATGCCGAATAATTTCGCCCTGCACAATAGAGGAGATTTGTCTGGTCAAGGCGGACACTGAGATGGCAAACCTGCCACTGTGAAAGGTGATTACAATGGTTATGAACTATAACAATCTAGAAGTGCATGGAGGTAAAAAGAGGGATACATCAGCAGCTGGATCATGCATAAAGACGCAGATTGAACCCCTGTATGCTGTTGCAGCTGAGGGGAATATACCGGGCCATATAGGCTTGATGAAATTCAGCCTCATTCGCCAATGAGGTTATAGACCTATATTGATAAACACACCCATAGATTAATGATAATTGGTAGTGTTTACATTGCCTGGATGTTGCCTAGATTGTGCCTTTTATAATCAACTACAATATGTTCTTATTAACGTCAGGAAAAAAAAAAAGATTGCGTTATGTGGTTGAGCTGTTTTTGGAGAACTTCTGTTTGCCAAACAACCATATTTCCCTGTTTTTAAAAACAAATAATATTCTCAACTCAGCATTATTTATAAACTCAAAAACTAGTAATTCAAAACAGAATCAAAGGTTAAAGCCAGCAAAATGTAAAACAAAATGCAGATCCACAAAAACAAACAAAAACTTCAAAAGCTAACATCTCCAACTGGGTTAAAGGCCAAAAAAAGATCTGTTTTAAGAGAACATTAGACACAGAAAGCTACTTGAAATCAGAGTTTTATGCAATGGCAGAGTGTGGTTACCTGTGGTTATCTGCAGACCTGAGCAAACAAGAGGGAGCAAAGCATATGAAGCAGGTCTGACACATGCTGGAAATCAAAGCCATGAAGACATTTAAAAACAAAATAATTTTGAAATTATTATTCTCAAGGCTTACATTCAGGTCTGTCGCAGTATGTGTCAGATACTGACTTTATTGATCCCAGGTCAACACTGATGTTAGAGACATCAAGGCGCTCAAACAACATTAACTTTGTTGACATCCATGATTTCTGCAATGTCTTTGAGAAGTTTATTTTTAGAGAAACTATTTTCCTTTTGTCATAAAAGTCTGACTGTCTTCTGCCTAAAAAAAAAGGCTAAACACGGGTTTCTTATAACTGACTCCAAAGGGATGGGGTAAAGAGAGAAGAGGAAGGGGTCAAGAATGGAGCCTTGACACACTCTGCATGAGTGGTACTCTTTAATAAAATAAAATAAAGCAGTTCTCCATTCTTTAAAAAAGGAGTGTAATAACACCGGCAATAACTTAAAAACTACTTTTTTACTTTATTCAGTGACTATTTGTACATTTGGGGTTTTTTTTCATTTGATCCATTCATGTGGGCCTATCTAGAAACAAAATATATTTTACAAGGATAAATGGACTAAGGACGGTGGGGCTTTGGTGGCACCAAACAGAATTTCTAGAGATGAGTGACATTCAGAGCAAATTGCATTTTGTTCAGAAATCTGGATATGACCAGAGAGCCGTTTACTTGTTTAGAAGGTGCAATATTGAGCATAAATGTTGTGAAAGGAGATTAAACAGACATGATTCTCCTCATATTAGGCAGTGTTCGTGTGTGTGTTTTTATGTTTCAACCCACTAACTGAACAATAAATTGTTGACACTCCTCTTTCACATTTTAACAAAAGTAAAACATCTCTACTTCCATGTCTAGATGTCAGAGGGAGTTGACTGGATCCACTCTTCCAGCATCCTGTCCCAATGCGTGCTCCCAGCACAGGGGCTATAGTTTCTGTCGGGGACAACTAGTTTGGCACGACACCTGCTAGCTGCCAACATTTGTGCATTTTTGCTGCTGACTGAAACACGTTCTGTCAGAGCATTCACATGACAGATGATAGAGTCTGAAATTACTGCCTTGCTTTCAAATAAAGTTCCTAAATGCCTCAGCTCACTGACAACCTAGGGTAGCCATTGTGACTGCGGCCGGTAGTGGGAGTCAGTGATGGAGTACCATGTAGATTCCATCTATGGAGTCTGATGCTAATCAAGCAATAGGCAGCAACTGTCCCTTAAAATAAATGTCCTGCTGCAAATAGAATTGTGCCTACTTAAAAGCCACAGACTTTTTCCCTGGGCGACCAAACTTTGGGGATATCCCGGGGCTTGCAAAGGAAAAAAGAGTTGGTAATCCTGTAGAAAAACATTTCACCCAATTTTGTTATAAGAGGTGAGATGGTCCTTCCAAGCTGACAGAAGTCTATACATTATGTATTCAGAAAGAGGAGATTAAAAATGTGATTTCTGTGAGAGCTGCAGGCCTGTAAAAACTCTGATCAATCCCTGTCATCGAATGGCAGGGATTGGTCAGAGTATTGGTCCTGCCTACACCTCCCTCTGCCCCTCAAGTTCCGGGGGTATCGCCTTATCTGTTGGTTGTCCCACACGCCAATCATTCTGACGCGCTCATGTAAAGACAGTTTGCGTGCTCGTTCCTTGTTAGTTTCAACTTGCTGGCTGCACATGCGAACTTCTAGTGTTTATGTATACGGTTAGCTTCTGTGGTAGTTGTTCATGTCATGATTTGTCTTTGGATGAACCCGGACACAGCACGCACACACAGAGCTGGTTTAAGAGAGTTTATTGGAGACAGTGGATGATGACGATGACGTGAACCAGAGTCAGTTACCGGACGGAGTTTTAGGGTGCAGGAGCTGACTGGCAGGAAAGGAGCGGAGAAACTGACCAGGACACGGAGGAGCTGGGCTGCTGCAGGATCGGGAGTGAAGTCCAGAGAACAGGATGACGGAGAGGAGGAAGCAGACTCCAGCAGCGCAGCAGACAGGTACATACTGCTTAGACGGAGACCAAGACGTGAGGACTGGAACGGACAGGCGTGGTGTTGGTTTGACTGAATACGAGCCGGCAACCAGGAACAGCCTGAGGTGGGCTAAATAGTGGAGTGAACAGTGAACAGGTGGAGCCAGTCCAAGCTAATTGCAGCCTGACTGGTGCCTCCAATCAGAGCTGCACAGAGAAAGGAGGAGGCAGGAACTGCTAAGAGTGCAGCCTTTGGGCTGCATCATGACAGTTCATTATAGCTCCACTGCTCTCACTGTATACTTTGAACATGGCTGAGATTTGCAAGAAGCAAACCGCGTAGAAGTTTATGAGAAGAAGAGGAAGGCTTCGGTAGAAAGAAATAAGACCAAAGTTGATTTGGGAAATTTTTTCATGCAATCCCCCTGAGGAGCAGGTAAGACAGTCTTGCTCAGGTGGTTATTCAAAAAAAGTCTTGGGAAACTTCCGGAGAAATCGTAGACTCTACTTTTAATTCTTCTAACAATATCTTGAATCTCTTGTTGGGAGGCAGGGATAAAATAAACACTTTCATGTCTGTCACATGAGGTCAGAGTGAACCTGATTTCATTTGTTGAAAGAACACGGTACCAGTGCCAAATCTGCCAATTCCAGTGTTCTCTGGTGTTGTGCTTCACAGCCATGAGAAATATGAACATGGGAGGGAAGACACGCAACAGACCTTTGTTTCAGAAGCGGCTTCTGCACCAAGGGGAGCCACAGTTGGACCTCTGAATGCCGTGCAGAGGTTTCCCCAGAAGCACCTGGAGCTGGAGCGAGCACAGCTGCTCCGTCAAGCCTGACCGAGTGACTCAGGCCCAGAAGCCAAAATTAGCCTTCTCACCCAATAGTGTCATTATTGCCCATTGCAGACGGCCCGGGCCGGACTTACTAACCATCATTAGATGTCCCCACTGTTCTCCAGAAATGACATGGTAGAGAACTTATGTCCGGCAGGTAAAAAGGGGAAGTTAGTTTGGTGTGAAACAATTTGGGTACTGTTTATTTGTCACTGTGTTTTAAGGTTAAACTGAGGCTAGCGCTAGCAGGCCACTAAGATATCTGGTAGCACTTTGGAGCCTGATGCTAATGTGTTTTGGATTGCGTTTTATGGTTATGACAAACTTTATTTCTAAGAAGGTTTTAAACAGTAGGTATGTTTACATGCTCAAAATTGCTTTGTTGAATTGAAATGCGTTCAGAAGGAAAAATTTAAAATAAAATAATCACAAAACATTGTTTATATGGGCACAAACTCAATTAATCTGACCATGACTTATGTTCACATTTACCAGGCGTTATTCAGAATATAAGCAATACACTGCTATACACTGTGTTTGATGGGAAAGGCCTCAGGGTGTGGCTGTTCTAGCAGGACACGGGGAGAAATTGGCTGAGCTGTAGCAGAATCCTGGCATGAACCTGAGGTAAAGCTTCGTGTTGACGGAAACGTGGATAAAATGACAAGAGAGAAACAGGAAGAAAAACAACAGGTGGAAGAACTATCATTGAAAGATGATTGGATGTTGGATTCTGATCTTCATGGATACAAACTGAGGGAAGCAGTAGACAGACACTGTGTTCATTCTGTCTCTGATGCTGCAGAGAAAAGTTCCCAAACATCAACACAGACACAGTTTAGATGCAGACAGCTCTCCAACATGGAACAGGAGGAGTGAGGAATAAAAAGCTCTCTCAGCCTGATGGTTTTTAATTGGTCGCCACACCAAGGCTTTCCAGGACAATCACACTCACAATCATGTTGAGATGTGAGGAACATAGCTGACTGGCCGGCTCTGTGGAAAACACAAACTGTTTCACTTTAAGAGCCGAGCCGGGTTTAGAACAATGGACAGCCTCTGTTTCCACGGGATGGAGGAGGGAGGGGCACTTTAACCAGAGAGCAGAAGTGTGACACAGCAAGGACACAGAACAAGAACAGAAATCCACCAAGAGTGTGAGAGGGCAGCTCAGCTCCCATTGTGAACTGCAACATAATGATGCAGTAAGTGCAGCACAAACATATCATTTGGCCTCCAGATCCCAAAAAAGACTGCGTTTATTCACATATAAACACTTACAAATGTGAATGATACTTTCTTGTGGTTGTTGCTTTTTTCCACCCTGATGTGTTTAATTCAACACAAACCAGTTCTGATTATTCTCAGGAATGTTTCAGAGAAAGCTGTGATGAAAACACCTGGTGGAGGACGGTCAGGCTGCTTTTGTCTCTTTAGGACCTGCTGGATGGTAGCAGCAATAGGAGGCTCATGTGGCCAACAACAACCTGGGAATGTTTAACCATCTGAAACAGTTATGTTTTTATCTAACAGTGAGACAAGGTGATCCTCTGAGCTTGTTTATTTGGATGATAGGAGCCTCCGCAGAGCAGATGATCAGACTCAGAAACACAATAAATATCAACAACTTGTGTACCATCTGCTGAAGATTGCAGCCCAGTCTGAAGATACTGTAGCACCAGGAAACACCAAGGGTTGTCATTTCCTATTAGGCTAAACCTAAATGGTATCATGAATCCAACCAGTCCCACATCTGCCCAATCATATTTTATACTAATGGGTGGCAGATTCAAAATGAGGGCAGACACATCATAAAGTTTGCTGATGACTATGATTGTATTTCTGCTTGATGACCAGGGGCGTCATGCATGAAGCTTGCGTACGTACAAATAATTTGCAGCGCAATGTATATCACACAAAACAAATTAGCATTGCGTGAAAGTGTACGGTAATCCACGCAAATCAAGTCATCTTCTATTATTTATCAGATGAAACAAGAATAATTTAAAACACGTGAAAGGGTTAAAAGAAATATACAGAATGAGGCCAGAAGAGACATTTGCGATGGCCAGAAAACGGTGGTTAGAGAAACTAAATCACTTTAGTTAACATGCATGATACTTTTTAAGTTAAAGTATCAAGCAAATGAAGTACAAACTAATTTAAGAGTAGAAGTGGGAACTGATGACCTGAAAACACTACATAAGTTCTAACTAACCACTACAGATTAGTTTCTAAAAAATTTGCAATGCAATGTATATCACACAAATCGGCATGTTAAAAAAAAACATTGTGTGAACAAATGCATGGCAATCCATGCAAATCTTTGACCTCAGCAGATTAATTCCTAACAAGTCAGGTGTGATTATTTCTAAAGTGAAGACAATCACACATGTCCACAAATAGCTGTGTAAAAGGTGCATGTAATTGTGGCACAATGGCAGCATTGGCACTGCTGGAGGACAGCACCAATGGAAGAATGCGGAGGGAGGATGTTTTCAGAGATCCTGCTGACCTGCTGGCACATGATGGATGAGTGGCCTCTTAGTC
This sequence comes from Fundulus diaphanus, assembly GCA_037039145.1. Classification (NCBI taxonomy): domain Eukaryota; kingdom Metazoa; phylum Chordata; class Actinopteri; order Cyprinodontiformes; family Fundulidae; genus Fundulus; species Fundulus diaphanus. The sequence continues at coordinate 38,158,738 of CM073137.1, forward strand.
AGGTCAGATTACCCAGGAGTGTTTGAGTGTCATCCTGATGCATTTAGGTCCCAAAACATGGTACCGTTTGATTTTATGTGAAAGGTTATTCGGTATTACTGACGGAATTCGGTTGGCACCTAAAGTATCAAATTTGGTACCGATCCTTAGCCCTGGTATAGTTATCGACAGCCGCTTGACTTTTGAGGCGAATACAGATTCAGTGTGTACTAAGCATATGTATCCCTATGGGAAATTGGAAAGTTTTAATGTTTGACACAATTTTTATAAAGAATCTATACATATATTTTTTTTTTCAGTAAAATGTTAAAGCTAGGGTCGTCGATTTTTCCAGATGATTCCCAAAGTCCCTTTTTGAATGACTGCGCATGCGTAAGGCCGTCTTACCTTGCTCTTCTCCATGAAAACAATATCTACCAAATCCACTGTGGCCTTTTTCCTCGTTTCATAAACTTGTATGCGGTTTGTTTATTGCCCTTGTCAGCCATGTTCAAAATATTCGGTGAGAGCAGCAGAGTTACAACGAACGGCTAACCCTGAAGCTATCCACTAACCTAACCGCTAAGCTAACCAGATACATAAACACTAGAAGTGTGCACGCGCAACCAGCAAGCAGAAACTAACAAGAGATGGGCACGCACACTGGCGTTACAGAAAGATGGTCCCTCAACCAGCAGCTAAAGCATGATCTGTCATAGAAAGCTGTTTGAGTGTGCGTGTGTGTTAGTGTGTTTCTGTCTGTTTTATTCCGACCATACCATAGTTTGTTGCTGGTTTGTTGTTGATGGTAATGATAGGAACAAACCAGTCATCTGATTAGGTGGAACACCACTCTCTCTTTAACCTCTTTGATTTGGTTTGTTAAACTTCATCTTTTTCTCTTATCTTTTTGCTCTCATTCCTGTCGCCTCAGTGTTTAGTCCTTCCACCACAATGCCAGAAAACAGAAGCTTTTACCTTTTGGTCCTCCATAAAACCCCACTGTCAGAGAGGTCCAAAGGCAGCAGCAAAGCTGACAGAGTTCAGCAGCAAAGTAGGAAAGAAGCAGAAACTGGGCTAGTGGTCACTGGGCGAGTGGCAGTGTACACCCTGGACAGGTCGCCAATCCATCACAGAGCAGTCTGTAAGAACTCTCAGTTAAAATTAGAACAACTGAGTCTAAAGCGTCTCATAAATTAATCCAACTAATCAAATAAGACAGAAGGAAACTGGGTACTGTAAGAGGATTTCAGAAGTTTTCAACACAACTCAGAGGAAACACAACATTTGTTTTGGCTCGCAGCTGGAAGGGTCAGTGTGCATCACCTGGATCAGGGAGGAGGTTTTCCAGAACATCTAAGAACACGTGGCGGATAGAAGATGGAGACTGAGTGCCACCACAAAAATAAAGAGATTCCCAGATAAAGCAGGATGACAGCAGAGGAAAAGACAGCACAGTAGAGAATTTTGGAAAGACATGAATGTGAAGATATTGTTGGAAGTCTCTGATGAACCTCAACCTGAACTAAAACTGATTTGTAACTCTGGGTTATCATGTATTCATCTCCCTTCACACATTCTTTTTATTATAATGAGAGAACTGTGGAAAGTGACTCTCTTTAGAAGAGTCCAAAAGTTTGGTGGAAAACTAGAGGAAATGTCCTAATGAAGCCCGTTTCAGCTTGGAGCATCTCAAAACTTATTGTCATCATGTGTCAGGCTGCATGGGAACCAGACAGAAGAGGAGCAAGGAGATGCAAATAACCTGATGCTTAGAGCCTGCTAAGATTAGTGGATCCAGACATTTGGATGAACTGTGGAGGGTTTTACATTAGGAACAGAGAAAGATGAAGATGTAAAATCAGAGCAGTTTAATGTTTTGGCTTTCAGATTCTGTAGCTGTCTTTTAATGTCGGACTTTTTTAATCTTGTAAAAACTGTAGTAAAGATGAAAATGTTCATTAGCAATCTGACCAGTCATTTGTCACACAAGTGTGGTGTTTAGATCTGTCAGTATTCAATTTCAATAAATTTGTCATTATAAAGATCAGCATTGTTTATCTCCTCAGAGGCATAAACAAAATGAATTAAAATAAAACATTGTAAAGATTTGGCAAGTTAGAGATGTCAGGATGATATTTTGGTTAAACAGGAGGACAAAGTAATTTTTGTTTCAAATATTGTTTCCCATTAGAATATTACCTCTTTTATTGCAAAGGGACAATGAAAATATTTATTTGAATCACAAATGTACGATCCAATTATTGCAGTTATTATTCAATGAAGTTAAATAAAAAATTCATTGTAATACTTTTTTTGACATCATGACTTTAATTGCTGGATGTCCTGCAGTGCCACTGTCTCTAAACCATACAACATTGCTGGTCTAATCACCATCGTATTAACCTTTCCACTCATACTGATACTTGCTGATACTCTTATCTCAAAACACACCTGACACTTTTCTCCACCCATTCGAACTTGCTTAGACATGTTTCTCCACCTCTTTTTCACAACATTGCTCTGGATTGTTGACCGCAAGTACTTAAAATCCTCCACTTTATCTCTCCTCCATGTAACCTCGCTGTTCCACTTGGGTCCCTCTCATTCATACACATGAATTCTGTTTTTTTCTACAGCTTATTCCTCTCCTTTTCAGGTTTTTCACCACTTTTTCCTTTTTCTCACCAAACATCACAATTTAATCTCCAAACATTATAATCCATAGAGATTCTTGTCTAACCTCATCTGTCAACCTGTCCATCACCACAGCAAACAAGGGGCTCAGAGCCGATCCTTAATGCAGTCCACTTTGAACTCCTTTTTCATACCTACAGCCCACCTCACCACTGTCTTATAGCTCTCATACATGCCCTGCAACACTGTAACATTCCACTATTCCAAACTTCCTCATACAATACCACAGCTCCTCTCTTGACACCCTATCATATGCTTTCTCTAGATCTACAAAAACACATTGCAGCTCATGTTGAGCCTCTCTGTACTTCTAAGTCAACTTCCTCAAAGCAAATACAGTATCAGTAATAATTATTCTTGGCAAGAAACCATACTGCTGCTCATAGACACTCACTTTTGACCCCAGTCTAACTTCCACTACTCTTTCCCATAACTATGTAATGCATGACTCATCACCTCCATTCCTCTGTGGTTGCCACATCTCACTTGTTCTTGAAAATTGGCACACTTATCTTTATATCTCAAGCATCTTCTTGCTCTCTAAGAAAAACTCTATTACTGTCTCCCCTAGACACTTCCATATCTCAATAGGTGTATCCTCAGGACCAACTGCCTTTCCACTCTCCATCCTTCAATGCCTTCCTTATGTCATCCTTATTAATCGTTGCTACATCCCAATCCATAATGGTTGCTTCTTCTGTTTAACTATTCAAAGCACTTCTTCAGTCTTTCTATCACACTTGTTGCACCTGTTAGTACATTTCCATATCAACCTACTGAACACCCTTCACATCTCTGTCTCTCTGCCAACCTATATAAATCCTTCTCTCCCTCCCTACTGCCCAGCCTATCATACAAGTCACTGTATACCTTTAGCTACCTCTACCTTCACTTGACACTGCATTTCTCTGTACTCCTAGCAACTCTATTCAGTCCTCACAGTGCCCCACTTCCTCTTAGCGGATCTTCCTCTCCTTGTGCACTTTCCTTCCAGAAAACATACCAAGTACTCTCCTATATCTCCTATCTTTCTTGCTATATCCATTTTATAGCCAGTCATAGCATGTTAATATGAACTAATTATGATGTTCTAAAACATCTAATTTGATTTACTGTTCTTCTGTTATAAATATTGAACATAATTTATTTCATTCCACTTCATTTATCTATTTATTTTGAACAAATGTGCCAAAAAAAGAAAAGAACACCAAAAGAAAAAGTCATAACAAAGGAATTAGTAAATCGGGTAGTTTTTAGCTTTTAAAAAAGGAAAAGGGAAGAAGTAAACACTTTTTTTATATTCTCACCCCTTTATTATATATACTTGTTATATAAAAATGTCAAGTGATAAATATGTATCCCTGTTGATGAACATATACAGCATCCATTTTAAAATAAAACACAATTTTGAACAATATATATACCTATGTCTATATGTTGCCCTGGCGACCTGTCCAGGGTGTACCCCGCCTCTCGCCCAGTGAACGCTGGAGATAGGCACCAGCAACCCCCGCGACCCCATGAGGGATTAAGCAGGTCAGAAAATGGATGGATGGATGGATGGATGGATACCTATATCATACCTATATCATCTTATAACATACAAAATGTTCAGCTATATACATATACCCTGTGTCCTTCACATAACTATTTAGAAATTGTTTTTAAAATAATAATTGTATTAAAAAAAATATATATTGCAAATGCCAGGTGTATTGACTCACTCATTCAATGTTTTCAGATATTTAATCCATTTAATTATCATGCATTTTATATTTGATAATTGATCTCAGAAGTAAGTAAAGTTCCAATAACAGGAAAGTCATCCAAGTTAATTGACATGTTGGATGGTAAAAAAGTAACTGCCTAGTTACTTTACCTAGTAACTACTTACTTTGATAGTGCAGTAACTGAGTTACTAACCGAGTTACCTTTTGGGAAAGGTAACTAGTAGCTGTAGCTAGTTACTTTTTTAAGTAACATGCTCAACACTGGTTATGCCCCACAGGTGGGGTGTGAGTTAGAGAAAAAGGAGACATTATGGAGTGAATTTGATGAAGTGATGCAGAATATCCCTAGAGGTGAGAGATTGGTATTTGTGCAGACCTCACTGGACAGGCTGGAGCAGGGAACCACGGTAATGAGGAAGGGCACGTTTGGTATCCAGACCAGGAATGCAGAAGGACAGGTGGTGGTAGACTTTGTAAAGAAGATGGAAGCGTAGTGAATACTTTCTTCCAGAAGAAGCAGGAACACAGGTAGATTTACAAGAGCGGAGGAAGGAAAGCACTGGTGGTTTACATCATGTATAGATGATTTAACCTGAAGGAAGTCAGTGACTGCAAGGTAGTAGTTGGTGAGAATGTTGCCAGGCAGCACAGGATGGTGGTGTATAGAGTAGCTCTGATGGTGAGGAAGTTAAAGGGTAAAAGTCAGAGAAGAGGAGATGGTGATGGAAACTGAAGAATCTTTAGCCCGGTGCTTAGTGAGCGCCTGGAGGCTGCAAAGATAGAAAATCCAGATGATCTGCTCTCTTAATGAAACTCAAAGCTTGTGGCATCAGTTTCACTACTGAGCAAATCTGAGTGAAAGCTGGATGCGAGAAAGGTTGAGGTCTAAAAACACCAAGAAACTCTGAGTAAACAACATGCTGAAGTCAACACACTAACTGCCCTACTGACAACTTTGCATTCACTGTTTTTTGACTTTGTTGTTCCTCATTAATGCTTCACCAATGAGATAGAGATTGGTCCGATTTGAGGAGATTTGCTGGAAGAAAACACCAGCAAACGTTCATCTTTCTCTCCCTGACTCACTCACTTCCTTTTCAGTATTTTCACTCTGATTTCTTCAGACAACTCAGATATGTGGACGGCACGTGGGACAAAATCCAGGCAAAAGAAGTAGAAGCTTTCACCAGACACATCAACTCAGTGGAAAACAACATCAAGTTTATCAGAGAGAATGGCAACGACAACAAGCTACCTTTTCAGGACTGCTTGGTGAGCATTGAACGAGATGGAAGCCTCAACATGGAAGTCTACAGGAAACCTGCTCACACAGATCAATATCTTCGTTTTGATTCTCACCATCCACTGGAACACAAACTTTCTGTCATCCGAACCTTACACTATCGAGCCTAACAGCTCCCCACTAGGACAGGAGGGAAGAACAAGGAACAGAAACACATCAAAGATACTCTCCAAACCTGCAGATACCCTAACTGGGCTTTTGTCAAATCAGCAAAGAAATCCAAAATGACACCACAGCACAGAACGGGGAGAACAAGCACAAAAACATCGTCATCCCATATGTTGCTGGAGTCTCTGAAAAACTTAGGAGGATTTTCTCTAAACACAAGATCCCAGTACATTTCAAACCCAACAGGACCTTCAGACAGAGGCTGGTCCATCTTAAGCCGGGCGTACACTGTACGAGTTTTTCAGTCGTGGTACTTATATACATCTCAAACTGTGCGACGGGGTTTAAAAAGCGGGGTTTAAAAAGTTCACCGCTGACGATCTGCGCGGCGCGACGCCCGGACGCGACCGGACTGCTCACACTGTACGTCGTGCCCCCTCTGGGACCGCTCGCTGTGGTGGCAGAGGCAGGCGAGCGACGGTAGGTGACAGGGACCCAGAGCAGGGGTTCGAGCCCAGCTCTGGCGAGGTCCGCTGGAGGCACCGGGCGTCGGGGGAACGGAGGGGAGAGAGGAGGGACGAGACGCAAAGGCGGCCGCGCGGCACGGCAGGTCGCCCGGCCCGCACCCCCCCCCCGCGAGCGGAGGAGTGCCGAAACAGGCGGCGGACCGCGGAGGAGTGCCGAAACAGGCGGCCAGCACGGAGGAGTGCCGAAACAGGCGGCCAGCGCGTTGCCGCCCTCCCCAACGCCCCCGCGAGCGGGCCGGGCGGAGGTCGCTTCAGGGATGCCCGCTCCCCTCCCTCCGCTGGCGGGGATGGAGAGGAGGGGAGGGCGCCCCCTCGTAGCTCTGCTTGAACAACAGGTTGCGCTCACGAAAACCTCACGACAGCCGACTGAATTTCAAACATGTTTGATTTTCACCGACCGTCCGATTCCTGATCGGTAGGTAGTCGTGAGAAGCCATTCCCCCCTCCTCCCCCCTCTACGATCAAGCTGAAATTCGGCCCGATTCAAAAAATGCCCGCACGACTGAAGAATCGGCCCGAATAGGGCAAAAACTCGTACAGTGTACGCCCGGCTTTAATGACAAAATCCCAAAACCTAAGATGAGCGGAGTGGTGTATGCAGTTCAGTACAGTGAGGAATGTTCTGATCTTTATATTGGGGAAACCAAACAACCTCTCCACAGACCATGGCTCAACACAGGAGAGCTACCTCCTCAGGACAAGACTCAGCCATCCACCTGCACCTCAAGTATAAAGGACACTCTTTTGAAGACCAAAATGTTCACATTTTGGACAGAGAAGATAGATGGTTTGAGAGAAGGGTGAAGGAAGCCATTTACATAAAGTGAGAAAAAACAATGTTAAACAGAGGCGGAGGGCTCAGGTTTCAACTTTCAAAAACTTACAACACAGCAATAGGTTTGATTCCTGCCAAGTTTCAGCCCAAATCACACCTCATGTGACCACAACATTTCTCCTGTGAGCCAGGCAAACGATGAGCCTAACGATTCTCCATGTAGCCTAACGATTCTCGCATGTAGATTCACCTGGAATTGATCACCCTGACGGGTGCGAATCCAAGCTCTAACGAGGCCTCACCGGCATGTCTAACGAGGCCTCACCGGCATGTCTATAAAGCTTGGAACTCCACACTACTCCAGACATTTTCAATTGCAAAAGCTTCCTGGATGGGAAGCGAAACATCTTCAGCTTCAGAAGTCCAGTTATATTTATTTTCCTTTTTTTTGGCCTGCTAAACGTCCTTTTTCTGTCCAGCATCTTGAGAAAAGAGAAAACATCAGCACATGACAAAAAAAAGTAAAAAACAAAGCAACTGGACTTGTTTTCCGTAGTTGAAGATGTTTCGCTTCCTCTCCAGGAAGCTTTCTCAATGGGGTACCGCGAGCGAGCTGTTTTTAGAAACGTAACGTCACGATGACGTCACATCACGTGGTACGCAGTAGGACAAACTCCCAAACCCGCAGCTGTTTTGCTGTGGAAGAGACGTGCGTTAGCCTAGGTTGTACTCGATTAAAAGACTGCTTTTTCCAAAATCTAAGACCATGGTTTATAAACATTTTTGCTATGGAACGTGCAACAGCGACTCGAGGTACGCTGATCGGCCGCATATGAAGGATGTTTTCTTCATTACTTTCCCGAAATTCAAGAGTGCCAAGGAGAAATGTGTGCGCTTGGTCCATCGGTGCGGTCGGCCTACATATGTAGCAAGCATTTTGTCGGAGGAAAGGGCACAACCGAAGAACATCCTGACCCAATTCCAGCGACATCAAGTAGTGAACAGGTAAGATTATTTTGGTGGCCGACATGTTAGTAATGAAGCGCCTGCTACCATGATAGCATATAGGCTATCATGGTAGCAGGCGCTAACATGATACCCTGCTACCAGGATAGCCTACTCAAAAACATTTCAAATGAGACAAACATTAAACATATACCGATCCCTGGACGGTGATTACAAACAAAAAAACGGCCGACGACGGCATGACCGCCGCGCAGGAAAAAAAAAAACAAAGCTTACCGTTCGATCGACTCGGCCCGTTTTCCGGTCTTTTTAAGCCCTCGACACTCAAGCCATCGTTTGAGCTGAAGGTTGGTGTGTTCTTCGACAGTGCGACCAGTAAACCGTGCGCCTGGGACATCGTTTTGGGAAAGTTTAATGGTTGCAAAGTCGGTCATATCGCTGGTTCTGTTGCTGGTTGCTACGTGCGTTCTCTATCGGTTTGTCCTACCTAAGCGGCAAAAGGGGCGTTGCTCTTGAGGCGGTGACGTCACGTGCGTGGTACCCCATTCAAAAAGTCTGGAGTAATGTGGAGTACCACGCTTTATACTACTGCCAAACAAAGGCCTTGTAATGACTTAGATAACATGCAAATTCAACAGAAACAGGTCCACCCCCTTAGTAGTGGGCGGTCGTTAAAGTCATTAAGATCGCAGATTGAACCGAAACTGGTCCACTCCTTTGTAACGAGGAGTCATTAGGGTTGTTATTGGCCTGTCTTAAAGGAACGATGTTTTGATCCCCCGTATGGTGGTGAGAATTGAGGTGATGATTGGCCGCAATTAATCCTATAGCTGGATTGTAAATTTTTGAGAGTTGGAACCTAAGGCCTCCTCCTCTGTTTAAGGTTAGTTTTTCTCTCTTAACGTAGATGGCTTCCTTCACACCCCTTTCAAACCATCTGTCTTCTTTGTCCAAAATGTGGATATTTTGGTCCTCAAAAGAGTGTCCTTTGTCCTTAAAGATATACTATGCAACCGGGGTTGATTTTCCAGTGAGGCTCCCCCCAGAGGGCGAAAGTAAAAGTGCACTGTCGTAAAGATGCTCAGCTGTTCTCCTGGTTTCTCCGTCAAGCCAGGCGCGGTTGTTTTGAGCTTAGCAGACAGGCGAACGCAACGAATCACCATCCTGCTGTTCAAGCAGAGCTACGAGGGGGCGCCCTCCCCTCCTCTCCGTCCCCGCCAGTGGAGTGAGGGGAGCGGGCGTCCCCGAAGCGACCTCCGCCCGGCCCGGGACTCGCTGGGCCCGGACGTCGGCTCGCGGGGGGGTTGGGGAGGGCGAGCGCTCGCCATCTGTTTCCGCGCGGCCGCCTGGGCGTCTCGTCTTTCCTCTCTCCCCTCCGTTCCCCCCGACGCCGCATCCGAGCGTTGCGCCGTACAGTTTGAGAACACAGATCAGCACACAGATGAGCGGTGAACTTTTAAACCCCGCGGTTCCGTCGCACAGTTTGAGATGTATATAAGTACCACGACTGAAAAACTCGTACAGTGTATGCCCGGCTTAACACAGTGAAAGTATGAACATGCAGAGAGAGAGAGAGTAACATGCAGAGAGAGAGAGAGTAACATTCCAATGTTACTTACAATCGCATCAGCAGAAACGCGAGGTCCGCGTCAGCCTTGCAGCTTTCTCTGTCTTTTAGCTCTCGCCATTCGGAAAAAGCTTGCCCGATGTTCACCCGTGTACAACTCCTCTTTCTGTCCAGAGCCCTTTTCCTCTTTCTTGCCTGCTCCGACATGGGCTTTCGCTGTTTTATCGCCGGTTCCGCCATGATAACTGCACAAATATCGCCACTGCGCTAGCACCGAGCATGCGTTTTACTGGGGGCGTGTAGCAGTTCTCGCCGTAAAGCAAGACCGACTCTCGCGATGCACGAGACTTCTGAGCCTGTGGGTGCGGGCCGAGGGCTCCTGCAGTTGCAAGTACGGTATTTCCCCTACAGACCACCAGGGCGGCCGAGAAAACCTTTGTTCAACCTGAAATGACTCATTTAATTATCCAAAACGGTATGGAACACATTAATTGACTGAAAAATGTTGCATAGTATGCCTTTAAGGTTTAGGTGGACAGCAGAGTCTTGACCTGAGGAGGTAGCTCTCCTGTGTTGAGCCATGCGTCTGTGGAGAGGTTGTTTGGTTTCTCCAATATAAAGATCAGAACATTCCTCACTGCACTGAACTGCATACACCACTCCGCTCATCTTAGGTTTGGGGGTTTTGTCCTTGGGATGCACGAGCCTCTGTCTGAGGGTCCTGTTTGGTTTGAAATGTACTGGGACCAGCAACATATGGGATGACGATGTTTCTTCGTTTATTCTATTCACCATTATGTTCTGCAGTCTTTTGGATTTTCTTGCTGATTTGACAAAAGCCCAGTTACGGTACCCACAGGTTTGGAGAGCATCTCTGATGTGTTCTGTTCCTTGTGCTTCCCTTCTGTTTTAGTTGGGACATGCTCGGCCCGGTGTTGTAAGGTTCTAATGACCGAAAGTTTGTGCTCCAGTGGGTGGTGTGAGTGAAAAAGAAGATATTGGTCTGTGTATGTGGGTTTCCTATATACTTCAATGTTGAGGTTTCCATCTCCTTCTATGTTCACCAAACTGTCGAGAAAAGGTAGCTTGTTGTCGTTGGCATCCTCTCTGGTAAACTTGATGTTGTTGTCCACCGAGTTGATGTGTCTTGTGAAAGCTTCCACTTCTTTTAACTGGATTTTGACAAAGGTGTCGTCCACATATCTAAACCAGTGGCTTGGTGGTGTTCCTCTGAAGGTTCCCAAAGCTCTCTTTTCTATTTCTTCCATGTAAAGATTGGCTACAATTGGTGACACTGGAGATCCCATGGCACAACCATGCTTCTGTCTGTAAAAATGATCGCTGAACTTGAAATAAGTTGTAGAAAGACAAAGGTCCAGTAGGGTACAGATCTGGTCCGGAGTGAAGTTAGTTCTGTTATTTAGGTCACTGTCTTGTTGAAGACGTTTCCTGACTGTTTCTACTGCCTCTGATGTAGGTATGCAAGTGAAAAGTGAACTGACATCAAAAGAGACCAGAGTTTCCCCTGGTGCCATCTTTAAATGTTTGACTTTGTTTGCAAAGTTCTTGGAGTTTTCTATGTGATGTAGTGTGTTCCCCACCAGGGGGGCTAAAATACTAGCAAGCTGTTTAGCAATGTTATATGTTACTGAATTAATGCTGCTGACAATGGGTCTGAGTGGTGTTCCTTCCTTGTGAATTTTTGGGAGTCCATATAAGCATGGAATGTCTTCCCCTGGATATAATCTATAATGAGATGAGCCGTTAATTACCTTGTCTTTTTCTAGTTGTTGTAGGTAGTCAGTGATTTTCTTTTTGTAGGAGTTGGTTGGATCCCTTTTCAAAGACTCATATGTGGTGGTGTCACTCAGTAGAGTGTGAATTTTGTCCTGGTAATCTGAAGTGTTGAGGACCACGGTGCATCTGCCTTTATCTGCTGGTAATATGGTGATGCTTTGGTCCTGGCTAAGCGATGTTATGGCTTTCCTTTCCTGTGTTGTGAGATTGGAGGGAGGTGGTTTGGTGCTGGATAGGGTAGCTGTTACCAGCAGACTGTTGAATTTGCATGTTATCTAAGACAAGACCTTTGTTTGGCAGTAGTATAAAGCTTGGTACTCCACATTACTCCAGACTTTTTGAATTGAGAAAGCTTCCTGGAGAGGAAGCGAAACGTCTTCAACTACGGAAAACAAGTCCAGTTGCTTTGTTTTTTACTTTTTTTTGGAATGACCATGACCTGGATGACTGAGAATCTTCACCAGCACATCAGCACATGCTTGCTGAGCACATGGTTCTCTCTGAAAGTACAGAACAGAAGTTAAAAACCATACATATAAATCCACAAATCTGCTGAACTTGCAGGTTCTGAAAGGCTGCAGTGAATCTCCCCTGACCCAGGGAACTCTGCATATTGACCTCTTTCTGTCTCTGTTTTCAGAAACCACAGACCTTGGGCCAAGTAAATGTTACAAGTGAGTAGACCTTCTATCACCAGATAAACTGTGTCCAATCACAACCTGAACGTGAGCTGTAGCGCTCTTTTAATTCTTTTTCTTTTTTTTGCACCTTCTGCCGGTCGTCAGTGGCAGCGGTGCCGTCGCAGCTACGCAAAAGCAGAAGGAGAAGGCCAAAGATGAGACGCACTGGAAGGAGATCAACGCGGCCATGGCCTTGACCAACTTGGCACAGGGGAAGGACAGCGTCTCTGGGACAACCAGCTGCATCATCCAGAAGTCCTCTCACATAGCTGAGGTGAAGAGTGTTAAAGTAGCATTGGTGCATAAATATTAGCTCTGACATTGTTTGTCCATCCAAAGCAGCAAACATTCAGTAAACTCTCCCTGACCTAAAACTAACGGTTGCTTAAGGAGAAGAGAAGGCTTGTGGAAAAACTATATTTTTGGTCCTTCTGAAACTGTTCAAAAGTCGGATTCCTTTTCTCAAAAAAAACTTTTGGAATGTTAACTTATTTTCTATTAGTCTTTTTTATGACAAAAAAATGTATGTCCAAAGTGCCTTTGTTTTTAGCAGTGCAGCTCAGTGATTGTGAGCAATGGAACATATGATTACAGAGATTTGTGAAGAAATGTTTTGTCGAGTGTAGTGTTATCCTTCAAACATTATGTGCCTTAAGGACAGAGTGAGCTCACTGGCATTGATGAACTCAAATAGTTTGCATCTGCACAGATCCACGGTGGAAGTTCCTCACAGGAATTGTTTCCATTCTGGCTGTAAACAGCATGCTGCTTTATCTCAGTCAGACTCTAGATTCTGGAAAGCAATAGGGCTGAACGATTTTGGCAAATAATCTAATTGCGATTTTTTTTCTTAATATTGCGATTTAATGCGATTTTTTTTCCAGTTTAATTTATCATGTCTTTTTAAACATATACAAACAACAAATCATTTTGTTTCCTCGCTGTTCAGATTAGTTGCTAAAAGACCCACAGCATCTAAACTCAGAGCAGAAATGATTGCGTTCTGCCTACAATATATTTCAACCAAAATTGCAATTTTGACTTTTCTCTGCATTAACCACAGGCAACAAAAATGGCCTCTAGATAAAGATGTTTGTAAACAAGGAGTATTTAAAACAAGAACTTTTAATGTTTCTATTAATCAGAATATTATTCAAGAGAACAGCTTTTAGTTGATTTGGACATCAATCCTTGTTGAACATAAAGTGCAACCAACAAGCAAGTCTATGTATTAAACTGATTGACCAGAACTTAATGCTATGATTATATAAACTCTAAAACAAGTAATACAATTAGATTATCTCACTGCTGCAACTGTCTTCCCTTCCATGTGGAGCCAAACCCACTTTAAACGTTTTACCAACACCTAATGGACGTGTCTAATTCCCTAATTGTTACATAGCCAAAAATTGCAGACTCTGCGATTTGGAAATTGCGTTTTTTTAAATCGCGATTATATTGAAAATGCGATTAATTGTTCAGCCCTAGAAAGCAAACAGTGACTGCTGAGTCACCTCATTCACATATCCACCTTCAGTCACTGAAGGATCATCTCTTATCAAGCTGTGTAGCTGCTGAAACGTGCACCAGTTCTCAGCTTGACCTGAAGCCACAATCACCCACATGGCAGATAAATGTGAAGTCATATGTTCTGTCAAAGACTGCAGTGACCTAAAAGGGATGTCTTTAGTATTATGTCTGCCATACAACCAGTGAGTGCTTTGCATAGTTTAACAGTATTGTCTTGTATAAAGTAACCAAAAAAGAAAAAAAAAACCTCTGCTCCCTCTTTTGATCCACAGCATCTCCAGATGTTCAACATTTCTTTCAAATTACTGTCTACAAGAAGCCTGAGGATAGACTTAAAAATGTAACCTTCTTCTCCATGGTCTCTTTTCTCCTGCACTTCATTACAATATTATTTCTGTGTAAGCCAAGCAAGTGTTCAAAGCATTCGTTATGGATGCTTGTATGTCTTGTTTTGTTCTCAATCAAAACTATCTCCTCTGACTGTGTTGCATTAAAATCATCTCTGTCATCTAATGGAAAGAATCGCTTTCTGAGAAAGTTCTCATTCCTTATTGTGCATACTGTGTGTTTAATTGTTTATGGCACACTGTGCTAAGCTCAGAGTCAGGGGAACAAGTCAAATCCTTAATTGGGGCCACAGTTGCACATCTGTGCTGACCTTTAATTGTGTAGAAATTCTTCAAAGTACTGTTATTGTGCCTCAAAATGGACTTGAATTGTGTCATTTGTATAAAATATTTTCCTGAAATTTCCCCACTGGGAAAATGAAGGATATTTATATTCTATTTGATGATGTATTACGGGGTCAAAGTCTTTGAGATAGCACAAAAGTGCAGTTACTTTTTCATGTGTTAAATGATTAACTTTTAGTTCATGGTTAAGGTATTTTAACAAAACAAAGTCAAACACAAACAATCAATTAACTTTTGGTTATTTCAGTCAGTGTATGCTGGATTAGCTTTGAAGTAGTTTGGAATTAATCACACGTTCCAAACCTCAGGCAATGATTGTTTATGCACTAGGGATGTTGACCTCCGTGTCCCACATGTGTTTTTTATCTGCCTGATCCAGGCAGGGTAGCTGCAGGGAAGAAATGGATCGGCTTCTTGTTTTTCCAGTTTGCAGCTCTGAACCTCTGGGCCGCTCACACCTCACATGATGGCTACATGCTGGGAGGAGACAGAGAAAGGGCAAGGGGAGTTCAGAAGCAGCAACTCTCTACTGCCCCAATAGAAACACTACATGTATTAACAAATGGGTTCTACAACAATGACTTTGTTACTGTAACACTCACTAGCACAAACTCTGCTCTTAACAATGTTGAGAAATACAAAGAAAAATTATGTTTTATGGTGTATAATTTATTACATTGACAAAGCAAGGAAACTGGTGACCAAAACTTACCTTTTGTTGTTCATTTATGAACATTGATTTTTTTTATTATTTTGATAGAATGGATTCCCAACCCAGTGACCAGATATGCATCTCCTTGTATTTTCTCGTGTGCTATCTTCTAAAGTTTATTTTATAAAACTGTTGTTGCTTGTTACTTATTCATTGTGACGACAATGAATAAAAATGTCAACAATGTGAGTGGTGTAATTTTCTACCCATTGGCAGAAGCAGAAGTTTAAGACAAGCAAGTGACTCGAGTCCGAATTTCAAAACAAGTGACTTTAAATTTATGACTCATTTACACATAACTAGCAACACTAGATGGGGGGGGGGGGTGTGGTCAATATTAAAAAAGTGAGATGTTATTGATTCCTATTTATTTTAAGAAACAACTACAAAGGAAACTTTGCTAAATAATAGTCAAAAGAAATAATCAAAAAAGCAGATTCATGGTTTACTTAAAGACTAATGCCAGTGTGTATATTTATTTGCTTTCTTCCATTAGAAATTCTCCTGGGAGTCCTCGAGGTATAAGGTGTGATCTGAGCTGTTGCAATTAAGGCCTGCGCTGTTAATAATACAGACATTTTCAGCTTTTTAGTTTTCAGATTACTAAGTGGCCTTGTTTTGCTATTAGTCATCCAGAGAACCGTAACTAACAGAATCAGAATGTCCCACTTTTGAGTTGGAAGTTTCAAGTGGAATGGCCCCTAAAATCCGAATTATGAGTCGGAATGTCGGAGCAACAGGACCATACCTGACTTCCGCATTCAGAATGGCTGCTACTCACAACAACATTGAGTAGAATGTTGTTTAAGATGTACTTTCAATGCCTTCTCAATGATTGACTAATTTGGCAATTTCCTGTAGATTGTCAATTTTTTCCACAGTTTCGCACATTTCAGTTGATGTAGTCATATAATGTAGGTCAGTTTCTCCATCTTATAAATCTCTTCCACAATGTCCATCCAAAGGTGTGTGTGTGTGTGTGGGGGGGGGGGGGGGCGGCGCTTTGTACCAATTCCCTGTAATGGCTTTCTTTGTAGCTGCCAGACAATTTTTGATTAAATAGATGTCCTGGGTTTGTATGTCTCCTGATAAATGTGCAAGATAGAGAAATGTACACATTTTGGGCAATGATCCTAATACATCTGTTAGCTGATTATAAATATCGTTCCAATAGCTTGTTAGCTTTGCACATTGCCAAAACACAGGAGCATGGTCCACATCTTGAATTCCACACATTCTCCAGATTGGATGCTGGGTAGTGAATATTCCCTTCTTTAGTTTTGGTGTAGTAAAAATTTGTACTATGTTTTTCCAACAAAAGGCTTTCCATATTTAAGAGCTAGTTGTTGTTTTGCATATGTTGTACCACATGCTGTCAGTTATTACCACCCTTAATTCTTTTTACCATCTTTCTTTTATATATAGTGTTGAAATTTACCTGTTGGCCATTAGTCCCTGGTAGAGTTTTGATATCTGTTTAGTATTAGTGTTACTATATGCACCGCCTAGAATTTCTGTAATTGTGCTAATTTCTCCTGTTATCTCTGGTCGAATTTCTTTTTTATAATAATCTCGAACTTGTAGATACATATACAAGTCACTGTTTTCTAAGTCAAACTCTTTTTGTAGGTTCTGAATTGTCCCCTTTTTATAAATCTATTTAAAGTCTTCAATAAGTCAATGTTTTCTTGTTCCAACTGAATTTATATTATTGGATAATTTCTGTTGAGGGTGTATAGTTAAAAGATAAAACCTGCGTTTTCTTAATGTTAAGCTTGTATCCTGATAAATGACCATAAGTTTCCAATAAATGTATCAATTTTGGTAGACATTTATTTGGTTGTTTTAAATATAATAGGACATTGTCTGCAAACAGTCCTATTTTACGTTCATTATCCCCAATTCTAATCCCCTCTATATATTCTGCTTGATTTATTGCTTGGACTAGAGGCATGCTACTTTTCAGTGTTCATAAAACAGGATGTTTTAGTGCTTCTAATATGGAGTTATTGTTGTTAATATGTTAACAGTAATGGACAGTGGCCATAGCAGCTGAAGAAACATTGAGGTTTTGCCACCTATTATTTTTTACCATCTCAAGTTCAATTGAATAGATTGGCATGGCATAAAAAAAGACGAAGAGTTTGTAATAAAATGTACCTTTAAAAATCATTCCGAGACTATAGAGCCAAATCAGTGACAGCTTACATTGACATCAAAAACGAGTTTTAATATTGTAATATAAAACATTGAAAAATGAAACATTGAAGAATCGAACATTGAAAAATCAAAACATCTCATTTTACACTGCAGCTCTTTTTCAGTGAAGGAAGTTTCAGTGTCACTGCAAGGTTATTTCAGTTGTCCACTGAATGTGGAAGAACCGTGGTGTGGCTGTGTTGCACCTTCCCAGCTGATCGCAGCTGCTCTATTCAGTCACAGCGGTTCCACCCGGTACGCTGCAGTGCATTTCTGAAATGTCCCAGATGTGCCGGTGCGCAGAACTTCTCTAAAATATGGGATTGTTAAATTTTTGCCGCTCACCGCATCGACTTCGTGTCAATGTGGAGCAGAGTGGATCACTCAGGCATCAGTTATGAAAAGCAAAATGGATCCATTCCAGTTTACAAGTTAAAGACTACATGTAGGGACTTTGCACTGCATTTTTTGAAAAACTAAGCACTTGAACTCACCCATGATAGATTCAAAGAAAACAGGGTAAGGTGATTAGATAAAGAGCAAGCATGCGAGCCATGGGTAGTACTGGCCAAATAACCCCTTTACTGGTTTGTTGTTCTATTTAAAGCCTGCAAATACACTACTGTCCCATGATGACGCAATCCTCGCATTACTCCAGTCCAGTTGCACATAGGTGCTGTGCTCTGAAACATTCCCAGTGGAATAGGGTAGCGGCTGGCAGAAAGCAGCTGCACCATTTCCATATTCAGTGGAACCCCCTGAGTTATGAGCTCATGATGCTAGCTGCCACTATTTTTGAATCGGAGGCAGGGCTAAAGAAGTGGCATTGAGGGACAGAGTTACTTGAAATGTTTTTGGCATTTTGACCACTTGGGTGTGTGGCATAATCAATGCCACTGAGGATAACTAGCATAGAGCAATTAAACAGTGAATGGATGATTTCAGGTGCTACATGGTTCAGTGTTTTGCAAGCAATTGTTCAAACTGGCCAGAAAATACCATTGTAGTTTTATTGTTCCTGTTCCTGAAGGATAAAACACTTGAGACTTGGATCTGTAAGTGGCAACATAAAAAGTGCTACCCAAACTCGTTTGACCGTCTGTGCATTGACCACTTTGAAGAGTCCTTCATGTACAAGCCATCATTAATGTAGTCTACATGTGTTATGAATATGAGACAGGAAAACCCAGTATTCAAACCAAACGAGCGAGGTAAATGAAACAACAGGTTTTAATAAACCGATCTTGATAATACAGGAACAGGCAGGCTCAGTGGTCAGTATGGCAGTCCAAAAGCCGGTACACAAAAAGCAGTCCAAAACCAGGTAGAAGTACAGACAGGGGTAAGGCAAACTCTGATAATCCTCAGGCAGGTTCAGGTCGGTAAAACAGGTAAGCAATCAGACAGGGCAGGAAAATCAGGATCAGGATTCAGGCTGGCTCAGAAGTCAAAAAGGCGGCAGTTGGGTTAACGTCAACAGGAACACACAAATGGAATGCTGGACCAAACTCACCAAAAGGCTCATTAATGATCTGGCAGACAACTGAAGGCTGAGGCAGGACTATATAGTAGAGTATGTGGGTGAAGATTCTCAGTCATCCAGGTCATGGTCATTCCCAAAAAAGTAAAAAACAAAGCAACTGGACTTGTTTTCCGTAAAGCCGGAAAACAAGTCCAGTTGCTTTGTTTTTTAATTTTTTTTGGAATATATAGTAGAGTGCACAGGTGAAACGGAGTGAAACTAATTACAAGAAGGCAGGTGGAACTAATCAGGGCAAGGGAGCTGACAGATTGCTGAGAGGAGACCAAACTGAGCTGATAATGTGACAGGTGGAAAACAGGTAACCTAAACAGTACAATACGTCTTAATCAAAACCAAACAAGAAAGAACCCAAAAGCAGAAACTGAACTAATAAATCAGATAACATGAACCATGACAAAAACGAAATCATAACAACATGCCAAATAGGCAGGATATTTGTCCAGGAGCTGGCCCAACTATTTTTATATTTAAAAGAAAAGCAGATGAAGGGGATGACTTCACCACAAGAAGAGGAAAACCTAAGGAGGAGGAAGATAACTTTTCTGAATGCACTTGTGTCTTAGGTATGATTATAGGTAACTATGAATATAAATGTATGCCGTTAAAAATGTTTATACAAATACAGGTTAGTTCTACATCCATATTACGTGCTTAGCTTATTGTGTAATTTTCTTGTTTATTTTGCACTTATACTTAGCTATTCTTATTGATTGATTTATTTTACTTGATGCCATCATTGGGTTTGCACTGGGACCAAAGTAATAGATAGATGACAAAGGCTAGACTTTATCTTGTAATTTTGATGGTTATTGCATACAGGTTTTAAAAAAAAAATTGGCAAAATATTAAAAGGTTTATATGTGCCTGTGTGTTGTGCTTGCAGAGAGATTTTGCAGCCCTCCACTTCAATGAGAATTAGAATGAGGAGAAGAAGCAGGCCAGAAAATATGGTGGTGCTCTCCAATCTACTTTCAGAAGCTCCTGTTTGTAGTGGTGGGCACAGCTAGCTAAAAATTCTCATAATAACTCATATTCTGGAAAAGAAAATATTAGCATCACTGCTGTTAAACCAATGATAAATGAGGAAATCTGAGGAATCCCTTGCTAGCCGCAAAAAGTTAGCAGCTAACTGCTAACCAACAGCTGCCACTAGGTCTGTGTCACACATGTTCAGTCAAAAGATGCTGCATGCACATGATGAACTGTGCAGCGCTACAGAGCTGTTTTAGTTCAGGATAACTGACTTTTAAATTTTAACTTTTACATGGCAGTGGAAGCATTTGAGAAGAATATTCTATCCCACTGGGCCTAGCCAGCTACATTTCAGGAAAAAAAATGGTGTGAGTGTGGATTGGAAGCCAGTGTTGATAGTTCTTGCAAGAGAAACAAGCCACAAGCTCTATTACCTCTACCTTGTAAACAGTATAAATTAAGAAGCCCAAAGTCACTAATAAAAAGAGGAACACAGTGTGAGGATTTCCAAAGGCCCCTTTTTGCTTCTGTCATCAGACTATTTAACAAACATGCAATTTATCATAACATTTTAGGTTACCTGTTGTTACATCAATAATACCAATAGTGTTATATTTATTGTGTACTATTTCTGAATTGAAAAGCATAAAGAAAATTGGTTTCATCATTACTGTGTTAGAAACATGTTTTCCTATCCTAGACAAGCTGGTTAAATGTCCTTCAAGGATTGTCATAGGGCGGGCAGAAGGCCGGCCAGTGTTTTGTACAAAATAGTAAGAGAGGAAAAGTAAGAGTCCCACTGAGCCATGTGGTGACCCAAAAGCCTGGCTCCGAGTCCAACCTCTTTCCACTTAATGCATAACTCTACAATGCCAGCCATACATGTGCCATATGCACAGTGCACTTGGCCAGAGGAACAGATCTTGACCAACAGTTTGTTGTGAGGTTCACTGAGGTGCTGAGAGTGCAAATCCAAGGCAAAAAAGTTTTTAATGTGACTATTCTAGAGACCACATTTAGAGAATGTAATTATCTTTACATAGTGTGGTCTTAATAAGAATAACAAAATACATTCAGAAATCAAAATAGCCTTTATGAGTTATACAAATCACTAGAAACATGTAACTGCACTCTTTTGCCTTGCATAGGTGCCTAACAATTAGCAGCCTTTAAATGTTTGTCGAGGAGCAAGTTTGTGTGTGCATGTGATGGTCAGAAACCTTTGTGAGAATGGTGGTTTTGTGGTCATTGACCCTGAAAATCTGCAGATCCTGGTGAACTGAAATGAGCTTATAGAGATTTATAATTTCTGAACTTCTCGTATGTGTAGGCACTCACTCCACAAACAAGGTAGCCAAAGACATCTGCAAATGTTACATGTGGTAACTTGTTTAGATTGCTTGTACACTCAATATGCTCATATGGATCAAGCAAAAACAAAAACCCGTGTTGTGACCAGGTCTTCTTATTCGATAGTTTCAAGCATAATGTGCCCCCTTTAATTTTATGGGTTTATCCCATAAATATTCATTTGCCATATTTTGTTACAATATTAGTGATCATGGTGCACTTGCTTGTGTTAGGAATGCAAAAATCTCCTAAGCAAAACCCTGTCTTATTTTGAAAAGACAATTCATCCATTTTGAACTCCCGGACTCCCTACATGATTTAAAGAAGCTAAGCAGAATCATATTCCTGAGGTTGAGCTAGCTTGGGATCATTTTCACTCAACTTTTCTGTCCATCCACAATAATCATGTTTCCGTTAAGAAGTTGAGGGTAAGTGTTAGTAACAATCTCTGGTTTTCGGATAGTCGATCAGAGCTAATTAATTGGAGAATTAAATATTGGAAACAAGCTAGACTGTCAAACTCTCCTGTTGATTAGATTAAATTTAAAATCTTAGGAAATAAATGTACGTTAATGACCAAAACATTTAAAGCTGAGTTTTCTTTAAAGTAATTTGTAGAAGATTTTAATAAACCTTCAAAATTCTGAAAAGTAATTAAATCTCTGTCAATTACGAAGACTATTTCAAACCTTGATACAATTCTGGTTGGCTAAGCTGAATTGAAGATTAAAGCTGCTACTGTGAAACAGTTCAATGAACACTGTCAGTGCAGGATCTCAGAGTTTTTATGTAAATAGCAGTAACATATGTTCCTCCTCCCCAGGAACTGATACAAATTTCCAACACCCAAGTTCACAAAGGCCTAAAAGACATTGATCAGAAAAAAAACCCTCCAGGCCCAGACATCATTGAGCCTTACCTTTTAAAGATAGACGCAGATCCATATCAATGCAATATTTGGAAAGCTGTTGATATTCTTCACTTACATACAGGGGATGACCCTTCTGAGTTAAACAACTACCGTCCTATCTTCTAACTTTCAGTATTGGCAAAAACCTTGAAACTCAGGTTAATTTGATGATGAAACTTTTTATCTGATAATACTTTATGATTATCAGTCTGGTTTTGAATGTGATTGCAGTATGCATATGCACTATTCATTTCACTCCCAGCCCTACACCGCAGCTCAGTGAACTGAAGAGGCAGCCAGAAAAGGGAGAAAAAAAGATATGAAGTTGGTCTTAAATATTCTTCCCCAAACCAAGGAAGCTCCTAAATCTCAGGAATCTGTTATCTTTCAGAGCCAATCAGGACACATCCTGTGGACTGTCCAACCCCCTGTGAGTATGAATTTGTCACAGATCACCTTTCTTTCTGCATAATCTTATTAAATTGCTCAAAAAGCTTCAAGAACCACTCCGATCATATTTTTTTTACTCTTCTCCTTCATTGCACCAAGGTGGGCAAATTCCAGATTCAATGGTCCACATTTTACATTGAAATGCTAAGTGATATTCCACACAGCTCAAACCTTATCCATTCTCTTTCTTTCATCAGTGTCTTCTCTGGGTGCTGCTGAAAGATTTGAAAGAAGTCATGGAACTCCATATTTATCAAGGAGGTACAGAAGGACAAGTGGAGATTCTGATTGGCATGGATAAACACTTGATAGACTTAAGACTTCAACTTGGCCATTCAATTTGCCAATAAGAAAATCATGTCAAAAGCAGATGAAATTTCACAAAATAAATTCCAAGAATGTGGCATTCTAAAAAATATTTCACATTTGATAGGGAAATATGACTCCTGCATGCTTAAGTAATTAGTTATGTTGCTGTAAAGGATGTTCATTAGCAATGAGACTAAATCCTTCACCCCCACCCCCTAACAATGATATCTCAGAAACATTTTGACTTAATTGTTAGATCCCTGAGAAATTTACTAATTAAAAACTCAGCCCAGCCCTGGAATCATTTCAGGATCTGGACTGTGTTGTGCTTTCAGCCAAGAGTTGAGAGCAAGATAACATCAGACTGTCTCTGTTATAAGAAGCAGCAGAGTCACTCCCTCCCTCAGGGGACTGTTCTCACAGCAGGGGGCCCACTGTATAAAGCCCCTGACCATGCTACAAATGGTCTCTTTTCACCTGCTGCTTTAAGCAGCATAGGGGAGGCCTTTGATCTTCTGTTGAGGACCAGAATGGAGTCCCGAGACTGCAACTGTGGTTTGAATGGAGTTCGGATACCCACAGACGTGTGCTCAACTGGAAACGGAGCTAAGTCTGCAGTCTGTGTTGTTTTTTTGTTTTTTTTTCTCCTTGTGATTCCTGTAGGGAGAATTTCAAATTATATGGACACTACAATGGGAAAGTAGGAGAGTAAAGGAAGAACAAGAAGAGAAAAAAAAGAAAGAGAAGAGGTGAAGGAAAGAAGAGATAAAAGGGAGAGAATGATAAAACGTCCTCCGTCTGCTCCATCACCTGGAAAGAGAGACGCAAAAAGAACAGCACAATCAACAGACATAAAGCACAGGTACAATCAAGTAACACCTTGATGCCATTGCTAAATCATATGTATTATTATTTAAGATGACATGTGTAAAGTGATACCTGAAAAAAGAAAGTGAAAGAAAATAAATAAATAAATAAATAAATTACAGGCTTTCTGTATATAAGTGAACACTTAATACCTGGAACCCTGCACCTGTGGGAGTTTGTGAGAGTGCACTAGTTTAGGTGAAAATTATCCAGAAGGAAATAGCTCGATAGTGGTTGTGGAGAACCAAAGGCCCGCCTTCCCCGAGCACAGAGGCAGGGGTCAGGGGACCCATAACCCCGGACTCCCAAATGGGCCCCCAAAGCAGGGCGCCCGAGAGGGGCCAACACAGGAAATCTGCAACCCTCACCCCCCCCCCCAACGAAAGAGGAGAGACGACCCCGAGGTAATCCCCCAGCCACCACCATGCCGACGCCCCCAAGAGCCGCGGGGACGAGCCCGTGGGCTCCGCCGGCAGCCAGCCGCGGTGAAGTGGTCCCGGCCGACCCCCGGGGGGCCAGGCGCACCCACCCGGGAACCCGCCCCAAACCCGAGGACCGTCAATGCGCCAGAGGGCCAAGGCGCCTGCCAGCGCAGCGGAGGGGGGCAGGACGTGGGGGGATGGGCTCCGCACCTAGCGGAGACTTGAGAAGTTCTTGGGAGAGGGAGCGGACCGGACCCATACCTGGAAGAAAAAAAAAAAAAAAAAACTCATTCACACCATCCCTCCCTAGTGCCCCACTCACCACACACAGTCTTACATGTACACACATTCCCACATAACACTCACATCCAACTATCCCAAGCGGGGGGGTCACCACAATTCAACTATACGACTGCCTGTGCCCGACCCCCGGCCCCGCCCCCGGACCAGGCCCCCCAGAGAGGGGGGGCCAACACGACCCGTACGGGCCACCCAACCAGAACCCCCCTCATCCCCTAAATACCTAATAAACCCCCTCCCTCCCCACCTTACCCTAGCCACCCCTGTCCCCCACCCCTTTCTGGGGGGAGCAGAGGCGTCAGCCCCAGACCCGGCAAATCGCTGGCTACCCACAGCAGCCCCCGCCAAGACCCCGGACCCAGTGGCCCGCTCCTCCTCCAAGCCCCAGACTCCGTGCCGCCATCGGAGATCGGGGGGGTGCAAAAGACCCCGATCCTCCCTACGCCCGCTCAGATGTTGTGTTGTTGCATGTTGTTCTCAAGTGTGTTTAAAACTGGGAGCGCCGAAGAGGGTGCACGGAAAAGCCCACCCCCTCTCTAGAAGGAAGCTGGTGCCAGCGCA
Source organism: Fundulus diaphanus (assembly GCA_037039145.1). Taxonomy (NCBI): domain Eukaryota; kingdom Metazoa; phylum Chordata; class Actinopteri; order Cyprinodontiformes; family Fundulidae; genus Fundulus; species Fundulus diaphanus. The sequence goes on from CM073137.1 coordinate 38,183,684, forward strand.
CCCCCTTCAAGCAACTGCCCAGAAACCTCAATGTCTAGATGCAAGAGGAGGTGAAGGGAGCCGTCCGAGGCTAGGCTCACACAACATAAGCCACCCCCCCCCCCAGACGTCTTCACCCCCACCCCCCCATACCATGGCCTACATGAATGTGCGTTGTGAAAATGTTTGGAGTGAAAGTGTCTAAAATGCATGATAAAATTGGGGAGAGGGACATCATCAGAAAGTGGCAACCTCCAGTAACGCCCCCCTCCCCATGTGTGGCGGCATGATGGAGCAGGCAGAGGGAGGAGTCCGGGGATGGGGAGCAAAGGACTGGGGAGCCATCCCAGGGAGCCAGCTCCCCTACTGACTCCAATAGGCACCCCCGCTCCCCGAAAGCCCCACCCGGAGCAGGGGGCCCCGCTAGCGCCACCACCATAGCCCAGGGGCCAGGGAGAGGCCGCAGGGCCCGCCAGCCAACCCCCCACCAGGACCAACACCTCCACCCCCCCCCCCCCCCCCCCCCAGCCCACCCACCAAGCCTACTGGCTTTACCCCCTCCCCCCCAAAAAAAATAAAAATAAAAATAAACGAATAAATAAAAATAAATAAATAAACAAATAAATAAAAAAAGAGGGGGGACCCTGGCCAACCAGCCAGCACGAGCCATCCCAAACCCCATCCCCCAGACGAAACCCGCACCGGGAGACTACACGGACCAGGACCGGGACATGGGGCCGGACACAAGCCCACCAGAACGTCCATTCCCCCCCCCCTCCACCCATAGATTTAATCCCTCCCCAACACTAACATTCAAACAACTCACCATACATTCGACAGTAGACATCCAGGCTGGGTTAGTCCCTACTCCCCCTCCTTCCCCTCCCCCCACTAGCAGAGTGCCGATCCAATGAAGGGGAAGAGCATCTGCCCTGAGATGTTAATGTCCATGCCTCCCTACCAGCTCAACAGGCCCCGAGGCCCCCCAGCACACCAGAGGCCCCGTGCAGGGGCAGACACCCGGGTGCGCGCCGGCCCAGACCCCAAGCGGCACACCCCCCGAAACCTGAACCCCCGAGGCCCCGCCGGGGCCCCCGCCCGAGGGCGGTGCGTTCCAGGGACCCCAGGCCCCCAGACCCACCCCGGACCCACCCAGCGGCAGCACAGCTACCAGGTCAGTAACCCACGTCCGTCACCGCGTACCTCCCCAAGAGCGCCGCAAGCGGCCGCTGTAGGCCCCCCGTAGGCCTCCCAAGCCCCTCCCAGATGGGGGCAACAGACCCTGGAGTCAGACCCACCAGGCGCCCCACTCCGAGTGCCCCCAGAGCCCCAGGAACCCCTCCATCCAGCCACTGCGCCCTGCAGGAATCAACCCACCGCCCTTATTCCACTAAGTGATGGTGCTGATCAAAGGAGCCCAAAGAGATCAATCAGATGTGGATGCAGATGCTGTCTCAAGATTAATATGATCCAACAAAAGGTTTCTATACTGATTAATACTTAGATTTTCCTTACTTTTCCAATTCAAGAGGATAATTTTCTTTGCGATACATAATGCATTGAAAACCATGTAAACTATTTTTTTTTTTTTTTTGCAGTCTGTCTTCTTCATAATCAGACGCAGGAGTAAGTAACCAGCCTCTACCGAAATCAGCTTTTGTGATTTATCTCAGCTGTTGCAGGAAAACTGAGCCAAGACTGCGTGAAGTGGTTTCCTGTAGCTGTACCAGGTAAGTCGCCTCCCCAGTACTGAACACAGCCATGCTAAAAAAAGCCTGTTGAGTTTCCGTACAGCGCCGAGCTTCCTCTCCATCAGCTTGAACAGTCTTCAACTGGCGATTCCAGCCCAGGATTCACTGACCAGCCAGCCCGAACTGCTTTCACCCCGGCTGCCCTGTCGCCACAACCGGAGGCAAACGCAGAGGTTTGGCAGAGAAATGAGCAGGGAAAGTTTAGAATTGTTTACTTTTAATGGGTTTGTACTGTTTTAAGTTTTGACCGAGTAAAAAGACCTGGAGCTTACAGGCCTGCTCCCGCTTGCGTTGTTGAAAGAAAGTTTTGCTGATGTGTTTTGGGTGCGCTTTACGGTTATTGTTACAGCCTGGCTCAAATAGCTACAACAAAAACAGGGAGGACACAGCAACCAGAAACGTTTTTAGCCCTTCAGAGGCATTTATTAAAATTACAGTCTAGGGAATAATGAGCAGCAGCCCAAGATGTGCTTCCAACACGTGCTCCCTCCGGTCTTCTCTTGACCGGCTCTGGGACTCGGATTGGTCCTGGCCTCGGCTGGTCCCCTGGATCAACCCTGGTCCTCTGGTACTCTGAGCCTGGGGCACACCTGGCACTTCGATGACACCTAGTACCACTGTGACACACCTCCTCATGGGTGGAACAGCGCTCCTTAAATACCATCCAGGTGGCAACGTAATCAGAAGCACCTCCCACAGTCAAAGACCTACATCGACAAACAATTACCGGCCACTTACCTCACAGCAGGGCCGTCACAGTTATAATAAACTTTATTTTCATCAGGGTTTTATACACCAATGGGACATTAATTTTTGTGTTTTCCGGTCTGCTCATTTCGACCAACTAGAGCTTAAAAGCCTTGTAAAGTTAGCACAAAATGTCCTCTAGCATTACCACTATTAGACTCTGAATAACTTACTGCTACTACTCCAAGTAAACGTTACTACGGCGTTTTAAACATGATGTTTGTTTTCATCTAGTTCCGCCATCGTTCGATAGTGCTACGAGCGTTAGTATAGCATTAATAAGGAACATGATGTTGATTTAATGGTGTTTCGTGTAATGTTGGGATTAACTCATCAGGGTAATAGAAACATGGCCAGGATGCACCCGGTAGATTGTGCGCTACAGCGCCCTGTAGCTTCCCAAGTTACCAATTTGAGTCTTAATTATTTCCTGGAGAAATAATCACATTAACAAAAATAAAGTGTCATAAAGGTTAACAAAATCATTCTTTAAAATGTTATTTCCTTAAATAATATTTTTCCTAACTAAGATTTTCATTGTGGATGGGTTGAACATATACCAAATGTTGTTCTAAATTAGTCATGCTAATTTAACCTCATTCCATATTCTTTAAGATGAACTTTGGTTCTCTATTTTAGATCTGCAGTCAACCAAGATTCATTGAATCGTTCTGACGATTGTTTTCAACTCTATTATTTTATCCTTTTTGTTTTTCTGTGTGTACATATTTCCTTTGCTTCTTTTTATCTTAATTTTTCTTAGTAGTTTAGTTAAGTCTCATCAGCCAAGTAGAGAGGATTTGTTGATTGAAGTACAGTGTTAACCCAGTAAGCCCAGAGGGTTTCAGGAGGCATTTTCGCCTGAAATTACATATGTGATTTATATCAAGTACAGCTCCAAAGTCATAAAGTGGAAATGTTAGTTTTTGTATCACACAAAGGTATTAAAGAATAATGTTCAGGTGGAACCACTATTGCAAATGTCCCCATATCTGATTTATAGGTGATTAAACAAAGAAAGAAATCAAAGATTTTGAGCCTCGCCTAAATCTTTTCCAAGATAAACACTGTAAAACACCATTAAAATCCCTTTGAAAATATAAGAAAAGCCTCAGACTTTATAGATACACATCTTGACATCAACTGCAGCAAACTGGACTGAATCAGTTGAAGCATATTTGTTTCCATTTGCATTGTGGAGTTTTCTGATTACAAGATACTGTTTTCAACTGCACCACAAAAAAAATAAACACACTCAACAAGCACCGGGAAAGTGCAGGTAAATAAAATTAGTCGAGTAAATATGTATGGAAGCGCTACCGGTGATTTGCAAAGCCCCAGGCTTTTGAGTGGCAATGGAAAAGGGGCTATTATTGCTGCTTGCTTCCTTGCTGCGAGCAAGCATCATTATTGTCTGAATCCAAACAGTCACTTCTTTGGGTGACTGTGGCTTGATGGGTTGAGTAGTCGTCTTGCAATCGAAAGGTTGTGGGTTTGATTCCAGCTTTCGCATGTCGATGTGCAAGGCATTTAACCCCAAGTTGCCTACCGGGCTGCGTATCAGTGTATAAATGTGTGCGCGATAGTGAGTGCGATTGGGTGAATGTGGCTCTAGTGTACAGCACTTTGAGTGGTCAGTATGACTTGTAAAGCGCTATATAAGTTCAGTCCATTTACGTCACATCTACAAAACTCCCGGCCAGCGATTCTGATTGACTCGTCTATTTTATGGTGTATAGAAATCCCTCCCAATGGCAGCGTGTCCAGATGGATGTGTGGAGATGTGTGGAGCTCTGCGGAACTCCATCCATCTGGCGAGAATCAGGTTAGTGGTACCCCAGGACAACGTCAGACTCTTGAGTGGGAAACAGAAAAAAGATGGTCTGCTCATGATGGTTACCAGAAGTCATAAGATTAATGTGCTCAGTCTTATGGGCTGTGGTTTGATGGTAATGGAATGGTGGGGATTTTTATTTTAGAAACTGACAAGGTTATTATAGTGTTATAAGGTGAATTAGTGCTGCTGTAATTTTTGCAGGTGAATATTTGAAGGTGAATTTTGGCAGGTGATATTTTTGCTGATGAATTGAAAGTAAAAAAGAGAATCACACATAATTCCATAGGATAAAAATTCTGTTATAAATTCAATGTCTAAAAAAAGCATAATTCTAATGAGACTGTATTTCTTCCATATATTTCAATGGCCATACATGTGATGTCAGCACTGCATTATTTGTTGCAGACTGGGATGCACAAACATCGTTTTGTCATGTAGGCTCAAAGATAGTTTTCAGAAATCTCCACTTTGGCTGCAGTTTTCAGAAATAATCCTTTTTAGTGAAGTAAAACAGTTTTTGTTTGGATGAAAGGCCAAAACATTCAAAGGTTTATACACATATATAACAGGGGCGCCTAAAAAATTATCTCAATCCGGTTGTTAAGTCTAACGTCACGGGTGAACTTCCGGGACCCCATCAGCTGTACATGACACTGGTTTACGCTTACGGTTAATTCTCAAACTTGTATTTATGCTTTACAATGTTAGTTAGCATATGCGACAGGTTAGTTTAATGCTAATGCGGTGAGTCAGCAAAATCATAGTAATAATAATAATAGTAATATCATCTTTATTGTCATTGAAACATACATTGAAACATACATTACAACGAAATTTGTTCTCTGCTTTTAACCCATCACCCTTGGGGAGTGGGCTGCCATGTGTGGCGCCCGGGGAGCAATCAGGGGTTAAGGGTCTTGCTCAGGGACCCAGAGTGCAGGCGCTGGGGATCGAACCGGGTACTTGCATCCTTCTCTGAGTGCAAGCGCGCTGCTCTAACCTAGTGGTTAGAGCAGCGCGCTTTGACTGCGGTTAGAGCAGTATTTTAATAATTTCCTGGAGAATAACATCTTATAAACTGCAGCCATCTCCTTTTCTCGTTCTTATCGCATGGGAAATGATAAAATTCCAGCTGAAATTGTTTTTTGTCTCAGTTCTATTAAGACAACATGGAACACACCACAGTTGCATTTGAATAAACGATGGATTCGGCCGGCTTGGACCCGGAAGTAGTGGTCGATACGTCATGACTTAACAGCCCCATAGGATTGGGGAGGGACAGCACATGACCAATGTTTTAAGAAGTTGAACAAAGCACTTTCTGTGGCTCTGGTTGCTACACATAGAAATACATTTTATAATAATAGAATGCAACATGTTTCTTAATTGTACTAAAGTTATTATTTTCTGATCACTTGAGGAGCATTAATACTATAAGGAACTGCCTCTATTAATTATTGCCATGCAAAGAAAAACTGCAAACCAAATCAACCTGTCAATTATCAAAAAGTTATTTAAAATGACATCCTTCCATTGTCTATGCCTGCTTATCCGTACAAGGTTACAAAGGGGCTGGGGCCTATCTCCAGGGGTGATTTGACGAGAGGCGGGTTGCACACTGGACATGACATCAATCCAACACAGGGCAACATGGAGACAGGGCACACACACACACACCTAAGGGAAATTTAGAGAGACCAATTAACTTTTTTTTGGACTGTGGGAGGAATCCCAGAGAGAACTCAAAGTGAAAAATAAGTAAAAGTTCTTTTGGGGGTGCATCCTGCTTTTTCTGCCATGGTTGTGTTTCTTACACTGAAAAACAAACATCACAAGAACTTTGAAGGAAAGACATTATCTTGAAACATCTTTATCCAGTCATTGGCAATATTTGAGACATTTTGAAGACATGATCTTTTCTGAGCATTTCCTAATGAAACATACAAGCAGTAGTTGAAGCTCATGTTTACACAGAAACGTTAAGCTGGGATTGGAATAGGAACCAACTTTCTTTTTAGAATTTGTGAGGGAAGATTTTTGGATGTTATCTTACATTGCCTTATTGCAGCAGACATAATAATGAGAACTTCTGCATTCAGTGTTTAAGGTGATGTCATATTAAACAAAAGTTACACTTTTTTCTAATACACAAGCAATGCTTTTGTAGTTGAACTAACCTTTATTAGGGTTTTTTTAGCTCATGCGAACAAATTCTGGGTGTTGGCAAACTCCACTGCAGCGACATTCAAAAATAACCATCATGCTAGCAGCAATTGTCTTGATTGTTGTTTTCACATTCTGTGGTGACACCAACAGCCACTTTAAGCAGAACATTTCATCTTCTGAAGTTGGTGTGGCCGCCTCTTTCATGAGGAGGTTAGCCAGTTGAATTGAGCTGTTTGAGAAAGCAGCATCTAACACAGCCTGCAATTTACCCAGACACCACCTCATTGAGGTAAGTGTAGTTTATCATCCTTCTATATCCACAGCCTAGAATAAAAAGTGCATCTTTGTATTTGTACCTGGATTTGCAAATTTACTTCACGTTTGTTTTTTTAAGGGACTGCAATAAAAAATGTGTGAAAATGAAAAGAAAAAAATTGTCATTGCAATTGTACATTCCAAATAAATTTGTTATCTGCATTTAACCCATCCCTTAGGGAGCAGTGTAAAGCTTTTACAGTGCCCAGGAAGCAAGCTGGGCCTAAGGGTCTTGCTCAGGGACCCATAGTGACAGTGTGTAGGCACTTGCAACCTTCTGTGTCAGGATTCTGCAGGCTGTGCTGTCTGCACTTTTTTTCCCTCACAGGTGACTGTAGTTGACAGATGGGCATGATGCACACCTGCAGCTCGTTTTGGCAGCTCTGGCTGGAGCTTAAAAGCAGGTTGCAGTCAGCTGAAGGACGCCGGAGTGTTAAACCGTTGTGGTACGCTTAGTGGCCACTGTCCTTCGACAGTTCCTCATTCCTGTGTCTCAGATATTCCAGATTCCCTGTGCTAACTTTTGTCTCCTCTTTCTCGTAGTTCATTTTGTGCTTTGGATTACTCACCGGTCGCTTCTCCTAGCACTGAAGACTGGCTCCTGAATCCCTGCTGCTCAGATCCTGCTCTGGCATTCCCCTCGAGCTCTTTTGGTGATACCAAGCTGGACAAGAGTTCCCATCCCTGGATTCACCCCGGTTCCTTCAGCTGCTCTCCGTTCCTGCTCTCTGCTGTGGTGCTGCTCGGGCTCCCCGCCTTTGTTCCACCTGCCAGCTCACCTGTCGCTCGGTCACCTAGTTCCACCAAGAGTAAGAGAACTGCCGAGTCCGTTCTTCCACTCCACCTCCCCCAGACAGGTTCTCCATACCTGGCGGTAAGCAGAGCTTTACGCAGCGTAGATTCCCGCACTTGCTCTCGTTAATCTGTCCCTTTCTCTCCCGTAGTGCTTTTGATCCCGACGTCCCGATCATTGTCTGCGGCTTACTCTGTGAGCATTTATTTGTGTTATCAGACTAAATAAACATCTTAACTGTCATGGTTTTAATATGTTTAGCCCACATGCAGACACATTACGGACGACAGAACGTAGTTTAAAGATGATTTATTAAAGTTCAGGCTACAGAAATAACACAATGTGATGTGATCGATCGAGGTCTGAACGTCAGTGCAGGAGGAAACATTTAGTTTGAGTGGACCTAACTGGGGAGGGACAGTGAGGGAAACACTGCGGCCGAGTGCCCTCGAGGACGGGTGGTGGTTAGCAGCTGGAGGGCGGACTGATGGTTTGTCGGCGAGGGATCCGAGACGAGCCACGACTGATGGTGAGGCAGATGGTTTGACCAGAGGATTCGAAGGAACCAGTAGAATCCGGGAAGGGGAACCTCGAGCCCGGCTTGGTAATATCAAGGGAGAAAGAGGAGGAGCGCCAGAGCAACATCTGAGCCTAGGATTCTTCTGATGCAGGTTCGTCGAGCAAGACGTCAAAAACGGGTGAGTAATCCAAAAACACAAAACTGCAAAAAGGCAGGAGATCCAGAGTTAGACAAATTCCAAAGTACGAAAAGACTCACAGGTTCAGGTTTTCAGGTTCTGGGTCGAAGGCCACGTCGTACCACGACTGGGTAAGGCTCCGGCATCTTCCATCTGCCTGCGCCTTCCTTAAGAAGCCAGTGCTGAGCACTCCCGATGAGCCGCAGCCAACTCAAACCACCTGTGGAGCAGAATTAGAGCAACGACAAACAGAGAACCCTGACATTAACTGCTTGTTGTCTCCCGACTGTGTTCTGCATGTGGGCCAAACAGCTAAAAACCATGACACTCAGAGCACAAACGTGCTGCTCTAACCACTATGCCACCACTCCCCCAGTGATCTCCTCTCAGAGGAAAAAGAGATTCTGAGCAACATGCAAAGAAAGATCAAATATAACAGATCTGCATTATTAAATACATAGGTAAATCCATAGATGTTAATGAGTATTTATGTAATAACGAAGTGCAAGAGCCTACCAGTGCTTACTTTAAATCCAATCAGTATGTGGAGAAAATATTATGGTAACAAAACAGTACTTCCATGTGTCAATTTCATGGTCATTTTTACTGTCCGAGTGGTTGATATTTTTAATATTATGTTGCCTTGATAAAAAAATACATGATTTTTAAAAGTATATCCTTCAACACACATTCCATAACAACATCCACCATTAAATAAATATGGTTCCCTAAATACATTTCCATGTTTCAGAGGCCTGTGCTACAAAGCAGGTTCAAGACACAGTGCTTGTTTTTGGGAAACCTGGGTGTCATGGTACGGATCTGGTGGCGTGGACCTAGGCGGCAATGAGGCGGACAGCGAATGGTAAAAAAAAGGAGACTTTAATTGTAAGACAACTTACAGGACGCAGGAGTGAACACAGGGAAACGCAGGATGAACACAGGGCTGAATGCAAGGGACACAGAACACAGGCAAAACACAGGATTCAACGCAGAATGACCCGGTTCCCTTGATTACAGGTGCTAATCAGGGGAACTCAGGTGAGTCCAATTAACTGAAATAAAGTCACAGCTCGGAGGATCCTGACATTTACCCCCCCCCCCCCCCTTTTAAGGGCGGATTCCAGACGCCCACTAGAGTTCATCAAAAGAAAAACAACCCAACCAGGGCGGGCGGTGGGGGGTCTTGGAAGGAGGGAAAAAGTCCATACAAAGGGTTCAGAGGGCTAGAGAGCGCCGGCTGTCGCCGAGGGCGACCCCAGCGGCGGAACAGCAGAATCAGCGGCGGTCGTCGGGGATGGCGACTCCGGGGGCGGAACCTTGGGGCCTCCTCTGAGGCACACTGGAGAGCGCTGGATGACTCTAGTGGCTTGGGAGCGATGGGGAACCCTGGAGGCTTGGGAGCGATGGGGAACCCTGGAGGCTTCAGATTGCTGGGGAACCATGGAGGCTTCAGATCACTGGAGAACTCTGGAGGCTGGGGTGCGCTGGACAGCGGCGGCTGGGGTGCGCTGGACAGCGGTGGCTGAGGTGCGTTGTACAGTGGCGGCTGGGGTGCGCTGGACAGCGGTGGCTGGGGTGCGCTGGACAACGGTGGCTCGACCTCAGAGCCGGCCAGTGCAGGGACGTGCGCAACCGGCGCTCTGGCATGCTCCGCATCCGTGCAGGCAGCAGCAGTGGTGCGCACACCCACGCAAGCTTGGGCCGTGGCATGCGGCAGCGGAGGTGGGCATGCGGCAGCGGAGGTGGGCCTTCGGACGTCGGCGAACACAGGTGAGTCCAATTAACTTAAATAAAGTCACAACTCGGAGGATCCTGACACTGGGTTAAATAACTTATGTATTAACTGCATCCAGTTGCCGTTATCCCAGGTTCTTTACCTAAAAACAGTGGTCTTCTCTATTGTAGACCTAAAGTGCCTGTCACACTTTCTCATTGTATCTTGCCTTATATGCTTGCATTTAGTGTGAGGGCCTACACATTGGAAAACAGAGCACAAATTCTGAAACATTAGTAGTGAAACCCTTTTCCTATTGTTACCCATAGCTCTCCAACTTCCCCTTTCTTCGTGGCTTGGCACATGATTCGGGTCCTGATTAGAATAATTAATACAGAGGTCACGTGATAAAGGCTACTGGTTAGACACGTTTTCACTTTTCTCCTAATGGGAATGGGTTAAAATAATATTTTCAACTAAACCCCTTCCAGAAATACTTTGAATATGGTCCTTAAGCTTACAATAGCACTGCGGATGTCCTTGGAAAACTTTTTCAATATGCCCAAGAAGAAAGAAACTCAAAAAAGGGGAACATACCCAATGCTAATGCTACTCTAGCTAGCCATGATGACAAAGCATACCTGTGATGGGAATACAGAGCGGGGTGCTAGCACTATATTGGCCCAGTAGGATGCCAACCCCGATCAGGACATCTCAATAGTTCATAAAGTGACTGACAATAGTGCCAAAATGTTGGGTACCATGGTGGAAAAAGTTATTAATATGGTTCCTGAAGATTGGAGTGTGTTGAGCAACGAGTGTCTGATTTAGAGGATATACCAGAAGTGGAGCGACTCGAAGATGAACAAAATGGAGATAAAATGTGACTTTGACATTTTTCAGTCAGGTTGATCATTCTGTTAGACCACCTGGAAAACTGGATCAGCCTTTCTGGTACAGCGCTCGACTTAAAATGACCAGTGTTGTATAAAGTACTGAAATCTCGGAGTCAAGTAAAAGTATAAGTACCTCTCCAAAATATGACTTTGGTAAAAGTCCAAGTCACTGACTGAAATGTTACTTGAGTAAAAGTCCAAAAGTATCTGAAATGTCTTGTACTTAAGTATGAAAATTACTGTAAAAATAGATGTACTCAAGTAATGTAATGAAAAGTATAAGTAAAAAGTAAAACAAAGCACATTCAGTTTGAATGCCTTCTTTTAGATTTTGGTAAACTTTGAAAGTCACATTCACTTAAAATAATATAAACAACAAAGTGCAGGAGAAATTTAGACCAAGTTTAGACAGAAAATACAAACTTTTTGTAAGCTTTCAGTTTTCCTTCTTCAAGTAAGGTCAGTGCTAAGCAACCAACACACATCCAAGTGCAGGCAAAGGTGGTGTATACTAAGAACATGGTGAAGTGATAAACCAGGCTTAGTTAACCTACAGGAAGTGGTAAACCTGCTAATAGATACACCTGCAGGCCGGCCAGCTGACAGCTTTGCTAGGGCCCGGGACAACACAGTCTTTTTGGGCCCCCCCTCTACACCTGCCGCCAACACACCACACACACAAATCTCTATATTTTATACTGGATATTTTCATCCCAGCTATTGAATTTAGTGCACTAGATGATTTTTTCTTCATAAGAGAACAGCAAGCACTGCAGCCAAAATATGGCCTTTTTTGACCTTTTTTGTCAGTCCATAACAATTTTTCCCTTCCATTGTAGGAGGTAGAATATGTTAGATACTTTGGGAATTCTCTGCCCTCTGAATCTGCTAGCTCCGGCCCTGGTTTATACTAATTTACTAATGGACAGTGTGGAAATCTATGTACAATAAAACCAATGTAAATTGTGTTCCTCTGTTTTATTTGTCTTTATCCTAATTCTAGAAGTAGAAATAGTCAAATGAATAACACTATTATTTTGTGGAACCCTAATCATACTATTATAACTACGCAAAGGTCTAAACAAGAGTAGCAGATGTTTAGGTGGCATCTAGTGTTCTTATGCAAAAGAAATTACACCTGCTATTTATGCCTGAACTGCCTCAAATGGTCGAAAATGAATAAAAGCAACAATAACAACGAAATAATGGTAAAAGTGACACTCTCACCTTTTTCAGACGGCTGTGGCTAAGAATCTGAATTTTTATGACCTACAGTCTTTGCTTTTCCATCTTTCCAGCAGTCAATCAAAGGCCAGGCGCGTTAGTGATTGGCTGAGTGGAGCGCCAGGCCCCGCCCCCGCTGGCGCACAGCAGCTTTGAAATGACACGCCGAGCGCTTCAAACGGAGGCGTTCCGGGCGAACCTGTGCATGTACGCATGTCTGGCTGAGCCGAACCGACACTTTTTTTGTAACGAGTAACTAAACCAAACATTGAAAATGTATCGGAGTAAAAGTATGCAATTATGTTCGGAAATATAGTGAAGTAAAAGTAATTAAAAAAAATTATACTAGAGAAAAGTATACTTAAGTACAGTAGTGAAGTATTTTTACTTCGTTACTATACAACACTGAAAATGACAGACGTTTTTGCCAGAAGATAATTTATTTATATCAGAGACCACAAAATTCACTGCGTCCTTACTAAGACCAAGAAAGTAGAGCACATAACCCCAGTTATGAAGTCCCTGGTTGTACTTCTTTTAATCTATAAATCACTGAATGGTATAGGACTAAAATACATGTATATTAAAAATACATCACAGACTTGTTGTTAGTGTACCGGCACAGACGATCTCAAACTTTCAGGGAGTACAGTTCTCCGTTTGGGTTCATCCTCTGTCCTCTTCTATAGAACAGTCTAAAACTTGTGTTGTGTGGTTTTCGTTCTAGGATAAAAGGAGGTTACCTTTAATAACCCTATCAGTATCAAACCTCCAGACCACTAAGGTCTTCTGGTTCAAGCCTACTCTGCATACCCAGAACCAAACACGGAGAAGCTGCATTTAGTTCCTATGCTCCACTTATTTGGAACAAATGTCCAGAAAACTGCAAAAAGGCTGAAAGCCTGAGTTCTTTTTGTCATGTTTTTCAAGTGTTTAGCCTACATGCAGATACGAACGGAAGACAAGCACGCTTTTAAGATGTTTATTGAGGATACAGACTACAGGGGATCGACAAGCTGGTGGATCGGTCGAGGTCTGAACATCAGAGCTGGAGTTTACTGCGGAAGAGGGAATTAATTCAAGAGATCGAACCAGCGAAAATACACCAGAAGCTGTTCCGCTTACCATTTAATCGGGCTAACCTGACCGGGAAGGTAGTGGCAGGGAAACTCTGTGGCCGAAGCTCTCAGTAGATGAACGGTGGCTAGTAGCTGGAGGGCGGACAGATGGTGAGCTGGCGAGGGATCCGGAGCGTGCCCCAGCAGACAGGAGGAAACAGATGGAGGACCAGAGAGAGTGAACCAGTAGAATCTGGGAAGGGATCTCAGGCCCGGCTTGGTAATACCAAGAGGGTATGAGTGGAGAGCCAGAGCAAAGTCTGAGCGACAGGATTCTTGAGGTGCTGGTTCTCCAAGCGAGACGTCGAGGCAGGTGAGTAATCCAAAAACACAAACTAGGAAAAACAGGAGACTCAACGTTAGTCAAGGTTCGGAGTACAAAAAAAGGACTCACAGGTTCAGGTACAGGATCTTGGTCAGAGGCCACGTCGTACCACGACTGAGTTAAGGCTCTGGCGTCTTCCATCTGTCTGAGCTCTCCTTAAGAAGCCAGAGGAAGCCGCTCCAAACGCGCCACAGGTGTGGGTCACGCCCCCCAGCCAACTAGAACCACCTGTGAAGCAGAATTAGAGCACGGAAAACAGAGCACCCTGACACTACACCCCCCCCCCCCCTTCAACGGTCGCCTCCTGGCGGCCCAGACGAAGATGTGGAAGGGTGTGAAGACCAAAAGTCATTAATCAAGTCCTTGTTCACAATGGAAGAGCCAGAAACCCCTGACCGCTCCTCAGGACCGCGACCCTCCCAATCGACGAGATACTGGAAACCCTTACCTCGTCGACGGGCGTCCACGATCCTGAGGATGCAGGGGTCCCGACTGTCCTGGGTGGGTGGAGGGGATTCGGTCGGAGGGCAAAGTTCACAGTCCAAAACAGGCTTGATCTGGGACACGTGGAAGGTAGGGTGTACTCGGGAGCGAGGAGGCAGACGCAGACGGACGGAGGTTGGACTGATGACTGATTCGACTTCATAGGGTCCAGTGAATCGAGGAGCTAGTTTCTTGGCGGATGGATTGGTGAGAACATCCCTGGACGATAACCAAACCCTCTGACCGGGGCGTGAGAGAACAGTGATGGTAGATTTCCAGATGTCTTGGCAGCGAGTGATGTATTCGTTGACAGATGCAAAGGGAATCTTGAGTTCGTCGGTGGGCAGGAGAGGTGGTTGGTATCCCAAGGCTATTTCAAAATGCGAACGTCCAGTAGCGGATGAGATGTGGGAATTGAGAGCATATTCAACCAAGGTAAATACTTGTTCCAGTCCGTGGGTGAGGCGGAGGTCAGGCAGCGAAGGGTTGTTTCCAACTGCTGATTCATTCTTTCTGTTTGGCCGTTGGTTAGGGGGTGATATCCGGAGGTGAGAGTGTAGCGGGCACCGAGAGCAGAACAGAAGTGTCGCCAGACCTGTGACACAAACTGGGGGCCCCGGTCAGAAAGGATGTCAACAGGGATGCCATGGAGTCTGAACACGTGTTTAATCAGGAGTTGGGCAGTCTGAAGGGCGTTGGGCAGTTTACGAATGGAGATGAGATGACAGGACTTAGAAAAACGATCAACGACGGTCAGGATTGTAGTCATGCCTTGGGACATGGGGAGTCCGGTAACAAAGTCTAGGGCGATATGAGACCATGGACGCTTGGGAATAGGAAGAGGACGGAGAAGACCTGACGGTGATTTATTAGAGGGCTTATTTTGGGCACAAATAAGGGTTAGGCTTGAACATAATTTCTGACGTCAGTAGTCCAAGACGGCCACCAAAATCGTCGGGACACTTGAGACTGGGTACGATAGATTCCAGGATGGGCGGAGAATTTGGAGTCGTGGCTCCAATGAAGCACATCGGGACGTACATACTTGGGTACGTATCTTAGTCCAGGGGGGGCAGTTCCAGGATCCGGGTCCAGCTTCAGCGCCTGATTAATGCGATCCTCTAGTTCCCAATGCAGCGCTCCTATGGTGCATGAGGGAGGAAGAATAGGAGCGGGTTCTCTCTCCTGTTCCAGGTGTGTGAATTGACGTGACAGGGCATCTGGTTTTACGTTTCTCGAGCCTGGGTGATAGGTTATCGTGAGGTTGAACCGAGAGAAAAACAATGACCAGCGGGCTTGACGAGGGTTTAATCGTCGGGCTGACTGCAAATAGGCAAGGTTCTTATGATCAGTCCAGATGATTATGGGCTGCTTGGATCCCTCTAACCAGTGTCGCCACTCCTCCAACGCTAATTTAATAGCCAGCAGTTCTCTGTCTCCCACGTCATAATTTCGTTCGGCTGGAGACAGCCGACGAGAGGAAAAGGCACATGGGTGTAGTTTGCCATCGGACTCAGACTGCTGGGACAAAACCGCCCCAACCCCGGTATCAGACGCGACGATCTCAAGGGTAAACTGTTTAGCTGGGTCAGGATGAATAAGTATAGGAGCCTGAGAAAACATGGTCTTAAGTTTATTAAAGGAAACCTCGGCTTCAGGACTCCAGACGTACGGGACCTTAATGGAGGTGAGGGCGTGCAAAGGGGTTGCTATCCGACTATAGTCTCTAATAAAATGTCGGTAGAAGGTCGCAAACCCTAAAAACCTCTGGAGCTGTTTTCTAGTATCTGGGATAGGCCACTCAACTACTGCCTTTATCTTCTCTGGGTCGGACCTAACTCATCCACCCTCCAAAATAAGACGGAGAAAAGAGACGGAGCGCTGATGAAAATCACATTTCTCAGCCTTCACGAAAAGGCGATTCTCTAAGAGGCGTTGAAGGACCAGATGGACATGTTGTTGGTGCTGTTCAGGACTGCTTGAGTAAATCAGGATATCATCTAAATAGACAAATACAAAGACGTTCAAAAAATCTCGGAGAACGTCATTTACCAACGCTTGGAAAACAACTGGGGCGTTACACAACCCAAAAGGCATAACCAATTATTCAAAATGGCCTAACGGAGTCTTGGAAGCAGTCTTCCATTCGTCTCCTTTTCTGACCCGGACCAAATGATAAGCGTTACGCAAGTCAAGCTTGGTGAATATAACAGCATTCTGGACTGGTTCTAAGGCTAAAGACAACAAGGGAAGCGGGTACTTATTCTTAACTGTTATCTGATTTAGCCCTCAGAAGTCAATACACGGCCGGAGGGATCCGTCTTTCTTCCCTACAGAAAAGAAACCCGCACCTAAGGGAGAAGAGGAAGGGCGGATTAATTCAGCCGACAGTGACTCACCTATATACTTCTCGAGCGCCTGACGTTCAGATCTCGAGATGTTGTAGAGGCGACTGGAGGGTAGCGGAGCCCCAGGTAGCAGATCGATGGCGCAGTCAAAGGGGCGATGCGGAGGGAGTGAGCACGCCCGACTCTTACTAAACACTAAATGCAGGTCGTGATAATGCTCGGGGACGCGAATAAGATCGATGGGATCCTCCTGTTCGGGAGAAGAATTCAGGGAATGAGTAACTGGTCGAGCCGATTGTAGGCACCGAGAATGGCAGGCAGGAGACCACGACTCAAGCCGCGACTTGGCCCAATTCAACTGCGGGTTATGAATAGTGAGCCAGGCTAAACCCAGGACCAGAAAAACAAAAAACGAAAGTTGCTCCCGGTGATTTCCTGACAAAATTACTTAAGGGGTTTAGTCTGATAAGCGATGAGAGTGAGTTTCTGTCCATCTAAAGCTGAGACGTGGAGGGGTTCAGATAATTGGGTCGTCTGAATACGAAGTTGTTCAACCAGTTCCTGATCGATTAAATTAAAGTCAGACCCAGAATCAATTAAGGCTGTAACATTAAAACTGTCCCAGTCAAAAACTAATGTTGCCGGCAGGCAGAAACGGGACGAAGCTGAACCAACACAAGATTTGGGGAAAGGATTAACGTCTCGGTCCGCCGCCCTCCCCACTATAGACGACGGACCCGGTCTTTTGGCCGCACCGGACAGGATTTAACAAAATGACCGTCATCACCACAATATAGGCACTGATTACCTGAGACTCGTTGCTGGCTTTCTTCACTCGTTAAGTGAACATGGCCGATCAACATGGGTTCGGGAGGTGACGGCGGCCTGATTCCCGACCGTTGTGGACCGGGTAACTGTGGCGGTGGTCCTTGAGACCGTACAGGTCTATCAGATCGGCCCCGGTTACGACTACTTAAATGGAAATCCAAACGAATGGCTAAGGTGACTAAGCCTTCAAAAGTACTTGGTACCTCAACTCGAGCTAACTCATCCTTTAAACTCTCATCCAAAGCCTGAAAAAATACTGCCTTTAATGGCTTGTCTTCCCAAGCGGCGGCTGCAGCAAAAGTGCGAAACTCAACAGAAAAGTCAGATACACGTCTTCCTCGTTGCTTCAACGAGAGTAAGGTCCGTGACTGTTGTACCGGATATATCTCCGCCAAAAAAAACATTCTTAAACTCGGTAATAAATTCCTGAAAGGTACAACCAAACGAATCACAATCTGGAAATCGGGCTTCTGCCCATCTAAGGGCTCCACCGGTTAAAAGACATAATACATAAGAAATCTTAACCTGGTCAGTGGAAAATGTGCGAGAGGAACGATTAAAGACGAGGTTACACTGGAAAATGAAACCACCACAATCCCCGCTTTCACCTGAGAACTTATCAGGACTCGGGGACGAACCCTCTGGGAGAGGAGTTTCAGCAGGTGCCTCGGCTGCCGGAGGTGCGGGGGGCGGAGTGTCAGAAGCTTGAGTGACTGGCGGAGCTAATGTGGAAGTAAATGATGCCGTCAGCTGACCGAGCTGAGGGGCTACTAACTGGAGTTGTTAATTTGTTGAATTAACTGCTAGACCTAACTGCCGTCCGAAAGTACTGTATCTGCTGGGCTTTTCTGGCCAGAGCCTTCTTCTGTCATGTTTTTCAAGTGTTTAGCCCACATGCAGATACGGACGGAAGACAAGCACACTTTTAAGATGTTTATTGAGGATACAGACTACAGGGGATCGACAAGCTGGTGGATCGGTCGAGGTCTGAACGTCAGAGCTGGAGTTTACTGCGGAAGAAAGAGGGAATTAATTCAAGAGATCGAACCAGGGAAAATACACCAGAAGCTGTTCCGCTTACCATTTAATCGGGCTAACCTGACTTTTAAATCAAGATTAAGTGCTGCATTTGATACAGTTGATCACAATATTATCCTTGAAAGACTTTAACATACTGTAGGGATTAAGGGGAAAGCATTAGGCTGGTTTAAATCTTATCTGTCAGACAGATTCCCGTTTGTTCATGTTAATAATAAATCATCTTCAAACTCTAGGATCACTTGTGGAGTACCACAGGGTTCATTCCTTGGGCCAGTTCTCTTTACAATATATATGCATCAGACAGCATGGGATTAAGTTCCACTGTTATGCTGATGCAAGACATGTCATTTAAATACCATATTAAACAGGTTTCCAGAGTTTCCTTTTTTCACCTCCGGAATATTGCCAAAATTAGAAATATTCTGTCCAGGGGTGATGCTGAAAAACTAGTCCATGCATTTGTTACCGGACTATTGCAATTCTTTACTATCAGGAAGTCCACAAAATGCAGTTTGAAGTCTTCAGCTGATCTAAAATGCTGCAGGTAGAGTTCTGATTAAAATCAACAAGATGGATCATATTTCTCCAATTTTAGATTCCCTTCATTGGCTTCTTGTTAAATCAAGAATAGAATTTAGAATTCTCCTTTTCACGTATAAAGCCCTTAATAATCAAGCTCCATCATATATCAGAGCTCTGATTACCCCGCATGTTCCTGACAGAGCACTTTGCTCTCAGACTGCAGGTCTACTGGTGGTTCCTAGAGTCTCTAAAAATAGAATGGGAGGCAGATCTTTTAGTTATCAGGCTCCTCTGCTGTGTAACCAACTCCCAGTTTTGGTCTGTGAGGCAGACACCCTGTCTACTTTTAAGACTAGGCTTAAAACTTTCCTTTTTGACAAAGTTTATAGTTAGAGTGGCTTAGGTTACCCTGAGCTATCTCTATAGTTATGCTGCTATAGGCTTAGGCTGCTGGAGGACATCAGGGTCTATTTCTCTCACTCTGCTGAGTTCTCCCACTGTTCTCCAATTTGCCTTGCTTGTTGTCATTTCAGCTTTTAACTTTTTGTTCTCTCTCTTTTTCTCTTCATAGTAGTTGCACCTAGTCTGACATTCTGTTAGCTGTGACATCATCCAGGGAAGATGGATCACCCGCTATTACCATATAATGTAGAACAGATTCCTGGATCAATGTGTGCTTCTGTGCTTTTTTGTCTCTCTTGTTGTGTCTCTGCTCTGTCTTCTCTAACCCTCAGTTGGTCGAGGCAGATGACCGTTCACACTGAGCCTGGTTCTGCTGGAGGTTTTTCCTTCCCGTTAAAGGGGAGTTTTCCTTTCCACTGTCGCTTCATGCTTGCTCAGTATGAGGGATTGCTGCAAAGACATGGACAATGCAGATGACTGTCCCTGTGGCTCTACGTTCCTTCAGGAGGAGTGAATGTTGCTTGTCTAGACTTGATGCAAGCTACTGGGTTTCCTTAGATAGGACATTGTTTTGACCAATCTGTATAATCTGACCCTGGAAAGTGCCTTGAAATGACATGTTTCATCAATTGGCGCTATATAAATAAAATTTAATTGAACACATTTGTTTAGGATTGCCTTTGACTATTCTAGTTAAACTGTTAACTGAAACATTAGTTTAAGTTTGTAGTCCAACTGTTTTTAAAATCATTAATATTTACTTTTAGTTTCCATTTTTCTGTTTTATTTTGTTTAAAATTTCCTACATTTTATTCCAACTGGTATTTATTTTGTTTTAATCATGTTAAGCACATTGTGTTGTCCTTGTACTGAAATGTACTATACCAGTGATTCCCAAACTTTTTGCATCGCGTACCCCTTGGAGCATTTCATCTCCATCCGCGTACCCCCCCCCCCCCCAAAAAAAGAAACATTCAACATAGGGATCAGAGTTTTATTAACTTGACTGCAGATACTAAATACATCTGCATTATAAAAGGGCATAACATAATAACATGTAACAAACAAGAACAAAGACTATAACGAGCCTGTTCAGAATACAGCCAAAACTGCGGAGCGTGACGGAGTCCTTGTGACTCTAATGTGAGGGGTGTGCTTGAGAGGACGCGCATAACCCCTGTATGTCTGGCCGAATCGGCGACAGTTTCAGTCTTAAATCGTCTTCCACACATAGTCTGTGTCGGTATTTAGTTTTCAGGCTGGTCAGACATGAAAATCCTCTCTCACATAAATATGTAGTGGCGAATGGCATTCATTTCTTGGACCAGGCTGTGAAGACCGAGGAGGACCTGGAGGGCTCTCCCCGCCAGCCGCACACTCCGCTGCGCGCAGCTCCTCCATGCGCTGAGGCGCTCGGCTCCTCTTCACCTCCCGGCCGCATAATGACCTCCGCGGCTACGATGACGGAGCCTCTCCACAGCGGCTGGACCCCGCCGGCTGCAATCAGCGGAGGAACCACACCCCCTCCACCGCCCGCTGATGACGGCACTCCTCTCCCTCTGCGCCAGCAGAAACCCTGCGGCTCCTCCTGTCCTTCTCCGGGGACGTCACAGCTCGCCTCTAACCAACTTTATCAGTGTCAAGCCCGAGCCCTACTCGAGCTCGTGCTATTCATTGAATTTAAGGTTGCTGCTTCGCGTACGAGGTCACTATTGTACGGCATTTGATTTTTTTTTTTTCCTGCATTTTTTTTTTTTTTCCAAAATATTTTCCCGTACCCCCTGTCATGACGTCGCATACCCCCTAGGGGTACGCGAACAATAGTTTGGGAATAACTGTACTATACAAATAAATTTGGCTTGCCTTGCCTCTGCTTTAATATGTAAAGCCATTTAACATGTAGAGGCTTTCTATAATCTTTTTTTTGAACAATTGTTAGAAATAACACTTAAATCTAATAATAAAACTGTATAAGACAAAGTTATTTATACCAAAACAATCTCCACATTAGAAAATTGCTTAAAGCCCTGTTAGATTCCAGTGTGCATAGTGAGAGATAACAGCAGCAACAGGATGATGTAGATTACACAGTAAAAACAGAAGCTCCCAAAATCAATAAGATAATGTCAGCCAGGGGGACCACAAATAAGAAATCGAGGAGCATGGGGGCCTGGTGTGTGTGTGATATTTAATCACAGTAGAGCTAAATAAATTCCTTAAAACAGTCAAGTGAAACCATGCCCATGCAGCAGATGTAAGAAATGGCAACTGCTGGAGGAATGTGGTTTGGCAGTGAGCAATGCCTAAAAAGAGACTGGAAGTTATTCTCACTTTAACACTTTTGTCTAGGAACAAAAAAAGAGCACATTGGCTATGGACTGGGCAGGATTTAACCACATCTGCTTGTGTTTGTGTGAATGAGAGGAGGATACAAAGTGGTTATCATAAAAATAAAATTCCGCTTAAATTAACTTTTGTGAGTAGCCTATAAATGTTTTAAAAGAATGTCAACACAGAGGAGTAAGTATTTAAATCACAAATGCACACATATTGAACATGTGGGGACAATGTGAAACCCAAAAATACTGAGTCGAGAAAGCATAGACTCAAAAGCAGTATGCAAAGCAGAGGGCCTGACTGGCCGAATGGCGTAACTGTGGCAGCCAGATTCGTAGGCTAACAGAACTAGGCCTCACATCACTCAAGCATCCAACTGGAGCCAAATTCATAATTATGCCAGAAATTTCAAATCAACTGGGCACCCACAGCTAATGCTGGAGCTCACTTCCAGATGTCAGTCACAGTTCCCCCATTAGATAAATATGGATACATGTCAGGGGGGAAAAGCTGAAACATAAAGCTGTGAAGATTCACACTCCCATCACGGGATAGTTTACTCAAGTTGACTAACTGTTATTAGACATCTCATCAAATCTCCAAATAAAATAAACTATGTGATTACAGTGGGCGGGTAAATCAGGAGGGTTTCTGTTCCATACAAGACACGTTCCATGTTTTTGTGATGCACAGAGTTCAAGTTAATAATAAATGTAATTGTTAAAAGAAATGTTTACTATTAAAAACATGCACATTTGGCATGGGACAAAAAAGGAATGCATACATGTTTTGCAGAATTACTTTCAGGGAAAAAGCCAAAACAGATCAATTATAGATAGCATAATGAATCTCACACAGTCCATAAAAGCTGCATTAATACCTGTAAGGTAATACTGAGGTAATTTTAAATGTGTATCAATGTAGCAAGTCTATATTTATTGTTTTACAGAAATACTTCGTAGCCTTGTCACATTAACATTTAAATAATTTTCATTCAGCCAAATTTGTTTCAGCAAATAAATTAAATGCAGACTGGTATGTGTGTTTGTTATTGCAGCTGAGCTTGAACACATTTTGCTCATTTTACTAGTAAAGTAAGAACTTTGATGTAAAGTGAGGATCTTGTGTCGATCCTCACTTTTATTCTGGGCTATGTACTTGAAGAACAAAAAGAGGAAGAATATGTGTGTGTGTGTGTGTGTGTGTGTGTGTGTGTGTGTGTGTGTGTGTGTGTGTGTGTGTGTGTGTGTGTGTGTGTGTGTGTGTGTGTGTGTGTGTGTGTGTGTGTGTGTGTGCACGCATTTGTCTAATACTGATGATACTAAAATTTCAAACTTGATTTCAATACTAAGAAAAATACTCGTTAACATTTCCGGTACCACTGCAACATTTCTTGAAGGCACACGGTATCAGAATCCCCAGAGGTTTGATTACTTATTGTGGCTCCCTGCGGGTCCTGCAGTTTGTTTATGTTTTGCATTTTTTGTATCGTTTCTCCTTAGACCCTTGTTTCGTCATTAGTTTAGTTTTGTTCAGTATTTATGTTAGGAATACATTCTTGTAACTGTTAGATTTGGTTCCTGTTTTAGTTAGCTTCTGTTCTTTATGATTTCAGCAGTGTTGTTAGATCATTATTTTCCTGCCTGCCTGTCTCAGTTTAGTTTACTCCATATTTGATAATTCATCTACTCCTGTTAGATCCTGTTCTCCTCCTGTTAGATCGTTGCTCTCATTCTCCCTCAGCCTAATGGGGCAGATCTCAAATGACATCACATTTTTTTCCGACAGCCGGCATCCCGGCTGGTCGAACAGGAAGAGTGCAAATTACACTGCCAACAACTGCAATCCTAATCATTTTGGAAGACAACGACGTCCCAGGAACTTCATTTCAACTTGCTTCAATCGAGAAACCCGGCATAGAACAATGAAATGGCTGAAATGTAAAGGGCTCAAAATGAGCGGAGAGAAAGCAGTATTAGTAGAAAGGTACGAGAGGCTGTCCTCTCCTCTCTCACAAAGGATCACACTCGAGGAAGAAACCAGCTGAATCCACGCAGAATTGCAGCAAATACTAAGAGTAAAATATTTTTATTATTGCAGGCCTATGTTTTAATTTACTATAGAGCTCATTGCAGAAAATAGACTTAAAAACAGTCAATCAACCCACTGCAATCAGACATTCAGATTCCGTCTCCTCTTCGCACACACACACATACACACACACAAGATCACTGCGAGAGAAACATCGACTTGGATCATGAAAACAAGTGGAAGACCAGCAAGAAAATCACCACACGCTGCTTCTAATCATCACAATTGCATGCATCTAGCTGGTATTTATACACACACACACACACACAGCAGAAATTTTACTACTCATAAAATAGTTGTGATGGGGGAGGGGGTCTTGAGCCTCGTTCTCTTGCTGCATGGCACGTTAACCAGAAAAAGACTTCTCCCTGAAAAAAAAACTAAGCCCAAAAAAGCAACTGCACGTTGAGAAACAACCCCAAGAAACCGCAACCACCGACTCACAATAGTTACAAGTGACTTTAAGGAAAAACAAGCCCAAAGTTGCTGATAATAAGCGGCCTAAATCCAACACGGAAGCTCACATGAACAGCACTCATGGACTGTATGAAGTTTTAAAGCCGCTGAAAAAAAAAGACAAATAAACATATCCTACTTGCCCAGATGCTGTAGTCGCTGGTTTCAAGTCTGGACGTTCAAGTGCTGGCTCCAGGAAATGTAGAGACTACACAGGTGTCTTTGGTCAGATTCCACAGTAAAGTCCTCTCAGTTACAACCTCGTATCCAACACTGACATTTCTCGGCAATCCTCCGGGGTTTTTGAAAATCAATGGGAAAAAAAACTCCCTTGATATGATCATGATCACCATATCCCTAGTCACTCCAGCAGATACCAACGCAACAGCTGTGTTTTGTTGTCGCCATATTAGTGTCTGTTGAGGCGATATTTAGGACAGATCTGTTCACTATTTGACTCAAACAAGTAAAGTATTCAAGCGTTACTGCTCTGCTTGTACGACCACAAGATGGTCGTGACGCATGCGTCTAAATTTAGTAATTTGATGGAATGCCCTATTATGTTAACTGCTTCCACCTGTGCTGCCATTATGATGAGATTAGTTCCACCTTGATCCTCATGGCTTCATTCTCCCTCTCCTCCCAGCTGTTGTTATGCCCTGGCCACTGGATCCTTGTTGTATACTCCAGTTGTCTCTGCCTTCCGCATAATCTCTGTTCACGGACCCTTGCTGTAAATTTGGCTAATTATTCATCAAAACACTCTTCACCTCAATCTGATCTGCATTCTGAGTCCTTTAAAACCAAGAGTTGACACAGGGTTGTTCATGGTTAAGTGCAAAAAAAAAAAAAAAAAATATATATATATATATATATATATAAAACACCATGTATATGAAACACCATGTATATGTGAGGCAAGCTGCTCAACAAAACACAGCTGCCCCATCTGTAAAGAAGTGCCAGTTTAAATATGGAGGTCTCTTTCAGGATTGGTGGATCAATCAAGGTGAGTATCCAATTGGGATGATAACTTTTACAGGAACTGATGCATGAGGAAATACAAGAAATGACCCAGAAGACATTCTGCATCAAAATCCCATAGTGGAGCCAGCTGGCAGGAAGCAGCAACTACACCAAATTTTAAATAACATGAGAAAAGAGAAAACAAACGAAGGCCACTGGCCATAACATTGAGATATTCATTATTTTGACAACCCTAGTATACACGCTACTGTCGGATTCCTGCTTGGAATGTAAATGTTTCATTGGAGCATTGCAAGAAAGCCAAGCCCGAGTATTATGCTCCTAAGTAAAATTGGAAACTAAATGCAAAAAATGGTTAGGGAGCAGGAGGCAAAAGAACCAGGATACACTATCTCTTCACAGCTCCAGGACAGCACACCACAGCAGAGGGATGAGTGGGCACAGTTAGGCTGTTATTGCAAGACAATACTGTCCGTCTTTAATACCATCCTGCATGTTTGTCTGATTTACAGCTCATAGAAAACTCTTGGAGATAGATGACAAGAGAGATTATATTACAACATTTGACTATAGATGGTCTGTCATGCTTTAGGGCAGGGGTCACTAATTAAAAATCAGCGCGGTCCGAATAAAGAAAATCAACAACCAGTAAAGGTCCGGACACGTTTTTTATTACAATCCGTTACTTTAAACAGTATTTAACACTGAAATAAAATGTTTATGCATCCACCTTATACATTGACTTTTTAAACAAAAAAATAACATAAAAATAGAACGTTTTTCTATTTTAAAATCCAAAGTGCTTTTTGAAATAGAGAACCACAATCTTTCACAGTTTGGTATATAGACAATTTCTTGACTTTCACATCTTTTATAAAACACCTGAACTTTTTGTAATTTCTTTTTTATGGCTTAATGATAGAAGTGATCTTTAGGCTGCCCTGCAAGGATTTTACACCTGGGGTTGATTGGCAACAAAGCCAACCTCAAGCACATAGCAAGGTGCTCATTCGTTCTGCGCCTTTAAATCAGCTATTCTCTCCGTATGTATAAGCAAGCGGATATGTTTGGGAACGCTCCGGAGGGCTTTGCCATATTAACAAGTGAAGTTAGCACAGGGGTTGAAGCAAAAATAATGTTTGACTGAAAACATTTTCTCGCAAGCCCATATATTCCCGGGGCATGGACATCATGCCGCATTAGTTGGCTCATTTGCTTAGTGTGCAAAGTCAACTAAATCTGATACTTTTAAAATATCCATTGAAAATTCCTGTATCTCTGCCACCTTTCAGATTTAGAGCCTTTGCGTCATCCTGGACAGCCTCTCCATCACTTTCCACATCCACATCATCATCTGGGTTACTTTCATCTTTGCAGCATCAAGTTCTTCCTTCACACTGTTGACAAACTGGTCCACAGTCCACTTTACAATCCCAGCTCCCTTTCCTCCAGAAACCCTCAAGCAGCTTGCATCATTACATCATCTACTTCACACCTGTACATCAACTCCACTGGCTCCCTGTCACATTCAATATAAACCAATTTTATGATCATACAAGGCAAACACAGCCTTGGAAATGCAGGACACATCACCAACACTATCATGACATAATACATTTTAATTTGACACAGATTGCACATGACAATAATTCAGTCTCTGCTTTGCCCGTAATTGTTCACCAATTAATCATTACAGTTTATAAAAAGGCATGATTTAACTTTTTTGAAGTTTAATAAAATGGTTATATTTTAGCCCAGTGACTGGAGACCTGTCCAGGATGAACCCTGTGTCCGCGCTCCACTTTAACTTCATAAAAAAACTCTCTGAGAATCGCCTTTCTCTGGCCTCACCCAGTTAGAACCCGTTCTCCAGTCCATGTTGTAGCTGCAGTTTATTTGTTTTATCTTTTTGATGTAGTTTTCTTAACAATCTGTAAGCATCAAAATCCTTGTCATTTTATTTAGTGTCCTGGAGCACAGCTGCTCATCAGGTGATCACTGCTGCATACCGACAGCAGATGCAGCTCTGCCTTCTTTGTTTCAGAACAGCGCAGGTTTTTTTTTTTTTTGTTTTTTTTTTTACTTTTTCCGAATCGAACCCAGTCAAATGCGGGACATTGTTTAACAGTCCGACTCTTGTTCTTCAAGGGTCATGCTAAATTAGCCTGAGCTAGCGCGTTACTCTTCTTTGTGTTTAAATAAAACATAATAGCGAATCACGAGGAGATGCCTGGTTGGTCGCCGCGTTTATCAGCGAGGGAATAAACGCTGACAGACGACATGGCCACAGGTGGAAATAATTCATTAATTAACAGCCGGAGCAGATTGACGCTTACCGAGGGAAGTTGTTGTCAGCTGCTGAACTTTCTGACCTGCTGGTTTGCATAAATCCATAGAAACCTTTGACCGCCGCTACTTTCATTCATACCATCTGTGGCCAGTTTAAAATGCTCTCCCAAAGGTTAAAATGATGAACAACGATAAACCTCAGACTGGCCATGTCCGCTTTGGAAAGACCCGCCCTGCTCTCATTCTGATTGGCTAATGTCCCGGCTCTGCCAGGTTTGATTGGTTGAGAGCAGCTTCAGATTATAACCTTGAATAAAAAGTCTAAACGGGACTTTTTGCGCTCAATTCCCAAATGACGGAAATCCGTCGCAGCGACTGGGAACTTTAACCCCTGAGTTAGACATTGTTGTTGGACAACATGCAGTAATATATAAATGTTTTAAATGAGGTTGGGTCCGGATTAGGTAGCAGCTGGGTCCGGATCCGGACCGTGGTCCGCTAATCCGTGACCTCTGCTTTAGGGTTTCAGCTCTGTCACCTCTCAGCCACAGAAAATCCTCCAATTAGCTCACTC
Source organism: Fundulus diaphanus (assembly GCA_037039145.1). Taxonomy (NCBI): domain Eukaryota; kingdom Metazoa; phylum Chordata; class Actinopteri; order Cyprinodontiformes; family Fundulidae; genus Fundulus; species Fundulus diaphanus. Next base: position 38,211,608 of record CM073137.1, read on the forward strand.
CACTTCTCAATCACCAGTCATTGGGCCAGACCAATTCCACCTGCTGTCACTAATTGGTTCCAACTCTGCTCACCTGTTCCCCTGTCTTTATATACCTGCCTCACCTCCACACTCACTGCCAGATCGTCACATCACCTCACTCGTGCCCTGCCGCCGTGGTGTTTTCAATTTGTGTGTGCTCAACCTTCATCAGTTCAAGTCTGGTTCCACCCGCACCGGCTCAAGTCTGGTTCCACCTGCATCTCCTGGTCTGTTTCCACATTTACAATAAACCCCTTTTTAAATGTAACACTGTGTTTGGCTGAATTTCGGGTTCACACTTACAATTGTTAAATGGTCTTTATGAATCCATCTTCCCCACATGGTGCTACATTCCCACCAGCCTACTGGAAACACTCAATCCAAACATCTGTAAAAGATATGTTGAAGCTATCAAGAAGGGCAGGTGACTTCTCACTGTGAAGTCCTTTTTGACAATCTTGTTTCCATTTTTGGTTTCTTACTTGTAGATGGCTTAAACCAGAGCCCTGCTACTTTTAGATTCTATTTAGTTCTATGCTTTAGAATACATGGAACAAATAATTAGGTCTTTGGTAGTACCTTGTACAACTTAACAGCCTACTGAAGAAGTAATTTAGCTATTAGATTCAGATGTTTTGATCCTGGGACACATATAAAAGTTGCAGGACACCGACCCCACACTGTAAACCCCAACAGGTTCAATTAACTCAAAATATTTGATGAAACTGATTACCTCAAAATATTTAGCTATGTTAAAGAATATTTTAAGTAATTTCTACTTAAAATGAGACTTTTGTTAGTGCTCAAAATCTTTGAGAACAAGGATAAAATTAAAAAGAATAATGTGAGAAAAAGATGTTTTAAGTAATTACTACATTAGTTAGACAAGCTCTTTACACTTAAAATCTTTGAGCAAATGAACAACATTAAAACAAATAATTTCAACAAACAAACATTTTAAGTAATTACTACTCTAAACTAGAAAAGTTATTGACACTCATTTATTTTGAGGAAGTTGATGAACTGAAACATAATAATTTCACAAACAAACATTTTAAGTAATCACTACTTAAATTTTTGATAAGTTTAATGAACCTGATCATTTTGAAACTAATGTTAAAACTAACAAAATTGACACTGGAAACGGAGTTGATTTTTTTAAGTTATCACCCCTAATAATATATTCATGTTATCACCATGACTCATTCAGTTTCTCAGACCTAAACATTGTCAATTCAGCCTCTTATATTTTTAAGTTGACTTAACTGTATTGAAACACATTTTATTGACTGTATATGTTAGCTATTTTTCTCAAAATCAAATATATTTTATTTGTATGATTCAAATAAAAAACTATTCAAAAGACAATTTTACTGCAGATTCCATTTATTTATGAATTCCATTAGAATTCAGAACAATGTCCCCAGCAATGGGGTTAATACAGAAAATAAAATAAATAACAACCACATTTTCAATAAAGGTAATAATACTCAAAAAACAAAAAATAGGCCAACATAATAGGCCGATCCAAAAATAATAGGCCAACAATAATAGGCCAACATAAATAAAAAAGCGAAAACAAAAAACAAAAACAAAATGGTTGCTTGAGTATCACCATACTGGTAGTAACAATGACATATTTTAAGCAGACTGCTTACTCATCCCTCATCAGATCATTTTTAAGGCTAAGCAGTCTCGGAGGTAACCGCTTCAGGTCATCGAAACCCATTAAAACTTTCTGAATAAAATTGAATGTATATGTCAATTTCTTTGGATACTGTAGATGTAGTGCATAAATCAAGCCAAAAAGCAAAATGAATGCCTCTGTCAACTGTGCTATATCACATACCACAATATCTCCCTCAAGAACTATAGAATGAATTGCAGGACCAAACTTGAAAAGGGAGACTGTATCATTCGAGACAGTGAGAACAGCTACAGTTGTATCCGAGAGGTCTGGCAGGTCAATGTCTTCTGCCTGAAGAACATGACAGTAATTAGTTAATGAGTAGAGCAGTCAATAAAAAACACTACATGTGTATTTAATATGAAATACCAGTGAATGAAAAGTTCAGGTAAAATTCCCAAATATGACATTCTTGGAGAATTACTGTAGTACAGTATGATTTAATAGCTTTTCCTGGGCTAGGAAGATGGTTGTGGTTGTTGTCTTTTGGCAGTATCAGAGGGTTAAATAGAAATATATATAGAGAACACAAAGTAAGAGAGGGTTAAATAGAAAAAGAGATATATAGAGAGAACACAAAGTAAGAAAAAGAGTAAAAGAGTACACACAGTTGAATCATAAACTTACATTCCAGGTCTTAAAAAAATCCAGCAGCATCTTCACGCAGGAATATGGGAAGTGCCTGCAGAGCAATTGTGCGTCTGCTGTTAAAATCGACATCTTCCTAGAAGACAGAGAGATTGTGGGTAATGGGAAGACAGAATTGCAGAATAAGCAGAATATTAATCATATGCATATATTAAATAATACTATAGTACAAATTGTCATGAGGTAGGAAATGTTACATACAAGGAGATCATAGGTCCTGAAGATGTTTCTTAGCAATTCAGAAGTTTTGCCAGTGCGGGCCGCTTTCTCACAGTACATCGTCATTAGCCGTGGCATGTACTTATCAAATGCAGAATAAAATTTACTCTTTAAATTTATATTTGTTATTCGATGGAATTCTGCACAAATCTAAAAATGCAAAAAGAAAATTGGTCACAATGACATTAAGTTATATATTGCTGCAGCATGGCATCACTACCCATAGGTCAAATTATGCTAAAATCGTTGCACTTCCTCACAACTGGGAGTGTGTGTTAGACCACTTCCTGAGGGGTCGCTACACTGCTAAATATTATTGGCTGTAGAGCATGTCCGATTTTGATGACAGAAACTGCTACAGGTATCTTTAGTGAGGATAAGTCTGTTTCTTTAAAGCAACATTAAAGCACTTTTATTTGTTTATCCAGCACCTACTTTGCAAATAACAATGTCCACAGATAGGGTAGAGTATGTTACATGATTTTATGAAAGTATGATGTATTGCGACATCGAAGCAAATAATGAAATTAGTAGTTTCTTACATCTCATTCCATCGAACTACAGATCCGCTACCCGATCTGGTAAATTTACATAGTGCGGTTATAGCCGATAGAGGGCCGCGAAGCGAATGCAGAAGTGCCGTTCACCCTGTTATGAGTTGATGAACCACTGAAATTATTTTGGAAACATTATTTTAAGTTACAAAAAACTCTTTAGTGTTGCTTTAACAACAGAAACATTATGCAAATGCTGAAACATTTGTTTCACTTTCAATCCATTATGGCAAAAATAGGGGGTCAACAATCCCAAGTGTCTCGTTTTTTAAAGGTTGTATCAGCGATTGTGGGTGACGTCACTTCTGTTGGGTGTTTGAAGCGAGATCGCAAACAACAAAGCTAGCTCGTCCCTCCCTTACGTGTTTCGTGCATCATGAAAAAAATGCTGCCCTCCTTCAGTTCAGACTTTGCGTGCAGCCATGCATATGAGCGCTAAACCACACAACACCCACTCCCTGTCGGTGATTGGTTGGAACACTATTTATTTTGGTTTTGAGCGGTTGGTAGCACCAATTGTTTTTGTGTACAGATCTGGGAGCCTAGGCTGCCTATAGAGAAGCGTTTTTTTGATGGCCTGCTTATGGGGCAGCTAGCGGATCGTGAGGACGATTAGATAAATGTGATTATTTTTTGGGCCTGCAATCGCTGATACAACCTTTAATATTTGATACTCGGTTAAAAAGATGCATGGGTGAAAAGCCAAATTTTACCTATTGGGGCACTAAAGCCCTTCAGTGGCAAAAAGGCAATTTGGTGAAATTAATCATGTGACTGACCCATCAGTGGGGTCAGTCATATGATTGGTGAAAATGTGATAGTTAAGGTAGCCCCCCCCCCCCCATTAGAGTGCAACTTACGGTTGTCTAACTATACGGTCATATGAATTACCACAGACTTCAAGTGCAGTGAAGAGATGAATAATAAGAAGTAGAATACATAAAAACACAGTGAGTGCATTCCCAGCTTTGCTGCTAGGCCCCCAATTAAGCAAACCACATATAATATGTAAATAACTTCAAATTACTTGTGACTCCATTCGAAGAGCAGGCCAATTTTCCAGGACTTCACTCACAGGTTTTGCCGGGTTGTCCACAATAATGTGCTTTCTGCGCAGTGCAAAGGTAGTGTTCATAAGCCTATCAATTAAAACTGGATCTGTCTCGGCCCTTGAACTTTCTTCAAGAAGCTGCAGTCTGAACTGTTCAGAACTAGTGGTATTTTCTCCTTTGGGGAAATTTGGCAAGTAATTTAGCTCAGCTCTGCAAACTTTTTTTATGTTTGCATGGGATGCTGGCTTCTTTTGCCTGAGTTAACTGCTACCTCTAGACACCCAGCTCTACTCAACTTGTGACGGTAGTTACCCATTTTAAAAAATAAGCTGGTCTGCCAAGCCAACCAACCACAATCACTCCCACGCTGTTTTAGGCAAGGGTGCTTGCGCACTAATGCCTCTGCAGCTTTTGCTGCTTTCGTCTTCACCGGCATAGGCATTGAAACTAAAAATGACCTCAGCCATTTTTTCTAAAACATTATGTTTCTGCCCTTTTGTGAGTTTTATGGGTGTTTGTGTGGCATTATATGCAGTGTTACCTGCCTCCAGTATGTGTTCCACATCATAAGACACATAGCTTTAGGTGGGGTCTGCCCACTGGAAGACGATAAACAAATAAATGAACAAAGTAGCCTACAAGCGCGTTCTTACCTTTTGTGCAGAGTCAGAGGCTACGGTTTGCAGGCTGATGTTGTCTTCTTCTTCTTCTTTAAATTTAATGGCAGTTGGCATACCACCTTGGTGCATTACCGCCACCAACTGTTTGGGATGTGGAGCTTCAATGCGGAATTAGACGCCTGTATTATTCGAGAAAAAAAAAAAAGGACTGGGGGTGTAATCTTAAATTATATTAAAAATACCTGTTTCCTTTAAATACCGCATGAGAGCTGGCAGGCTGATGTTGTTGGTGATCTCCCAGATGTTGTTGCCTGCCTACATCCGGGTGCATAGCAGTACTTGATTTGATTTTGTATTTGTTTATATTGGTTTGTGTAGGTTATTAGGTTAATTGTCATGTTGATATGAACCTATCCAATGAACTGGCACGTCATTATTACGTCAGACGTAAATTCAATCCACTCTTGAAAGGAATGAGTTTGGGGGTCAGTTCTACTCATATACTAAGAGTTAATCTTGTCAAAATAATCAATAACTGGGTAACCAGTTGAGTGAACTTAAAACATTTGTGGTACCTGAACAATATGGCAGCTTTGAGTACAGCTCTGCAATTGTATTGAGTTTATAGCACTGTTGGGGAATACAGTGCAAAGGACTAGAGTTTAACACCACTGGTTTAGCGTATCCAGAGATCTAGTCATCGGTCGGACCATTAAACCCTGATTTGTACCTTTACTTGAACTCCACGAAATGACTCTCATAGGGTATGTGGTTACAAAACACTTGTCATGCCTTTGTTATTCCACATAATCTGATTGAAAGGAAATTCTCCAGGAAAGTGGATAATGCATACACATAGACTGATTGAAATGAAAGCATGTGGTGTTTGTGTGACCTGGGTCCAATTTCCTAGTAAAGGGATTCAGTAGTTTGGTGCAGTCGCGAAGGTGAGAGATGTATTTCCAGACTTTATATTTTTAAATTAAATTTTCCACTATTGTAAGCAGCAAAATTTCCTGTGGTTGGTCATAATGAACCTAAACTAAGATTACATTTATTAAAGCATAAAAGTCTAAATACAGAAAAAAGAAAGTGAAGTAAACTTATTATAAGACTCCCTTAGTATCTTCACAAGACTTGTCAGGTGGACATACATCTGGCTACCAATGCATGGGATTTCCTGTATTTTCAAAGTGTATAGAACAGCAGTCCTATAATCTTTGTGGGTTAATTAAAAGAAAAAAAACACTGATCTAACCTCAAAAACTTGAAATGGGCCTGGCAAAGAAAAACAAGCAAAGGAATTACTGCACCGAGAGCAGATTGTTTATACAAATAATGAATTTGTTTCTTTATATGCCAATCATCACCCAAAAAAGGGAGTTTATACATGATTTTTCACTGGGAGCAAAGCACTGCCATCAAACATTTGTCTAGTCCATGAAAATCTTTAAGGCATGTGGAAAGCTAACACCCAGCCCATGTTGACATAAAGTGATTAGTTTATTGTAGGAGCCAATGGCCTGAGAATGAGGGTTTGCTTCAAGTCTGCAGCAGTAGCTGTAAGGGAGACCTGAAACAGCTAATGACTATATTGCTGAAGAATCTAATGTGTGGAGGCAATGTAAGGCCCAAGGTAAGCCACACAGAATGAGAGACCCGTGAGCACAGGAAATTAGGCCTGGCCGGCTGCAGGGGCACCTCAGGTGGCCTACCCTCACCCCTTATGCTTATTGCCACGGTAAACTAATGGACGGGTGAAAGAGTTCTTCACATCTCATTTCTTTAAGCTTATGCACCTGGGGCTGACTTTTGAAAACAAGTATAGGTTAAACAAAAATTATTTAAACTTTAATTAGATTAACAGGGGATTAAATATGAGGAAACTCAATGAAACCTCTAAGACCAACTGAACATGCTTCCGAGCAAGGGCAGAACTAGATGGTGGTGGGGGGGTGACCATTGGACCCTCTGAAATTATAAATGAAGCATTGTTCTTATTTTTAAACAATTCAAAACTAAAACGTGAGCTGCGTCTCAATTCGCAGGCTGCGTCCTTCGAAGGACCCAGCCTACAGAGCCTTAGGAGGACCCAGCCTTTGGTAAATGCTCCGGAGGATCCTCAGCCGTTGGTAAATGGGACGGTCTAGCCTTTGGAGCACTTCCTGGTTGCGACACGACGTCATCACGTCTACCCCAAGCCCGGGAAAAACAGCGCCAGACGGATAATGGTTATGGAAATTTTTATTTTTTTATTTACTTGTTATTGGAGGAGGACAGTCGGCTTAGACGGCTTCGGCGGCAGCAAAACCGGCGACGCATTTTTCTCAGGCTCGGAGAGCGCAGTAGAGAGGTAACATTTACCTGCTATTATTTTCACCCACACGGGCCTGCTAATGATCATAATATACCAGTTATTAAACCAACGCTTGTCAGCAGATTGACGAATATGTTTAAATATACAATTTTATATTTATTTGTAAGACTTGATATATGCTTATGTTTGTAACTTTAGTAATTTGAATTGAATAGTTAAATGTGTACAAACCCTGTAAATAACTGACTTAAATCACTACTTTCACTATCACTAAAAAAGCGTGCAAAGCACCTCGGGATATCTTATGGCATGCGAGGCCACTAAGGATAGTAGCGATGCATCCTCAGAATTCGGGGAAAAGGAGGACGCATTCGAAGGCTGCATTTTAAGCATCCTCAGAATTTTTGCCAAATGGTACAGCCTCCGCGCATCGTTGTGACGTAACCGGCCTTAAAATGCGTCCTTCGAAGGATGCAGCCTGCGAATTGAGACGCAGCTATAGAATACAGTATGCAGAGGCTAGCGAGTTCCACATTCATGGTGGGGGGAGGAGGGGGGAAGCAGGAGATATGTGCCCCCCCCCCCCACACTAACAAAAAGATGCCCCCCACACAAATTTTTTTTTAAAAAAAATCCTTGTTTACATAAATATTTTTTTCTAAATACTACAGCAGTAATGTTGAATAAAACTACAACTCAAAAGATCAAAACTATAAACGTAAAATGAGTTTCCTAATTATTAAAGGATCTTGACACCCCTATCCCACAAAGTGGTTTGGTCCGTATGCCGTTTCCAAGGGGCGGGGCTACCGGCAGCTACTCTTGTCAGTTCTGTGTTTCAGAGTGAGACAAAGTCATTCATCAAACCACTTATTCAACGAGCACTATGTTGTAACAAAAAAGTGACATTTCTCCCACTTTGTGCAAAATCAGCCTATTTGTATCAGCTTGCTAGTTAAGCAAATAGATTAGCTTATGATGTTAGTAAGCTAAAATGGGTAGCTATACAGTAGCAGCAGTGACGGGACAGAGGATGACAGATGAGAGCGAAGAGAAAAGAAAGAGAGATCACTTATGACTGAGAGGAAACTAAATGAGGGAAAAGAGGAGAGGAAAAAAGAGGACAGATTTGTCAAAAATGGTAATGTTAGATATAAACCTAATTTATATATTACTGCCATTTTGGATTTGTTCTTAGAGAACCAGATACATTTTTCTTAATTTATGTTTGAAGGCAGAGTTTTGATTACGTTTCGTAGGCTACCAGTTATCAAATTACTTTGGTTGACACATCATTTCTTTTAAAGTCAAAGATTGTTTAGTTTAAATTTTTTTAAAAACCAAAAAAAAAAAAAACTTGATACGAAACATTGTTTTTCCTCCTTGGGGGGGAAATAGATATTTTGTTATCAAAGTGTTGGATACATGGAGGTTCAGTTTGGTGAACGTTGACCAGGAAAGTCTAAAGACTCTGCAAAAGTTAGAGAGTGGCCTCTTTCACTAACAGAGCTTCTATCTGTGCGAAGTTGCCCCTATTTCAAATACCCATGTATCAGCAGGGTGGAATTAGCAGAAGATCTCAGATCAGATTGAGGTGTTCCTCAAGATTTGGATAGTGGTGCCTGTGTCTTCATGTGAAACTGAGAGGAATTTCAGTTCCCTGCATCTGTTAAAGACTGTGGGTGACTGTGACCCAAAAAAGACTATACAATGTAGTTGTCTGTAATGTCCATAAAGTGTAGCTGGACAAGCTGGACATAAACATGATCTGCCAGGAGTTTATCAGATCCAGCATCACTAGAAGAAGTACTTTTGTTTGGAGAAGTGCTGCTTTTTTTGTTGGGTGAAAATGTTTTAGTGTGGTTGATGGAAACTCTACTTTAGTTTTTCACAGACAAATAACATGAAGCAGTTAAAGTGATGAATGGGTGGTTAAAACATTTTATTTATATGCCTACTGTTACAATCTATAACTTCAAAGCACTGTAAAATTATAAGTTTCCATATATGTGGGATAGTTGTAATATCTTGTTGAATCTTGTTGAAAACAAAAATATAAATAAGAAATATAAATATATATTTCGGAAGAGGAGTTTGATTTTGTTGGATTATTCTTGAAGGTTTTTCCTTTATAGTTTTGGAACTTATTTTGAGCTTCAATTTCTTCTGAAACTACTTTGATGGAGTATAATGGAAACATGAGCAGAATGCAAATAAATGTTAGATGTAATCATAAGGGTGTACCATTGGTACCTTCTACCCAATACCATTGTTGACATTACTGATTGAACAGGTACCTAAAATATTGACTTACAAAGAATAATTCTATAATTACTATTATTACTTTTAATAACATTATTTAACATGCCGAGGGCTCAACCCCACAAGAAAAGTTGCAAAGGTGCAGGAAAGCGCGAGGGAGATAGCTTTTTTCCATGTCCCCCCAAGAATTGCTCCCTCAAATTTTGCTGTTTATTGTCCCTCCATAAAATCAAATGGGATTTTCGCCCTGTGTACAGTAAGTGGCGGTATGGATTAAAGCTGTTTGTGATCTGCCATTAGAAGAAGATACAAAGAAATTATTGGCCAAAAGTATGGGTGTAGGCGGGGTTTGGAATTAGTTGGAATTTGCAAGCGGGAGAAAAGAGACTAGCATTGTGGGGAGAGCACCACAACATTTGCGGGCAGGAAACCTAAGGTTAAGTCTGTGAGGAATCAGACTGAAAGCGTGGGTAAGACAAGATTTCTGGAGGGGCCACATTTACAGCACAATGAAGAAGAAAACATAACTTTAACAGTCTAGGCGAAGGGACATTTTATTTGTTTTTGCCCTCCGCCAAAAGGTAACCTTGCCTGCAGATGAATTCTCGCAGTATTTGTGCATTCACAAACACACGAGAATCCATCTTGTACTGCTCCAGCTTCAACTGCATTTGTCTGGACCAAAAAACGGTTTGGGCCAATGATGTTGCAGTGTTGAGGTTTAAGGTGGGACATGGCGCTGTGACGAAAGCAAGAGTGGCTGAGCCCACAGCCGCACCAACATAAACATGGCCGTGCAGAAGGACATACGCGTAGTTGCGGCTGTCACATCTGTTTTGTAAGAATCCACAATTTCATCTTTGATAGTAGAACAGCAAGATGCGCATGGACTAGCTTATCTTGTTGTGGTTTCTCATGATGCGCGCTGCTTATGTTTAACTTTGATACCATGATTGCCTAAAACCAACCTTTGGTAGGCAGGCACTTGGTGTCACTTTGTCCAATCAGCTTGGAGAGTTCTGCTGAAATTCCCTCCCCTAACAGATTCAAATGGAGCAGTCCAAGATTGATAATGTGCAGAACTACAATATATCAATCTGCCTGGCCAGGTTAGCCTAAGGGAAAGAGGGGTGCAATTAATAAATCATTTTTTGCTGGTATAGTACCTCAATCATTTTTGCTTGTATAGTACTTCATTTTAAAGGGGTGTTTGTTTTATTCTGTGTTGTTCTAAGTTGGTTGTTTAGGTTTTCCTAAATGGATCTGGTTTGATATCCTTTGTCTGTTATTATACACAGGCACTTCTCCATTCTGGTGCACAACCTTATAGTGTGGTGGTAAGGGTGCTTCAATTGTTTGAAAAACAGTAATTCTCATAGTCTGTTGGGCCCCTGCCAGCCGCCCCCCCCCAAAAAAAAGTCAAGTTCTGCCACTGCTTCCTATGCCAAAGGCTCACAAAAACTGACAGGTTTCCTGCATTCCTTGTTCTAGGAATTTAGCTCACAAGTGATGATTTAGAGACTATAGCTATAGTGATTGAGAGAAGTTTAGGGGTTTGACTGAGCACTGTGTAACCTAAAGGAAACCAGAAATGACTTCCATTAGTTTATGAAATGTCAAATGGTCTAAATGTGAAGTACAAAAAGGTCAACACAAATTTTCAAGTAATCAAAGTGTTTCTACCTGCAGTGGAAAAGCAATCAGTTCTGGTCATGCTGATTGATGCCTCTCAGGTTTCTGTTGCACAGAATGAAAACTAAAAGAGCAGACCAGGGTTTTGACTAATTTCAGAGGAAGAGTAAAGGCCACTTCCTTTTGCCTCGCCTCAGAATGTAACCAGTCCACAAACTTATAGATTTCTTCTGGACCCCTCTGAAAAAAGGATTCAGTTTTGCCAACATGATTAATTCTTTCTACATCATCAGGTGACTGAGAAGGAGTTTTCCAGTTCTCTCATTTTTACTGTATAAGGTAGCATGGCAAAACACTCATGTGATAGCAAGGAGTATCGCAGAGTGAGTGACGTCTAGGAACCCTACACCTTATGAAACCATGCACAACGTCTCATTACGTTTTTACACAGCATAGGTGCTCACAGTAAGTGCTCATCAGAACACACTAATTCAAACAGTCTGGTGCTGCATTTTCAGGAAGAAGAAAGCAGAAAGAAAAGGCTTCCCTAATGCAAAACAGATCTAATCTTAGCTTAGCGTCTAGTTGCAGGTTGAGACAAAGATAATGCATCAAAAAGTTGGGGGCGAAATAAGGTATTGGTTTGTATCGCTTTTAGCAGTTAAAGCAACACTCAGCAAATCCCATTGGGTTTCCATCCTGCAGTCAGAACGCTTTTATCTCAGTTGTTACCGCTTTCAACACCATGCTCCCAGGTATGCTGGCTCTCAAACTCCACATCCTGGGATTATCTACACCACTCTGCGCCTGGATCAGTGACATCCTCACCAACAGGCCCCAAGTGGTGAGGATAGGGAAACACACATCTGCCCCACAGATCCTCAACACTGGAATGCTGCAGGACTATGTCCTCAGCCCTGCTCTCTTCACCCTTTTCACCCATGACTGTTCTGCTTTCCACCCCACAAACACGGTGATGAAGTGAGGTGATTCTCATTTCCAATAACAATGAGACCCATTACAGAGGAGGTCCGCAACACGCTTCTCTCTACATACAGGGGGAGGTGGTGGTGCATGTGGACAGCATTAGGTTCCTGGGCATTCACATCTCATCCGACTTCTCCCGGTCTGTAAACATCTCCTATCTTGTGAAGAAGGCCCAACAATGGGCTCTTCTTCCTTAGAAAACTGAAATGGACTGGACTTTCTTCTCAGCTGCTAAAAAAAACTTTTACATTGCTACCATAGAAAGTGTTTTATGTCTTAGCATAACTGTGTGGTATGGGATCTGCACAGTACAGTAGAGGAAAGATTTAGCACGGGTGGTGAGAACAACACAGGGAATTGTAGGATGCCGTCTACAGGATTTGGAAGGGCCAGACACATTGCCACCGATCTCTTCGGCATTAAGACAGCAATTCTTAATGATACAATGCCAGACAGTACACGTAAAAAAAACCCATATATATATATATATATATATATATATATATATACATACATACATACATACATACATATATATATATATATATATATATATATATATATATATATATATATATATATATATATATATAAAACATATGCCTACATTTAGAGCTCTCACCTCATTCCAAAAGCCAGTAACATTATTACATAGCAGGTTTTCTGTCACTGGCTTTAACTAGTTTTTAACCAGTTTTATACTATGATGTTGCATGGCTGATTTTTTATTTCTTATATATTTCTGTGTTTTTATGTATTTATTTATTTTATTGTGAAGTTCTTTGTGGTTTTTATCCTGTGAAAGGTGCTTGATAAAGTTCACTTACTTACTGGTTTGCTTTTAAATGTGAAAAGAAAGAATTTAAGTTTTATATAAATATATATACAACAGCACAGCAGCAAAACATTACCATGTCTGTGTGACATGTCGTTTTCACTCAGGATCCCTAGGTTAACCTGACTCTCGCCTCATGAGTTTTGTTCCGCAGAGCTCCACACATCCATCTGGGATAGCTCTGTTGGAGAAGTATTTCAGAAGGAGAAACCTTATCCAAACTCCTTGCATATGATTGGATAAACCACTTGACCATCATCTTTACTGACGTGCTACTTCAACCACTCAAATCAAAACCAATCTGTGACGCTGACGAGAGCGACGCAGGGAAAACCAGAACAGAACAGCCACCATCTTGTATATAGCGTGATGTTGGTAAATGACCGATGTCATCTATGCATGGAAAATCTGCGAATAAAAGGCTACATTACGCACAGGGACAACAGCTATTAAATAGCAGCATCATTGTCACCGCTTGCTTCCTCGCCGCAAGCCACCATTGTTGTCTGAATTCAAACATTCACTTCTCTGATCCGTCACATCTACGAAAATTCCGCCCGGCAATACTGATTTTCTCGTCCATTTTATGTGGTATGAAATCCCTCCCAATGGCAGTGATTCCAGATAGATGTATGGAGCCGTGTGGAGCCTTGCGGAACAAAATCCATCTGGCGAAAGTCAGGTTATCCCTAGATGGGACCTTTTGGAAAAGTATCTAGCCCTTCAAAATGATCGTCAGTGGGTTCTTTTGAAATTTAATTTCCAAAGTATGGTGGGCTCATCAAACAGCACTTAAATGAGAACAGGTTTTCCAATGTGAGATTAGAGTTCCAAATGCATCTACCATTACTGCATGCCAGCACCAGTTTGTAGGCCAGATTTCTCATTCACTTGTTTCAGCTTTAAATAAGCCTGGAATGAAAATGGAAAACCTGATGAAACCCGAGTTCACTGCTGTTTAGCCCTTTGTGTACATCAATAAAACCGACCACACCTGACAGCCACTGAGCCCCTGCCAAGAGTACTGACCCATGTTCAGTTCAGAGTTTCACAAAGAGCTAAAAAAACTGATGCAGCAGACTAGCCCATATTACTGAAATGTCAATGCAGTAACTCAACATGCTACTTGTAGTTACTATGGCCCCCACATACTTATACAGTAGGAATGCCTGATAACATTGGGGCATGTTCTTTATGGAATTACAAATGGCGTTGTGCCTTGGCCTTGAGGAACATAAATTTCATATTGTAATCATGAGATTTATGAGACTGTAGGACCTTCCTTTGACCACCCACAGCAGGACACCTCCTGCGACCTACAAAACTTTTCTCTCGATTCAAATTGCCAGAGGTGTCAAAAGTGTTCACATCTACTACTCAAGTAGAAGTATAGAACTAGGATTTAAAAATGCTTCTTTAGGAGTATAAGGATCAACTCAAACCTTTAACTCAAGTAAATGTATAAAGGTACTGGATATAAAACTACTTAAAATATTAAAGTAGAAGAAACAGGTGTAAAATAACAAAACTGTGCATGAAAATAAGTGCATTATTCTCTTATAACAATTACCCTTGTATGATTGTCTGTTTATAACATCAAGGACAATGGCCTCTGGAGAGTGTTCATGGAAATATAAACACTTTCACCCAAACAGACACACATAACTGATGCCCACTACAACATATGAACTTACACGCGACCAGTCTCCAATGTTAACCTTCTGCTTATATGTGTCTTGTCATATTTGTGCTTCTTGTGCCAGAGGTTTTTGATATCTCAAACGGTATCCTGTTATTAGGATAAAGTGTGAAATATGTATTTTTCCCTCTCCCTTCCTATTGTGGCCCCTATCTTTCCACAGAGTCAATCGCAGCGCCCTCTGGGCACCGTCTAAGGCGGTGTCCTTGGCAGCGTGGCCTCAGTAAATCGTCTCCCCCTGAAATGTTTGTGATGTATGTTATGTGATGGCAGTTGTACTGAAACAGTAATTTCCCTCTGGGATTATTAAAGTATATCTGATTCTAATTCTGATACAGTGGACCGTGTTGTCAAAATGAATGATTAATCCTAGCGATTGAAAAAAGGAAAATAATAAATAATACTTAAAATGCAATGTTCTTCTTCTACGTTTTCCTCTTTGACAACAAATTAAAATTTTCTGAGGTTTTGGGGGTATAATATGGTCTGTTATGGACTGAAGAGACCGTGTAAATGCAATAACTAAATACCAAAGGACCTGCTCAGGGGCGGTCAGCTTTGTTACTCTGTTAAAGAACGGTCAGATCAGATCCTACGTAGCTTGTCTTTCTACATGATTCATATTCTCCAATCAGAGCACAAGATCAAGCCAACAGCCCCATCTCCCCCTCTCCCAGCCGATGCACTGGCTGTAAGTCGAGCTAGCATGTCTGACTGGAGGAGGAAGGCGGAGCAGCGAGCAGATAGCAGCCCCAGATCGGCCTACCTGTATCGGCTTGAATAGGAGGCAGTCACCCCAGAAGCCGTGGAGCATGGAACCCAAAACTAACTTCACAGTTGTTACTAAAAAGGGGGGCTGATATGTCCAACGGTGGTGCATGAAGGTTCCACTTACGCCTTTAATTCACAGATTTTCCATGCATAGAACAGTGGCTGGGGTTCAATTATGGGGACTTTACTGAAGACAGTTTCCTGTAGGGAATTTCAGGTTGTGGTTTTCAAACAAGCAAATTTAAAAAAAACTTCTGTACCAACACTGTTATTACCAAGTTTATTTCACTTCTAAATGCTGTCAAAAGTAAGGCAGGTTTGTTTGTAACTGAAAAATCCGCTTGACTAACTGAAGCTAAACTGCTGCCAGCAGCATGATTTTCCTGTCGCGGCCCAAGAGAGCGAGCGCGGTGATTGCGGAGGTGAGTTTGCTCTCCACTGCGGTGGAGAGCTGGCAGTCAGTTGCATATTCCTGTGTCACTGTTATTACTGTTTTTCCTGTGCTACTGCAGCACACTCCCCTCCACGCTGCAGTTTATGTGGCTTTGTTTTCGGTCCCACTGTGCTGAATCATGTTGCCAGGTTAAAGGTTTTGGTCAGCTTGGCCACGTCTGTCCGACATCCTGCAACACAAAACTTTCAACCAGCCATCAAACTATTATATTATATATTTGTGACGGAGTATTGCGCTGAGAAGAAGGGAGGCTTGAATGGAGGGGGAAAGTGGTATGGTGGAGGCACATTTGACTGGTTTTCTGAATAGGATTGTAGTCAATCAGAGTGAACTCATCTAGGTAGAGCTGCATATCATTAGTGTACCCAACCCTTTTGCTGAGGAGGGACATTTGGCTTGACAAAACAACAAGCTGACATAAGTTTTTTAATGAAATTCTTTGGAGAATTTATAAATGCAGCAATATCAACTACATGATATGGCTTATACGATGATGTCATGGCACCTTTAAGTTTTTGAATGGTTGTTTGGCAAACAACTTGGTGCAGTACTTTCTCCAACCACAGTCAAAATCACTCTATTTTTGTTATTTATCTGACTATTTTTTGTTTTTGTTTTCTATCCACCTTATTTTCGAACGCGGAAGTAACTATGGGTCCAACTTCCGTTTTTTTGTGCGGCACTTCCGTTTCAGCGCTTCCCTCGGCCAAATAACATTAGTTTGGCAGAAATGATAAACTGTCGCGGCAACATTGTCAAAAATTGAAGAGCGATCGAAGTGGCAGGTCAGTGCCACATCCTCAAACTATTCATGACTGAGAGGATGACATGAAGAAGTGGCCTCATATAACGAACGAGGACATTTTAACCAGTTTGTGTCGTCACTTGGTGCGGACGGCTCTGCAGTGCGACTTTACCGAAGCGAACCTTCGCAGTGGAAAAGTTGGATCGGTGTTAATAAATATCAACATGGATGACCTGGTATTCATGAAAGCTGATGTCCATTCAAGACAAAGCAAGTCCAACGTTCACTCTGCTGGATCCTGACTACAACAGCCAGCTCTACCGAGACGGCCGGAGCGCTCTGGTGCTGCGGCTCCAGGGGAAGTCATGCAGCGGCGACTTATGGAAGGTAGGCTAATGAATCGTCTGAGTCAAAAACATCCTAGCTGTTGACTCGTTGTGATTAGATTGCTGGTCAGTTAATTTTACAAAGATAGCAGTGCTAAATGTTTGGGATTGAACTGATGTTATAACAGTATATCAAAACATTCTGCCCACTTCATGTTTTGGCTTGAAATTTAAAATTTAAATGGATAGTTTAAGTTGTCACTATAAACTATCCATATTTTTATATAAATATGAAACCAAGGACTGTAATATAAAAAGTAACCGTTTCTTTAACTTTGTTAAAAAGTGCAGTTGATAAACGGAACCCCATAAGCCTACCAGCAGGGATGAAAAATATCCAGAAAATAATTTACAGAGGGAACAAAGCTAAAAGGCGACTGGCTTCATGTGAAAGCATATGTTTTATCAGGAGCGGCACAAACTAAGGAATTAAGAGTTAAAGATGGCTAATGTAAACATCCATTAGCTTATCTATCTGCTCTCCTCTTTGTCTCATTGTTTTTGTTTTTAATGGAACTTCGCAGCCCAGACACTTTGCTGGCGATGTGTGCTCTTCTGTCGGTCTTTTGTCCACAAAATGAAAATAATAAACACACGGTCGCTTCGGTTGTTTCTTCAGATTTAAAGCTTTTAACCACAAGGCGAAGAGATTCCTCATTCTTCGGCTGAGGGTGAATGAAGTAGGGCTCCCCGCATCCGCAGCTCTTGTTCACAGTCGATGATCAAAACACTCCTGCTACACATAAACCTTTCTTTTACACACGTTATTATAACAACCTCTAACCGTACAAACGATCCCGGTCTTCCTCGAAGTCATAAAGACAAGTAATTTGAGACCAAGTAGCTGCATGAGTCACTTTTTAGCAAGCTACCCACTGACAGGAAGTGAGCGGCCGGAAGTCTCGCACAAAAAGATGGCAACTCGCTGGCTCCGTATTTCCGTTGAAAATAAGGTGGATAGAGCTGGGCGATAATTCAATAACAATATATACTGATCGATAGACGTATATCGATAATAGAAAAAAGGGTCAATAAAAAGTTCATGTGAATAACAGCTGTCCTTTCTTTTGCATTCTAGCATATCATGTACAGTCATTACATCCTCCCAGCCAATCACAAACGCTTCTCTAACTGGCTTCCATGTTTGCAGGTTGCTGCTCTGTTGACAAGCTAAAATACCAAATGCATTCTGTTTTGGGAACCCTGGGAACTCTGGGAAAAACGTGACTAAGACATTGTTGATGGAGAGGACCAATTGTTTAGAGGGAATGTTACTTCCTTCCTTGGGTGAAAAGTGAGATTGATTTTGGTTAATTCATTGCAGTAAATTTCTTGCTTATTGGTGTCAGGGTTTAGTTTTTATCTAGCTTTCTTTACTGTCAGTTTTCAGTTATTCCTCCTCCTCTTACTCACCCTACCTTTCACTCCCTCTGCAGTCAGTCACACCTGTTGGTCATTAACTAGTCAGACTCACTCCACCTGCCAGCCTCCCTACTTTAGCTTCCCTCAGTTCTCACTTCCCTGTCGGTCCGTCATCAGACTCTACTTTCTCCTCGCCTGTCTACCTGGTTTGCTCCTAACTGCTACTGGATTATTCTGTCACCTCTGAGTCTCATGTTAACTCTCTGTCTGCTGCTGGATGTTTCCTGTTTTACCTCTGAACTTCTAGTGCTGCTGGTCCTGCTGTGGCTCTGGTCTGCAAGTATTCACTCTGCCGTGCTGCTGGTCCTGCTTGCCAGCTCCTGCCCACATCTACACCCCTGTTCCAGCCAGTCCTGCCTCTCTGGTTTCAGCCTCCTATAGCCATCTTTATTCAGTAAACTCACAATAACCTAGCTCCTCTGGGTTCATCCATAGACAAAATCCTGACAATTGGTCCTTTAAGTTACCAAAATCTAATTATTTCTGGATAAATAATTACATTTATAAAAAAATTCTAATGTCCTAAAGGTTATTCATTTCTTATTTAGAAATACATTCTTTAAAATATTATTTCCTCAAACAATTTTTATCTTAGTTGCATTGTGAATGGGTTGAACATATGACAATTGTTGTTCTGAATAAGTTAAGTTAATTTGACCTCATTCTTTAAGACTAACTCTGGTTCTTTGAGCTTAATTTTGCTTATTAGTTTTAGTTAAGTTTCACTAGCCTAGTAAAGAAGAGTTGTTGATTGAAATGCGTTTCACTTGAAATATTTCTGTTAATAAATTCTTGAATTGAATAAAAGTTTGTCATTCATTTATTTTATGTGTTGCTGTTAGAGAATGCTAGAGCTTGAAACCCTCTTTTACCTATTGTCCTAATCTTAAAGACAACATGGACTGATATTCAGAGGTCCCGCCGAGAGGAGGCCCAGATGGAGACCCAGGACACGCTGGAGGGACTATAGCCCCGTTTACACTACACCTAAAAACCGAGCCATGCCGAGACCAGTCCGAGCTTGGATTAGTTATCCAAGACAAGCCGACCCGTTTACACACAAAGCTTATCTCGGTTCCTTGGTTGCTCCTCGCCCCCTAGTGGCGATATGCGGTACTACCGCTCTCTGGGATTGAAGGCGGTAGCAGCAAAACAAAACAGCGCGGCGCCCGTAACATTCAGGAAGTTATGCTTGATATTGTGATATTTCGGTGTTTGCGGAGAGTCAGGGGAAGAAGGCAACCATTGGTGAATTTACTTGAGAAAGTTGGCTTTTTTGGGAAGTGGATGAGACAAACGAACGTCTAATAAGGATTTACAGACGCAGGAAACAACGACAGACGCTGAGGTTCGTTGCGCTGCTAAGCAAATTCATGTCTGGAAACCGTGTGGCACGGTAAGGAAGCTAGTATTATTATGAATGTCTGAAATTTGTCTGAATGGAGTGTGAATCGGGACGTGCAGCCAGACTGCCGGAAAACCCGCGGACAGTCAGCTGACTGTAAGGAGATGACGCGGTCTGCTCATGCGCTCTTTATCAGAAAACTGGGCCAGAAATAAAACCAGGCCGAGACCTACTCAAGAGCTGGTCTGCAGTTAGCGCGGTCCGGTTATGTTTAGCGCGGTCCGGTTCAGTCTGCTGACCGTTTACACACAAGAGTTATCTCGGTTACCAAGCTCGGACTGGTCTCGGCTCGGTTAAAAAAGTGTAGTGTAAACGGGCCTTATGTCTCTCGGCTGGCCTGCGAACGCCTTGGGATCCCCCCCGGAGGAGCTGGCCCAAGTGGCTGGGGAGAGGGACGTCAGGGCCTCCCTACTGAAGCTGCTACCCCCACGACCCGACCCCGGATAAGCGGAAGACAATGGATAGACATTCATTATATTTTTTAGATGTTAGCCTGTGTAGTACTAACCTGACTCCGCCAGATGTATTTCGCTCCGCCTAGCTTCACTCACATACATCTGGGACACCGCCATAGGAATTGCCTTTATTGAAGGCTGGGCCTTATCAAAAATTCTTGCATATGATTGGATAAGCCACTTGTCTGTCATCTTTATCGACGTGCTATTTCAACCACTCACACCGAAGCTAACCCGTGACGCTGATGAGAGCGACACAGGAAAAAAAAAAAAAAATTTTTCTTTTTTTTATGTGTTTTTATTGACAGTGAGCTGACAGGAAGAGGGGGGAAGACAGGCGGCAAAGCGCCGCGGGTCGGAGTCGATCCCGGGCCGACCGCGTTGAGGACTAAAGGCCTCCTAACATGGTTTGCGCAAACCGCTCCGCGTCCGCGTCCGCTGCGGACGCGCCCCGGAAAACAAAACTTGCCAAATCCGGTCGGGAGAAGGGCGAAAACATGGTTTCCACCAACAAAAGCCTTCAGAGCCGTTCTCTGATGTTCTTTTAATGAAACAATATTAGGTAAATTGGACAACACGGAAGAAATAGCAGCATCAATGTTAACGCTTGCTTCCTCGACGAGCCGCCATTGCTATCAAAACAGTCTCACGTCATGGTCGCGTCTCCACTACGTCACATCTATGAAACTCCAGCCCTGCGTCCTGATTGGCCAGACCATAAAATTGGTTGGAGAAATCACTTTCTATGGTGATGTCCCAGATGTATGTGAGTGAAGCTAGGCGGAGCGAAATACATCTGGCGGAGTCAGGTTAGTGTAGTACATGTGACAGCAATGGGCAAGTGCCAACTGCCTGCATCCATTCAGTGTGTGCGGCATAGCTCTATCAGAGGCGAGGTGCAGGTCTTCACTGCCTCTCCACCACCCTTCTCCCATGTATTTGAACCGGCAGATATTGAACATACAAATGTTGAAATCATAATAACACCAAATGTATAAACAGTCAAGTGGAGAAATGGATTTTATCTTCTCAGTATTTTATTCGCCATGATGATGGTTGAGGGACTGCCTCCCCTGACTGAATGTGATTGGATTAAGGTCAGGGGAGCATTATAAGAAGCATATAGGCTTCTTTTTCTACCTCCTTCTTCACTGACTGTGCTATTCAGACTTTTTATGGCAAACGCTGACGTAGTTCCACTTTACTGAAGATATCTTTTCAATTAGACCCTTGGGATGACACCTAAGAATTTTATCCTGATACCTGATCGCAGTCAGGGTGCCATTGTTAATCGTGAACAGGTCGGTGCATTCCTCCATGGATATGCCTCCCTAGATCAGTGGTTCTCAAACTGTGGGGCGCAACCCTCAGGGGAATGTAAAGTCATGACATGGGGAGTGAAGGAACAGCCTTGCCTTTTTTTGTCCAGAGAATGCAAAACAGGTGTAACACTGTTAAAAACAAGTATTCTCCAGACTCTTTCCCATCTGTCACACCACCTCAGAGTGGACCTCCGACGGCCCTGTCCATCTTATCTAGGGTATCTGGCTGTCTCCTGAAATCTCCTCCATGCTCTTGAGATGCTGCTAAGAGACACAGCAAACCTGGCAATAGCACATATTGATGTGCCATACTGGTGGAGTTGGACTGCCTGTCTAACCTCTGTAGGGTACAGGTATTGTATGATGCTACCACTAGTGACACTAACCCAGGTCAAATGCAAAACTACCGAAAAGCAGTTAAAGAATTAGGAGGGAAAAATGTCTGTGGCCTCCACTTGCAAAACCTTCCTATTTTAGGGGTAGTCTCATTGTTGCCCCTTTAGATTAAAAAATATCTCTTTAATTTTTTTGAGTTGTGTATGTTTATTTGTAATGGGCTAATTCTCCTTATGCCCACATATAGCCTGACTTGAGATTGTTCTGTCACCATCCAGTGGGATGTTTCTTTACTTCAGGGAAAGTTTTCAGCACTTAATTGGGACATAGCTTCTACCAGATAAAAATCAGCATATCTCATCTGTTCCTGCTTAACCTTGTTCAATGTATGAAAGATAAGGTCTGATCGGTGTTTAAAGAGAAAATAGCTCCAGGTGGTAGATGGATAAATGGAACATGGGGAACACAGAGGTGTAGGAGACTGTTTTTCTTCCTCACTTTTCCAAAACCAGCCTGTCCATCCAACTGAGGAGAAACATGGGTGAAGGTTTTCAACTTTCAGCTGGATGTTGTTACTCAGAGAATAACAGAGTCAAGAGGTGAAGGACTGACAGTTAAACGACCCCAAGACCTTTCTTAAAGAGCCAATCACTTCAAAGTTCTGCTCGAAAAATTTAACATCAGTTTTATTATTCAGTCTTTTAATGGTTCCCTACATCCTGACCATGTAAGGGTCAGAGGAGTGACAAGTGTCCATAGCAAAAGATAATCAAAGCCTCATCAGGAATGCATGAGAAGTGGAAGAACATCTGATACATTCCTCGGCTTCACTAGGTGGAATTGTTTCACATTCATGCAATGTCCTAACCTGACAACAGCCAGCTGCATGTCGTTCCGCCTAGCTCCACTCACATACATCTGGGACACCGCCATAGGGATTGCCTTTACAGAAGGCTGGGCCTTATCAAAAATTCTTGCATATGATTGGATAAGCCACTTGTCTGTCATCTTTATTGACGTGCTATTTCAACCACTCACATCGAAGCTAACCCGTGACGCTAATGATAGCGACGCAGGAAAAAAAAAAAAAAATAATAATAATGTGTTTGCGGCTCTAGTGGCACGCGTTTTATTGACAGTGAGCTGACAGGAAGAGGGGGGAAGACAGGCGGCAAAGCGCCGCGGGTCGGAGTCGATTCCGGGCCGACCACGTTGAGGACTAAAGGCCTCCTAACATAGTTAGCGCTAACCGCTAACCGCTCCGGGGCGCTTCCGCGTCGGCACGTCCGCTGGTCCCGGAAAACAAAACTTGCCAAATCCGGTCGAGAGAAGGGCGAAAACATCGTGTCCACCAACAAAAGCCTTCAGAGGCGTTCTCTGATGTTCTTTTAATGAAACAATATTAGGTAGATTGGACAACACGGAAGAAATAGCAGCATCGACTAGCCGCCATTGCTATCAAAACAGTCTCACGTCATGGTCGCGTCTCCACTACGTCACATCTATGAAACTCCAGCCCTGCGTCCTGATTGGCCAGACCATAAATTTGGTTGGAGAAATCACTTGCTACCGGCGGTGTCCCAGATGTATGTGAGTGGAGCTAGGCGGAGCAACATACAGCTGGCTGTTGTCAGGTTAGCAATGTCCATCTAGTCTTGAAAAAGAAGAAACATACTTTACATACAGATAGATTTAAACTAAGGAGCCATATTTTATGCAGCATAAGGTCACAGGCTATTGGTGATGGAACCTTCACAGCTGTTCTGGTTACAGCACAATGTGCTGCAGAACCGTTGCAAAAAGGGAACTTTCTTGAAATGAGTGTATTTGTCCTTGATTTGAGCAGGCAAGTTTAAATGATCTGCCAATGAAATAAGATTTTTGCACTCAAAATATAAACAACTCATCTCCATCATCTTATACTTTTAGTTTCCATTTTGCAGTGCATCTATGAACTTCAGTGTCTACTGTTCGGTTTCTGCCCCATTATTTTACACTGGTCCTAATTGGCCTGATGTTCTTCTTTTTCATGTGAACAACCAGTCTTGATTGTCGCACTCAGGTTCCATCCAAATAACCTAAACAATAGCTGCTAAATCCTGCTCTGAAACTTTTTGCGGGGTCAACCGCAAGGGCTCTATTGTGGGGAGGAAAGTTTTTTTGGACTGCTGTGCTGATTTTGGACAACCTTTAACTCCGACATCATTATGTCACAGAAATGCACTACAATGTGTGTGCTCTCTTATCTCCGGACATTTCCGTTGATTTCGGTGAGGGAGCTGTGCTTATACGTCATGTCTCGCAAAGAATTGTGGTATACCTTAAGGCTTCTTAGCACCGGTAAGGAACGTTGGGGTTCCTAGGAAAAACTAGCTCCGAGAGGAAGCTTACAGGCTCCTTTTCCTACCTCCTTCCTTACTAACCACACTATTTGGACAGCACTTATCATGGCGACTGCTGATGCATTTCCGCTTTGGCGAAAGAGTCCTTACTCAAATAGGGTATTCGGATGGAGCCTTAAGCCTGTTGATCCTGTATGCTAGTTGTGTCCAACTCTGGTCCTCAAGTACCCCATGACCTGCATGTTTTAGATTTGTCTATGTTGTATCACACCTGATTAAAATAAATGCATGACCACCTCATCAGCCATCAAGGGCTGCAGAACCATATTAGTAACTAATTCATATGTCAGGTGGGTGACACCTAAAATATGCGGAATAGGGGTACTTGAGGACCATGGTTTGGAACCACTGCTCTATACAACCGATTGTTGGTGCTCTGATGGCCACTTAAGCCCCATTTCCACTGCCTCGGTTTGGCATGCTCTACTCCGCTCTGCCCTCTTTGAGATCATTTTACCAACAGGTTTTTTCAGGGCCAGCCCAGGTTTCTCCGGCCCTGCTCAAAAGCAGGGTCAAACCGAGTGGGCTTGAGTGGAGTTTTAATGTGAACAAACCGCTTTTCGGTGATTGGCCAAGGGTGATGAGAAACAAGAAGGTTTTTTTTCTCCAAGGAAGTCCAAAAAAACTGAAGAGCGACAACATTAATATTAAGGACCACCATGAACGGAGTGGGGCAAACATATGTTAATATTTAGATACCCCGAACCACACCTAAAGGAGAAAAAAATGCAAAAGGACAGGCACGTTACATTGTATCAGATCCGCAGATTTACCGAGGCTTTCTCTCATTTTACAAACACTGAAAATGGTTATGTTTTGTCTCTGAAGAATATTTGGTTCAAAAATGTGTTCATGGCTGCTGAGCCAGCCACCGTGTGCAGTAGAATGCAGAGCTGCTGGTTGTCTTTTAGATTGAGAGGAGAGCAGCCCTCTCAGAGCAGCTCACAGCCATGGAGAGCTCTCCTCACCAAAACTCAACCTTTAAAAATTATTTCACTGGAGTTAAACATCTTTTCCGCTATTAATATATTCTCGTCACTCTCGCCAGGCAAAATTCCAGTCAAAAAGCTACCCCCAGGAGGAGTTTCCCTCTTCCAGTCATTTCTAGGCCGGTCAAGACACACACCGCGTAGAGTGTAAACCGAGAGGGAAGGAGCAGGGCGTTATTGTTCCCACGGGGCTGATTTATGCTCGCATTAAAAGCATTGTAAGAGGGGGACAATTGGACCCGAGGCCCCCACCTCTGTTTGAATCTTTTCTGGTGACCTCCAGATTTGGGTGTTATGGTACAGGACAGCTATGAAGATATATGGGAGGTATTTGTATTTGATTTGCGTTGAACATGGCTTGTGGCAACCACAAGCTGTAAAGTCAGAAAGAACTAGATATAATTGCAGCCAAAATCCCTCCAAAATATGGTGTTGGACAACATCATAAGATAACCACTACAGTGGTAAAAAACAGATTAATTTACAACCAGGCAATAACCAGGAAAACATTTCAATCTGATGGGAATCATTACATAGTTTTAAGCAGTAATACCAGGGAATGTTATTTCAAAATGTAATTGTTGTACCAACAGAAAACCATGAAATGTTTTAGATCCCCCTGATCCAAGAACTTTTCTTTCCCTTTTCAAGCTTCTGTGGGAAAACACATTATTGAATAATGTCTCTCTCCTGCCTCGCTGCATAGCTGCCAAAATGTCACCACATGTATTACTATTAAGGTAAAGCATACCGCTGGCAGGACAAGATTGTGTTTCCTGGAGTGTGCCACATGTCTTCTCGTTAACTGACGTTAAGGGTTGGGAGCCTTCTTAATGTGGTACCTGGAAAGACTGTTCTTGGAAGAACTTTCTGTAGCAGACACAGAGTATGTTTGATCACTGCTGACCCATAAAGAAAAAAATAAAATAAACATTGGCTTTACCTAGTGTAGAGGTACCAGCAGCAAAAAGCATCTCTCTTGACTCTTTAGTGGAAGAAGTAAGCAGTGACAGGGGGACAAAAAGAGATTATCTTGGCTATAGGTGAGATGTCTTTGAAGGCATTTTTCCTGTTTTTTTAGATGTCCATCATTTCCACATAAAATACATCTGCTGTGTTTAGGTTAACCTGTCTTTCCTTCCTAAACAGCTGATGTTTTCATACTCTACAGTCCACGGAAGTCCCTAAGCATCTAAAAATATACATGAAAGTTGTTTTTTTTCCAAATCAAAGAAAAATGAAAGATGCGATTTCAATACTCATCTTCACTCAGAGGAGTTAAACTATTTCACTGAATATTTGATGCAAGGTAGTTAATCTGTGTCATGGTTTTGATGTGTTTGGCCCACATGCAGACACGAATGGGAAAACAGGTAGCAGTTTAAGATGTTTTAATAAGGCTCAAAAACGGATATTTGCTAGAGTCGCTAGATAGCACTGGCTTGATCTGTGAGACATGAAAGGTCGGGCGAACTCGAGAGTGAGGAGGCAGTTGTAATCGAACACATGATGGGTTGATGACTTCAGAGATGACATATGGTCCAGTAAAACGAGGTGCGAGCTTCTTGGCCGATGGGTCGTGGAGGACATCCCTAGACGACAACCAGACTCTCTGACCGGGTTGGTATTGGGGAGCAGGAACGCAGCGTTTGTCAGCGAACCTTCTGTTCTGCTCTGCGGTTGTGTTGAGAGCGGTTTCAGTGGTCTTCCAGGTTTGCTGACAGCAAGATATGTATTGTTGGACTGAGTTATTTGGAATGCGAATTTCGTCAGACGGAAGGAGGGGTGGTTGATAACCTCTTCTGACACTGAAGCTGATCAACTCATGAAGCTGTGACTGAGCTTCATCGGCTGCTGGACGTAACACATGCCGCTAGAGGACATTTGCTGTGGAATTCAGTCAATCTCACTGTTTATGGAACGCTGCGTTTTTTCAACAAGTGAGTAAGAGAGTGGAATATAATTAGAAGGAAACGATTCAAGGAGAAAACCTGGGCGGAGGAAGGAGTTTGGCGTGCTAGCGAGCCTAGCTTTGGGCCTTTCCAGCCACCACCACCAGGCCGGCTTCAGAGGAAGGAGTTTGGCCTGCTAGCGAGCCTAGCTTTGGGCTCTCTGGCCACTACCACCAAGCTTCAGCCTCCAGGCTTTCAGTTGCTACCATCAGGCCGGTTTCCGGTTTCCAGCCTCCACCATCTGGCCAGTTTCCAGGTTTTCCAGCTTCTAAGATTAGTGAACATGGCTCCCCCAAAGTTGAGGAACACTGAAGAGGAATATGCAACCATAATTCATTTAAATTAACTGCTACAAAAGCAAAAAGATATGTTCATGGCTCTTTTACAGCAGCAGCAGGAAATGTTCAAGGACTTTGTTAAAATTATTACGGACTCAGTGAACACAAGAATGGACAACGTTTTCAAAGAATTACAAGAGTTAAAAGCAAGTTTACAATACACACAGAAGGATGTAGATGAACTTAAAGTCACTCAAGCTAAACAGTTTGAGCATGGAAGAATCACAGAAACTGATTTAGTGAAAACCAATGAGAGTCTACAAGTTATGTGTGAAAAACAAGAACATCTGGAAAGTCAATCAAGAAAAAATAATATTGTGATTGATGGACTTCCTGAATCCACTGGCGAATCTTGGGCAGAGTCTAAAGAAAAAGTGAAAGACATTTTTAAGTATAATCTACAACTACAAAGAGACATGGAGATGGAGTGTGTAAGCCGTATAGGAAAGCCTGATGCTGCTAGAAATAGACCGAGGTCTATGGTTGCTAAATTTCTGAATTTTAAGGACAAAGCAGCTGTCATGCAAAGAGTAAAGAACCTCAAGGGCACAAAGATTTTCATCAATGACGACTACAGGGATGCTGTGCGGCTAAAAAGAAAGGAATTGATGCCAAAGTTAAAAGAAGCACGGGACAAAGGTGACATTGCCTACCTCAGACACGACAAACTTATTATCCACTCCCGCACTAGTAACGTCTGCGCAACTCTGAAGGTATGATAGCACATAAAACTCATGTATTTATTACCTAGAAAAGGTTTAAGACTAGCACATATTAATATAAACAGTCTCAGGAATAAAATTAACGATGTTGCTGAACTGCTAAATGAGTTTAAAATACACATTCTTGCTATCTCAGAGACCCACTTGGACTCATCTTTTGATGATACGGAACTATTTATTGAAGGTTACAACATATACAGAAATGACAGAAATGGTTTTGGTGGGGGAATTGCTTTTTATTTTCAGAATCACTTACCAGTAAAAATAAGAACTGATTTAATGAGTTTTAACATTGAAATATTATGGTTGCAAATGCATCTACCTCATCGAAAGTTGATTCTTCTGGGTTGCTGTTACTGAATATCTTGACACTATGTGTAAAATGTTGGATATAAATACTAATGTAACTCAGGACATATATTTCATGGGTGACTTGAATATTGACTGGTTTGCTAAAGATTGCCACTTGAAACTAAAATTGTTAACTACTCAACTGATAAACAAACCCACAAGAAAATGTTTCAAGAACGATGGCACTAGTACATCTACCTGTATAGATCATATTTTTACAAACCGTCCTGAACTATGTAAAAAATTCCCACTGGTAGCAGTGATCATAATTTGATCATTTCTGTGTTAACAACTAAACTGAGTCGATCAGGAACTACAGTCTTACTTAAAAGATCTTAAAAATTGTTTAAAAATTACAAGTTTATTGAAGATGTTCAAGCTATATGCTGGTCTGATGTGTTTGCTGATAGTAATCCAGACACTGCTCTATTTAAATTTAACAAGCTATTCTTGTCATTGATTGATAAACATGCACCTTTAAAGAAGTTTACTGTCAGAAACAACGTCACACCTTGATTCTATGAAAATAAGATGTCAAATGAAAAGGACAGCAGTTATGACAGGAAATAAATGTGATTGGGACCTATATCGTAAAATGAGAAATTCTGTTACTAAACTTAATAATAATAATAAGAAAATGTATTTTGATAATCATGTTAAAAACATAGGTAATGATAATAGGAAGTTATGGAATGTTTTAAATCAATTGACTGGTAAGAGAAATAAAATAAATCCATCTTTTTTGGAAACAGGAGATAAATTCATAACTAACCAATAGATATTGTAAATCATCTTAATGGTTATTTTATTAAAAAATTAGATAAACTAAGAGAAAATATGCCTAATCTAAGTAATGATATATCTTATCTATTAATAAGAAATGAATTGATGAAAAATAAAAACTTAAGGTTTAAACTACAAAGTGTAAATATAGATCAAGTAAAGAATCTTTTAAAAACCTGCAAAAACAAACCACCGGGTGTAGATGGTCTTGACAGCAGGCCTCTGAAACTAGCTGCTGACTTTATTTCCCCTGCTCTAACCCATATTATTAACCTTAGTTTTAGATGCTGTACCTGCCCGCAGGCATGGAAGCAGGCTAAAATAGTTCCTCTGCTCAAAGATAAAAAAAATGCCTTTCTCTGGTTCCAACAGTCGCCCGATAAGTATATTACATGTATTATCTAAAATACTGGAGTCTATAGTACACGATCAAATTAATAACTATTTTTATACTAATGATTTATTAACAGATTTTCAGCATGCTTACAGAAAATGTCACTCCACTGCCAATGCACTGACTCACATGTTTGATGATTGGCTTAGAGAGACTGAAAAGAGAAATATTACGGGTGTTGTATTTTTAGATTTTTCTGCTGCTTTTGACATCATAGATCATAGCCTGCTATTAACTAAATTATCCGGCTTTGAGCAATCTGCAATCACATGGATGTACAGTTACCTGTCAAATAGAACACAGACAGTGTTTTTTTTTTTTTTTTTTTTTCTTCCCAGTGTCCTGTCTAGCAATGTGGCAATAAGAATTGATGTCTTAATGCCAAATAGAGCTCGACAGATTTTGCTTTCAAAAGTGGAGCAAACAGCTTACGCCATTGTGCTCCGCTTGATTTGTGCATGTAAATAGCTTTATTGTGATTCCTGCAGGGAGAATTTCAAATTATATGGACACTAAAATGGGAAAGTAGGAGAGTAAAGGAAGAACAAGAAGAGAAAAAAAAGAAAGAGAAGAGGTGAAAGAAAGAAGAGATAAAAGGGAGATAATGATAAAACATACTCTGTCTGCTCCATCACCTGGAAAGAGACGCAAAAAAGAACAGCACAACCAACAGACATAAAGAAACAGATACAATCGAGTAACACCTTGACGCCATTGCTAAATCATATGTATTATTATTTAAGCTGACATGTGTAATGTGATACCTGAAAAAAGAAAGAGAAAGAAAATAAATAAATAAATTACAGGCTTTCTGTATATAAGTGAACACTTAATACCTGGAACCCTGCACCTGTGGGAGTTTGTGAGAGTGCACTAGTTTAGGTGAAAATTATCCAAAAGGAAATAGCTCGATAGTGGTTGTGGAGAACCAAAGACCCGCCTTCCCCGAGCACAGAGGCAGGGGTCAGGGGACCCATAACCCCGGACTCCCAAAGGGGCCCCCAAAGCAGTGCGCCCGAGAGGGGCCATCACAGGAAATCTGCGGCGGGGGCCCCGGCGGCCCCCCGGGGGGCCAGGCCCCGCGAAGCCGCCACCGGGAATGGGCCGGCACCCACCCGGGAACCCGCCCCAAACCCGAGGACCGTCAACGCGCCAGAGGGCCAAGGCGCCTGCCAGCGCAGCGGAGGAGGGCAGGACGTGGGGGGATGGGCTCTGCACCTATCGGAGACTTGAGATGTTCTTGGGAGAGGGAGCAGACCGGACCCGAACCTGGAAAAAAAAAGACAGTGTTTTTTAGTGGCAGTCTCTCAGGTATCAGAAATATTACATGTGGAGTACCCCAAGGTAGCTGTCTGGGTCCATTATTATTTAATATTTTTACTAATGATTTACCATATATTTTACATACGGCTAACATTGTCATGTACGCTGACGATTGAACTATATATACATCAGCAAGTACACAAATGGAATTAGAAACTGTTTTAAATACAGAATTACAATATGTAGTAGATTGGGTCAAATCAAATAAACTGGCATTAAATACTGTAAAAACTAACTGCATGATTTTAGGTTCAAATTATACTATTAATCAGAATCCTGTAATTAATATTAAGATTAACAACGTAGTTATTGAACAGGTGCATGAGACCAGACTGCTGGGTGTAATAGTTGACTCTAAATTATCATGGAAAAAACATATTAGTAATATTATTGCAAAAATGGGAAGAGGTATATCCATTATGAGAACCCATGCAAATTTCTTAACTTCAAACATTAGGAATTATGCAATGAAAACACTAATACTGACATACCTCGACTATTGCCCAGCAGTTTGGTCAAATGCCACTGGGGAATATATGAATAAATTACAACTTATACAGAATAGAGCTGCTTGTGTAGCACTCAGGTGCAGCTACAGGAGAAATATAATATTAATGCACAAAGATCTTAATTGGTTGTTGGTCAAAGACAGATTCATTGTTAATTTTCATTAGAAATATTTCTAATTCCAAATTTCCTTCTCTTTTGTTCAAGCATCTTTCTTTCAGTGTAGAAAATCACCAGTACAGTACTAGACATGCAACTAAAGGTAATTTCACTTTACCCATAGTGAGAACAAATGCCATAAAAAATACTGTTGTGTTTAGAGGCATGAAAGAATGGAATAATCTGCCAAAACATATCCTGCTTGCTAATAATGTCAATAAATTTTAATTATATGTAAAACAGTATTTATCAAAATAATACAACTGAATGTTTATATTTATTTATATATGTGTGCGAATATGTATGTATATGTGTACGTATGTTTACAGGTGTAAGTGTAGAATGTGTTTTATATTTGTCATATTTCAAGCCCGCATGAGGGTACATATGTACGTTAATATGTGTATATGTTATATATGTATTTGTGTATGTGTTTGTGTATTTTCTTTTTCTTTCAATTATTTGTTGTATTCTTTGTTTTGTTTTTAATGTATATATTTTTTCAGGACCCCAGGAAGAATAGCTGCAGCATAGCTGTAGCTAATGGGGATCCTTTCAATAAAACTAAAACTAAACTAGGGAAATTTCGAAAGGGGAATGACCAGTGGCTGTGGAGACATGGGAGTTGAGGGCATACTCAACCCAGGGCAAGAACTTGTTCCAATCAGAGGAGGAAGACGAAGTGAGACAACGGAGCGTGGTTTCCAGTTGTTGATTCATTATTTCTGTCTGACCGTTTGTCTGTGGATGATAGCCTGATGTGAGAGTGTAAAGGGCACCGAGAGCAGAACAGAAGTGCTTCCACACCTGCGAGACAAACTGGGGACCCTGGTCAGAGAGGATGTCGCTAGGGATGCTATGGACTCTGAAAACATGTTTTATGAGTAGTTGTGCGGTCTGAAGAGTGTTAGGCAGCTTGCGGATGGGGATGAGGTGGCATGATTTCGAGAAGCGGTCGACAACAGTGAGGATGGTGGTCATTCCTTGGGAAGGGGGAAGTCCGGTGACAAAGTCCAAAGCAATGTGTGACCAGGGACGTTTCGGAATGGGCAGTGGATTTAATAGTCCTGCTGGTGGTCTGTTTGACGGCTTGCTCCTTGCACAAACGGGACAGGCACGGACGTAATTACGTGCATCCTTGGTCCAGGATGGCCACAAAAACCGACAAGAAACTTGTGACTGTGTCCTGTAGATTCCTGGAAGAGCCGAAAACTTGGAGTCATGACACCAACGCAGCACCTCATGGCGAACCGACCTGGGAACGTAGGTGAGTCCAGCGGGTCCGGTACCTGGATCTGGGTCCAACAGTAGGGCCTGATTAATCTGGTCCTCTAGCTCCCAACGTAAGGCTCCAAACGTGCAAGATGGAGGCAATATGGGAGCTGGTTCTTTTTCCTGTTCTTGAGGTGCATACAGTCTGGACAAAGCATCTGGCTTGACATTTCTGGATCCGGGACGGTAGTTGATGGACAGGGTGAATCTGGAGAAGAAGAGGGACCAGCGGGCTTGACGAGGGTTCAGGCGTCGAGCAGACTGCAGGTAAGTGAGGTTCTTATGATCTGTCCAAATAACAATGGGCTGCTCAGACCCCTCCAGCCAATGTCGCAACTCTTCTAAAGCTAATTTTATAGCTAATAGTTCTCTGTCCCCTACATCATAATTCTTTTCTGCAGGGGATAACTGACGAGAAAAGAAAGCACAAGGGTGAAGCTTTTGGTCATGATCGGACTGTTGAGAAAGAACTGCTCCAACCCCTGTGTCAGAAGCATCTATTTCTAAGACGTACTGCTTACTGGGATCGGGGTGAACTAAAATAGGGGCCTGAGAGAACCTTTTCTTAAGTTTACTGTAGCGGCCAAGCCAATACTTTAAGCCACTGAGGTGCTGCACCGGGGTAATAGAGTTGACGCGCCGATTGTTACCTTTTTGGGATGAATTAGAGTCCGAGTCGTCAGGGCATGTTGAACGCTTCGTCCATTTATTTTCCTCTTTGCATGTCAAATGTCCATCATACACGAACACATCTCCAGGCAACATAGAAAGCAGACTTGCTTGCTTGTATTTATCTTTTTTGCGGTCAAAAACTGTTTTCCCCTTCCGGGTGGAACACCTACCTATCAAAGAAAAGTTCCCCCCTTAAATAGACATGAACGCTGATTACCCAATCAATGCATTTGCGCTCCTACACACCGGCCCCGAATTGTTATGGCATGCAGACATAGCAATTCAATACAACAACAATAAGAGGAGCCAAATGTGAAATCAGTTACAACACAAAAAATGCAACCCAACATAATTCAATTTACACGTCATGTATCAGACAAAGTTTTGTAACAGGTCTCTGAATAATATTGTTTTTAGTCTGCAGTTTAACAGAACGCACCATGCCCCTTTTGTCAGGAAAGATCTCCAGCACTTTGGCAAGAGGCCAGGAGCCACGTGGTGCTGAAGAATCCATAATGACGACAACGTCTCCAGCTTTTAAACTCCTTTTCCTTTGATTCCACTTCTGTCTCTCTTGCAGTAATGGCAGGTATTCCCTGATCCATCGTTTCCAAAACAAATCTGACATATATTGAACTTGTTTCCAACGACGTTTCACATACATGTCTGAGGGTTCAAATAGAGCAGGTGGTAAGGCGGGTTTTCCTTTTAACAAAAGAAGATGATTTGGCGTGAGAGGCTCCAAGTCATTTGGCCCATCAGACAGCTTTGTAATTGGTCGATCGTTTACAATGGCTTCTACCTCACACATAAAGGTATGAAGTCCATCATCATCCAATATCTGCTGCTTCAAAACAGAGTTGAGAATGCGCCTTACTAGGCGGATCATACGTTCCAAAACGCCACCATAATGAGATCCTGCTGGTGGATTGAAACTCCATTCAACTCCTGCTGAAATCAAAGCTCCTTGAATTTGTTCATGATTCAATGCAGTGAGAGCCTCTCTCAACTCTCTTTCAGCTCCAATAAAATTGGTTGCATTGTCAGATCTAATATGTACAACTTGGCCTCTCCTGCTGATGAAACGACGTATGGCATTAATGCAGGCATCTGTATCAAGTGAATTTGCCACCTCCAAATGAACTGCTCTACTAGCCATGCAGGTGAATATTACACCATAACGTTTGCAAGTTTTTCTGCCGTTCTTAATTTCCAAAGGTCCACTCCAACGTTTGTAAATGGAGACAAATCTGGAATAATTCTTTCCCTTGGAAGATCTGCCATCTTTTGCTCCAGAGCTCTCCCATTATATCTTTTGCAAAAACTGCATTCAGATATGATTTTCCTCACAGCCGCATTTCCTTTGGTAATCCAGTATTTCCTTCTGAGAACCGACAGAGTATGATTTCGTCCACTGTGTCGCAATAACTGATGGGTATCTTTGATGATAAGCTTGGAAATATGCTGATCTTTTGAAAGAATGAGGGGATGTTTTTCTTCCAATGGCATTGCTCCCTTACTTAACCTTCCTCCAACTCTTAACAGGCCGTCTTCCAAATTCGGATCTAGTTTGTAGATGGAACTTTGTCTGTTTACTGGTTGCTTCGCAGATAGCAAAGAGGAGATTTCATCCTCAAACCTTTGCTGCTGACTATAACGTATGACAGCCAACTCAGCTTCCAACAAATCGTTGGGCCTTAAGATGTTACTTCTTGGAATGACTTCATTTTGTCCAACCACAAGTTTATCTTTTGGATCAAAGGCCTTCGGATCCCTTCGCTGACGAGTGAGTTGCAACAAATGTGCTTTCAATTTAAGAAGCCAGGCAACAGTCACCTTAAGTTTCTTCCAATCTGAGAAGTACATTATAAGACGGTCTGTGGCACTGGGTTCATGAGCAACAGTGGAATTCACCAAAATATCCCTTTTGACTTCTAGATCATGAAAATCCACCTTGACATCAGCAACATGTTTTGGCCAGTATTCCTCTGACCTCCAAAGAAAAATGGGGCCTTCCAACCAACAGTGGGTTTTGAGGAAATTGAACACTTTCATTCCCCTGGATGCAGCATCAGCTGGGTTGTCTTTGGAACCAACATGCCTCCATTGGGAAGGACTTGAAATCTCTCTTATGACAGAGATCCTATTTGCCACAAAGGTTTGGAATCGTTTATCTTCATTATTAATATACTTCAAAACGGACATGCTATCTGTCCAAAACACAGATTCATCTAGCTGCAGTTGAAGCTCTGCTTTCAGCATCACATCCACTCTGGCAGCTAATGTTGCAGCTATAAGTTCCAGTCGGGGTATTGTCACAGATTTTAAAGGCGTGACTCTGGACTTTCCCAGAAGGAGAGAAACATGCACATTGTGTCTGTTATCGTTCAGCCTGATATAAGTTGCTGTCCCATAACTATCTTTACTGGCATCAGCAAAATGATGTAACTGGCTGTGCATGACGTCCCCAAAGTCCTTAGGCTTCACACATCTTGCCCCCTTAAATGATGCCAACAACTTGATCTCCTCCAACCACCTTTCCCAGTGTTTTAAGATATCCAGTGGCAGGACATCATCCCATCCACATCGCCGTCTGCAGAGCTCTTGCTGCATCATCTTGGCAGGCAGAGTGGCTGGTGACAGAAAACCCAAAGGATCATAAATTGAGCTGGTTGTGGACAACATACCACGTCTTGTTAGAGACCGCTTTTTCACTTCCATCTTAAATTTGAAGGAGTCTGACTCGACACACCAAAGCAGACCTAAAGCTCTCTCAACCGGAAGATCATCTCGATCCAAATCCAGCTCTTTTATATCCTTAGCCCATCGATCTTCTGCAATTGACTGCAACACTGCTCGACTGTTACTTATCCACTTTTCCAAAACGAATCCACCTCTTTTACAGAGAGCGCCAAGTTCCTTAACCATTTTAATGGCCTTCTCCTCTGATCCCACGCTCATCAAACAGTCATCAACATAAAAGTTCTGCTTTATGGCATGGATGGCTTCATCAGAAAAATCCTCTCTGTTGTCATCAGCAGTTTTCCTTAGTGCATAACTAGCACAACTGGGGAATGAACAGTCATTCTGTAGTCCTTAAGCTCTTTGGTGTAGTCTCCTTCAGGCCACCAGAGAAAGCGTAGAAAGTCTCTGTCTTGTTCTGCAACCTTCACTTGATAGAACATGGCTTGTATGTCACCCATAAAAGCCACAGGATCCTGCCTAAATCGAATGAGAACTCCCAGCAGGGAATTGGTGAGGTTAGGTCCTTGCAATAGTTCATCATTTAACGATTTTCCTTGATATGTGGCCCCACAATCAAACACCACTCGTAGGGAACCTTTTCTTAGATGATAGACGCCATGATGAGGAAGATACCAAACCTTTCCTCCTTTACCTTTTAATTGCAGGTCAGGTACTGGCTCGGTGTAACCTTTACCAATGACATCCGTTAGACAACTTGCATACTCTTTGTGAAACTGTGGGTTACGTACAAACTTCTTCCTTAATCCAACCATCCTCTGCTTTGCTACTGAAAAGCTATTTGGTAAGATGACATCTGCCATCTTGAAGGGCAGCTTCAGGCAATAACTATCATCTTGAAGAGTTACAGAGGATTCCATTATTTCCATAAATCTAATGTCTTCTCTGGACACCTCCTTTTCCTCTGAGGCCTTTTCATTAAAATCATGGTGGTACTGATTATTAAGCAGGAGCTCGAGGTTAGACACAGAAATTTTATTTACCACCACAGAATGCCACTCCACATCAATACTGCTGCCTTTTCCACTTTTACTTAAAGGGCCATTGATCACCCAACCCAACACTGTTCTTATAGCGTAAGGGCCGTCTCCACAGCTGTTGACCACTTCCCAAGGTTTCAATAACTTGAGAGCGTTGGTTCCTATCAACAAGTCAACATTAGCCTTTAAGGTGGGAATGTGAACCTTTGACAAATAAGGCCACTTTTTCATATATTCAGCAGTGACAATATCATCTGAAGTGATTGGCATCTGTTTCTGTGTGAGGACTTCTGGTAGAGGATAAAAGGTGTTTCCTTCCAACCCTGATACCTCTATGCCAGACAAGGAGAACGTTGAAACAACATTTTCTTGCCCCATTGTTTTCAAAAGCACATTAGCCCTTTTTCCTGTGATGTTCAATTTGTGCATGAGATGATCTGAACAGAACGTAGCCGTGCTACCTGGATCCAGAAATGCATATGTTTGTATGATCTGAATTCCCTTGGAGGACTTCACTTGTACTGGAACGATAGATAAAATGCAACGATCCTTTCCGGCCCCTGTATGCCCACATGTCTGGAGAAAAGTTGCTTTATCTTTTTCCTTTAACTCATCTGCTGTTTCTAGACCAACATTTGCCTTTGGAATATGAAGCACAGTAGGATGTTTTTGATCACAAACTTCACAGATCAAGCGGCTTTCACAATCTCGGCTTATGTGTCCAATACATAAGCATCCAAAGCAAATCCCTTTCTCCTTTAGAAAACAAATCTTCTCTCTGTGTTTCTTCCCCTTAAACTGTTGACATTTTTCCAAAAGATGAGCACGTGAACAGCAATGACAGAAGAATCTTTGTTTCTTTGGGCTGGTTGTCATAGCTTTACCTTCAGAGGGATCCACTGATGTTGCTGTGGTAGCAAAACTACTTCCCTTCACTCTGACCTTTGACTGCAACTTTAACTTGCTGGAAGGTCTTAAACCACCTATAATTTGTGGTACACATCCTCCAATGTCTCCAAAGACTGGGTCAGACAGAATCCTCACCTGCTTCTCCAGAAATACAACCACATCGATAAACTGAGCTCTCTGGTTGTATGTCTCCAAAATATCATGAGCAGCAGTTCTCCATCGCTCCTTGAGTTTGTATGGCAGTTTGGAAATCACCATTTTCATGTTGCTTGGCATATCCAACTCCTGCATACATTGCAGCTCTTCCATTGCATTACAGCATCCTCGTAAAAACAAAGCATAAGCTTTTAGAGCTTTAACATCCTCAGACTTTATTAATGGCCAAGCTAGTGCTTTGTCTATATATGCTGCTGCTATCTTGTACTCATTTCCAAAATGTTCTTGAAGAAGACCCTTTGCTACAATGTAGCCACGTTCTGGATCCATGTGCTGGCAGCTGCGAACCAATTCCTTAGGCTGTCCTCTGGTGAACTGCTCCAAATAATACAAGCAGTCAGCTTTACCAGCTTTAGCCTTCACTCCTTGTTCAAATGCTTTAATAAAAGCTTTATATTGAAATGGATCCCCGTCAAACACAGGAATGTCGCGTGCCGGCAAAGACAGTAAGCGCTGTTGGTGCACTAGGGCAGCTGTTATTTAATTTTGCTTATGCAAAATAGTGACAACATCTCCAGATAGAATTTCATCTGATGGTTGATGACTTGTCTGTTGTCTACTACTTTCATTTCTCCAAGCAGTTGTAGTACCATGCTGCAAAATCTGTGATGTTTCCAAACGATGCTTTGCTGCTGAAATCTTTTTCTCTGGAATAAGACCAAGGAACGATACAGAGGTCTTATGAAACTCGCACTTCTCTGCTTTTACAAAGAGGCGGTTCTCTAGCAGACGCTGTAGCACTAAACGGACATGTTGCTGATGTTGAACATGAGAATAAATCAACATGTCGTCAAGATAAACAAAAACAAAGACATTAAGGAAGTCCCGCAGGACATCATTGACAAGGGCCTGAAAGACAGACGGGGCGTTACAAAGACCAAAAGGCATGACGAGATATTCGAAATGGCCAAGGGGAGTCTTGAAAGCCGACGGATTCGGACCAAATGATAAGCATTGCGCAGGTCAAGTTTGGTGAAAATGACCGCATCCTGGACAGGTTCTAAGGCAGAGGACAAGAGAGGAAGTGGATACTTATTTTTAACGGTGATCTGATTTAGCCCTCGGTAGTCAATACATGGGCGGAGGGAACCGTCTTTCTAAAAAGAACCCCGCGCCCAATGGAGAGGAAGATGGTCGAATTAACCCTGCGGCGAGAGACTCTCCAATGTATTTTTCTGGCGCCTGACGTTCAGATCTCGATATATTATAAAGGCGACTGGAAGGCAGTGGCGCACCGGGCAACAGATCTATGGCACAGTCATAGGGGCGATGAGGTGGCAAAGAGCAGGCCTTGATTTTACTAAAAACCAGACGTAAATCATGATACTCCTTGGGTACCAGGCTAAGATCAATGGGATCATCTCCACCAGAACCAGAACTAGAGAAACAACTAATCGGTAGCACGGACTGTAAGCAGCGCAAATGGCAAGCAGGCGACCATGATTCAAGACGGGACTCTGTCCAGTTCAGATGGGGATTGTGTCTCTGTAACCACGCTAACGCCAAAACTACCGGGAAATGGGTAACCGGAAAAACAAAAAACGGGAGCCATTCTCTGTGGTTACCGGAGATAATGACCTCCAAACGTTTAGTCTGATGGGTGATGAGCGTAAGGCTCCTTCCATCCAACGCTGAAACCTGAAGGGGCGTGGTTAAGAGGTCAGTCTCAATTTGAGACTGCTGAACTAGTCCTTGGTCGATTAAATTAAAATCAGATCCAGAGTCCACTAGAGCAGAGACACTAAGACGATTATTAGCCAAAACCAAAGTTGCGTTTAGAAAAAAGCGAGACGAAATCGATTTACTAGACGTCGTGGGGACGAGAAATTACTCCGGTCCGTCATCTTCCCCACTACAGGCGACGGGCCAGATCCTTTTGGCCGACTGGGAAAAGACTTAACATGATGATCCGTAGATCCACAGTAAAAGCATAAATTAGCGGTTACGCTGTTGTCTCTGTTCGGGAGTCAGATGAATCTGCCCAATCTGCATTGGTTCAGGTGGCGACGGATGAGTTACCACGGATCGTGTTGGATTTAGCCCGTGTGAGATGGGAATAATAGGGCGCAAAGGTTTATCCAACCGACCCCGACCTCTGCTGCGCAGTCGAGAGTCAATACAAATAGCAAGGGAAACAAACTCCTCAAAAGATTGAGGCTCCTCGAT
The DNA here is from genome assembly GCA_037039145.1 of Fundulus diaphanus. Classification (NCBI taxonomy): domain Eukaryota; kingdom Metazoa; phylum Chordata; class Actinopteri; order Cyprinodontiformes; family Fundulidae; genus Fundulus; species Fundulus diaphanus. Next base: position 38,252,335 of record CM073137.1, read on the forward strand.
ACGAGCCAGTTCATCTTTTAAATTTTCGTCAAGAGCCTGAAAGAAAACTGCCTTTAACGGTTGAGACTCCCAGCCAGCGGCAGCAGCATAAGTACGAAAATCTACGGCAAACTCAGAAACACGGCGTCCGCATTGTTTAAGCGCCAATAACTGCCGTGACTGCTGCACAGGATCGATCTCGGCTGCAAAAACTAATCTGAATTCGTTTAAGAACTCCTCAAACGAACAGCCAAATGATCGCCAGTCGGGAAAGCGTGTCTCGGCCCATCTAAGAGCCTTGCCGGTTAATAACTGTAAAATAAATTATATCACTTATACATACATTCGGGAAAATCTATTAAAAACAAGGGAACACTGGAACAAAAAACCCCCGCAGTCCCCACTGTCTCCTGCAAATCTCTCAGGACTCGGAGAAGTGTCTTCAGAGACAAGAGTCTTTGTCTCCAGTAATTCTGGTGACGAATTACTAGAAGGCGGGGCGCTTACTGACGCGGAAGTGGATGGACTAGACGCAGGTGTAACAGCGGCAGTCAGCTGACTAAACATAACTGTCAGAGCCAGTATCTGATCCTGAGTGAAGTTAACCGCTTGACCAATAGCCTGTATCTGCTCCTGCTGGGCAGCAAACTGCCTCCCGAAGGTGTCTGCTGGGTCAGTGTGGCCAGAGTGTTCTTCTGTCATGGTTTTGATGTGTTTGGCCCACATGCAGACACGAACGGGAAAACAGGTAGCAGTTTAAGATGTTTTAATAAGGCTCAAAAATGGGTATTTGCTCACAGATGAGCTACAGATAAATGACAAGAACGAAGATCTGTTACGAGGGTCACGAACGAGGAACGGAACGTCAGAGTGGAGTTACTGCAAGGAAAGATAAGACAGGTTACCATGAGTCAAATAAGAGGGAAAAAACTGCACTCCTATTGCTCGCTTACCGCCAGGAAGATGAACCTATCCAGGGAGGATGAGTTAAAGGCGGATCCTGCAGCACTCTGCTTAGACGGTACGGTGACGGAGTGACTAGTGGATAGGCAGATGGAACGACAGCGGGGAGCCTGAGCAGCACCACAGTGAGACCAGATTTTGGAGCAGCTGAAAGAACCAGGGTGAGTCCAGAATAACCAGGGTGAATCCAGGAAGGGGGGTCTCTCACCCGGCATGGTAACACCAAGGGAGTGAGAGGGGAGACGCCAGAGCAAAATCTGAGCAGGCAGGGATTCAGGAAGCTGGTGTTCAAAAGCACAGAACCAACTCAGGTGAGTAAATCCAAAACACGACGAACTGGAGAGGACAGGAGACAAAATTAGATTCAAAAACAGGGTTTCCAAAAACTCACAGGTACGAAGCACAGGAGACAGGTCTATGGCCTAGGCATACCACAGCGGGTAACACTCTGGCGTCTTCCAGCTGACTGAATGCTCCTTTTAAGCTCCACCAAGGGCTGCCACAACAAGCAGCAGGTGCGGACCACACCCACTAGTCAACTCACGTCACCTGTGGGGAAAAAAACAGCAGAGCACGGCCGTGCCAAACAGCACAGCCTGCAGAATCCTGACAATTTGTATGTAACTATACATTGGTCTAATCAAAGTCCACTAGTTGAAGCTTATTCACATGTGCCACATTTGGTCCTCTTTAAATGGAGCAGAGTTTATTTGCCCCCTTGGGTCGTACTTTTTGTGCAGGTGTGAATGCGCTCAAGCGAATGCTGGTCCGGACTAAACAACCACCTTAAAGGAGCAATAGTCCCTCTGAAGTATTACCTTTAGTTCTTCACATCATTATTTTTTAGTTCTGTCTATTTAAAATATAAAAGATTTGCTTATTGCTCCTTTAAAAACTGGGTCTTGGTCCTTTTCCAAACAGACTCTGTGTCATGTTTAGTCACGATGGACTTGGATTCACACCACACACGGAGCTTCGTCTTTAGAGAGTTTATTGAAGGAAAGATGGTTAGTGGAAGGTGAGGACCAGAGTCTGTTACCGGGACGAGCGGGTGAACGATGAATGCAGGAGCTGATGTAGGCTGAAGGACTGGAGAGACGCTGGCGTGCTGCAGTGGCTGGAGCTCGGGAACGATGAGGCAACAGGGGGGGACAACAGCAGACATGTATCGGCGAATAAGAGAAGACTGAGGTAGGCTGTTATAGAGGAGCTTGCAGGTGGATTGAGTCCGAGGTGATTAGAGTTTGACAGGTGTGGGGGATTAGACTGAGTGGAGTCAGAGCTGGGCTGAGGAAGAAGGTGCTGGAAACTGCTCAGGGTGCAGCAGGCAAAACTGCACCCTGACACTCTGGACCAGTTATGATGTGAATACAAAACAGACTCAGTCCAACCCAACAATGGAAAACTTGTCTCTTTAGACTTAAAACACTCTAGTAAACATACCTGATTTGCCATCTGTTGCCTAGCAACACTGCTGCCAGTTTGCTGTGGGTCTGCTTCAGTTTGCAGGACACATTCTCAGATGCCGTTCCAAAACACACAGGATTCCTCAGTAGTTTTCCTCCATTTCTGAGTCTGTGCTACATCCTGCCCCTAGTCATGTCTGTCCAATGTTAGCAACAATTCTTAAACATGTAGCTCTATTACAAGTAATAGTTCACTTGTAAAAAATAATGTGAAAGCAAACCACACCAAACATAAAAAGTAAAGTCTGTTTTTAGTCTGGACCAAACATGCAGACCAAAGGACTTTCCTGGTGTTAATACTGCCTAATTCTGACTACCAGAAAATATGCTACAATTAGTTGGACTCAAAGGCATCTAGTTGGGAAAAACTTTGTGGTAAGAGTGTGTGTTCAACTAGTGCAACACTATGATGAACTAGTGCGACAGAATGTCCATGTAGTAAAACAGAGTCACAGAGTATTGGAGGAAAATGATCTCTGATATTAAGGATAAAAGAGAATAAGTGGTGATGCCATAAGATTCAAAGCCAAGAAGTTCCCTTTTATTCTAGGCAGTGGATGTGGGATGACGAGGCTCTCATCTCAATGAGCCACTGTTTGTGGAAATGTAGGCTGGGGATACTTGCAACTTTCCCTTACAGCTCAATCTTTTTGGCTGAAACCAGGATTTTAGTACCTGGCTAAGGGCTAACTCCTCACGAATATGGGAGTCACACCAGCTTAAGAAGATGTAGTTCCATGGGTAAAGTGGCAACTGGTGACACCACAGAATGTGAAAACAACAATCATGTCATTTGATGCTGCCATGCAGGTTATTTTTTGCCATGGAGTCTGGAAACACCCAAAGTTTTAACCAGGAGCTAAAACCGAACAGCAAAGAGGATTCTTCTTGTACAAAAGCATTGGTCTTTTCATCTGAAAGTTATAAAAAATACAATGACTGTGAATGTCTCTTCAAAGAGTCAATCTTCATATTTACAGCCAGGCAAGGTGAGGTAGGTTCCAAACCTATTTTAAAGGTTCTATTGTAGCTGGCGAATATTGGTGCATTGGAGATTCAAAAGATTTCTTGCCCTTTGGACTAGAATCATTTGTGCCAAATATTGTTAAAGTTTGATTGACTTAAGTTGGTGCAGTAAGTTTTTTTCTTCTTTTTTGTTTGTTTTAATACTAATCTAGTTTATCTGCTAAAAATAATAGGGAAGGAACTCCAGAATATTTTTATGGTCATTTTGAATTGTAAAATTCTGAGATATTTTTAATCATCATGTGTTTATTTGTATATGAAAACCGATGTATTAGTAACAAGTAGCAGTTCTCACTCCTCTGGGTCTTTGCTTTAGAATGCTCTGTGGCAGCATCCAAAGAGCAAAAGGCTTTCTAGCATAATTTTCTTTTTTACTCAAACCTCTAATTCTCTCTTTCACCCTACACTCTCAGTCATCACATATTGGTGAACTGATGGCTGTTTTTTTTCTGTTTAACTATTTACTCCAAAGTCAACAACTAGATACTATAATCTGCTCTCTTAGATAGATAACCTTTTACCAATTTGCATTATATACTGAGCTTGACAGCTATGCAAAATTGAATCAGATTGAAAAGCATGTAAATTAATTCAAGAATGTCATTACACACACACACACACACACGCACGCACGCACGCACGCACGCACGCACGCACGCACGCACGCACGCACGCACACACACACACACACACACACACACACACACACACCTTTTTATTGATGTGGCCAGTCTATCTTGATGCTATATGCAGCCTTAATTTGATAGAATCGATCAGGCAATTAGGATCCCATCCCCACATATCCTTTTTGTAGAACAAAGCTGCCCTGACACATGTAGGCAACCAGCATCCTCATTTATGTATGCCTGAATTGCCCTGACAGGACACGTGAAACACAAAAGAAGATGATGCAAGCTCGCAGGTATTTGTTTCCAAAGGTAGGGGTGAATAAAAGACAAAGGCTGACTTTAATAAACGGGAACATCCTTCACAGTGAGACAACTAATTACTTCAGTCTGCTACAGGAGACATATTTCCTCATCAAAAGTGAAACCATTTTTTGAATGACTGGATTCTTGAATTTCATTTCATGAGGTTTCATCTGTTGTAGATGTAGTTTAGTTTCTGGCGGACTTAATTATGAAGGTTATTTTGTTCCAATACTATTTGTGCATTGTAAGTGTGAATTTGAAGTTGTAGAGGGAGTTAAATTCTAAAAAAAAAAAATTACAAGTACAAATTTTTTTTACACCTCTTCAAATTTTGAGTACAAGTACACAAATTGTGTTCTGTGAGTTGCACATCAAAAACCTCTTACATTCTCAGTTTTGCTCCAAATGGTCCAGAACTATTGTTGCTAAACTATTTGTGCATTGTAATTTTGGTGTTTTGTAATTGTAGATTTTTTTAAATCTGTCACAAGTACAAAATAAAGTTACACCTCTTCAAATTCTTGAGTACAAGTACACAAATTGTGTTCTGTTAGTTGCACATCATAAGTGTCTGTCATTCAGTTCTGCTACAGTTGATCTAAAACAAAAGTTGCAAAACAAATTCAAACACGTGTATTAAAATCTTCAAAAAAATATTTTTTAATATTTTTTTCCCTTAACACAAATACAAATCAACAAGTACAACTGCACGAATCTGCTCCTGTGAGTCACAAATTCATCTTTACAAGTTACGCCTTCATTTTCACTTTTGACACAACCGCCCCAACGGTAAAAAATGATCTGTGACTTGTGGGTAGTACCCTTGATCAGACAGCAGGGGGAGCTGCCTACTCGGTCAGTCTGTACCAACCGGAAATTGCCTTTTAAGTACTCTGCACGCATATGCCTTTGAAGGAGGCAGCTGTCACTGTCATAAACAAAGCCATGTTTTTCTTTCCTGTCACTACAATTTTGAAACGAAAAACCAGAAAATTTTAATGAAAAAAAACGCCCGTTTTTGGATTTCGCCAATTCCATTTTCCATTTTCTCCTTCGGCCGGTTTCACGGCTGGCCCGGAAGTGCAGGAAAATATTTCAAAATAAAAGCATCGATGTAACATAATGGAAGCCTGAAGAAAAAAATAATAATGAAGCGTAGAGATGTCTTGAATAAAAAAAGGACGGTTTTACGTTGCAACATGATAGTTTATTGTAGAGACATGAGCTTTATTACATTATTGTGTGTTTTATTAGTGGAACATGAAACATAAAAGCAAATCACATGCTGTAAACCAAAAATATAGAAGCAAAGTTTATTTTTCTCATCAAGCAAACCCCCTCAAGCAAAACCCACCTTCACTATTGGATTACTGTCTATATGTGTCTTGATTTTAGTGAACAGTACATATTTTTGAAGCTAACAGAGAAATTAAGATTTTTTTCATTGATTTATTTGATTTATCTTCACTCACAAATAAATACAAATACTGCCACGGGGACCCAGCAAACACGTCCAGGTGGGGCCCATAAGGGTCTCACTTGGGCTAGAAGGGCTTCAGCTGGGCATGGGCTCAGGGTGGGCTCTGTTGCTGGGACCCATGTGGGAAGCCCATCTACTGCCCACATGACTCATGTGGGCAGTAGATGGGCTAGACCAAGCATGGGCAATAGGTGGGCTCCAGTTGGGCACGGTTTACAAATTCAAAATTCGACATGTTATATAACAACAGACACTGAAAGGTCTCCTTTTTTATGCTATTTTATTTATTCATATATTATTTATTAGTGTGCGATTAAAAGTCTTTAATCGCACACTAATCCAGCCTATTTCGATGATACATTTATAAATTATTTAAATCATTTAAATTTAAATCACTTCACAACCCCCCTTTCAGTGAAGCGGCTGAAAATTTAGATCTCAAAATTTTACTGAGATGACAGATCAATATGTTTCATAATAAACCGGCCCTGATCAGTATTTCATATTCTTAAAGTTTTTAATGTCTCTTGCTTTATTGTTTTCACACAGGTGAATTCCACTTTCATATTGATACACTGGAATTAATGTCAAACCAAAAAGTATGTGCGTTGTTTTTTTATTATTTTATGTATAGCGTAATGATTTTGTACACTTTTCATTTAGTTAATTCTGTTCTAACATCACCACGCTGTGGATTAAGTAGCTTTTAAGAGCTTTTTAAAAAAACATGTTTTGCTAAGATGTCTTGCAAACGAAGCATTCTAAGAATTTAGTATTTCATTAATTGTGGCCTTTATTAACAAACTTTAGAAGGGGAAAAATAAATTACCACAATTCTCAATTCAGTCACTAGGGGGCAGTGAACACGAGACAGGGGAACGTTTATAATGTTCACATTTTAATAATTTCACAACTAAATTAGTATCTTGAAAATCACCCAAGCTAACTAAACAAATACGAAAATTGTTTGAAACAGAACTAAACCTTGGATCATCCAGGATCATCCAGTAGTCTCGCTAATAAAACAGTTTAATTTCTGCCGGAAGTGGATTTCGACACCACGCTTAGCCGGAAGTTAACAGACGCCATCTAGGAGAGGAGACGGTTATCTTTCGGACGACATACAGGTAAGAATATACCTCTACATCTAAATACTGTTTTTCGAAAAGTAACTATAAAGAGTGCAGGAGCTAGGTTTATAGTGTCTGCTGCAGACATAGTTTAGAGAATGCTACAGGTTTGAGAGTAATAACAGCAGCAACAAAAAAAGCCACAGTTTTAGGTGACCACGACCGCAGCTGCTACCGCCGTCGGCTTGGAGCTTCGGCTCTGTGGCACATTCTACCGTCTTAAGGGAATCAGAGCTGGACTTACACTATTAGACCTTAGCTACTTGGGCTGTTTAGTGTATTTATTTATTTTTTATTGTTTTTTTGGCAGTCGGTATTTGACGGAAAGTGAAAAGGGCCGTGAGTATACCCCAACACCGACTGTTTTTAACGCGCGTTAATGGCGCTGATGTTTTTTTTCCCTCGCCGCGCTGGACTTTTTTTTTCTTTCCCCTCGATGCGGTAGTTCCAGTGACCCACACTCACTGTTTCCAAGCCTGATTATTCAAACGACTTTAAGTTTTTTTTTCTATTTGCGGGTTGCTGTTCTTTGGGTTTGTTTTTAAAAGTGAAGTCGCTTTTTGACTCTTAAATAAATGATAATGCAGTGCATATATCCAGCTGAAATCCCCCCGCCTTATAATGCACACATTAGCCTATAGTCACCTCTGTGATGCGATAAACTCAAAACAAATCTAGCTTCATTTTACATGGATTTAGATCTGTGATTAACCACAGAAATAAATTTTCTAACCAAATCATTTGCAGTTGTTGGTTGGAGTTTGTTATCTCTTGTGTTTGTTATCATAGCTGAAAGCTAAAACATTTATTATTATTTTTTTTAAATAATGGAGAATTCAAAAAGGAGGAAAATATTGGCAAAAGTGGAGGAACATTTGCTTATGCTCGAAAAGGAGTTGACTGACTTGTTGGCAGTTAATTCTGAGAACATAGATTCCATGGACACTTTCTACTATGCTTGCGATGAGAATTTATCAAGTAATCATGAAGAAGAAAATTCCACTGATGTTTTTTATGACTGTAACATTCCATCATTTGATCATATCAATGAAAATTGGGATTCATATGATATGCCAGATAGTGACAGTATAGATCTTACAATGATGGACAGACGCTGATCTCCTCTTCTCGTGGCAATAACTGTTTTTCTGTTGGGGGAAATGTTATTGTGCAAAACATATTGTCACATTCCGACACCGTTAAAGTACTGTGTAATTCCTTTGAAAACGCCCAACCGTTTTTAACCTATCCAATGGACTCCTCACCATTCACTGCAAGGTATCCTGTAGAGTTACTGCAATCTTTCTGAGCTGTGTGAAAGCGAAATTTCGTTCTGTATCCACTCTGTGTATACAAAATGACAATAAAGAAAGTCTAAGTCTAAGTCTAAGTTCTTTTTGTCTTCAATTTATCTGAACACTTGCAGCTATTACTTCTGGAGGACTTAAAAACAAAAATGGTTATGTTACCACACAAGACTGGATATTTGGCATTGCCACTCCTGCACTAGTGCTTTGTTTTTTGTTTTTGTTTTTTGTTTTTTATTTGTTGTTATGCATGTATGAATTTCTATTGATGTGTATTTTTTTTCTTTAAGCATGTTGCCTTTTGCATTTGTTGATTTTGAAAATGGTGGAGGATTGGCAGTGATTCCGACCAAATGGTTTATCGGGCCTGAGGAGGATGAATGCTACTGGCCACCAGCAAAAGTTAAAATTGCAAAGGCGGTCATAGAGCAACAGGACCCACACTCTGACTGGGTAACCTACAAGTTGACTGTCAAGAGAAAAGCAGGTAGTGTAACCATCTTAATTAATGTATGATATGATGCGACATGATGAGCTCACCATTGATTTGGTTAGAATTTGTTCTCTGAAATGAAAGTAATTGTAACTCTTTCTTTTGTATCTCTCAGACAGCAACATACGAGATAGCCTGTATAAAATTGGTTGAGTTTGAACAGAACACAGATGTCCCGACAGAGTCTGATTCTGCGGAGAACATGGGAAGGGGGAAGCGCAAAAAGAGGTAAGGCTGTTTGGATTATGCATGTATGTTAGTGTCGTCTCCCAGCACCACACACACTGACAGTCTATGGAAACACTGATGTCTACATTGTATGATTATATGCACAACTGTGTCACCTGTTGTACAAAATATATTGTTTTAGTATTCTGTACCAAACTACTTTTAAAACACTTCAATTCACTTAACTGTAACAAATGAATTATCTGATTGTGCTGGTATATTTTAAAGGTCTAGGAGAGTGATTCTGTCCAGCGAGGAAGAAGATGATGATGACCCTACACCTCCACTACCTCCATCCACCCACAGGTATGTACTGAGACACCTCCTCTGCCTCCATCCATCCTCAGCTCTGTGCTGACGCCTCCATTGCCTTCATCCACCCACAGGCCTACACCTCCTCTGCCTCCATCCATCCTCAGGTCTGCCCCGACACCTCTACTGCCTCCAATTCTGACATGCAGTGATGTGAGTGAAACTGATTGGAATGTGTACTTTTCAATCGGGCCGTTTAATTGTCTGATTGAAGTGTCTGTGCTGACATCTCCTTTGCTCTATCCAACTGGTCTACAATGACAATTTTTTTGCTTGTACTCCTCCTTAGGTCAACCATTTCACCACCCGAAACCCCGCAAATGCAAATAAGGGACAACATCCTTGTTCACATCCTGACAGTCCTCGAGGAACTCAAAGAAGACAATCGAGTCACTAGAAGGATGCTACAAACCATGGCACAGCGTGGCAGCAGTGGTGACATCCTTTCTTTCATCCCAGATGGTTTCCACCTAAAGACAGTTAGGGAGGTCGAAGTAATGGAGGAAAAACTGTCTGACCCAAGCTTCATGTCTTAACTGGTATGTGTGTAAAGTCTAGGCTAGTGAAATTTCATTCAGTTTTATTGGGGTGCTGGCAGTAGATGTGATCTGAGCTGCAACAAATCATCAATAAATTAAACAGTAATCAATAATTCAATTAACTGGCAACAATAGTTTTCTTAAAGCAAAAAAGTCCTAATTCTATGATTTCAGCTTCATAAATAGGAATATCTTGGTCTTCTTTGTTCATTCATGGCCATAAACCGAGTATCTCTTTGTTTTGTGGACAGAACAAGAGATTTGGGAAGCACCAACATATTTCAAAATGTTTTAACATTTTATTATTATAGCAACCAATCACAATGTTGAAATAATCAACAATTATACATTAATCTATATCGGTAGATTAATCAACAATGAAAATAATCTAGATCCAGAGTTTGTCTTTTTGTCAGGTTTACTCCAGTGGTTATAAAATGATTTAGCTGGGGGTGCGCTCGTGGCGTAGCTGGTAGCGTGACCCATATTTGGAGGCCTTTGGTCTGACCCGCGGCCCTTTGCCGCATGTCTCCCCCCTTCCTCCGCCCCTTTCCTGTCAGTCTACTGTCAATAAAAGCGAGCCATTAAAAGCTGCAAAAAATTAAAAATGATTTAACTTTGTACTGACTTTGTTCCCCCTTAGGTACGGAATGGAAAGCGGGAATTCAGGACTTTAAAGCTGTTTGAAGTCATATTTGGTAAGTGCATGATGGATAATAATAACTGTAATATAGTAACTTTAGTCCAGAGAAATTTATACTAATTTATTGTGACCATAACATATATTTCCTGCAGGAGCTTTAAAGAAGAACACCTTAACCAGCCAGATCACCAGGAATCATGTGGAGATGGCAGTTTAGAAATGGCTGATCGGATCAAGGGACAGGGGAGGCAATAGACAGGTCCCTCCTTCTCCCACTAGATCCACTTCTTGCTCAGCGGAAGAAAATTTGTTATGGGACCTTTTTTTTCTGTTCCATTCTTTTTCTTGATTGTAGTGACTACTTGTCTATGAAAAAACTTAAAAGTAAACAAACAAAAAATAAATTTAAAGCAAATTGTCTCTTGATGAATAGTGGGTTTCTGGTTTAACGCAGTACAAAAAATTCTCAAAATACGTCAAAATGCAGTTCCGTGAGTTTATTCCAGGTTTCTTCAGGAAAAAATAAACTTGATACAAACTGAAAAACTACTTGCCACCTCTCCTGCCCTGGTTTCCTGAAAGGACTGGTAGATTGACAGACTGCAGCACTGGAAGACTGGTAAAAAATCATAAGCCCACCCACTTTCCTCCTGAGCTACCTGGAGTACATGTATTTATACACCAAATGAACTAAATAGTCTGAGTTCTAAAACAAAAATAGGGAAATAGCTCCTACATTGATGTATAACACTTTCATAACTGGTTATAATGGTTATTATAATCTGTATCACATTGTGTGTGCGTGTGTATTATGCATCTTATTTGATCTGTAAAATACTATTATTGCTTTTCATTTAATAAAAAAAGCTTGATTAATGGCATGGCATTTTTATTTTATATAGTGGATAGAGGCAACTCATGCTGCTTAACAAGCAGCACTCACATAAAAAATAATACATAATACAATAATAAAACAAAATAAAAACCCACTCCAAAATTAAATAGCCTGAAATAAAAAGGCTAGCCTGGGTACAGTGTAGGACATAAGCAAAGATAGGCAATGCAGCTTATCTAGCTATTGGTTAGATTGGATCTCAGTTGTCTTATGAATAAGAATCTCCATCTATAGGCTATTCAATAAGGGAGATTGTAACTCTTGTTTAGTAAAAATGTAATCAAAAATTTCCATCGTGGAGAGAGAAAACACTGAGGAACTCACGTGAAAGCTGCTATAGATGCTTTTCTAGCCCAGACACGGAACAGTGTAACTTTTTAATTAACATCTTTTGTATGACAAATATGAAATATATGAGGCACTCTATCCCCGTGGCAGTATTTGTATGTATTTGTGAGTAAAGATAAATCAATTATATCTATGAAAAAATCTTCATTTCTCTGTTAGCTTAAAAAATATGTACTGTCACTAAAATCAAGACACATATAGACAGTAATCCTATAGTGAAGGTGGGTTTTGCTTGATGAGAAAAATAAACTTTGCTTCTATATTTTTGGTTTACAGCATGTGATTTGCTTTTATGCTTCATGTTCCATTAATAAAACACCCAATAATGTAATAAAGCTCATGTCTCTACAATAAACTATCATGTTGCAACGTAAAACCGTCCTTTTTTTATTCAAGACATCTCTACGCTTCATTATTATTTTTTCTTCAGGCTTCCATTATGTTACATCGATGCTTTTATTTTTAAATATTTTCCTACACTTCCGGGCCAGCCGTGAAACCGGCTTTATCTTTTAAATCGAGAAGGACCTCGCTGCAGCCTTGCGGAAAGGGGCGGGGACGGACCACTGTCAGTCCCATACCTTATATGGAAATGGGACTATTGCACTCCGGAAATGAAGGGGGCGCTATTTTCATAATCACTAGTACCTTAAAGAAGCAGAGTTGAGAAGTCGATTGAAAGAAGTAGAGGTTCTTCCACTGATGTTCCGCAAACGATCCATAATGCAAAACCTACGAAGTCAGCAAAAGGTATTTTTACCTTCTTAAAACTTGTTTTCACATAGTAAATCATTTTTTAGATTAGGTTGAAAATATAATTAACAGCTGTAGACAAGTGAAATTCGTAATTTATACAAGGAAGGCTAACATGTAGCATAGATAATTATTTTCCTGCAGGGCACCATTAGATGGAAATAGAAAAGTAGATAACATGTATATTTGAGAAATGTATTATATGTTCAAACTTTGTTTGTTATTTTAATCACACAGATCCACGCATCTATCTATTTGCAACATATTGATGTCCCCTTTGCTCATACAATGCCGATGAGTCGCACAAGGTACAGAACCATATAGCAAAAGCTGCTATGGCTCAACATACGGTATGTAAAATAACACTTGAAAAATATAAAATATTTTTTTACATGCTTATCAGTTTTCAAGTGTTTTTCTTTTATTTTTAAATATGTTTTTGGAACACGAATGTTACATTTCTGGAAAGTCAAATATTTTTTATAAACTAACAGCTGTCATCATATGTGGGTGTAGTACCCAGATGTGATGCTCTAATAACGAGTAGCACTGCTTCAATATATTTTTAATAAGTAACTGTGCAAAAAAACAAAAAAAAAACCACACAAGTAAGAGTAACAAAGTATTTTGTGAGATGGCTATTATTAAGTCCTGTTTTACTGATCATAATGTGCGATGTAATATTGCCCATTTATTTCAGCAGACATGAATAAAAATGAAGTTATGTACACTGTTCGGCATTTTCTAACCAAAAATGAAAAATATTATTACAAGAAAACAAATTAAGGTTAGAAAAAACCTAGCATGAACAACATTTATCTGTGTATCGTGTTTTATTTTTTTATAGGTTAAAATGTGTTCTTCATTCAGTTAAATTACACGCATTGGGTTGCGTATTGAGTAAATCTAATTAGTTAATACCTGCCCTTGGCTGTTTGAGCAATATCACTTTTACAATTTCAATAAATTTTTTGCAGAATATATATCTGTTAACTGGAAGCCATTGTGACTTCTAAAATTAATTGTTAAATCCTACAAAACAGTAACAATAAAGTTAAAAAAATCTACAGTGATTAATTTCAAACATGCCTTTTTTATACCAATCATTTGTATATTTCCTGATGAGTACTAACCTTTTCCTTTTATGTCAGTGGCTATTACGATTTGTCCTTAAATTTACGTTAAAGTTAAATTTACAATGTGCAAATGACACTAAAACCCTAAATGATTTAAAACAAAAATTAAATTCATTATTTGGACAGCATTTTGTATACCATTAGAGATGGAAAGGATAAGATCTTGAGCGATATAAAGTATTAACTATCGTTTAATGCTCTTCACCATGCAGGTGCAAAGGATATCGCCAATCTTACAGGTAAGATTCATTCATAATCACGTGTCATAGCAATTTATCTGGTATGACTGTCTTGCAATGCACCTGTTTTTTTTATTTTTTTTATTTTCAGATGCCTTTGAATGGACTTGAAGCTGTTCTCCAGGAGGTGGTACTAGCACAGGGAGACAAACTTACCTCACCCTGGCATGCCAAGACACACCTTGGCATCGACCTTCAAGTGCTTTGAAGCCATTGTGTCTGACCCAGTTTCCGGGAAGAAGACTCACTTTGCTTGGCTGGATGGTAAGGACCTTTGAATATTTTCACTTTAAACATGCAAAATTAGATTTGAACTACATGAAATATATTTTTTATTAACAGGTGAGATCCACTGGGGTAAATTTTAAGTCATTCAAAGCAGAAAATCGGATTCCTTTTGGGGTCGAAACGTGTTCTTCCTGCAACCGGCAATATAAAGACTGTGTGGGCTTCACCAGAAATGGAAGACGAGGGGAGTACCCTCGTTACTACTGTGATGCCCTACCCGGACGCTGCCCTGAATGTCAATAATGAATGCATCAGTTGTTTTCCAGTCTTTCACATATTTCTGTTGTCACACATTGTTCGTTTTTTTTTTGTGTGTGACATGCCATTTTAAAACATTTCTGATGAAGCACATTTGCCTTTTAACTTGTGCAGTCATTCGTTTTGAGTTATTTCAATATTATGTAAATTTTTGAATGTTCTTTTTGTTGTAGCTCATTCATTCATTTAGTTTTCATGGAAATATTGTCGGTTCCAGAAAAAGTTACATTGTGGCTGTAAGATGTTCAAAAGAGAGTACAACCAATAAAGTTATTGTAACTATACTGTAACAGCATTGTTTAACATTTTGATAATCTTGTTTTAAAAATTTGACATACAATCAAAGTTAATAACTTGCAATATTTTATATGTTTAAATAAAATGTTTCCTAAAATCTTTGAAAAATGACTGGAATCAATAGAAATTTTCTTTACAAACCTGACATACAGCTAAGTTGTTTATGTTTTACCAGTCAGAATTAGATTTTTTTTTTGTAATAAAGCAAGCACATAGAAAAACATTGTTCGGTTACATAGTCATATTACAAACATATGATTAATGTATGCTGAACAAAGGTGGAGACCAGATGGAGGTGAGGAAAGCTCAGGTGAGGAGCAATTGCACACATCAAGCCGGACTTTATGAAGGGTGGAGGAGATGAGACCGCCGCCGTTAGGCTGGGACAGAGGTGCATGATCAAGTGATTCGCTGAGCAGATAAGATGAAGATAGTTATAGTTAGAATTTACACATTGGTTTAACTTATGTATCCAGTGACTTTATTCAAAAAGGTTTTCATATAGAAAAAAAACCCTCATCCACAGCGGATCATTCTCTCTGGCGGTTACCAGCACCATGTCTAATGACGGATTCCGAGCGCCAAAGATTATTTCTTGTCAAATTAACTTTCTAAAACCTATCTCTGTGTGAGTCTTTCCAGGTTGAAGCTACATTTAAAGTTTTAAATGAATCCGTTTTGGTTTTGCAAAAAGTGGATATTTAAGGTATTTGGAGCGCAGTTTATGAATCGATTGCAATTGGTAGAATTGATGTGGAAATTCTAAATGGAATAGTGGGACAACAATCAGTTTTCTGTAGAAAAGTTTCCAATGAGACATTATGGTAAACAATGATAATAGTTGAGCCAGGTCGCCTGCAAAGAAGTATATCTTAGTTTTCGGAATGCCACTTGTTAAAAGTTCAAAAGTCCTTTGGTTTGTTTGTAAATTGTATTCACAATGTGAATAATAAGAGAAATATTTGGCAAATAAACAGAACAAAAGTGCACTGTAAATGGACATACTAAGTTGGAAAAAATTGTTGTCTAAATGTCTTACCGACCAAACCTCTTTTCTATTTAGTCCTTATTAAATAAGGCAAAGACTATATTATTTTAGATTTGAATTTATTTATTTTAAGAGTACCATTCACAACATCAAAATCTGTTATTCGAACTTCAGCACCAGCAAGTATTTGGTTATATCTATTTTCTTAATCAACGCTGGAGATAGGCACCAACCACCCCCGCGACCCCATAAGGGATTAAGTGGGTCAGAAAATGGATGGATGTTTTCTTAATCTGCGATGGACTGGGAATCTGTCCAGGATCCACCGCAGCAGCCCTAACGATCCCACTATAGGGATAGGCGTGGATGGATAAATGTGTTGTAAATGTAATGTACATTTGTCTCTAAAATATTAATTTGATTTATGGTTGGCAAACAAATGGCGTTATTAATATTATAATTATTATAACACGGCTGGTACAGGAAATAGTGTCACTAGCGCCCCCTTCATTTCCGGAGTGGAATTGTCCCATTTCCATATAAGGTATGAGACTGACAGTGGTCCGTCCCCGCCCCCTTTCCGCAGGCTGCAGCGAGGTGTACTTGTTTAAATCCGAAGGAGAAAATGGAAAATGGAATTGGCGAAATCCAAAAACGGGCCGTTTTTTTTCATTAAAATTTTCTAGTTTTTCGGTTCAAAAATGTAGTGACAGGAAAGAAAAACATGGCTTTGTTTATGACAGTGACAGCTGCGTCCTTCAAAGGCATATGCGTGCAGAGTACTTAAAAGGCAACAAGGCAGTGTGTATTTCCGGTTGGTACAGACTGACCGAGCAGGCAGCTCCCCCTGCTGTCTGATCAAGGGTACTACCCACAAGTCACAGATCATTTTTTACCGTTGGGGCGGTTGTGTCAAAAGTGAAAATGAAGGCGTAACTTGTAAAGATGAATTTGTGACTCACAGGAGCAGATTCGTGCAGTTGTACTTGTTGATTTGTATTTGTGTTAAGGGAAAAAAATATTAAAAAATATTTTTTTGAAGATTTTAATACACGTGTTTGAATTTGTTTTGCAACTTTTGTTTTAGATCAACTGTAGCAGAACTGAATGACAGACACTTATGATGTGCAACTCACAGAACACAATTTGTGTACTTGTACTCAAGAATTTGAAGAGGTGTAACTTTATTTTGTACTTGTGACAGATTTAAAAAAATCTACAATTACAAAACACCAAAATTACAATGCACAAATAGTTTAGCAACAATAGTTCTGGACCATTTGGAGCAAAACTGAGAATGTAAGAGGTTTTTGATGTACAACTCACAGAACACAATTTGTGTACTTGTACTCAAAATTTGAAGAGGTGTAAAAAAATTTGTACTTGTAATTTTTTTTTTTAGAATTTAACTTCCTCTACAACTTCAAATTCACACTTACAATGCACAAATAGTATTGGAACAAAATAACCTTCATACTTAATGGCCAAGTTGAAGTCTGGAGTCTGTCAAGAGGCAAGAAATGCCAGGAGAGAATCTGTGCTTGTCTGCCTACTTACTTTTGGACAAATTCAATTCAATTCAACTTTATTTATATATCGCCAATTCATGAAGCATGTAATCTCAAGGCACTTTACAAAGTCAAATTCAATCAGATTATACAGATTGGTCATAAATTTCCTATATAAGGGAACCCAGTTGATTGCATCAAAGTCCCGACAAGCAGCATTCACTCCTGGAGAAGCGTAGAGCCACAGGGAGAGTGGTCTGCATTGTCCATGGCTTTGCAGCAATCCCTCATACTGAGCAAGCATGAAGCGACAGCGGAAAGAAAAACTCCCCATTAACGGGAAGGAAAAACCTCCAGCAGAACCAGGCTCAGTATGAACGGTCATCTGCCTCGACCAACTGGGGGTTAGAGAAGACAGAGCAGAGACACAATAAGAGGGACAAAAAAGCACAGAAGCACACATTGATCCAGTAATCTGTTCTACATTAGAGGGTAATAGCGGGTGATCTGTCTTCCCTGGATGATGTCACAGCTAACAGAACGCCAGACCAGGTGTACCTACTATGAAGAAAAAAAGAGAGAGAGAACAAAAAGTTAAAAGCTGAAATAACGACAAGCAATGCAAAACTGGAGAACAGTAGAGCTCAGTAGAGTGAGAAAAGTAGACCCTAATGTCCTCCAGTAGCCTAAGCCTATAGCAGCATAACTATAGAGATAGCTCAGGGTAACCTAAGCCACTCTAACTATAAGCTTTGTCAAAAAGGAAAGTTTTAAGCCTAGTCTTAAAAGTATGCACGATGTCTGCCTCACAGACCAAAACTGGGAGTTGGTTACACAGCAAAGGAGCCTGATAACTAAAAGATCTGCCTCCCATTCTATTTTTAGAGACTCTAGGAACCACCAGTAGACCTGCAGTCTGAGAGCAAAGTGCTCTGTTAGGAACATACGGGGTAATCAGAGCTCTGATACATGATGGAGCTTGATTATTAAGGGCTTTATACGTTAGAAAAAGAATTTTAAATTCTATTCTTGATTTAACAGGAAGCCAATGAAGGGAAGCTAAAATTGGAGAAATATGATCCCTCTTGTTGATTTTCATGAGCACTCTTGCTGCAGCATTTTGGATCAGCTGAAGACTTTGAACTGCATTTTGTGGACTTCCTGATAGTAATGAATTACAATAGTCCAGCCTTGAAGTAACAAATGCATGGACGAGTTTTTCAGCATCACCCCTGGACAGAATGTTTCTAATTTTGGCGATATTCCGGAGGTGAAAAAAGGAAACTCTGGAAACCTGTTTAATATGGGATTTAAATGACATGTCTTGGTCAAAAATAACACCAAGATTTTCTACTTTATTACCAGAGGCCAAGTTAATGCCATCCAGATTAAGTGATTGATTAAGAAGTTTATTTTTTTGAGGACTCTGGTCCAAAGATTACAATTTCTGTCTTGTCAGAATTTTAAATGCAGGGAATTTAAAGTTATCCAGCTTTTGATGTCATTAAGACATGACTGCAGTCGAAGTAATTGATTGGATTCATCAGGATTTATGGATAAATATAGCTGAGTGTCATCAGCATAACAGTGGAAATTAATCCCATGCTGTCTGATAATTTTGCCAATCAGAAGCATATATATAGTAAAGAGAATTAGTCCAAGGACTGAACCCTGTGGTACTCCACAAGTGACCTTAGAGTTTGAAGAAGATTTATTATTAATATGAACAAACTGGAATCTGTCCAATAGATAAGATTTAAACCTGCCTAATGCTTTCCCCTTAATCCCTACAGTATGCTCAAGTCTTTGTAAGACAATATTGTGATCAACTGTATCAAATGCAGCACTGAGATCTAACAGGACAAGTATAGACACAAGTCCATTATCTGAGGCCATGAGAATATCATTAGTGACCTTCACCAGAGCTGTTTCAGTGCTATGATGAGCTCTGAAGCCTGACTGAAACTCCTCAAGTAGGTCATTACTTTGTAAATGTTCACAAAGTTGATTAGCAACTACTTTCTCAAGAATTTTACATAAGAAAAGAAGATTAGATATAGGTCTGTAATTTATTAACTCATCTTGATCAAGAGATGGTTTCTTAAGTAAAGGTTTAATAAAATATACTTTAAAAGCCTGTGGTACATATCCATTTACTAAGGATAGATTAATCATGTCTAAAATAGGGCCACTGATCAAAGGGAATACCTCTTTAATCAACTTGGTTGGGATTGGGTGTAACATACAGGTAGAAGGTTTAGATGAAGCTAAAATTTTAGATTGCTCAGAAAGCTCTACTGCTTCTAAACAGTTCAAACACTGCACAGGTTCTAAAGATTCCTCCAACGCTGCCTCACTTACTGAGGACAAGGTAATCATGTGTAGCAGCATAAATGGTACGCTGCCACTTTAAGGCTAATTTTGGCTGTTGCATATAAGCAGGTCTCCACCTGCCACAAGGGTGCTTGCTTCGTGATGTCGAATCCTTCTGCTTCCTTTGTTTGTCAAACTGTGCTGGTTAAGCGTGGCTGTTTCATTGTTTGTTCAGCTTTAATAGTAGCCATTAATGCAAACTGGTCTGATCTGTTAAGCCTCCTTTGCTGCTCCTCCAACATTTGGACCGATCTGTCCTGTTGTTTGTTTGCTGGTGGGAAGGTAAGGGCTAACGTGGCTAGGTAACATCCACCCCATGTAAACAAAGCCTTTACATAGCATTTTTTTTACAGCTACACTGCATAGGTGAAATTGTGGATCTGTTTATCGGGCAGTGTGTTAACTTACCAGGTCACAGGTAAGCAGCTACTGTAAATCATAGTTTTCGTCAGCAAGTATAGTAATAATCTGCTCTATTTTTGTAGCCTCCTGATGAGTCTTGGATTGACACTCGCTGCTGTTTTGCCTCTAAAGAACCGTTTTAAAAGACCTACCTGAACTTTCCCCTGCTGCCGGGAGCATTGATGGCACTACTAATGGGATAAAGTGCAATATTGTAGTGCTTCTGTATTATTGTTTTACTCATATTGTTAGATTTCTGTCTTTCTTTTAGGGACTGAGGCTTGTGTGGTGGTGGTGGTGACCCCTGGTGGCGGTGTCTTGTCTTGTGTGTTTTGTTGGAGCACCCTTTTTTTCCCCTTTTCCAGTGAAGATCCCTTTTCTTCACTGGATTCTGCCCCTTTTCTCACCACTCCCCCCCCCCCCCATTGGTAAACCTCAGTTTCCTTTGAAATTTAAACATTTTACTGTAATCAATTTTGTTAAAAATGCATTCACTGTTTTAACCATTTAACTTCAGGTTATTGTTAATTTAAACCTATTGAAGTTTAATACATTTTTGTAGAGCTATCTGGATCTTGTCTCATTTCCAGCAGAACTTACCTGTGTCTTCATTACTATTAGATTTTCTTGGAGTTATTCCAGGTGGCGTTGTTGGTTTCCCATATTGTCAACTTTAACATCCCACATTTGGGGTTCATAATAAAGAAAATCCACCCCAGGTTGCCACACATGTTTGGGAGGATGCCAGTTATTTTATTTTTAATGGAATCAATTTTATTTATGAAGAATCCCATAAAGTCATTACTGCTAAGAGCTAAGGGAATGGATGGATCAATGGAGCTGTGACTTTGAGTAAGTTTGGCAACTGTACTGAAGAGAAATCTAGGATTATTTTTATTCTCCTCAATTAATGATGAAAAATATGCTGCTCTAACTCTGCGATGGGTCTTTTTATACAACAGTAGACTCTTTCCAGATTAGGTAGGCTTCCTCTTGGTGTGTAGAGCGCCATTTTCTCTTCAATTTCCTAACATTGTGCTTCAAGGAACGTAGCTCTGAATTAAACCAGGGAGCCAGCTTCCTGTGAATAATCACCTTCTTTTTCAAGGGACCTACATTGTCTAATGCAGAACGCAATGAGGAATTCACACCGTTAACAAAGACATCTATCTGTGAATGGGAAGAAACAATATTGCTGCTATCTGCAGGGTATTTCTGCAATTCTGAAGATATTAAAAGGGGGACAGACTCTTTAAAGTTTGATAGCATTATCCGATAAATATCTACTATAATTGAACCCTCTTTTGGGGTTGGAGAGCTTTAGATTAAACTCAAATGTTATTAAAAAATTATCAGATAGGACAGGGTTGTGAGGAAATACTGTTAATTCTTCACAATCAATACCATTTGTCAGCACAAGGTCTAAAGTATGAAGCCAAGAGTGTGTCGGTTTATACACATTTTGAGCAAAACCAATTGAATCTAGGATAGTTTTAAAGGCTATACTAAGGTTATCACATTCTGTGTCAACATGAATGTTAAAATCCCCCACTATAATA
This sequence comes from Fundulus diaphanus, assembly GCA_037039145.1. NCBI lineage: Eukaryota > Metazoa > Chordata > Actinopteri > Cyprinodontiformes > Fundulidae > Fundulus > Fundulus diaphanus. The sequence continues at coordinate 38,273,877 of CM073137.1, forward strand.
ACCCTGTCAGTGTTTAACACCAAATCAGATAAGAAGTCTGACAACTGATCCAAAAACTGAGTGTAAGGGCCTGGTGGACGATACAAAACAACAAACAGAAGAGGTTTTATTGCTTTGCAGTTTGGATGAGGGAAACTGAGGGTTAAATGTTCAAAAGAACTGTAGTTATTAATTGGCCTGGGACTAATTAATAAGTCAGACTGAAAGATGGTTGCTACTCCTCCTCCTCTTCCCGTAGATCTGGGACAGTGGAAATTTGAATAATTGGAGGGAGTTGACTCATTTATACTAACGTAGTCCTCTTGTAGCCAGGTGTCTGTGAGACAAAATAAATCAATCTGATTATTGTCAGGACTCGGCGAGCAGAGCCGCGCAGTCTCTGCCGGCCCTGCTCTCTCTCCGCTTTTTCCACAGGTGACGGCAGTTGACGGGTGGGCGGGGCGCGCACACCTGCAGCGTGTTCAGCAGCGCTGAGCTGCACTATAAGTTCAGCGCACAGACAGCAGGAGGACGCCAGAGTATTAACCGTTGTCGGTATGCTTAAGCGGCCACAGTCCCTCGACTAACCGAAACTTTCTCTAAAGTTTCTGCCTTTGTGTGTTTCCCAGGTCCACTCTTGTGCTCCCGTGGCTTCCCTGGTCTCGCCTAAACGGGCTGAAGAAGAACCTCTCCGGATCAGTCTGGTTCCTCCTACTGTCTCTGGACCCGCCAGCGCTGCTCGAACCCTGCCCTACGCCTACGCCCACCTGTCATCTGTTCGTACCACTCCACCTGGAGCTGAGTCCACTCCGCTTTCCCCCCGGTCCGGTTCCCGAGCCTTTGTGGTAAGCTGGCACCCCTCATTTTCACCTTCGCCCCGTGTTTAGACTCATTTAATTACTTTCTCCCTTGTTTCCTATATCGTTCGAGTCCTCGCTCGAGTTATCTCCCCACGAGTCTCTCATCCCGTGATCGTTCTACTGAGTACCTATTCTCACCGCGTGATCGTTCCACTGAGTACCTATTCTCACCCTGTGATCGTTCCACTGTGTACCTGTTCTCATCCCGTGATTGTTCCACTGAGTATATATTCTGCAGTTTTATTAATAAACATCTTAAACTGCTTCCTGTGTGCCGGTGTGCTCTGTATGTGGGTCAAATACATCAAACCAATCATGACAATTATCAGAAATCAATTCATTAACTAACAAAGTCTTTGGAGGGAGAGACCATATATTTAATAGAGCACATTTAATTGTTTTGTTTTTTGGTTCAAGTTGAGTCGTATTGATTTTTCTTAGAGTTTTATGATTTGTTCCTTTTAGATCCGTTTTTGATCTGTTTACTTTTGGCCATGGGAAAGACACTGTCTCAATAGGGTAATGGGTGGGTAACAGTACAGAAGCTGCAGAGAGGTGTGTTAAACTACGGCTCTGCTTCCTGGTCTGGACCCTGGGTTGTCAGCATTTAGGAGAACTAATAAATCCGGCCAGATTCCTAGAAAGAAGAGCTGCACCATCCAAAGTGGGATGGATGCTGTCTCTCTGGATCAGACCAAGTTTGCCCCAAAAAGTTCGCCAGTTATCAATGTAGCCCACGTCGTGTTCAGGACACCACCTAGACAACCAGCAGTTGAATGATGACATGCAGCTAAACATGTCATCACTGGTCAGATCAGGCAGGGGACCAGAGAAAATTACGAGTCCGACATTGTTTTAGCAAACTTACACACCGAAGCAACACCAACTTTAGTGACCGCCGATCGGCGTAACCGGGTGTCATTACCGCCATAACCGGGTGTCATTACCGCCAGCGTGAATAACAATCTTACTGTATTTATGCTTATCCTTAGCCAGCAGTTTCAGGTAGGATTTGATGTTGCCCGTTCTGGCCCCTGGCAGGCATTTTACTATGGCCCCTGGTGTCTCTAGTGCCACGTTTCTGACTATTGAGCTGCCAATCACCAGGGTCGGCTTCTCAGCGGGTGTGTCGCTGGGTGGGGAAACTTTGTTAGAAACACAGACGGACGGGTTGGTGGTGACCTACGAACCGTCACCCAGCAGGCCTGGTTACCCAGCTGCTCGGGTGCTGCTGCTGGAGGACCGCTATGTGAAGTTACTCTATGTGGCTCCACGCTAGCAAAGGGCCGGCTATCAGCTGGTTTTTCAACAGCACGGAGCCGGGTCTCCAATTCTGACACCCTCGCCTCCAAAGCTACAAAAACACTACATTTATTACATGTATCATTATCACTAAAGGAGGCAGAGGAATAACTAAACATCTGACACAGAGAGCAGGAGATAGGGGGAGACTTAGGCAGAGACGGAGAAGTGGATGGAAGAGTAGGGGAAGAAGCCATTGTGAGGCTAAAGCTAGCCTAGGCTAAAGCTAGGCTAGCGCCCTCTTACCATGCCGAGAAAAGAAAACCGTGTGAAACACGAGGAGTTCCCAAACGTGATGTGCAGCAACAGATAATGTTTTAAAAGTGCTTATGTGTTAGAAACAGGTGTTACAGCAAAGAGATTAAAGATAAAAGCGAGAGAGTCTGGAGCAACAGACCGCAATTCACACCGTGACAACAGGAAGTGATACAATACGCCTTACCGCAAACAGGAATTGTAGTTTCACGACTTATTTCAAATCTTTCAACAACAGGGAGCAAATAGAAAGGAAAAAGAGAATGAGGAAGCTATTAGCAGTGTGGAATATCACTTAGGATTACAATGGAAAATGGAAAAGAAAAATGGCTGAGTGAATCTGGGGTTTGTCAATGCAATGCACCTCAATGCAAGGGATGAGAAGACAAAACAATAACTAATTCAACTGTTTCACAGGAAGTGCCAGCCATCTCACAAAACCTTGCTGGGTTGCAAACAGGTGATCCACGGGATAACAAATGGGGAATCTGGTTTGGTGTTATTAGTTGTATTGGGGAAAAACTCCCTGTTTGTTCAGGTTTTCCAAAAAATTGTTCATTCTTTGGTTTGATATTTTTTGTTGCTGCTTTGGTATGAGCAGTGTTTGCAGGGATGATAGAAGTTTGGGCTTCAGCTCTGTGGCAAAGCTCAGTTTCAGGACTAGCAGCTGCACATATTAATATGGAAGAATGGAAAGTGTGTCCCCCTGAGGGGGACACACTTTGGAAATGTTTGATATAAATTCAGCTCCCTTTGATACCAAACACTGCACAAAGAACGAGCTGTCTAGGGAAGCCATTTTGCACAATTCAAAATACCAAAAGAGAATATGCAAAAAGTGCACTATCCTTATTTAGATAAGTACAGTGCTTTAATTGAGCCGGTATGGACTGGTACACAGTACTGGCACTTCTAAATAATGCCCTTTAGCGCACCGGGACTTTTTTCTAGTGTTTGCCGCGTACCGGGACTTCTACCCACATCCCTGCCCCCTGCTGTCCTCTCCACAGTTCACAGCTTATAGCCTTTTTGGTGATTAAAAAAATCGCCTCATAGAAATCCATTGTCTTGGTGCACAACGCGTGCCGTACAATCAAGTGGGAGTAGGCGCTTCGCATGAGTAAGGAAAAGCAGAGGAAAATGATCATGGCTGTGATGTTTACCTGGCTCCAAGAGGGTTCAAAGAGGACCTGAACTGGAGCTGAGTTGAATGATAACTCTGAACAGTCCTTCACTACACAAGAAGATGGAGGTCGCACTTAGCTGGCATTAGCGCCTCCAACAGCCATTTGGGACCCTGAGCACAATGCTGTGTGGTGCCCCCCACTTGGAAATGAACAATAATACAGGATTTTTCAGTGTTTATCTCTTTATTTCCAAGGTAACTCCTCGGTGTTAATGTTTTGAAAACAATTACAATAAGTAAGAGGAGAAATGAAAATCTTGAGAAAACATTAAACAAATTTTGTATGAACAATGATGCATATACTCCCACACAAGATAGGTCTGTTTTACATATCATGGAGGAACATTATCAAAGACAATAGATTTTAGGTGGGATTAAAATGAGAGAAGAAATAAAGTACAATGAATAAAATGCAACAATGGGCAGTTTAATACAAAACTAGAACTCCTCCTATAAAGTACTCTTAGAATAAGAGTTATTTTTTGTATTTGTTTGATGACAACCCCTAAAACATCATAAACCGACCACTATGACCATGACACGTTTTGTTTTCCTGAGGAAGATTCATTAGGAGCTCATTAATATATAACAATATGTTTTAAACACTTTCATTTTAAATATATAGATATTATGATTACTATAACTATGATATTACACACACACCCTCCCGCCCCGTCCCCAGAAAAAAAAAGTGTTTGGGCACTTCTTTTTTTTCCACTTAAAGCACTGTGTAAATATTTGTGTTTTGATCTTGCTTCACCCCCTGAACTGATAGGAGGTAGATCTTTCTGTGGTCAGGGTTAAAAAATATAAAGCTAAATATCTGTCATCCCCTGTAAGGCAACAAAAATACATGGCAGACAGCAAACACTGGGACCCAAACCACTAATGTGCAGCGTGTGCTTGATGCACATCCCTCCTGCATCCATTCAGCTACTTTGGTGGTTTGTCATGATTAGTTTGTTTATCACACAGAAGGCAGAGCTGGATTTAAAAGCTAAACAAGCATCTCTTATAGTGAGATCAGCGCTGAGTGGTGACCAAATAAAGTTCTGGGGTCATTGCAGAAACTCTGAGTATTTAAATCATGTGTTTATGGGAACTAACTTTCCCAGTTTAGAAAGCCAGCCAAGTCTAACTGGGAGTTAGGCGACATGGTAACAGACACTGTAAAGACAACAATAGGTAGGATTTTTTTTAACTATCATGATGTGTCTGATGTGAGTTTCTTTCCTTCTTTACCTCAAGTTGATCATAAAACAGTTTATTTTTCTGTAATGTTTTGGGTCAGGAGAGAATATTCTGATTTAGACTATGTTGAGACAGTGATGTTTTCCAAAAGCAGAGTGTTTATTCATAAAACAGTTAAATCAGTTAAATGGGAGTGTTAAGGAATGTTGTTACTACAGAGACATTCTGTTTTAATGAAGGTTGAGATAGCTACAACTTTCAAAGAGGGAGATAAGCAGGTGTAAATCAGCAAGAAAGAAGCAGACGGAAACCAGATAAGATGACCCTGACTGGAGACCAGACGAGAGGGAGACCAACACTGCAGGCCCTGGTGTAACAGCTGAGTGGTGCTTCTCCAGCTCCCATTAATTGAAAACCTCCCTCCGGTCATTGCAGGTAATATTAAAAATAATGATAACTATTTAAAATAATAGTAACATAGATCGGTCCAGGGTTTATGCCACCTCTCATTGACCACTGGAGACAGGCACCAGCCCCCCTGACCCTGCATGGATAAGCAGGTAGAGAAAATGGTTGGAAGGAATAACATTGATGACAATTATGAATATTATTTATAGTGCTGTTTAAGTGTTTAAAAATTCTACAAAGGTTAAAAAACATAATAGTTACATTTAAAAAATTACATCAATCCTGAAACCTGAACTGTTCAGTCTGTACAGGACCCGTACGGTAAGACTTATAGTGTGATTTATCTCCAAACAGCTGGATTTACCTCCACCAACACTTTACAACAGCCACTAGACCAAAATATTGCAAACCAAGAAAGCCCAAAAATAATTTAGTACAACATAACTGTGCTTTGATCACTGGACATGGGCACCAGACCCCCTGCACACCTGCAGCGATAAGGAAGTGTAGATTATTGATAAATGGATGGATAAGGTAGAACCCATATATAGGAACAATGAGGCAGGGAGAAAAGAATTCCTCGTGTTGTCAACCACCACCACTGGATGATGAGTGACCCCATGTCCCTGATCAAACGGGACAGCCATTGTTTTGGATGATCTGTCCCCGATTTTAAAATAACTAAAGCAAAAACAGCTGTAATGATAGCTTGTCTCGCCAACAAACGGGCCGTCGGGCAATGTCACAACGGCCGTTTTGGTCATTAGCATTTGGTCTGCATAGTTATGAAGGCACACAGACAAAAACGTTTATTCCCGCTGTTCCCCTCATTTTACACACTCAAATTGCTGTGCACCTGGTATGAAGATCAGCTTTGTACATGTTAAGTAGTTTTACACATGTTTTAATACGTGCAAACCTTTTGAAGATAAGGCCCTCAATGTATAAAAAGGATGTCACTCATTTTAGTCACAGGTTTATTTATTGCTGTTACAAAACAACATAAAACTAAGTTTTACATGACATATCAGACAATACAACGAGGTATGCATTTGGTCATTGGACTAAAAATCCAGTCTCCATCTGAATAAAAAGAAAATCTCTTTATGAGAAATAACATTCAAAAACTGATGGTTACAACTTACAATTTTTTTGTATAAATATAAATTATGAAAGCATCATAACGCTTATGTTTAATCCCTACATGTCCTGATATACTGTCTGATGCTACAATGGCCATAATGACCTTTCTGTAGTAGGGGAACAAGGTTCTCCCTGTTAAAGCATTGGTTCTGGTCAGGATTAGAGATGGTGACTTCAACTCAGCCTTTTAATCTACAAAATGATCATCATGAGCTTTATTGTTTGGCCTTATTTCATCTCCTTTGTCACTTATATGGTTCACCCAGACAGCGTTCTGTTGACTGGCCCTAAAATAATACGGACAGATTAGACGGGTAACCATAATTCCCTGAGTGATGTCTGACACTCCAACTGGCACAGTTACTGTCAAAAACTTGTAAAGCTGAAAGTATGATGAATGAGCCAGAGAATGAACAGGTATATTTAAAGGTTGTAATTGGATTCTTCCAGAGGAAGTGGTGAAAGCTTAGGAGTTAGAGTTTGCACTTCAGTCATATTAAATCATGGTGCCGGTGAGAGGCTCACATCCTCTCATCATGGCCATCCGTGTCAGATGAGGAGCTTGCACAGGCATATCCAAGCTGGTATATACAACAATAATAATGTTAAAATAACAAATGGCTTCAGTGAGTTTTAACTAAATAAAACTGGATGCACAACCTTGAGTTGAGTAAGTTTTGAGTAAGTTTGTTCCATCGTCAAGAGCACATCAGAATCAGACAGACTGACCCATAGGAGGCAGCCCCAACAGCAGCAGCAGAGATTTGCGATCTCTGAACTCTCCTTACCTTTCTCTGCCTGCTTCCAGCACGCAGCTATTGTGTGAGGGTCATGAGTGGCCCAGAGGTTCAATGAAAAGGTATGGATCCAGTTTTTCCCCGCTGGTACTTTGCCTGAATCTGATGTATATAATAACTTGTAGGAGGCTAGCAACATAAGCAGACAGAGCCTGGGATTGGCAAATTTGACTCATTTCCTATAGGCACACCAACTAAAATAATGGAAAGCTGTCCTTCATTTCTTTAACCTTTCTTCATTTTGTTAAAACACTTTCCCAGGCATGACCTTTAAGTGCAGATTTTTGTCAAACATTCAAAACATGTAAAACAGTAACTTCACTCTTTCTCAAAGTCCTTGACCATAACAACAGTCTGAGCATTGTAAAACCCAAACTGAGCAATTCATGAAACACTTTAGGTTTCATAACACACAAAAAGTACCTTGAAGACATCACAGAGGGCCAACTTCACTTTCTCCTAAAGAATATGACTTTTTTTTTTTTTTTTTTTACAACCGTGAGCTTTTCAAAGCCCGCTGCAAAAGTTTATAACATGAGCACCATTGTAGGAAAAGTATTTTCTCTGAAAGCAGACTTTCCACTGGATACCAGGGCACAATCGTGATGCAACAGTCTGGAGAAACAGCCAGAAACAGTCAAAAACAGCCAGACAAATACAGGCTACCACAAGATATGCCTAAGGCACACAATGGTACTGAGCAAGTGAAGCAACTGCACTGCTCAAGGGTGCAGACTTTTTCATTCTGGTCACAGCCTACATTCAGACAAATTGCCAAGGTCTTTATAAATTCTCAATTACTTTTTTCTCCATCTTAACACAATCTCATCAGTCGGATGGTATTCAGTCACATTTGAATCCAGCCATAGCTGAGATATCCAGTTGGGTATGTTTAAGGCTAACCTAGGGGTAAATTTGGAGCAGTTGTGTCTCCATGGGAAGAGTATCTCAATCGAAAGCTTTTGTATTTGATCCACCCTACCACATGCCTATATGTTTGTATGGATATTGTGAAGGGGGCTTTGAACTAAAAACAACCTGTTTCATCTCAGTCTATTTCCCATTAAAAAATAACATTTTAAAAAGACGTAAGTGACAAGAAAACTACAGAAGAAGCTTCCATTATTCAGTCTAGATTTGAGTTTTTTTAAGTGGGTTTCATGTTGCACAAGGAAGATCTGCTGCCACAGGACATTAAAGACACAAGAAAACGATTTAAAGTTAAACTATTAACCTTAAATAAATAATATTAAGTGTGTGTGGAAGGGTGTGTACCTTGATACCAGCTTTTGCATCGTAACCCTAGTTCCAATTATTGTAGCGATAGATTTTGACCAAATAGGACTGTCTGTTCAGTAGCACACCATTAGTGAGCTGATTTCTTTTTAAAAAAAGCCACTTTTTTAAACTTAAAAAATACAATATAAATGAAAAAATATATTTAAAAAAGTTAACATTACAAACATTTATTTTTTTCAGAAGATGGAATATTAAGGCAATCAGAGTGGGAAGGGAATGGTAAGAAAGGGAATTTCAAAAAGACCAAATTATTTCTTCTTCAGCTTTAAACAACCCCTTTTCCATCCTTAAGTAACAGTTCCCTTTGTTTAAAGAGGAGTTTAGTTGGAGTTTGTCAATAGAGGAATGTTTGCTGGTTTGTACAGTTGGATGGGAGGATAACGTCAGAGCTAATACTTCAGCAGCAGTAGCAGCTTTTCTAACAGTCTTCACCTCAGCTATGTGCGAGGACTTCTGGATGATGCAGCTGGTTGTCCCGGAGACGCTGTCCTTCCCCTGTGCCAAGTTAGTCAAGGCCATGGCGGCGTTGATCTCCTTCCAGTGCGTCTCATCTTTGGCCTTCACCTCCTCCTTCTGCGTAGCTGCGACGCCACTGCTGCCACTGACGACCGGCAGAACACGCAAACACGCATAGAAAGAAGAAAAATAGAGAGCATTACACCTCCGTTCAGATTGTCATTGGACACAGTTTATCTGGTGATAGAAGGTCTACTCACTTGTCACATTTACTTGATCCAAGGTCTGTAGTTTCTGAAAGCAGAAACAGAAAAGAGGTCAATACGGCAAGTACTCCGGGTCAGAGGAGATTCAGCCGTTCTGCATGTTCAGCACATTTGTGGATCTGTGTATGTGTTTTTTTACTTCTGTTCTGTACTTTCAGTGAACACTGTGTCCTCGGCAAACGTGCTGCTTTGTTTTCTCTTTGCTCAGGATTCTGGACAGAAAAAGGACGCTTAGCAAGAAGCCTTCAAGAGTAAAGGAGACTGATAGGATGGAGGTGAAAGTTGTTTCTTGTGGCTCCTAAAGTCCATTGTGTAATATTTAGCTGGACAAGACATGGAGCCCAGACAGCATTACTGAGCTGTCGGAAGAAATCAGAGTGAAAAGACTAAAGGGAGCAGATCTGAAAAGGCAGCGAGTGCGTCAGGGTGAGGAAGATGGACGCCTGCTGCTGTTTTCTCCCAGCCCCTCCTCAAATGAGACCAATTTATATCTCAACTGTGAAGCATTAGTGAGGAACAGCAAGGTTATGAAACAACGAAAGCAAAGTTGTCTTTAGCATAGCCAAAATGTTGACGTGCTGTTTACTGAGAGTTCTTGGTGTTTTTAGACCTAAACCTGTCATCTGCCTCATGCCCAGCCTTCGATCAGATTTGCTCAGCAGTGAAACTGATGAAACAAGCTTGGAGTTTCATTAAAAGATGGCAGATCATCTAGAGTTTCCAGCTTTGCAGCATCCAGGCACTCAAAGTTCACTAAACGTTGTGCTAAGGCCCTGTGAGCTTTGAAGAAGTTTGGTCTTTACCAGTTGGAGATGACTGGATGAGCAAACAATTTTCAACAGAGGAGAATCCTCTGAAAGTTTCCATTTAGTCCAAAGGTATTAAGAGTGTCTGACATACAGTAGGTCATTTCAATTAAATTTTATTTATATAGCACCAATTCACAACACATCTCAAGGCACATGAGAAATTCCTTTATTGTCCCACAATGGAATTTGGGAGTGACCATGGCAAAGACACAGACAGTTACACAGAGTGTGTAGTAGTAACAAAAAACCAAGATAATCCAATCTAAGGTTCTAAAAACAGACCAAGAGTAAAAGTAAAAGTGAAAAAATAACTACTACAAGACTATTTTATTGAACAAAGTTGATTCAATCAAATCATATAGACAAATTGGTCAAAAACTTTTATATCTAAGGAAACCAGCAGACAAGCACCATTATCTCGTACTGAAAGAGTGTTTAGCCAGTAGAAAGTCATCTGCATTGTGTTGATGACTTAGTAGCAATCCCTCATACCGAGTATGGAGCGACGGTGGAGAGAAAAACTCCCCTTAAACAGGAAGGAAAAACCTCCAGCAGAACAAGGCTCTGTGTGAACGGCCATCTGCCGTGAAAGGCTGGGGGTTTGAGAAGACAGAGCAGAGACCCAAAAAGCACAGAAGCACACACTGATCCAGGAACCTTTTCTATGTTAGAAAGGGTAATGGCAGATCATCTGCCTCCTGGATGTTGTCACAGCTAAAAAGAATGCCAGGCCAGAAGCACCTAGTATGAATAGAAAAAAAAATCGAAAGAAAATAAAGTTAAAAGCTGAAATAACAACAAATAATGAAAAGAAAACAGATGTCCTTGATGTCCTCCAGCAGCCGAAGTCAATAGCAGCATAACTATAACTCAGGATAAACTAACACACTAACTTGTCAAAAAGTACATTTTTAAGCCTGGTCTTAAAAGTAGACAGGGTGTCTGCCTCACAAACCAAAACTGGGAGTTGGTTCCACAGGAGAGGAGCCTGATAACTAAAAGACCTTGCATCAGTTGAAGGCTTTGAAGTGGATTTTGTGGACTTCCTGATAGTGAAGAATTACAATAATCCAACCTTGAAGTAACAAATGCATGGAATAGTTTCCCAGCACCAATCCTGGACAGAATATTTCTAATTTTGGCAATATTCTGGAGGTGAAAGACGTAACCTCAGAAACCAGTTTAATATAGGATTTAAATGACATGTCTTGTTAAATTTTTTTTTTTTACTTTTACACCTGAGCCTCTTATTGCTGCTGCCATCCAGCAGGTCCTAAAGAGACAAAAGCAGCCTGACCGTCCTTAATCGGGAGCTTTCATCTCAGCTTTCGCTGAAGCATTCTTGGGAAGAATCGGCTCTTGTTTGTGGTGAACTAAATGCTCACATCAGAGTGGAAAAAAGTAACACCCACAAGAAAACATTATTCACATTTGTAAGTGTTTACACGTGGAAACAAACAGCCTTTTTGGGGATCTGGAGGCCAAATGATATGTTTGTGCGGCACTTACTGCATCATTATGTTGCAGTTGTTCACAGTGAGAGCTGAGCTGCCCTCTCACACTCTTGGTGGATTTCTGTTTGTGTTCTGCGTGCTCAATGGGTCACACCTCTGCTCTCTGGTTAAAGCTCTCCTATCTTTCCAGTGGAAACACAGAGGCTGTCCATTGTTCTGGTGCTGCTCGGGTCTTAAAAGTGAAACAGTTTGTGCTTTCCACAGAGCTGGCCAGTGTGGCTTCGCTTCTCTTAGCAGGCAGGCAGCTGTGTTCCTCACATCTCAACATCTGATTGTGTGTGAGTGTGATTCTCCTGGAAAGCCTTGGCGTGCCAATCATTTAAAAACCATCAGGCTGAAAGAGTTTTCTATTCTTCACTCCTCCTATTTTATTTATGTGCATGTTATAATATTTTTGTCTGTTTTATTCTTCCTTTGTATTTTTTTAGCCTATTTATTTCTTCGATGCTATTTATTTCTGCCTGTTGTTTTTACATTTCTGTATGCCTTTCGGCCTCATTATGCAAATGAGGAGGGGCTGTGTCTTAAGGGGTCAACTTCTGCCCATTGGTTGGTTAGCATTTTACTGCATCGGTCAAATCGCCCCACCATAAAGCGTTGTTTAGTAATGTCAAACTCAGCAGGCAGACGTTCAGTGTCCGACCTCTTAAGGGAAGCTGCTAATAGACTGGAAGAATTAGAACGTTGTACGTTTGGGATCTGAAATGTTTTTCTGTGGTCCTTTGAAATTTTTTTTTTACTTTTACTTTAGTTTTACATAAATAGCTTCCAGTTCGAGACTTCGGTAAAGTTAGAAAGATATTCACAGATTCGGCTTTTCCAGATCAATAACTCATCGGCGGATGATTTATTCTACAAAACAGACACCTCTCCGCAACCACAGCAAGGCAGACAGTGAGCTACAACCGTAGTTTCCTCAAAACGAGTCTCCCATCGCGCTGGGAGAATTACATTGGACCCTATGCAGAGCTTGCTGCTCCGCAGATGCTTAGGGACCGCAAGTCGCAACACCAGAAAATAATCATAGAGAAATATTCAAAAGCATCACCAAGGAGAGGTGGATTATTATCAAATTCATTTCACGTGTATCTCATCTCATGTCTGTCATACCACATTTAAGTGATTGGAAAATAATACTTTTTTTTTAAGAATTTCCCAAAGCCTAAATGCCAAAAATATTCATTAAAGTCCCTTTTGCTAGGTGTAGGATACAAAAGAAATCCATTAAACATAACTGTTTGCACTATAAATCAAATAGCTTTGGATAAAGGGCTTTGACTTTAATCTGATTTTATCATTTAAATAAGTAAGACTTACACTTTCTCCTATGTTAGTTTTAGAATAAGTATTAAATAAGCAATTACTACACTATAGATCATTGTAGTGCCACCAAACTTGTAGGATACATAAATATCCTCACCTGGATCATACCACAACTCTTATTTTGGGAAAATGTGCTAAACTCTATTTTTATAGATTTTTTTCATTGTTATTATAAGCATATAATAGCCAATAACTACACTATAGATCATTGTAGTGCCACCAAAGGTGTAGCAGACATAGATATCCACATCTGGATCATACTACAACTCTTACTTTGGGAAAATGTGCTAAACTCTATTTTTTGAGATTTTTTAAATTGTTATAAGCATATAATAACCAATAACAACACTATAGATCATTGTAGTGCCACCAAACCCGTAGAACACATAGATAGCCTCACCTGTCTGCTACAAGTTTGGTCTGTCATACCACATTTAATGCTTATTTATTTATTGAGCATTTATTTATTTCTGTATTTATTTTTAAATATGGTAGAGTTGGTCCTCTATATGGTAGAGGTACATATTTTGAAAACTGAATGAGCAATAGAATGATGGATGGATATGGTATTAACAGAAAGGAAGAACAGTTGATAGGCTGCATGAAAGGATTTGAAGCTGTTCCAGCCTGACAAGTAAGATGAGGAATAAGGCTATTAAGGATGGCTTACTGAGAAACGTAAGCTATCTAACTGGAGTTAGTTGAAGATTGTTGAAGAGAATGGAGACACTGGATTGGGATAAGTGTATGAATCCAAAGCCAAAAGTCTACATTTTTGGAAAGGAAAGTGGGATGGAGCATCAGTAATGTTGTTCTGATTTCCTGAAACATGAGCAGCATGGAGCAGGAATTGGTGTTGAGCAGAGATCAGGGAGTGGGTGAACGAACTGTATTATTTTTGCGGTGCAAGATCAGACTTTATTAATAATTTTTATGACTGCAGTGTTTTTTGAATGGATGATCCAAAGAATTCCATTCTGATTCTTTGAATCCCTGAGACAAATTGTCACCATCTGGGACTGGCTCATTGACATCAAGTGCTCCTGTGTTGAGCATGATCTCTCCTTTTGCTCTGTGTTCTACAGTATGACTTAGACTTAGACACCTTTATTTGTCATTTTGTATGTACAGAGTGCATACAGAACGAAATTTCTTTGCATACAGCTTGTAAATTACAGTATAAATTGCATCAGTGATTAAAAAGTAAACAATTGAAATGTAAACAATGCAGGAGAAGGGAACAGTGTGCGATCACGGTGTACAGGAGAATATTTAAAACCATTTGTATTGTTGGTGCAAAAGGCATTTGTGCAAAAATGCATTTAGAAACTACAAGTTCGGCAGCATTTGTAATGCTAGATAGAGATGCAGTGATGCAAATGTGGTGCAGGGTCCAGTTAGAGTTCAGCAGTTCAACAGTCTGATGGCAACAGGGAAAAAGCTTTTGCAGAACCTGGTGGACCTGCAGTGGATGCTGCGGAACCTCTTCCCAGAAGGTAGCAGGGAGAACAGTCCATGGTGGACTGTTCTCCCTGCACACCCGTGAGGGGTCTTTTATGATGTTACAGGCTCGGGACACACAGCGCTGGGACGAAATGTTCTTAATGGAGGGGAGAGGGGCCCCGATGATCCCTTCTGCTGTCCTCACCAATCTCCTCACGTTCTTCCAGTCGGAGGCATTGCAGTCTCCACATCACACAGAGAGACAGCTGGCCAGAATGTTCTCTATGGTGCTTCTGTAGAAGGTCGTGAGGATGGGCGGGGGCAGGTGGGCTCTTCTCATCCTCCGCAGGAAGTACAGTCGTTTCTGTGCCCTCTTCACCAGTGACGTGGTGTTCACAGACCAGGTGAGGTTGTCCGTGATGTGCACCCCCAGAAACTTGGTGCTGCTGACCACCTCCACAGCTGAGCTGTTGATGAGCAGTGGAGCGTGGTGAGGCCGGTTCTTCCTGAAGTTGACGATGATCTCCTTCGTCTTCTCCACGTTCAGGATCAGGCTGTTTTCTCTGCACCAGCCCACCAGCTGCTCCACCTCCTCTCTGTAGTCCTGGTCGTTGTCGTCTCTGATCAGGCCCACCACCGTCGTGTCGTCTGCAAACTTCACGATGTGATTGGTGGTGAACCTGGGGACGCAGTCGTGTGTCATCAGAGTGAACAGCAGGGGGCCCAGGACGCAGCCCTGAGGGGAGCCCGTGCTGAGGGTAATGACATCAGAGGTGTTCTGTCCGACCTGGACTGACTGAGGTCTGTTGGTGAGGAAGTCCAGCAGCCAGTTGCGAAGAGGTGTGCTGAAGCCCAGATGTTCTAGTTTTCCTACCAGGTGCTGTGGGATGATGGTGTTAAACGCTGAACTGAAGTCCAGGAACAGCATCCGCACGTGTCACGAACCAGAGACAGATGGACCCAGTATTCAGCCAGACAAGAGAGGTTTTAAGCAAAAAAACAGGATTTATTAATAAACAGGGACAGGCAAGGCTCAATGGTCAAAAGGCAGTCCAAAATCCGGTACACTCAAGGCAGTCCAAAATAGGCAGAAGTACAGACAAGGATAAGGCAAACTCAGAATATCCCAAGGCAGGTCCAGGTCAGAAAAACAGGTAAGCAATCATACAGGGCAAGAAAATCAGGTTTAGGGATCAGGCTGGCTCAGAGTCAAAAAGGCAATTGGGTCGGTATAAACAGGGCTATCAGAAATACAACGCTGGATAAGAATCACCAAGTGGTTTGCATTGATCTGGCCGATTGCAGGAGGAAGAGGCAGGTATAAGTAGGGGAGTGAGCAGGTGAATGGAGAGAAAACTAATTACTGGCATGGGTGGAGCTTAACAGGAACAGGGAAGTGACTGGAAGTAACTGAAACCTGATGGCACGGTTCAAGTTGTCCTCAGTGCCTCCTTGTCACCAGACTTGAAGGCTGAGTTCCGTGCTTTCAGTGCTTGACGGACCTCCTCAGTAATCCAGGGTCGTTGGTTGGCTCGGGTGATGATGGTCTTAGTGGTGCTGACGTCCTCAATGCATTAGTTGATGTAGGCTGACACAGTCATGGCGTACTCATCAATGTTGATCTTGTTGTCATATGTTGCTGCAGCTTTGAACATGTCCCAGTCAGAGCACTCAAAACAGTCCTGGAGCGCCTCCATTGCTCCCTCAGTCAACACCCTCACCTGCCTCACTGTAGGTTTAGCTCTGATCAGCAGGGGCCCGTATGCAAGGAATAGCATCACCGAAAGGTGATCTGAAGAGCCGAGGTGGGGGCGGGGGGCTGCCTTGAATGCGCCTTTAATATTTGTGTAAGCTAAGTCTAGAGTGTTCTCTCCCCGAGTTGCAAAATCCACGTGTTGGTAGAACTGAGGGAGAACAGTTTTCAAATTTGCCTGGTTCAAAATCCCCAGCAACGATGAAAACACTCATAGCCTCTTTTGTATTAGCACTCGGAGGAACATAAACCGCTGTGATCATAACAACAGTAAACTTTCTAGGAAAATAAAACGGTCTGCAGCTAACATTGAGGAGCTCGATGTCCAGAGAGCAAAAACTTGTGACTATTCTAGCATTTTTACACCAGGTGTTATTGGTATAAACGCAGAGTCCGCCTCCTCGGGTCTTACCGCTGAGTTCTTTGTTTCTGTTGGCGTGGAAAGTAGCTAGCCCTTCCAGGCTAACGGCGTGGTCCGGGATTGATGAGTTAAGCCATGTTTTCGTCAGGGTCAGAGCGCATCATTCTCTTAACTCCCTCTTTGCAGAGAGTTCGAGTTGTAGATGGTCCATTTTGTTGTCTAGTGAGCGGACGTTGGAGAGCAGGATGGAAGGGAGCGGCGATCTGTAGGGGTTAGCCTTCAGCTTAGCTGCTAAACCCCCACGACAGCCGCGTTTCTTTGGCCGGCTGCACCGCCTTCGCTTGGCCCTACACCGGCGTGAGCTGCTCGGGACTCGTTCTGGGACTCGTTCCCGGAGGACTCCGAAACCGCGTAAACAATCGAGCGTAGTAGTGGTTACGAGTCCAAAAACATTACATGGCTGTAACTCCAGCAGGTGTTGGCGGTCATGTACCAATCGGCTGGGCAGATGAGTAATTTCTAGCGAGTTTGGCGTCATTTTTTTGTGAAAAATGTCCACCAGTGGTCGGAGCTGTACGCCTAGCCGCTGCCCGAGAGCGCTGCCGGAAGAGCACAACAACACTATAGAGTATGCTACTCTGCTGCTCATCAGTCGGTGAAGAAGATATTCATGTTTGCAGTCAGACACAATCAATGTTGTTCATAAATAAAACTACTGCATAAATGATCAAAGATGTTTGGAAAGGAAACTAATATTATTGGTAAAAGAAAGCATGTGTGGTGTATCTTATTAGACCAAAATATGGAAGCAGTCATGACAGAAACCTCTCTTTATCATCACATCACATTTACATTTCTGTCTAAGAAAAAGAAACCAAAAAAACTCCCATTCCTCTCCGCATTATAGCCACTGTATTTCCTTTAATTGGATGATTCCACAACTCGATAACTGCTTTCAAACTCTCTTATTCAGCAATAATATAATTACAATTTAGGATTAACATACTTCACTGTTGGAAAGTATAGGTCAGTTTTTTTATGATGTGGTACAAGTCTTTAGTTTCTTGCTTATGGTTTCAAAGTATCAACAAAAGTTACTAAAGCACCAGAACAGAGTAGATGCCACACATGCTGCAGGATTGTAAAGTTGCATTAGATCAACTCAAACTATTCCTGGGATGATGTTCTTTAGACAAAAAAGGCCAAAACTGTGGATGTTTGGCCAACATGAACTCTGCTATGTTTGGTAGAGACCAAACATTGCATATCACCCAAAACTCCTGATAAAAACTGCTAAGCATGGTGGTGGAGGAGTGATGATCTGGCCTTGTTCTGCAGTGTCATGACCGGACCACCTTGGAGTCATTGAGCTGATCTTAAATGTTTCTATATATCAAAGAATGTCAAAGTAAAATGTAAAAGCATCTAACAGCTGACAATTGGTCCAAACCATCTCTTGCAACAAGACTTTTAATCGTCTACCATAACAGAAAAGGTTTTTCCTTCAAAAACCAAAACCAAACCACATTTCTACCTTATGTTTAGTTTTACTTAATCATCTCTTAAGGCACACATCTCCACAAAAGCAGGGAGCCTGAACATCTTCTCCAGCCATAGGGGCACCATCAGCCTATCGTCCTGCAGCTCCACCAAGTGGCCCCTGAAAAAGGTAAACACCAACAAGGCCGCAGGTCCAGACATGGTGTCAGCCCGGACGCTTAAATCATGTGCGGACCAGCTAGCAGGGGTCTTTCTGGACAACTTCAACCTCTCCCTGCTGCACTCCACGGTCCCTGCCTGTCTGAAATCATCCGTTATCGTGCCTGTCCCCAAGAAACCAATCATCACCTGCCTCAATGACTATTGTCCCATCGTTCTGACCCCTATCGTTGTGAAGTGCTTCAAGAGGATCCTCCTAAAGTACATCAACACCATCCCTGCTGGCCTGGACATCCTGCAGTTTGCCTACAGGGAGAATCGCTCCACAGAGGACGCTGTCTCGTTAGCACTGCACTCAGCAGCTCTGACTCATCTGCAGCAGCCCAACACCTATGTAAGGATGCTCTTCACGGGCTTCAGCTGAGCATTCAACACTTTGCTTCCAGGCATGCTGGCTCTGAAGCTCCACAACATGGGACTATCCACACCTCTCTGTTCCTGGATCAGTGACTTCCTCACCAACAGATCCCAGGTGGTGAGGATAGGGAAACACACATCTGCTCCACTGATCCTCAACACAGGAACGTCGCACGGTTGTGTCCTCAGCCCAGCTCTCTTCACCCTTTTCACTCAGGACTGTTCTGCTGTCCATCCCACAGACAAGGTGCTGAAGTTTGTGGATGACACCACTGTAGTGGGTGTCAAATAAAATATTCTCTATTCTTCTTGATTCTTGAAAAGGAGCAAGTTAACACTTTTATTGGTAGTTTGAATTTGATCCAAAACTTACCCGAAGCTTTTGTTGCACATTTTGTTCATCATAAGATGTACCAACACCTCTGTTCCACTGATGTACAGAATGCGACATGATGACAATAAAAATCTAGTTATTAGAAACTGTGTGTTAAATAATTTCCAATGCTTTTCCACACGAGCAGATCCACTGGGAATCACTCCACATTCACCATCAGGTTGTTGTACAGCGTTAACCAGAGCGTGTAAAGGCTTTAACTGTAGAATTAAAAATCTCTAACTAGTATTTCTTAGTCTCTGTCCACACAATCATTGGGAGTTACTTAGCATTTATCGATCCATATGATACAGAACTACATCCGGAGCTGAGTGAGAAGAAAACATTCAGCCAGATTCCTGCCGGGGGTCTTAGGCGGCTGCTTGGGAACGCCGGGGGTCATAGGCGGCGGCTTGGGAGCACTGGAGACCTCAAACAGCAACTTAGGAGGCTTGTTTGCCCTTTTTGTTCAACAAAAAAACATCACTGGCTTTACACTGCAGTATATTCATGTGGCTGATGGTGCTGGATGTGTGTGTGGGTGTCGCTTATAGTGCTGGACGTGTGTGTAGATGTGGCTGTTGGGGCTGGATGTGTGTAGGTGTGGCTTCTGATGCAGGATGTGTGTGTTGATGTGATGTTTGAGGCCTTGGAGCTGTACAACAGTGTGAGTACTTTCAAGCTGACTGAAGGTACATTTTTGCCTGGAGTTGATCCTAGATCTCCATTTGCTGCCATGTCTGCCTGCTCTCAGTAGTCATAAGAGTTCTGGCTGAGCCTACAACAACCAACTGGGCAACAACACCTTTAGTCAATGAAACAGCAGCAATCAGTTACGTCCCTTTCCCTTGGACTAATCACAGCTTTGTTATAAGCTGGAACAGTAAAAACATTATGAACCACAAATCTCCCTGTACACACTGAAGATGTGAAGATGATCTTTTAAAGCCAAAGAACAGAACAAAGTATGGTATTGGAGCATTCAGTGATCTGAAATCTGATTTATGTGGACATGTTGTTCTCTACAAAACAGATTTATATCAAATCTGCTGTCTAGGGACACATTTTTCTTCAACTATAAAACATAAACTATGTTTAAAAAAAGTAGTGTTCACTAGTGAAATATCTGGAATCTTCAGTAAACAGGAGAGAAAAACTGCAGGAAATGATGAAAACTTAAGATTGAAATCATTTACCTCTCCAGTTTCTGTTTTTCCAAGCTACATATAATTTTCTTGACTTTGCTTTTATTCCTTTCTTCTCATATCAGATCAGATTTTCCCGGCAGAACCTCAGCCCTTCTGAGTCAACCTCACATCAGAGAACTATCCATGTTGACCCAAAGATCTTTTCTCACTTGTAACAGAGTAACACGTCTGTAAATGTGCCAGAGTCTGAGAAGGGAAACGTCAGCAGCAAAAAATTATAATAATCAGAGGGATAAAACAGCGTCTATTAAAAGCAGCAGGTCCACCAGTGGAATTTTTGTCTTCATAAACTCTGCTGGAGTGAAGGTTCTAAGTCTCTGGTCAATCCATCTGTCCTTCTCGATCTGGGAGTCTCAGCAGGTGTTCTGCAGTGAAAACAGCCTGATGTTGGCTCCGGTCAAAGGGTTTTAATGGTTCCTGTCGCACCCGTTGATTCATTTCATCTAGACCCTGAACAGACACACACACCCTGTCTCCTTTACAGTCAGAACCAGAACCACATTTGTTATAAAAGAGACAATAAAAGCAGATCTTCCCTCCACCAATCTAGCTCCTACATGTTCAAACCCAGACCCCGCGGGTTATGGCCATGTTCCACAGAAAGTGAAAATGTTAATATTGGATGTGAAGTCCACCTGAACAAAGACCCAGTGTTCTCAGCTGATACAAACAGAACGGATCTTGATCCCAGAAACACATAATAAATAAATAAAAATAAAATAAAAATGTATTATTGTGCTATTTATCCAACCCGGAAGCAAGACTCTTGCCTTTACTATGACGTAACCTATCTCCATGTGGGGTCGCCCTAGACCCATTGCAGCATTTTATCAAATAAGAGTAGTTGCTGTTGTTGTGCAGATTAGGCGCTAAAAGAGCCACTCAGATTAGGCGCTAAAAGAGCCACTGGTCAAAGTCTCAACTTTGACCAGAAATGATCCCGCTCTTCCTCACATCACCGCTCCTGGGTGTGTTGTTTACAGGGCAGGGATGATGCGGCCAAGATAGATACTTCCTAGAGGGGGGCGGGTAATGACCATTCTACATAGAGACAGTCATGGCCACTCGTTTTCTAAGACAGGAAGGGGCAGCTGCCAGGATTAGTCAGACATGCATGAATCAAGCAAAGTACCACTTTGGGCATGATTTGGATGAAGGAATAGCATCATAGCATAGCTAACAGCTAAAAAAAGTTGATTTTGCATGACACATGCCTTTTAAATTACAATAAAGCTCAGTAACATATATGGAAAAGAATAACCATGTTAAAAATGTATTTGCTATCACTACACAACTTTGATATTAGGAGATATGGCCACAGTGCCACATTTCCCATCCTTTAGTGAAAGTGGTTGTCAAATAAACATAGCTAGAGATGTCTTTTCAGTGTTAAATTAAGTATATTAGTCACATAAATAAGACAATTAGGCCAACAGTAAAACATCAATGTTGAATAAAAAGTGGTGCCTTAAAAAGAGACAGAGAGAAAGATGCAGAGACAGGAAGACAAAGAAACAGAAAGAGAGCAGGTTACGGTATAGTTTAAATATTAATATAATCTTACAAAATAATAACATTTTAGTTTGTGCCAAAATGTAAGAAAGAGTTAACCTGACAACAGCCAGCTGTATGTTGCTCCGCCTAGCTCCACTCACATACATCTGGGACACCGCCGGTAGACAGTGATTTCTCCAACCAAATTTATGGTCTGGCCAATCAGGACGCAGGGCTGGAGTTTCATAGATGTGACGTAGTGGAGACGCGACCATGACGTGAGACTGTTTTGATTGCAATGGCGGCTTGTCGATGCTGCTATTTCTTCCGTGTTGTCCAATCTACCTAATATTGTTTCATTAAAAGAACATCAGAGAACGCCTCTGAAGGCTTTTGTTGGTGGAAACCATGTTTTCGCCCTTCTCTCGACCGGATTTGGCAAGTTTTGTTTTCCGGGACCAGCGGACGTGCAGACGCGGAAGCGCCCCGGAGCGGTTAGCGGTTAGCGCTAACTATGTTAGGAGGCCTTTAGTCCTCAACGCGGTCGACTCCGACCCGCGGCGCTTTGCCGCCTGTCTTCCCCCCTCTTCCTGTCAGCTCACTGTCAATAAAACGCGTGCCACTAGAGCCGCAAACACATTATTATTTTTTTTTTTTTTTTTTCCTGCGTCGCTATCATCAGCGTCACGGGTTAGCTTCGGTGTGAGTGGTTGAAATAGCACGTCAATAAAGATGACAGACAAGTGGCTTATCCAATCATATGCAAGAATTTTTGATAAGGCCCAGCCTTCTGTAAAGGCAATCCCTATGGCGGTGTCCCAGATGTATGTGAGTGGAGCTAGGCGGAACGACATACAGCTGGCTGTTGTCAGGTTAAGAAAGAGTAGCATTACTGCAAGAATACTAAAAAGGTTTTTATTACTCAAGTAAAAGTTAAAAGTAGCCAACCAAGAAATTACTCAAGAATAAAAATGTATTTGGTAAAACAAGGCTCCTTAAACAGTGTAACTGATCATAACAACTGATTTGTTATTTAAAAGTTTTATAATCAAAGTGACAAAACAAAGTTGTGCACAAATTCTGGTATTTTAAAAAATAAAATAAAATAAAATCAGATTAATGCAGAAGACATTTTGTTCTTAATCTGTTTTTTCCAAATAAAACTTGTCAAACCAAAACTTATAATAGGTAATGTATTTTTGTACTGTATATTCACTGGCTCTCTGAATGGCTCAGTGGAAAGAAAATAACATTAAAACAACAAAGCTTGTGTTCAAACAAAGAAGTCTCACTTCGACAATGATGTAGGTGTGTCTCTCTGTTGCATTTTTGGTTAAAACAGTTCAGTTCTTCATTAAGTGGAGTTAGTCTTAGTGGGTAGAGCAGCCAATATATTTACTTGCAATACTTTACAATAATATTACTCAAGTAAAACTTTTTTTTCAAAAGTCATTCACTTTTATAGGTAAAAAGTTACTACATATCTCTGCCAATGATCAATAATCCATTTTGGCAAAGCAATGTTTCACTAATAGTACATCATGATAATAAAAACAATAACTTTATGGGTGTCAAGATTTGTTGAGATGACCCGAACACACACCACACACAGAGCTTCGTTTTGAGAGTTTATTGAAGGAAGAGTGCGTTGTGGAGGATAAGAACCAGAATCTTTACCAGGGTGGAGAAGGTGGAAGGTGAAGGCAGGAGCAGGCAGACGGGGGGAAGCTGAAGGACCGCAGGAGAGCTTTGGGGCGGGACCCAAGGCTGCAGGAGAGCTTCGGGATGGGACCCGAGCTGAGCTTGGCCGGAGGCTTCGGGACGGAACCCGAGCGGAGCTTGGCCGGAGGACTTTGGGACGGAACCCGAGCAGGGCTTGGAGCGGGATCCAAGCGGGAGCTTGAGGGAGGTGTGCGGCAACGTCCTTCACTGTGGGAAGACGAGAGTAGAGAGATGAACCAGCGGGGAAGAGGAGGCTGAGGTGAGCTTTTATAGAGAGGTTGGCAGGTGGAATGAGTCCGGGCTTGATTGGGCATGACAGGTGTAGATGATCAGTGTGTAAATGGGGCTGTATGGGAGGAGGAAGGTGCTGGAAAATGTTCAGGGTGCAGTAGGCAAAAACTGCACCCTGACATCACCCCACCCCCCCTCAAGGTGGGATCCTAGATGACCAAACGTAAGTCCAAAAATGAAAACAACCCACCCAGGGTGGGCGGAGGGAGGCTCAGGATGGGGGGCTAGGGTCCAACAAAAAACAATCCCAACGGGGCGAACGAAGGGAGGCTTGGGGTGGTAGGCCAGAGTCAAAACAAAAAGATTCAGGTGGCCGACCAGGGTGTTGACAGCCACGGAAGAGCTCAGGAACCCACTGGGGAGTGCTGGAGGTCACAGGTGGCTGGGGAGCACTGGAGGTCTTAGGCGGCGACTTGGGAACGCTGGTGGTATTAGGCGGCGGCTTGGGACCACTGGAGGTTTAAGGTGGCGACTTGGGAACGCAGGGGGTCTTAGGCGGCTGCTTGGGAACGCCGGGGGTCATAGGCGGCGGCTTGGGAGCACTGGAGACCTCAAACAGCAACTGGGGAGCGCTGGGGAACTTAGGAGGCTTGAGAATGTAGGGAAGCTCAGAAGACTTGAGAACGCAGGGAAGCTCAGGAGACTTGAGAACGCAGGGAAGCTCAGGAGACTTGAGAACGCAGGGAAGCTCAGGAGACTTGAGAATGCAGGGAGGCTCAGGAGACTGGAGAACGCAGGGAGGCTCAGGAGACTGGAGAGCGGCGGTCAGCGACCCCTGGAGAGCGGCGGTCAGTGACCCCTGGAGAGCGCCGGCCAGCGACGCCTGGAGAGCACCGGTCAGCGACGTCTGGAGAATGCCAGTCAGCGACTTCTTGAGAGTGCCGGCAGCGGCGGCTAGAGAGCAGCGGCGGCGGCTAGAGAGTGGCGACGGCTTGAGAGCGGCGACGGCTTGAGAGTTGCGGCAGCTCTACCGAGGACTGGAGGCCAGATAGCTTCAGCCGACGACTTGAGAGCGCTGGAAGACGGTTCGGCCGACGGCTTGAGAGCGCTGAAAGATGGCTCGGCCGACGGCTTGAGAGCGCTGAGAGACGGCTCGGCCGACGGCTTGAGAGCGGGTGGATCCACCGGCGGTGATTTGCGACCAGGAAGAGCCTGCGGTGGGCGGCCACAGTGGCGGAGCAGCAGAGTCCGATGCGGGCGTCACGGAGGGCGACCCTCACGGAGGAGCAGCAGAGTCTGATTAGGGCGTTGCGGAAGGCGACCCCTACGAGGCAGTCTCAGATGCGGGCGTCGTGGAAGATGACCCCGATGAGCCGGTTGGTTCATTGCCGGCCAGTAGCGGAGCGGCAGGGTCTTCGATGGGCGTCACGGAAGGCGACCCCGGCAGTGGAGCAGTAGAGTCAGAAGCGGCCGGCGGCGGGGGAAGACCCTCGGAGGTCGGCGTTGGAGCTTCACCTGGGTTCTTTTTGCACTAAGCACCAGGGCAGGATCCTTGGATGCCAGCGACGATGAGGCAGCTGGGCCTTCGTCGGCCGGCGGAGCAGGCACAGGGCCTTCATTGGTCGGCGGAGCAGGCACAGGGCTTTCGGCGGCCGGTGGAACAGGTCTTTCGGCGGCCGGCAAAGCAGGAACAGGTCTTTCGGAGACGTCCGGAGGTGCAGGAACCTCAGACGGCCGGAGGTGCAGGAATCTCTGAGACCGGTGCAGGAACATGCGCACCCACGCTGGCTTGGGCTCGTGGCGATGGAGACAGGAGTGGACCAACAGGGAAGAAGGTTGTCCCTGTCCATGTAGAAAAAGTCCTATAGTTGAGACTCTTCTGTGTGCAGCGCTCTTGCTGGAGGTGGCACCTTGGAGCAGCGAGGAGGTAGCAACGGAGGCAGGTTGCCGCGTCCATCGGCCGCTAACTGGCAGGACTGGGGCTGCCGGAGGGACCTGGGCACCCTCTTCAGACCTCTTATGTTCGCCCCTGTCTCCTCCATAGGGCGGCGTAATTTGAACACCGGCAGTTTAGCCTGAGCAGTGCTGGGGGCGTCGGGGCGACTCACCAGAGGATTGGAGGTGACGACGGCTTCTTCAGGTGGCTCTGCAGCACTGATGTCGGGCGGAACCACAGATGGAGCGGTGGTTATCCTCTTGCGCCGGCGAACTTGACGTCTGTGCTGGGAGGAACCGGGCACCGATAGAGTTGCTGCTGCCGGAGCTGTGGCAGGGACTGTGGCGAGAGTAGCAGCTGTAGCGAGAACAGCAGGAGCGGCGGGTGTAGCAGCTGCGGCGGACGCAGCAGCAGGAGTTGTAGCCGCGGTGAGAGCAGCAGGAGCGGCGGGAGCAGCTGGCGAGGGGGACAGAACCGAGGAGGGAGGAGAGCCGAGTGGGGAAGAGACTCCCGCCCAATAGTCCCAGTCTATCTCCTCGAAAAGGGCTATCAGTTCGGGGTGTCCGGAATACTGCCACGCCAGGCTCGAAAACTGTCCCTCCCAGACGGCTTGAACCTGGGCTGCTGCCTCCACTCGTAGCGGCGATTGGCCCAATGAAGCTACCGTGGCCAGGCAGCGCTTCAGCTCCTCCAGAGAGGTCTCCGCTGCACTGTCCAGGGAAGGAGGGAGTGGATACATCCAGCCGGCTCTTGCACAAGAGCTCCGTGTGGGTGTCGGGTTCATCCTTGGCCGGTTCGTGCAGTCAAGATTTGTTGAGATGACCCGAACACACACCACACACAGAGCTTAGTTTTGAGAGTTTATTGAAGGAAGAGTCTTTACCGGGGTGGAGCAGGTGGACAGTGAAGGCAGGAGCAGCCGGCGGGAGGAAGCTGAAGGACCACAGGAGAGCCTTGGAGCGGGACCCAAAGCTGCAGGAGAGCTTCGGGATGGGACCCGAGCTGAGCTTGGCCGGAGGCTTCAGGACGGAACCCGAGCGGAGCTTGGCCGTAGGACTTCGGGACGGAACCTGAGCAGGGCTTGGAGCGGGATCCAAGCGGGAGCTTGAGGGTAGACGAGAGTAGAGAGATCAAGAGGAGGCTGAGGTGAGCTTTTATAGAGAGGTTGGCAGGTGGAATGAGTCCGGGCTTGATTGGGCATGACAGGTGTAGATGATCAGTGTAGAGTGTGAATGGGGCTGTATGGGAGGAGGAAGGTGCTGGAAAATGTTCAGGGTGCAGTAGGCAAAAACTGCACCCTGACAATGGCAAGCAACAATAATACAGTAGGCAGTATAAAGAGTCTTCTCATTGTTTTATTTGAAAACAAAGGCAACCCCCTCTCCTTGTGAGGTAAATAAAGATTTAGTTGATTCTCAATTCCTTCTGCTGGTTCTGTCTGTGCTAACACATTCTGCTACTTATTTTTTCTATTGTTGTTATTAACAATATTTACAGCAAATGTGGTATTCATTTAATTTGTGGGTTCAATTTGAGCTTCCCCTTGTTACATGTCGATGTGCCCCTGGGCAAGGCACTTAACCCCAAGTTGCCTACCGAGCTGCGTATCGGTGTATGAATGTGTGCACGTTAGTGAGTGTGATTGAGTGAATGTGGCTCTAGTTTACAGCGCTTTGAGTGGTCAGAATGACTGGAAAAGTGCTATATCAGTTCAGTCCATTTACCATTTACAATATTACTGTCAAATAACTTCCAAATTTCAAAGGATGCCAGTGCATGCTGCCTCCAAACATGGAGGTAGGGAAACAAAAACAAACTAAAGATTTGATATTAAGCAGAGACAAAAAAAATAAAAAGCTTAAAAACAACAACAACAACACTAGTAAGTGAAAAATACAGGAAAAATAAATAATAGACTAGGAGTTTTCCAAGAGTGTTAGATCCTTAAACAACTGATACAGTTCCACATGTTTCTGTTTATCCATGAGTTTTACAGATAAGAGGAGTTCTTTGTGAAAAGTGGGGAAAGAAGGCTTTGTTTTTAAGAAACAACATTTGGTGAAACATTTACCCATAACAATTATGATATTCACAATACCTTAAATTCTCTTTTCTTCTTTTATAGTGCCAGAGATGATTTCATTCTTAGAAAATGTAAATTTGGGATTTTGCCAATAGTGCACATCATCCCATAATGCTTTACAGTACACACATTCATAAAAATATGTTTTGTTGTCTCAATATCTCCTTCACAAAATACACAAGTGTTATCATCTATAGCAAAACAAAGTCTGAGGAATTATTTGGGGGGTAAATACCTGAAAAAACTTAGAAGTGTCCTTCCTTGGCTTTTGGAGGAATGGGAAGCTTTAAATTACTTGTTCTATTTTTTTCCCTTTGATCAAGCGATAATATTTGTGAAATATAATTTGGATTTGGTGCAAAAGGAAACAAAACACTATTAAAAAATTTCCTAATTTTTGAGTTTGCTAATTGTAGTATTGTGCCCATTAATCAAAAGACCAGGAAGAACAGGGACTTTGTAATCAGGATTTAGAAATAGGTATTTTTCTGTACTTAGAATATCTGGGGGAATAGCTCTGATAATTTTATGAAAATCAGTTTTGTCTATTTGCAGGTTGTATTTAGCAGTGAAATCTTCAAATGACATAATACCTGTATTGTTTAAGAAGTGTATCACATACCAAATACCTCATTCATGCCAATTTTGTGCAAAGATTGATTTGTTTCTAATTTTAATGTAACAACATTTCCAGAAAGGAGCATAGTGTGGGCTGCAATTATGTTTATAAATTACTCTCTAGTATAATAAAGCTTACTGGTGTCAATCAGGAAAGTTTTATAGGGAGTTTTTGGATGTCAAAATCACATTTAAGAAGGAAGTTAAATTCCACTCAGATCTGAAAATATTTTGCTTAGAATATGAGTATTTTGATTTATTAAAAACAACAAAGCCAATACATTTTAGAGTGCCATTCAGGCTGTCAAATTCAATAGCTTGCAATCCTCTATCTTCAAACTTTTTGATGAAGTTACCTTGTCTAATATAATGGGGTTTTGTCTCCATATAAAGTCAAAGTTCATCCGATTAATAGATTTGATAACTGATTTAGGCATACCTAAAGTATATACAGCATAGATAAGGCTGGAAATACTTTCCATTTTGTAATAAATATTTTTCTCAGAATAGATAAATCTCTGTGTGTTCATTTATTGAAATGAGTTTTACACGTTTGCAATTTCTCCAAAACTTTAAGATTTCCCAGCTGTTTGTGTCTTTATAAAGTCATTTGATTACATTAATAAAATAATTTCCAAATCCAAAACATTTTAACACTTGGAACAAAAACTGGTGTTCTATCAGGTCTATCTTCTGTCAAAGGCTTCGTAAAAGTCTAAGAATAACACAAAACCTTCCTTTTCAGTCAAGTGGCTATATTCAATTTGGTCTAGGATACGGCAAATATTATTATGGATAGAGCAGCCATTTAAATATTCCGGCTGTCAGAAATTATCTGGGATATACCTGATTTCAACCCGTTGGCAAAAAGGTGCGAGGAACTTATAATCATTATTTAGCAGTGTTATTGGTCTTAAATTATCAATAAGAGTTGGATCTTTACCAGGTTTAGGAATGAGTTTAATTATGCCTTGTTTCATAATGTGTGTTAGAGAGCTATTTTCTAATATTTCTGTTAGCATTTGAAACACAAGGGTTTTGATATGGATCCAAAAATGTTTGTAAAAGTCTAACTACTCGGTCCTCCCGACATAGACGAATATTTCTCTCTCTGGTAGCATGTGTGTACACGGAGGGGCGGAGTGACGTTACACATTTGGGAGGAATATTTAATGCGCCTTATAATCCAGTGTGCCTTATACGTGACCATAGACACATTAGGCGCAATGATCTACTAGGTTAAGATCCAAACAAAAGTTATGTGGAGCTTGATTTATATGGTGAGCTTGGAATTTAGAGGGTGATCTATATGCTATGTTGAAATGTCCTCCCAAAATCAAATTGTTTGTGGAGTATTTTTGAGCGAGTTCTTTCAGTTGACTCATTATTTCAGTCAATAAAGTTTTGTTCTTAGTAACATGTTGTAATTGTAAACCTTACAGAGGTGAGTGAAGTTGGTCCCCCACCAAAACTAACATAATTGGTGTCAAACTTTTGTGCTGGTTTTTGCAGCAAAAATTATCATTTGTGGCACTATCGTTTTTAAGATATTTATAAAAACTTACGGGGTCATCAAAGGTCAGCCAACCCCCCACCTTCATCATATCAAACAAAATTGGTTTCAAACATTTGTGCTATGTTTGTGCAGCAAAAAATTCAGTTTGTGCTGCTATTGTTTCTAAGTTTTAGAAAGGTTTCCAGGGGTCACCAAAGGTTAAAGCCCCCCCCCCTCCCACTTTTTTCAAATCAAACAAAATTGGTCTCAAACGTTTGTGCTACGTTTATGCAGCAAACATTTCCGTTAGTGCCGGTATTGTTTCTAAGATATTTACAAAAGTTTCTAGGGGTTGGTGTCAATCAATTCTATGTTTGTGTAGCAAACATAGTAATTTTAAAGATATTTCTAAAAGTTTTCAGAGATCACTAAATCATAAGATCATAAAAGAAACCATTGTGTGTGTGTGCGTGCATGCGTGCGTGCGTGCGTGCGTGCGTGCAGATGCATTTGCTTCGTGAGAAACCATGTTGTTATTGTAGACATATTCATCTCCCTGGTTTCAACATGGCTTGGCTTTGCTTTCTGGTTGATGATATTAACTGCAGGCTCTTCTGATAAACAGGTTTTACTGAGGTTT
The DNA here is from genome assembly GCA_037039145.1 of Fundulus diaphanus. NCBI lineage: Eukaryota > Metazoa > Chordata > Actinopteri > Cyprinodontiformes > Fundulidae > Fundulus > Fundulus diaphanus. The sequence goes on from CM073137.1 coordinate 38,304,098, forward strand.
AGAGGATTTAATTTCTCTATTTGAATTTTCAGTTTGATAAACCATGATTTTACTCAGGTTTTAGGACTTTCTCAAGAGCTAAAGATAATTTTGGTCAAACGTGAACAAACGTTTTACACCAATTTTGTTTGATTTGAAGAAAATGAGAATCAAGAATCTTTATTGTCACAATGTGTTACCATAGTGAAATTTCTTTTGAGACAGACACTGGGTTAGACTGTACACGGATAACATAACACAGACTTAGTATTGACATTTCTATAATAAACAATAAATCATGCAAAAATAGTCTTATGTTCTAATAAGATCTCTATCCGAGAAGTCTGATATCAGTCCCTTTGTGAATGATGTGAATTACTGTAATGTTACATGAATTAATCCCTCAGTGCTACTTCAATGATGCACTCCTGTCTGTGGTAATTTTTTGTGCTGTAATCTTAAAACTTAAGTTACAGAAACGTGCAAGTCGATGTTCCCTGAGAAATTACAGTGTGTAAACAGGCACATGTTACATGTGACAGACCCCAAACCCCTCCGCAGGGGGCGGCAGCCCTTACAGTTTTTTGAAAGAAACTGTTTCTGAGATTATTAATTTTGATTTTAATGTTCCTGAAGAGTTTACCTGATGGAACTGGGTCAAACAGTGCATCGCCCGGGTGGGTGGGATTAGTGTCAATGCCTCAGGCCCTTCTCTGGACTCGAGCAGCACAAACCGTGTCCACATCCTGCAGACCACAATTCCCTGTTCTGTCCTCACCACCCATGCTAAACCCTTCCTCTCCTGCACTGTGCAGCTCCCATACCACACTATTATCCTGAGACATAAAATGCTTTCTATGGTAGCTCTGTAAAAGTTTTTTAGCAGATTAGCGGAAAAGTCCAGTGTTTTTCAGTTTCCTGAGAAGAAGAGCCATTGTTGGGCCTTCTTCACCAGGTGAGAGGTGTTCAGGACAGGTCAGAGGAGATGTGAATGCCCATGAATTTTATGCTGTCCACACGCTCCACCACCTCCCCCCATATAAAGAGAGGAGTGTGTTCATTCTTCCTGGACCTCCTGTAGTCAGTGGGGCACATTTGCGTTTCCCTATCCTCATTACCTGAGGCCTGTTGGTGAGGAACTCATTGATCCAGGAGCAGAGTGGTGGAAATAATCCCAGGTTGTGGATCTTCAGAGCCAGCATGTCTGGGAGCACGGTGTTAAAGGCTGAGCTGAAGTCCACAAATAGCTTCCTGACGTATAGGTGTTGAGATGCTGCAGATGAGTCAGAGTTGTGTGAAGTGTTAACGAGACAGCATCTTCTGTGCAGCGATTCTCCCTGTAGGCAAACTGCAGGCTGTCCAGACCAGCAGGGATTGTGCCCTGATTTGTTGCAGGAGGATCCTCTGAAAGCACCTTATGATGACAGGGTTCGGAGCAACAGGACAGTCGCTGAGGCAGGTGATGGTTGTTTTTTTGGGGACGGGCACGATAATGGATGATTTCAGACAGGCAGGGACCATGCAGAGCTGCAAGGAGATGTTAAAGATGTCCAGAAAAATCCCTGCAAGTTGGTCAGCACATGATTTTAGCGTCCGACCTGACTCTAGGTCTGGACCTGTAGCCTTGTTAATGCTGACCTTTTTTAAGGAGGTGGTCTCTTGCATAGCAGCAGGATGAGGGACCGATGCTGAAACTCTGGCTGGGGAAGATGTTCAGACTCCCTGTTGCTTGGAGAGTCGAAGCGTGCAAAGAAGCTGTTAACGGTGATAGGGAGTGCTGGGTCGTTGCTGAGCTGCTGGTCACTGTGCTTGTAATTTGCGATGGTCCTGATGCCTCTCCACATGTCGCGTGGGTTATTGCTGCTTAAATGGTCCTCTATGCACTGCTTATCCCTGTGCTTTGCCTTCTGGATGCCATTTTTCAATTCACACCTATTCCTGCTGTAGGCCAGTCTGTATCCATACTGTATTACCTGATCTGCATCAGCAGGGACCACAATGTGCTGTCTATTATTGGTTTCTGTTTAGGAAACATTCTGATTGTCTTTGTGAGTAGGACAGCATCAGTGCAGATGTTAATTTAGGAAAGTGGTGGGGGGGCTGATTGGCCTTTAGTGATCCTTGGAAACCTTTATAAATATCTTAAAAACAATTTGCTGCACAATCGTAGCACAAAGGTTTGACACCAATTTTGTTTGATTTGAAGAAGATGGGGTGGCTGGTTGACCTTTGGTGAACCCTGAAAACTTCTGTAAGTATCTTAAAAACAATAGGGGCAAAAACAACAAATTTTGCTGCACAAACATTCACAAACGTAGCACAAATGTTTGACACCAATTTTGTTTCATTTGAAGAAAGTGGAGAGAGGGGAGGCTGGTTTCTTTTATTAGTAACTTTAAATCAATAGGAGCACAAATGCATACCAGCACAGAAGTAGCAGAATTGATTGACAACAAGTTTGCTTGCGGTGAAGAAAGGTATGGGGGGGGGGGGGGGGTTGACTTTTGGTGACCATTGGAAACTTTTACAAGTATATTAAAAATTATAGCGACACAAACAACAATTTTTGCTGCATAAACCAAAACAAATGTAGCAAACACATTTGACACAAATTTTGTTAGATTTGAAGAATGGGGGGGGGGGGAGGGGCAACATCATTCACCTAATTAAGGTTCCATTTTGAGCACACAGAATATCCAGTGACCTAGGTTGTCTTTCCTATGAGTTTCTATTTTATTCCAAAGGCTGTTAAATGATAATGCTACACAAGCTGATTTGTTAGTAACATGACAAAGAATGATTTTTTTCCCCATTGATTAGACCATAAATTGTCATCTGCCTCTGCATAATGTTCCAAGAAACACACACTACAGTTAGTTTTAACATTTTTGCAAAACAGAAATATTGATTTGCTTTTAATATTATCTCTCAAACCCCTAGTGTTTAAGGATACACAGTTAAAACCTGAAATAAATAAGAACATGAAAGAGAAGAAAATGAAAACAAAATTACAAATTAATTGAACTTCACATGTTCAGGTGAATGTTTTAGTTAGTAAAGATGAACCACTAACTCCCTAAAAACTGAATTCAAAACAGAGCAGTTGACCTCTAACAAATAACATCATTGTTAATTATCAAATAGGTTTTATCCATCCATCCATCCATCCATCCATTTTCTAACAAGTCTATCCCTTGTGGGATCGCGAGAGGTGGTGGTGCCTATCTCCAGCTGTCAATGGGCAAGAGGCGGGGGAAACCCTAGACAGGTCGCCAGTCTATGGCAGTAGGTTTTATCCAACATTTGAAATTTGAATTTGCGTAAATAAACAAAAGGTGCTGTAGGAAGATATGAAACTAGTATAGAATTAGAAGATATCACAGTGTGTTCTTCCCGCAACTCTGTATGATGATTAGACACAATCTGAGTCTACAGTCACCCAGGGAATACCCAAACTCCATTGATGTATTCAACGTAGGCATTTTTGTCCTCACTCCTGGCTTGTTCCATTTTGGGCTGAACTGTAGCTCTTGCCTCCTGCTTTGGTTTGCAGAGATCATCTTTGAAGTAGATGCCCAGCTCCTTGCAGGTTTTGGAATCCTTAGTCATTTTCCAGAAAGGTTCTTGGTGGTGTCTCATGCTGAACCGAATTATTATTTGACAATGTGTCCCCTCCTCTTTGTTCCACAGATGCTGCACTGTATCCATTGCAACCCCTATTGGTGAAGCCCAATGTGGCGCGATCGTGGCTAAAATATCAAAGACTTCTTTGCGGGTATCTTGGCTATTTATTTTCCTTCATGCCTTGGATTTTCGAGTTCCATCGATGTTTGTAGCGTTCTAGTTCCGGCAATCTCTCCTTCAGCTCAACATTTTCTGTGATGAGTGCAGGTACATCTTTTTCCAAACCAGACAATTTGGCTTTACAATCCTTTATATCAGCTGCATTCATTTCAGCTAGCTTGGAAATGTTAGCCACCATTATCATGTTATCACAAAGCTGCACACTGAAGTCATCAACCCTGCTTGTCAGCTTGTTAATGGCTTCAATTATCACATTGTTTCCTCATTTGGAGATACCATTACTATGCTGGGTGGCTCCAGGGTTTTGATAGGAGTTGACGGAGATTTTCTTTCAGTTGACGGCGTAGAAGTCTCAATTAAGTATTGATGGTCAGAGACCGGGGAACACTTAGAGGCAGTTGCTAGCTGAGCTGCCGCATCAGCTTTTCCCTGTCATCTTTTGTATTTTAAGCAGCAATTTGTGCCGGTTGTCATGGTGCAGCTTTGTCTGCTGCACCATGCACATATTCAGGGCACTTTTCACCCTCCATACACCCCAGTCTCCTCTCCACCTCAGCAATCATCTACACCTGCCAGCCACTAATCAAGCCAGGACTCAATCCACCTGTCAGCTTCTCTATTTAAACCTCCCTCAGTTTGCCCTTCCCTGTCGGCTCGTCTGTTTACCTGTGTTCTTGACTGCTCGCCTTACCTTTTCATTACCAGCCCGGGTTCCCTTCATCTCCGGCCGTCTGCCTGTTGTGGTTCTGGTTCTGCTCTCACTCCGGTCCAGCAAGTATTCATTCATTCAGTCATGCTGCTTAATTCTGCTGGTCTAGTTCTGGTTCCAAGTCTCTACTCTGCCGTGCTGCTGTCAAGTTATAGTTCCAAGTCTCCACTCTGCTGTGTTGCTGCTCCTGCTGCCTCCATGCTCTGTCTCCATCCTGCTTGCCAGCCTCAGCCACTAACAGCCTCCTGCTTCCGTCTGGTCTGAACTCTGGTCTTCTTCATCTTCAATAAAACTCACAAAACAGAACTCTGTGTGGTTGTGTTCGGGTTCCTCACAAAAACATGACAGAACGAGCCGACCACAAGAACCCGACACCCACACAGAGCTTCCATACAGGAACTGGCAAGATGGATCTTGCCCCGCTCCCGGACCGTAGCTCAGCGGAGCATGTTCTCCAGGAGAACGTGGGGCTCCTCATGGAACAGGTCCAGGATTGTCTGAATGTCATCGCCACGCTCAGTCCACCTTGGAGGCGGATGAGTGCGGTGACTCAGGTGCGGAATCTGCTGAAGAGCAAAGAGGAGCTTCTACCGTTTTTCAAATTTCCAGAGCTATACGAGGAGCTCGACTGGAACCAACGGGCTGCAGTCGCCCAGCTCTTCAGCCGGCCACCTCCTCCCAGACCTTCCTTCACCGCGGCTGCTTCCAGCGCTGACGCCACCGCAGCTGTGGCTCTCGTTCCGCCCACCAGCCTGTCAATCACGGCTGCCATCTCCACTGCTGCAACTCCACCCGCTCCTGATTCTACCGCGGTGCCTGTCGATGATCCGGCTCTCACCACTGCTGCCGCTGCTGCTGTCTTTTCCGCTACCCCTGCTTCCTCGTTGGCAGCAGCAGCCACTCCCTTGCCGCCCGGTCCCTCCCGGCGCAGACGGCGAGCTCGTCGGAATAGGATTTCCGCCACAGCGCTCCCTGAGATCCTGCCTGAGGCAGCCGCCGCAGTCACTCTGACCGGGTCCGAAGCCACCTCCGTTCCCTTGGTGGTTCGAACGGGTGTGGCTGCGATGATTGTCGATCAGGAGAGTCCGGTCGAAGCTCCTCAGGTCCACAAGTCTCAGGTGTGGGATTTTTTCTATGGGGACAGGGATGACCTGTTCCTCGGTCTACCCACCGGAGCCAAAGATCCAGATGCTGCTCGGCCTGCAGCAAGAGAACCAGATGCTGCTCGGCCTGCAGCAAGAGAACCAGATCCTGCTCGGCCTGCAGCAAGAGAACCAGATCCTGCTCGGCCTGCAGCAAGAGAACCAGATCCTGCTCGGCCTGCAGCAAGAGAACCAGATCCTGCTCGGCCTGCAGCAAGAGAACCAGATCCTGCTCGGCCTGCAGCAAGAGAACCAGATCCTGCTCGGCCTGCAGCAAGAGAACCAGATCCTGCTCAGCCTGCAGTCGAAGATTTAGTTCTCTCCCAGTCGGCCACAGAAAGCCCTGATCCTGCTTCACGGGCTGCATTAGAAGAGCCTGCTGCCAAGGATCTGGTCAACGCCAGCCCGGCGTCCGACGTGGGTGCAGAGCACGCCAGCCCGGCGTCCGACGTGGGTGCAGAGCACGCCAGCCCGGCGTCCGACGTGGGTGCAGAGCACGCCAGCCCGGCGTCCGACGTGGGTGCAGAGCACGCCAGCCCGGCGTCCGACGTGGGTGCAGAGCACGCCAGCCCGGCGTCCGACGTGGGTGCAGAGCACGCCAGCCCGGCGTCCGACGTGGGTGCAGAGCACGCCAGCCCGGCGTCCGACGTGGGTGCAGAGCACGCCAGCCCGGCGTCCGACGTGGGTGCAGAGCACGCCAGCCCGGCGTCCGACGTGGGTGCAGAGCACGCCAGCCCGGCGTCCGACGTGGGTGCAGAGCACGCCAGCCCGGCGTCCGACGTGGGTGCAGAGCACGCCAGCCCGGCGTCCGACGTGGGTGCAGAGCACGCCAGCCCGGCGTCCGACGTGGGTGCAGAGCACGCCAGCCCGGCGTCCGACGTGGGTGCAGAGCACGCCAGCCCGGCGTCCGACGTGGGTGCAGAGCACGCCAGCCCGGCGTCCGACGTGGGTGCAGAGCACGCCAGCCCGGCGTCCGACGTGGGTGCAGAGCACGCCAGCCCGGCGTCCGACGTGGGTCCGCCGCCTTCCTGCGACGCGGTGACCCAGGAGGGACCGCCGCCTTCTGAAGCCTGTAGCCCAGTCCCGTCGGTAGTCTGTACCCTGGGCTCCCCAGAAGCCTATAGTTTAGCACCGCTAATTTTCTGTATCCAGGCGCCTTCCGAAGCCTGTAGCCAGGCGTCTCCTGTAGCCTGTAGCCAGGCGTCTCCTGTAGCCTGTAGCCAGGCGTCTCCTGAACCTTGTAGCCAGGCGTCTCCTGAACCTTGTAGCCAGGCGTCTCCTGAACCTTGTAGCCAGGCGTCTCCTGAACCTTGTAGCCAGGCGTCTCCTGAACCTTGTAGCCAGGCGTCTCCTGAACCTTGTAGCCAGGCGTCTCCTGAACCTTGTAGCCAGGCGTTTCCTGAAGCCTGTAGCCAGGCGTTTCCTGAAGCCTGTAGCCAGGCGTTTCCTGAAGCCTGTAGCCAGGCGTTTCCTGAAGCCTGTAGCCAGGCGTTTCCTGAAGCCTGTAGCCAGGCGTTTCCTGAAGCCTGTAGCCCTGTGACCTCCGTAGCCTGTAGCCCTGTGACCTCCGTAGCCTGTAGCCCTGTGACCTCCGTAGCCTGTAGCCCTGTGACATCCGTAGCCTCTAGTTCTGCGACCGCTGTAGTCTGTATTCCGGTGACCTCCGTAGGCTGTAGCCTTGCGCCGCCCTTAGTAGGTAGCCGCCTGTCCTCCAGGGTACTTTTCCACCGCTGGCCACATAAGATTCTGCTACTTCGCCGCCGGGGTCGCCCACCGCGACGCCCGTGTCTGACTTTGCCTCGTCGGGGTCGCCCACCGCGACGCCCGTTTCAGACTCTGCTGCTCCGCCACCGAGGTCGCCCACCGCGATGCCCGCGTCTAACTCTGCCACGTCGGGGTCGTCCTCCGCGACACCCCTTTCGGGCTTGCCGGCTCCGCCGTCGGGGTTGCCCACCTCAACGCCCACGTCTGACTCTGCATCGCCGGGGTCGCCCGCCGCAACGCCCACATCTGGCTCTGCCACGTCCGGGCCGTCCTCCTCAAGGTTTCGATCGGGCGATGTTGCTCCGCCGCCTGCCACGTCCTGGCCGTCCTCCACGACCACTCTATGTGGCCTAGCTGCTGCCGGTCTCCTAGCAGCCGTCACTGTCTGTGCCCATAAGGCTCCAGTGCTTTCTTGTTTATTTGTTCTCGTTCTGCCTTAGTTTTGGGTTAGTTACCCCTTGGTTTCAGAATTTAGTGGTTTAGATTTTTCTGTTTTTCTGGCGTGTTAGTACACCCTCTAGTTCCCCCTTCGTTTCATAGGTTTTTGCCTGCCAGCGTAGTTAGAAGTTTTCTTGTTTGCCTACGTTTGCCCTGTTTGGGTAGTTTTTGGTTTTATTCCGGCCCCCCATCCTAGCCTCCCACCACCCACCCTGGGCGGGTCGTTTTTTGTTGTGGTGTTTTGGCCGTCTGGGAGCCGGCCTTAAGGGGGGGGTAATGTCATGGTGCAGCTTTGTCTGCTGCACCATGCACATATTCAGGGCACTTTTCACCCTCCATACACCCCAGTCTCCTCTCCACCTCAGCAATCATCTACACCTGCCAGCCACTAATCAAGCCAGGACTCAATCCACCTGTCAGCTTCTCTATTTAAACCTCCCTCAGTTTGCCCTTCCCTGTCGGCTCGTCTGTTTACCTGTGTTCTTGACTGCTCGCCTTACCTTTTCATTACCAGCCCGGGTTCCCTTCATCTCCGGCCGTCTGCCTGTTGTGGTTCTGGTTCTGCTCTCACTCCGGTCCAGCAAGTATTCATTCATTCAGTCATGCTGCTTAATTCTGCTGGTCTAGTTCTGGTTCCAAGTCTCTACTCTGCCGTGCTGCTGTCAAGTTATAGTTCCAAGTCTCCACTCTGCTGTGTTGCTGCTCCTGCTGCCTCCATGCTCTGTCTCCATCCTGCTTGCCAGCCTCAGCCACTAACAGCCTCCTGCTTCCGTCTGGTCTGAACTCTGGTCTTCTTCATCTTCAATAAAACTCACAAAACAGAACTCTGTGTGGTTGTGTTCGGGTTCCTCACAAAAACATGACACCGGTCTTTAGTCTCAGATGAAGGCCTTAGCTTTAGCAAATATGTCGTCAGTATCAGTAACCAGTTCGAAGGTCATAAAACAGAGGTCTAAGCTGTTGTATCGGAATTAGTGAGTTAAAACTTAAAAGAAGCTGCCTGCCTGGATTACCATCTTTCCATAACCATGTTCTGCAACTTCTTGCAGGGCTGTTTGTAACTATTCTAACTTCCTTTTCAGTCTGTGCCTACTGGGTCACGTCTCTCTCTCCTCCTCATTTTACTTTTTTCTCTGTGTTATAGCTGATTGGCTGATTGATGCTGCAAATGATGGCGTTGCTCCCACTGCTCTAGTTGACTTGCGGAGCTAAATACAACTGTTATTTTACCACATTAGCTGTGTCTACTTGTACGCTGTGGGCGTATTTTCCTTGAGCTTCTCTGCTCCCCTGCTGCATGTTTGTGATTTATTATCCATTCCAAAGGTGGAAATGAATCTGGTCAGCTCAAATGGCTACATTTGAAAACCTCAGTTGACGGGGAGGGGAGGGGCGTGTCAAGGAGTGTTAAGAGATTTCAAGAAAAAATTATGCCCGGGTTTCATGTCTCATTGCGGTTGATAACATTTGTGTATAAGTACATTATTATTAGTATTCAGTACATGAATTCAGATGATTAGTACATTATTTAATATGAATTTAATACATGTATAAATACATTTTTTGATTATGACAGCCTTGGGCACAGCCCAGAAATGTGTCTGGAGAGCGTTCCTTGAAGGGAAATAAAAATGTAAGGAATTAATCTCCTTACCAGTTCGATAAACGAAGTTGGCCTCAGCATCAGAAGAGGACGGCGACAGCAGCTCGTCGTCGTACTCGTTGGAGCTGAAGGAGCCAGAGTCGTTCCTTTTGCGAGCGTCCATGACTGAGTTCGCCACCATGACATGCCGCAGAGAGTCGTTCAGGTAGCGATGCAGCAGGCTGCTCTTGTACTTGGGTGGAGACACGTAGTCCTCAGTCAGAGAGGCGGGCTCAATGGCAGAACGCAGCCTAGGGTCCATAGCTATGTCCATGGATGACCCCTCCTTCACCATGGAGGAGCCCTCCTTCTTGATGACGCTTGGGTACAAGGGTTTGGTGAGAACCTCAGGACCACTCTGTGTCCTCTGAGGGTGGTCGCCATCTGCAACATCAGGACACACACATGTGATCCTTCTTGAGATGGAGAACAAGAACTTTTCTCCAAAGCAAGAATGATCTATTAAAGACTTTCTAACAAACTTCTGTTCTGTCATTTTGTTCTGTCATTTTGATTCAAGCTCTTATCTTGACTATTATGCCTGGTTTACATGGCAAGATTTTAAAACTGCCAGCTGATTTTTGAACCTGAGACACCAACACATGACGATAAAAAATCGCAGCTATAACTAGTTTTCTCATAAAGTGTATTGTGTCCAGTCAAACAGCAAGCACAACACACCAGACATGAACAGATTTCATTCAGGAACATTCAGATGTCAGACGGGAAATCTTGCGAAACCTTTGGAGATGAAATGTGAGGTCACAGTAAATAAAAATGATGAGCAAGAACAAGGAAGAACAAATTTTAACAGAGAAAAAAAAGTTACAAAAAGAAACAGTATTGGTTAAAGGAGTGGAAACAGTACCAACAGGGCCTCTATCTTTGGTACACTATGATATGGAGGTGAGTTTTTTTTTTACTCCAGGTTTCCGTCACCTCAATTTCTGATTGGCCACACATGACATTTAACAGTGTTGTGTGTTGTGCCATATTAACGTCATGATGAATATTCAAGGTCAAATTGAATTCTGACCACACAGCCACAAAGGAGAGAGAGTCAGCTGGGATGGCCCTTCACTCAGCAGGGGTCCCCTGCTGCTATAAAAACTTTCCTCCCACAGACGAAAGCCCTCTCACTTCAGACTCCAAGCTCTCAGACCACCTCTCCCTGGAGCAGACCAGGACAAAGCTACTTCGTCCTCACCTTCTTCCTGCTGAGACAAAGGAAGAGGCCTGAACAATGAGGCCCTGAGATGGGCCCGAAAGACGCACCATCCAGCACCTGGGAGAGATTCCTCTTCGCCCGGGGGACATGTCCGGGCAACTCAAAGTTAAGTCTGCTTTCTTAACCTCAGCGTGAGGAGCAGGAGGAAGAAATCCTGCCAAGCCAAAATCAGCTTTGTTTCTTTTTGTCAGCCTTTACAGAGAAGCGAACCCCAGATGGAGCTGAAAAGCCGGCAGAAGGACCCACTTTGTATGCTGAGAGAAAGAGGGAGCTGACACAAGCCCCATTTACACTACCCTTGTTAAACCGATCCATGCCGAGCTCAGTCCGAGCTTGGATCAGTTAACCAAGCCGAGCTTGGTTCTGACGACCTATCTCGGTTCCTTGGTTTCCTCGCCTCCTAGTGACGATCTGCGGTACTACTGCTCTCTAGGCTTGAAGGAGGAAATCAAGCAAATAAAAATGGCGGCGCCCGTAACATTCAGGAAGTTATGTTTGGTTATTTGGTTATTTGGCTAAGTATCTTGCCATGTGAACCTAGCATTAACAAGTACCTGTACAGAATGTAGGACAGGTCAGCATAAATTATTATTAGCCAGTTTAGCATCCAGGCTAATGTGTAGCACAACAATCCCAGACCATGAAGCTACCAACACAGTCTACGCTTCTAATTTCTAACAGAAATGCATATTTGGTCTCATTTAAAGCAGCTCTGGAATGCAATACCTGTGTGTCATTTACCATATACCAATATCAGAAAGGCCTTCACCTGTTTAAATAGTAATGCCGTTTTCCTCTGAAACTTTCTCAACTTTTATGAGTCTAACTGTTGTGGTGAAAGGAAAATTTGCGTCTGAATTTTCCTTTCTTGGCTCATCCCTTAGGTCTGTTTTTCATCCTTTTTATAGGGAACACCAGAAAGGAACCTCATCTTCAAGTTACTGACTGATAGTAAAGCAAAAATTTAAATTTCTCGTTGGATTGTATTAATTTTCTTGTAGATCTGCTGTTGGTCACATTTCTTCATAAACGGGAAAGAGAGCAGCATGTGGCCCGTATATATTGGCATGTAGAAGTGCCTTAAACCAGTGACACTGAATGCTTCTGGTCTCTGCCTTTTCATCTAGATTCGGGTCACTACATTTAGATCACATCAGTTTTGATCTGACTATAAAGTCACTAAAAAAAATAAGTGGAAGTGCATATTGTGATGACTCTCATTTCCTCCACCAAATGTTGGACTCCAGGTCCAGTTCTTTTCTCGGTTCGGTTCATCCAGCCAGACTTGGAGTCTGGTTATTATGACCTATTCTTTAATTCAAATACCAGAACCAGGATATTTCAGTCTGGCATCCTGTCCCTATGTTGGCATCACCTCCAGGACAGAAAGCCCAGCAGAGACTTCAGACCCATTATGGATGGTGGTCCATTTTCTCTCCATCTAAACTCTGCCTCCAACCCCTGCAGAAAGAATCTTTCCCAGAGTGCTTTGCAGCTGCAGAGGCTGAATTAAAGCCTAGCTTCCTACCCGAGAAAGAAGAAAATAAAACTCTGCTGAAAACCAGATATCCTCTGACAGCAGGGAAATCCAAGTCGGTTCACTTCAGATCCTGTATCTGCCAGGATTATAATTATGTCATTTGGGCAGGTTGGCTGTTTGATTCTTCCTCGTCCAAATTTAAATGAGAGCTTCCATTAATCAGAACCACATGGTTCTCCTTCCTCTTTGCTGAGGTAGAATCCAGCATCTCCTCTGTCACCAAACAATCAGACCTTGTGATTTAATCCAATAAAAACATGAAACTTTTCTCATCATCAGGACATCAAGTCCGGTCTAGATACCAAGCAGAAAACAGACTTTTTATTTTAGCCTGGATGTACTGCTACAAGCTACAAAACAAGCTGGACCATTTCAGGACAGTAGGAGGAATTCCACACGGTCAGCAGGGTCAGACCTGATCCCAGAAATAGTCTCTGGAACAAAAGCATGGGCTTCAAAACATAATGGAGGGCCTTTCAGCACGTGGGCCAGCTGTGGATTGCTTCACAAACATAAAATGACAGAGAGAGGAGTCAGGGAAATATACGGAGTCTCCAGGGGTACAGCGGCCTACGGCAAACACAATCCAGACACCATGCACGCATTCCTCTGGGAGCCACACGCTCAGCTTCTACTCTCCATTTAGAGATTACTGACACCACAAAACTCTTCCTTTCTGTCCACCCACTGCATGACCTTGTAGAGTGGCTAATCGAGAGGACCGGGACAATTCCCGGTGGGCCGGTCTGATATTTGGAGCCGCGGTTTACTGTAGAGTGGATCATCTATGCTACATTGCTACCGCTATCCCTGGGCTGCCTCCATTGGCATCTCTTTTTTCTTGACGCACCCTGACGTAATGTCAGAGCACTCGGTCAATGGTGTTAGAAAGCCGAAGAGTAGAAAGAGCAAGGGCAGCATGGAGGAAGCTATAATTAAAAAGGCCCTGAAAATAGACACTGCTACATGTGCAAGAATTGGCAGTTTTTTCAATAAAATTAGCTACATCAAATGAGGACGATTAAATGGATAAGGAAAGATGTTGAACTTTGGAAAGATGATGGGGTTCTCTCCGTTACATTATGAACTGTAATCCGTATTCAATGTTTCTCACTGCAGTGGGAGAACAGGAAATTATAGATATTGTCAATAAATGTAAAAACAAAAGGTCAACTGACTGTGATGGCATTGATATGTCAATTATTAAGAGGGTAATTGATGAAATCATTCAGCCTCTGACTTACATATGTAATTTGTCATTTCAATCGGGTAAATTTCCTGAAAACATGAAAATTGCCAAAGTTATTCCACTTTATAAATCTGGGGACAGACACCATTTTACAAATTATAGGCCTGTTTCTCTACTTCCACAGTTTTCTAAAATTTTGGAGAAATTGTTTGTGAGTAGATTAGATTCATTTATTAATAAACATAAACTGCTTTCTGAAAGTCAATATGGATTCAGATCACAAAGATCTACAGCAATGGCAGTCATTGAATTGATAGAGGAGGTCACCAGCGCCTTAGATAACAAGAAATTTACAGTTGGTGTATTTATTGATCTCAAAAAAGCTTTTGACACAATAAATCATGAAATATTAATTAATAAATTGGAGCGCTATGGCATCCGGGGAGTAGTCCTGCACTGGATGAAAAGTTATCTAAGTAACAGGCAACAATTTGTGCAAATGGGTGACTGCCAGTCATCGTGCTTGGACATTGTTTGTGGTGTCCCCCAGGGGTCAGTATTGGGGCCAAAATTGTTTATTCTATATATAAATGACATCTGCAAAGTTTCGAAAATACTTAAGTTCGTTTTGTTTGCAGATGATACTAATATTTTTTGTACAGGTGATAATTTGGATCAGCTTGTAGTTGATATCAACTTAGAGTTATGTCACCTTAAGGTATGGTTTGATATTAACAAATTATCATTAAATTTGGATAAAACCAAGTTTATATTGTTTGGAAACTGCAAAAGCAAAACAAATGTACATATCCTAATAGACAATAAGACAGTAGAGAGAGTTAAGGAAATTAAGTTTTTGGGAGTAATGATAGACGATAGGATTTGCTGGAAACCTCATATAAAATACATTCAAACAAAAATATCTAGAAATATTGCTGTTCTCAGCAAAGCAAAACATTTTCTAAATTATGCTGCTCTTCATATTCTGTATTGCTCACTTATCTTACCTTACTTGAGTTACTGTGTGGACATATGGGGCAACACCTATAAAACCTCACTGCGGCCGTTATGCACGATACAAAAAAGGGCCATCAGAATGTTTCACAAGGCAGGATTCCACGACCATACTAACATACTATTTATAAAGTCCTGCCTCCTCAAACTCCCCGATCTGGTAGAATTTCAAACAGCTCAGCTGATGTATAAAGCTAGAAATAAACAACTACCAGACAATATTCAAAAGCTGTTCACTGATAGAGAGGGGGGTTATGACTTCAGGGAAAATCTTAACTTCAGAACCTTGAGGGTTCGAACCACCATGAAGAGAAAGTGCATTTCAGTCTGTGGTGTAAAGGTCTGGAATAAACTCCAGAAAGAGCTGAAGCAATGTCCAACCATGAGCCTGTTTAAAAAAAGGCTTAAACTGATGTTTTTCATATATCTGAGCACTGTGTATGTGTGTGTGTGTATGTAGATATGCACGTGTGCATTTATGTGTATGTATGTAGATGCATATATTCATATGTGTATATGCATATATTCATATATGTATATGTGTATAAATATAATTGTTTATATTTTTTTGTGAATTTTGGATCAATACATTGTTGGTTAATAGGAAGGTACTTTAAGTGCAATTAGAGGGAGAAGGGGTATGAAAAATAAGTTTTACTTCTTCATACCCCTTTTCAGACAACTTTCTTTAGTCATTAATCAATGTCAGAAATCAGGGTAAATATACCTGATATATTTTATTTAGAGGAAAATTTTGTTTATCTCATTTCTATTTATGTTCAAATGATTTAATTGAACTGGAACATAAAATTTTATTTAATGTTTATCAATTACTTTTTTATGTAGTACTTGGTTGAAGAATTTCTTAAATTGATTATTTTTTATTATTATTTGGTAATTTCTGAAATTGATTTATTTAATATTTGTTAAATGTGTGTTAAATTTGTTAATTGTCTGAAATAAATTAATTTCATTCATTCATTCATTCAACTGTGGGAAGGGCTGTGTCTTGTCTGTGCGGTGGTTTTTACATCTCATAGGTGGGACCGCAGACATGCTGGGAGTCAGTTTTCAACCTGTGTTGCACGCTGGGAGCTGTAGTCTGAGAAGCCATATTATTGCATAACAACCGAGTGTTTGTACAAACAACCATTACTTGTAATATAACTGCTTTCTATAGTGGGTGCCCTCCCTTTAGTCATCCAGTTTTAAATGTACATGAGAATAACATTAGCAGCACAACATTTGAGCAGGCGGAGGCTGGCTTGGGGTCTTTTTCACACCCTTGTTCTCCGATTGCCATCCAGACTTGGAGGCCTGGAGGAGGAGCGGGACACCTTGCCGGAGTCTGGGCTGGGGATGTGCGTTGGGTCCCAGGGGTCAGCTGGGCTGCCACTTATGCTCTCCTTGGGAATAGGGTGTAGGGTTTAAGTATGGAGGGCAGGGTGTGGGAAAGGCAGCACTGTCGGGTTTGTGGGATGGGCTCTGGTTGGCTGGCCCGTTTGGATCGTGTTGGCCTCACATGTTGGTATTGTGGGTTGTCAGGGCTGGAATCGGGTAGGGGGTCGGGGCTGCAGTATGGACCCAGTATGACACGTTTTGGGAGTGTTTGTTTTGTTGGTAACCCACGTATGGGGACTGTTGGGTTTGTGGGCATTTGGGGACTGTTGGGTGCCATGGGTGCCATGGGTGTCCCCCCCCATCCTGATGATAAGATTTACCTAGTTTGGGGGCTGTATACCCCTCTGGGGTGCCGGTAACTGGACATGAAAGTATAGGATGTGTGTGGTATGTGCAAGTGTGTGTACAGTGTCCCTTATTTTTTTATTAATACTTTTTTCTTGTGTGAGTAAGAGTGTATGCAAGTGGGAACGTGTGAATGTGACTGTGTACCTGGTTTTCTGTTTGTCTTTTGGTAAGGTTGGGTTTTGTACTGTCCCCTCTCCTGGCACATCTCAGGACATCTCCAAGTGTGGAGCCACATCCCCCTGTCCGGCTCCCCTCCGTTGGCTGGCGCCTAGACCTACGGGTGCATTGGTGGTCCTCGGTGTCCGAGCCTGTGTGTTCGCTGACTCATTCCTGGCGACTGCTTCGCAGGGCCTCGACTCCATGGCTCTGCTGGGGCCCCGCCAGACCCAGGTCTCTAGGCCCATGGCTGGATCTGCTCTGGTGTAGCTGGCTGCCGGCGGAGCCTGTGGGCTTGTTGCCGCAACTCCCAGGAGCGTCGACACTGTGGCTGTTGGGGGGTTTCCTGGGGCTCCTCTCTGCTCTTCCCTGGGATGGGAGAGCCAGCTATCCCTGTGTTGGTCCCTCTTGGGCTCCTTTGCTCTGGGGGCCCTTTCAGGCGTCTGGGGTTCTGGTTTCCTGTCTGCCTCGGTGCTCTGGAGTGTGGATGTTTTGTTCCTCACAACCACTATTGAGCATTTTTCTTAGGGATAAACCTTACAAGTGTACTCTCGCAAATACCTACAGGCGTTTGGATCCATGTGCTTACAGATTAATTTCTATACAGAAAACTCGTATTATTATCTTTAGCTGTCACTTTATACATTTCATATTAAATAACACTGTGTATTTTTCAGTGATGTAATCAAGGCGTTGGTTGTTTGTACCTGTAATACTTTATGGTTGGTTTTGCTGTTCTTTTTATATTTCTCTCTGCAGATGTAAAAGCAGGACTCCCAGGATGTGATCTTGAACTCTATTTTTGTCACATTTTCTCCCATTTAGCATTTTGTCTCATCTTTTTCTCTTCCTTTCTTTCTATTTTACCTTTCTGTTTTTGTGTCCATTGAACAGGAAATAGTCCCAAAATAATATCTAATAAAGCTGGCGAGAGCAGTAATGCTCTACTTGTGAAAGCAAAGCTGTTGGGCTCTTGTTGGCTTAAGACAGCAATTCTTAATGCTGCACTATCAGATAGAATACGTTAAAAAAAAGAAAAAAGTTTGATCATCTGCAGCAGTTTGATGCCAAGCGGCCACTTCTCAGAGCTACAACTGCTTTGCTTAGAGCACAAATGGGAGGCGTACCTTCGGAGCAGCTGTCATCACTGCTGACACTCAGCCTCTCAGCGTTGCCCTGAACATATTTGTTGTAGAGTTTGATCCTGAGGGCCCAGCTCAGGTCCGGCTGCCTCACTGTGTTCTTCAGGCGTCTCCTAGCATTGGCAAACCAGTTGGACACCTGAGGGGGACAAAGCAGGAAGTGGGAACACACAGCAAACAGAAACACATGGTTGGAATCCACACTCCTCCACATCCACAGTAAAACTAAATGTGTCCTCCTCATTGAAAATGTCTGCTCACTGCCTGCCATGAGTCTCAGTGAGAAAAACAGCAGCAGAGACAGAAGACAGAAGCCGAGTCAGCCTGCAGTTTAGCTGCAGCTCTCTGAAACTGAGCTCCTATAGGACACTTTTTCCATCACTGTTTTTAAGATCCTCTCTTCCCTTCCCTGGGAGGAGAGACTATTAGATGTTATACTGGAATAACTTTTCATGTTCGATAGATTTCAAGCTCCTTATTGACGGCCAGGGACAGGGGCCTTATGCTATAGTACTTAGTTTTCAGATCCTCTACAGTATTAGATTTCTCATTAACTAAGACCATCCCTCGTTCTTTAGTCTGCAGCCCTGCGCTGTGGCACAGCAGGCAGAAAGCAGCATCCAGTTGGCCAGCAAGACTGGAGGAGAGGAGGAATGAGAGCAGGGGAGGCGTGGGACAGAGAGGAGGACAGACGGCTGTCAGAGGGATGAGAGAAAAGAGAGAGGATGGCACGCCTGTTTAGACGACACCACAGAGACACCGAGAAGAGAACTGATCCAGCTCTTCCAGCCGTGGCCTTTCTGTAGCCGAGAGGAGACAGCATGCAGGCACGGAGATGGGTTTCAGGACCGATGGAGAGATGGCCCGATTATCAGCGCCGAGTCACAACATTTACATGGAACAAAGCTACCTGTTGTTCTAAAACATGACAGATTTAGTTGCTGTTTAACACCTGTTGCCAAGTCAGCCTTTCCAGGGAAAAACACGCAGGAAGTGATGCGTTCACCGTCACTGGCAGCCTTTACAGCGGTCTGTCTGGACTAAACAGTGGAAGAACTGGGCTGTTCTCTGCAGCAATCAGTAGAAAGACAAAGACGAGTTTCTAAAGTCAGTCATCATGGTCACATCTGAGTTTCTGTTCACACTCTGGGACAAAATGATAACTTGTTTAGTCCAGAAAAAATGTAGAAAGGCTGAAAGTCCAAGTTATTTTTTTCTAATTACTTTTTTTAATCTTTTTAGTTTCAGTTTGATTTATTCTTTTTCCATAAAAAGTCAAAATAATTAAAATAATAAAACGCTAATAAAAACCTAAAAACAGAGAAACAGGTTATAAAACAAGGAACAATAACTCATGAAGATGTTTCTGTTTTTTTAAAACACTTATATTTTTCATATTAGCAGAGACTTGACAGCTGAACTAATTTGATCCCTACTGTAGTTATGTCAATAAAATTGGAAATATATACATTAATACATAGAACAGAGAAACTGTTCTATGTATCACTCTGGAAAAATAAATTATTCAGTAAATACTGAATTTATCATTGACAATTTTCAACTAAAATAAATAAAAAATTTATTTAACTGTTTATATTTTTTATTTAATACATTTGACTAATATTTTATTTAATATTTATCTGAAAACATTTTTATTTGTTAAATAGTTGACCCCACTGCTGATATTTGGACTCAAACATACGCGTGTGAGAGGGCTGTCAGTGTGTCCAACACAAAGCGTTCCTCCTCACTCTGCCTCGCTCTCAACTAAACAAACGGCTCCAGGGGCCCAGAAATTAGAAGCAGATTCAGCACCACGGC
Organism: Fundulus diaphanus; assembly: GCA_037039145.1. Lineage (NCBI taxonomy): Eukaryota > Metazoa > Chordata > Actinopteri > Cyprinodontiformes > Fundulidae > Fundulus > Fundulus diaphanus. The sequence goes on from CM073137.1 coordinate 38,323,415, forward strand.
CGGCAGCCTGAGAAAGCTGCTGCAGACTCTCAGAGGCCGGATCAGTGACCTTGTGGGGAAAATGATACTGTATACACACACGCACAGCTGCATGTGTCAACCACACAGATGCATTCAGTGCTGGGTGGAAGATAAAGAAACAATCATCTCAAAGACTGAGACACGCAGCCGAAAGCAAATAAGCCGCAGGAGGATCTGGAAGGAGGAGGAAACAGCACTTCACTCCTGCACAGCTACTGCAAAAATGTTCAGGAAAAGTAAAATCTGACTTGAAGCTGAAAAATCTCAACTCCAGCAGCCTGATCACACTCATGTATGCGTGTGCAAAAAGCAGGATCTGACTTTTGTTTTCCTCCCACTGGAAACAGAACACAAGTAATCGGCTCACCTGGACCAGAGTCATCTGCGAGCCGAGCGCCAGGAGGATTTTCTCCGTCTTGGTCGGGTAGGGGTTGTCTCTGTGCTTGTAGAGCCACTGCTTGAGCGGCCGGGCCATGTCCTGCAGGGCCTGGCGCTTGTGTCGCACTTTACTGCCGCTGGGACGACCCCTGTGGAGGAGCAGGAACGGGATTTAAAAGCAGACAAATAACTGGACACATCTCTTGGTTTCAGCACACAGATATTATAAAATCCCTCAAAATCTAAAATGACTAGAAGTGACTGAGAAGAATCTCCTGAACCCACAGGAGGAATAACTGAATCCTTCTAATTCTCTGAGCTGCGTCGGCTTCACTCTCACCTGCAGCTCCAGGTGTTCTGAACCTGTAGATGTCAGCAGGGTCCGAAATTAACACTCGCCAGTCGCCAAATGTGAGTAAATTTCCCGTTTGGCGAGTGAATTTCAGAGGGCTAGCTGCCACATGGCGAGTAAATGTTTGTACCAAATAAATTAAAAATAACATAAAAATAACAAAACCCATCTGGGCTGCGGATGACTCGTTTACAGCTCTGTCCATCCAGAGCTCAGTCTAAACTCCGCCTTCTGCGGAGCAGGAGGCATGGGGGGGAGAGTGGCTCCCAGCTAAAGCCTTCATTCAGAGCCAGTCATGGCTGCACGCTGGATTAGAAAACAGTTCTGCTAACCAGATACAGTCTAAAACGCCAATTAGTCTGTTTATAAGTTTCGTTCTTATTTATTCTGTATTTTTTTAACTACGTGCGCTGTGTTTCTGTGCTTCACCGCTCTTACTGCGCCCGCCCTCTCGGAGCCAGGTTCTTTTATCAGCGGCCAGCCTTCAAAACGTGAATCACTACGTTTAATGTCCTTCCACTTGTACCAAAATGTCCCAATTGAAATCAATAGGAGAGTCAGTAGCTGTGTTACATGCTCTTTTGTTTTTAACGACACAGAACCAGCGGTGCCTCGGTGGGCTGCTACCTTGCGCTTGAATTCAAGTGCGCAAAATTACGTTACATGTAAATTAGGTGCGGACTTTTAAGGGCCATTTTAAGGAACTGGTAACATCAGGGGCTTCAGCTCAGACCCATTTTTCCTTCTCTCCCCTCTAAAGGAGCCCTTTACAGTCTTCATTTATGCATTTTCCCCACTGTTTATCCAGCAGCTGGATCATGCGTAAAGACGCAGCGTGAACCCCTGCGTGGTTTAAGTGTTGCAGCTGAAGGAAAAATGTTGGACCGTATAGGCTTGATGAAACTCTGCCTCATTCACAAATGAGACCAACATGGATAGAATAATGATAATCTGTAGTGTTTTTTATTGCCTGGATGTGAATCTGATAATTCATATTGTTTTATAATAAATTTAATATTTTCCTATCAAAGGTAGGAAACAAAGATTTCTCTTCCAGGGTCCAGTCAGCCACGCCCCCCAAAAATTAACATAATCTCACTCTTAATTTTTGGTAAAAATTTAAAGGTCTGGTGAGGATTAATATTTTGGCCGGTAAAAAATATGCCTGGCCGGTTGATTTTTACATCTACTGGCCAATTTGGCCGGTGAATCAGGAAGTTAATTTCGGACACTGGATGTCAGTATGGAGCTGCACTCCGCTTCTCCCTTTATCTCCAAAAAGGCTCCACTGGCTGCAGATGGGACAGATTTCAGACCTCAAGGTGGGCCTGAAGTTCTTGTTCTCCCCATATTTCCCTTGCAATCTGGGTCAGTCTGAACATCATGGAGCACATTTCTCTCTGAGCTCTGAACTTTGTTCTTCAAGTTATTTTCAAGTGTTGGGCCTTCTCTATTCAGACCATATGATAGGAATAACTTTGTTCATTTGAATAGACACCAGCTGTCTTTAACACCCACAGCCGATGTATATCCTCAGTGGCTGAGATGTGGAGCTCATGGACAGTGGTAGGGACAGAAAAAACAGCCACTGGAAAATGTGGGTCGATCATAATCAGTATCATTGTCACAATTTTCAGCAATAGCATCCATATTTTCTGAATATGGTGAAGCCCCATTAAACTGTGAATGGATTGAGACAGAAACACAGAAAGTGTTCATTGAACGTTTTAGATCCACCTTTGGCTGACTGATGCTGTGCCAACGTGTGTTCATTGCAGACTTTGTTCAGCCGAGTAAATCAGGTTTTTATTCATCCTGTTTTAACCTAATTTTATCCAGCTAATATTCATACCTAAATTATTTAAATGAGGCTCAAAAACAATACATTCAATAAATACAAGTTATCTGTAGTTGCAGTCTCCATCAATTCAATTCAATTCAATTTTATTTTTATAGCGCCAATTCATGAAACGTCATCTCAAGGCACTTTACAAAGTCAAATTCAATCATATTATACAGATTGGGTCAGATTATACAGATTGGTCAAAAATTTCCTATATAAGGGAACCCAGTTGATTGCATCAAAGTCCCAACAAGCTGCATTCACTCCTGGAGAAGCGTAGAGCCACAGGGAGAGTCGTCTGCATCGTCCATGGCTTTGCAGCAATCCCTCATACTGAGCAAGCATGAAGCGACAGCGGAAAGAAAATCATCAGAACAGTTTAAATAAAATGTTTAATAGAAAGATTCTTTTTCCTTTGGAGTTCTAATTAGGACTGAACTGGGGCCTATTTCCCTTTGTTTCCACTTCAGTTTCATCTTCTTTGACTTTCTGAATCATCAGGGTATTTATTTGTAAAGACATAAATATTAAGGGCTTAATCCTATCTATTTTCATCATACAGGAGGTTGCACTATACATATATTAAACATTTAAATGTGCCCATTTCAATTTGATTAGGTTGTATGCATTGAACGCAAACATTTACTGTAAAATAAATAAACTTGTTTTTATGTGAAGAAATATTACTTTAGTTTCACTGATTAAACAAATGTTTAGTTGATAGATTCATTTAGAAAATACATAATCCTGAGGTGCAGCTCTAATTCGTGTCTCTAGAACGAGCTACTGAACAAGTCTGAACTGCCTCTTGATTCTAACCTGAGATGTGAACATTAAAACAGCAGCAGTTTGGGAACCAGTAAAGGTTTATTATCTCATCTGTGAGATTGTTCTGCATTACAACCTCTGGTACAACATATTTAGAAATTACAGGCAGCATCAATAATCTAAACGAATAAACTTTTAAAACAATTTTGCCATAATTGGCACAGATGCATATATACGTACGGCTGCAGATATTTCCATCGGTTTATTTTTTTATTTGCAGATTTACATTAAAAACTATGCTGTCAAACTTTGATTTTCATTTAAAAGTTTAGTTTTAATCAACTCTAGCCTTTAAAGTGTTATTTAGATGTTTATCTTGCTGCGCTCATTTTGCGCACAAACCGCAGATAAACTCCAGAGATCGAGAGTTTCTCCCTTTCTCGCCCAGCTAACGAGTGACCAACAGGTTCAAAAGGCTCACAGATATTCGCCCCGTGGGTTTATTCATGCACTCCAGCTGATCCACATGCATACATGAGAAGCAGCCTCTATCAAAACCGAGAGCCTCACATACCCGCTCCGCCTGTGTCTGACCGCCTGGCTGTCTCTGATGGCAGCGCTGCTGCAGAGGAGATCTGGATGTTGGCCGTCGATGACTTCCAGGTAATTTCTGCTGCTCATCTCCACCTCCTTCGCCTTCTCCTCAAACAGGATCTGGCTGCTCAGCTGGTTAAACACAATTGTGTTCATCTCTGGCCGCTCGGTCCGCTGGTCTCTCCCTCTGCTGCGCACAAACTCTGAAAGTGTGTGGAGGGAAAACCGTCCCAGCGTCCCCGTGTTTCTCCTGTGGCAGAAAATATCACATTTAGTTTGTGAGGATCATGTGAACCAAATCCTCCAGATCAGCTTCTTCATATTCGGGAAGCTTCAGAGTTAAAGCCGGCACAGCGGCGCTCTGACGGTCCACTTCAGTGTCGCTCTTTGGAAACAATCCCGAACCAGAACCACTGTTTGATTCATTCTGTGTTTGCGCAAACTCCTCCCGCTTCTACAGCAAAGAGGCGTTTCATTCTGCGCACTTCTCGTTGCGCATTAATTAGTGCAAACATCTGATAAATAAACGTGGGATGGGTCGGAGCAGACAGCCGGACAGTTGGACTGGTTCCAGGTCACTTTACTGCGGCGCTGCGATAAAAACCCACGGAGAGACACGGAGACTGTGGAAGGTGAAGGTTGCATTTATTCTACAGGAACACAATTACCTGAATTATGTTAAAGCGTCTCTGTACAACAGGGAAAATGTACAGTGAAGGTTTGGACTGGAAACAGATCCAAATTGATTCAAGTAGAGCCAGAGATAAATAATCTTAAATGCTTTTTCCTTCCTTCCTCTCTTCAGCTCACAACCTGAAAGCCACGAACGCCTTTTTTCTTTTCCTGTCCATCCTTCCACGTTTGAAGCAAATAACCTCCTGCTTCAGAAACTGAACCTGCTCTTTCTCTTCAACTACAATCACTCTGTATGTTCAGGAGTGTGCTATATGCAGATCTGTCCCGGACGTAGATCCATCAGAAGCAGCTTCGTGGAAAGTGGCTCCGATTGTTGCTTGGCATTAGGGTGACCAAACGCGTTTTAGGAATGAGAAAAAAAGTTGCGCACGGTAACAGATATTAAGATACCTTGTCACTCTGCTGTTCGCGTTACAGACAGTAGATGAAAACAAAATACAATCAAGGAAAATTTGTTGTTTTCGTTCCAAGTTGGCTTAAAGCAGCTTTAGTTGCGCCTTTAGAACCTCAGAGCCTTCAGAACCTCTGATCCTGTCCTTTCATGAAACCTGGGAGTGGATGAGGACCAGTTACCTTCCCCGGTTCCTCCTGCGTCTCCCGGCTGTGCTGAACGACAATCCTGCCCCCAGCCGTCCATGCCCCGTTCACACGTTCCCCGCCTGAGTTTCTGAGCTTGAACCACACGGACCGCCGTCTCCTCCTCCGGTTTTCTCCGGCGGCCCAGGACTCTGAATATCTGCGCCTGCTCATGTTTTCCTTACCCTCAGCCTGAGTCTGCAAACATCCAGCTGCTGCTCTACGCAGGTTCAGGGGCAGCAGATGAAAGGAGAGGGAGGAAGGCTGTCTGAGCCTCTGAGCTCAAAGGATTAAAGATTCAATTCTCAATTACATTTTGTTTTTATCTTGAAGGGATGGATTTAATCATTGCCTATCCATTAGTTTAAGTATTTCTAATTGTTTAGGCTTATCAGCACTTTATAGACTTTTAATGGACACTGTTTGGTTTTTACCCCCCCCCCCCCCCCCCCCCATTGGTTGCAGCTGTTGAATTCAGTGCAATGTCTTGTGACTTACTTTATAATTAATTGCTCATTGGGACACGAATAAAGATCTGAGTCTGAGATGATCTTAAAAACTGGAATAGATTTTGTTAAGATGGGGTTTTACCGGCCTGCTGTTACATGTCTATTACAAACCCATCTTTCCCAGTTCCGGATTTGGCTATAAATGGGGAAGCATTGATCAGAGGTGAAACGGTTTAAATACATATTTAATTCATAGAAATTAAATATGGAGACAGAGTACATACCATTACAAGATGTTCTCACCGGTGGATAAGTCTGTCTGTCTGAAGTAAGTTTTGAACAAAGACTCTTTTTATCAACCTTAAACTCCTCCTGCATGGCTCAGAGGGAGGATGACTGACCCCCTCTCCTGCTGACCACTCCCTCAGGGCAATAAAACTCCCTGTTATTCTACCCAGCAACAGAGAAGGGAGACACCCCCACTAAGATATATTTTTTAATTCTCAACAACTCCCTCTGTTTTGATTAACAAATCAAACCAATAACTAGGCTAAACTAAGTCTATGTCTTGAAACCCTTAAACAAAATGTAAATGATAAGATGTAATATTGTAACCCACTGTCCCCTCTGTTGGCGACTTATGAAATCAAATGAAGTTCAAATGTTCCCCTTAAATGTAAAATAACCCAAGTATAAGCTAAAAAGCTACTAAACCTATCCGAATCTCGAACCTACTAGAATTAATAAAAGTAAGCACCTTTATCCGAGAGGTGCAAGGCTAAGATAAATGTGCAACTACCAGAAACTATTATATGATCTAAATATGACTTTAAGAGTCCTAACCTAGATTAACAAATTGCTTCTTAGAAATAAAGATAACCCATGAAAGCACTACACTCAGATCAAACCACAGAATAAAAAGATTATCATGCAATGCAGAACCAAGATTCTAACGATACTAATATTGAACACCTTATGAATATGGAACTTATAAGACATATGCAGTGGTTACAAAACTCTCATTTTCTTTTTTTTCTCTTTTACAAAATGCATTCAATTGTTGTCATGGTGTCTTGCATCTCGGAGATGTCTTCTTCTCGCCTTTAAAGAAGATGGTGTAAAGAGTCAGTGTTCCAGCCGCGGTCTCCACACAACTGTATGTTAATCTTTATTAAAAACGAAAAACGAAAACAAAACAAAATTCCAGCTGCCCCTCCGTGGGTGGCTTCTGCGAGATAAGTTGTTCCGGTGATCTGTCCTTGAACCCTCTGGTGGCTAGTACACACGGCTCCTGGAGTCTGATGGGCCCCTGACCTCTGGCCCACCACATCTGCCTGTTGATGACCTTAGCTTGTACTCCCATTCAAGGTCGGGGGTCGGTGTACTCCCTTCACATTACTGGACTCTCCTAAGTTTACATCTCCAATACAACCTGAAACTTACACGACAATCTTTTAGATATCAAATGTCGTGTGCTACCTGTAATTCCGGAGGTTGACTTCGGTCCCGAAAAGCTCCTTTCAGTCATATGGAATCATATCCTGTAATGAAATTAACTGAACACTCCCACAAGAAACACACTTCACATCTTCCATTGTTCCATCTCCATCCTATTTTAGAAATGTAATAGTTAATGAGACATTTTATCGCAATTTCATTTTCCTCGTCCTTACGCTGTCCTGTAAGAAAATGCAACGACCAGACGAATGCGTTAATCTCTGGTGAAGATTCCCCTGTCTGTAAAATCAAAAATTAGTTAATGCAGTTGTGAAATCAAAGTATAGTAACGAGACGCATGTAGGGCCCGTTTGTGTTGGACCAACCTTTTGTCTAAGTTTCCTTGAGACAGTGAGTCTGCTGCCTAACCTTTGACCGTTAAATTTAATCTCTTCTCTTAGCTCGGTTCCTGGTGTTAACTGGAACAATGTAAAACCTTGTGACATGCACTTATCTGCTCACAAGACTGTCATATGTCATATTATCCTGACACATGCCCACTGAAGTGTGAAACCAACCTTTGTTCTACATACATCCTCATCTGTTTAGGTCACTGGGTTAAAGTTAACATCTATATTACTTTAAGCTACATTATTATATGTAAGTGATTATATTTCCATAACACTGTTATCCTGTAAGAATGTCAGAATGTTCTCTGGATTAAAGATTAAAGATTACCATTCACCACACCTCACTTCTGTACCATTTCCTCCATACTCAGATGTGTATGCTGCGAAAAAGTTCCTATTTTTAATATGAGAAGAAAAGCAAACCCTCATTTTAGTTCACCTATAGTTTTATCCAGTTGTTACAAATCCTGATCCAGTTTACTGCAACAGATATACGTGGCTTTGAATCCTTAACAAACCTACCTGACACACCAATGATTTTAAAGTAAACTAAATATGCATTAAGTTACCCTCTGTTTATCTCTGTTTTATCCAGTTTTTTGTAGTTTATGTAGTTTTTCTGTTTACTTGTGCCAAGGGTTAATATAAAGTTTAAGGTCTATATAACTTTACAATACAGTGTTATCATATAAATGTTTATGTCATATCCCTCTGCTTGGAACAAAATTAATTTTGTTACAAAACATTAACAAAGAATAGTATTAGTCACCACAGGGAATCAATCAACTGTAAATAATTATCTGAATTGAAGTATGAAAAACACTGCCCTATATCCTGGATTCCGATCAAAACTTAATGCAATTTCATAAACCCACAAATCTACAAGAAGTCCTCCAAAGGTTGTATAAGATCAGTGTACCCATTGTAATAATGATTATTCTAAACTAATGTGCTCACAGCAAGTTGATGGTATGAGAATGCTGACTGTTCCAAGGTACTTACATACTGATAAAATATTGGGTTTTACCTGAATAAAACACCTGGTAACAGCAAAGTCTGGTGAAAATCTGATAAGTTTTAGCATGCAACAGTTATATTGTACAATAGAAAAATCTCAATACTTGAGAGCTATTTAAGAAATAACCTAACAGATCCGTTTAACCTATGTTGTTTAAAAACAGAATGTCCCAAGCAGGACACATCTGTGCTTACCGAGAGGCCCATGCAATAAACCTGTCCCCTCAGGACGTCGCAACCCCCTTGTGGAAATTTATGACATGCAGTTGTTATCTAGAACTCACAGAAACCTAAGTAGAAGTGGAGCACGTGAATGTATTCCCACCCCTGTGGATTGTCTGCCCATAGAAGATATGGTAAAATACACCAGCTACTATTTAATTATGAGCAATATGGTCCTGGACATAATAAAATTAAAACTCATGTTTAAAAGGAACATACCAGTTATATAGTAAAAAATTCAAGAGACAGCAGTATATTTTTCAAAACCGCAAACCTGTACTGCTGGTATCTGCCCAATTGGCTGCCTTAAGAATTTATCACCTGCACCAATCCATTTACCTGGAAGCTCAAGAGTTGGAGACACAGAAAAAATATTATAAATCACATTCCATTAAATTTGGTCAAAAGAATATTGGTAGAAATAGAAGTCTGAATTACCTTAACAAAAAGTCTGTTATCAGTCTGTGGTCCTCGAGATGGACTGGACTGACATGTTCAGCAGATCAGGCAGAAAAGAGATTGGAGTTTAGACTTCGCACTCACAGCTTCCATGTATGGAACTCCACATTTCGTCCCCCACGTGTTGCAGTGATTCGCTGTCGATGCACCTCAGTGACAAAGTTCTGGTCCACGACTCAGAAACTGGATGAGACATTCAACTCCAGTGTATGCAGACAGTCATTTTTCTTTGACAGGTTAGGATCTGTGCTGGTCATAGGCATTGGCCATCGTTCCAGGGTGAGGAAACATTGTCCATGGGTGCGTTAACCCCTAGATGGGGCACTGACCTTCTTGAAGGTGAGGTGGTATTGGGACTTCTTGCCAGGATTTAGTGATGTGAAACAGTCCTTGGCCCAGTGTCCAGCGTAAGCAACTGTCCCAGATGTGATGGGTGCCCCACGACACACATATCGGCTGTAAATGCTCAGTTTTATTCTTCCAACCCCAAATCGGCACTGATCTGCGTCTCATGTCAGACGTGTCCATACTCCAGAACGAACAGACCTGTAACAAAATTAAGATAGAAAAAGAAAAACAGGGGGGAGGGAGCTCCCCCACCTTAAATTAAAATAGAGACAGTTCTCAATGGAATCAGCTGCTTACTCTCATTCCTTCCTATTTTGTTTTCCAATAACTGTAATTTTACCAACTTCTAGTAATTAACAAACTCAAACATTGTGTATCACCCTTCCTTTGAGTCACAGGCAAATGGTGTATCAACTATTGTCTGAGAGAGCATATCAAGATTGAAATTCATCAGCTGAGATATTGAAGAGGGCACGTTGTTTTTGTTGTTGTAACACTATTACTCTAAATAATTCCCCTAAATTGGACTGATTTATTTAGGATCCACACCTGTGTGTTTGATCCATCCTAATGATTTTTTTTTTTTTTTTTTTTTTTTAGAAGATATCAAGAGTCCCAGTCAAACTCAGGAACCTTCTGCTAAAGTGCATAAAGAAAATGCTGTGTAACTCCATCTATCAAGGAAAAAAAAATATAAAAAACACCAAAGGTACATTTTAAAACAGCTCTAAAATCAGTTATGCGCCTGTGTTTAGTAAATTGTTAAGTCAAATACTGCCGGCCACAAACAATCACCAGCAACTGAAAAGTTCATTCACCAGAATTTGCACATTACCAAATGAACAAAGAAAAAAGATTCCTCGGGCTCTAAATTACTGTGTAACAAGGGCATCTGCATTTTGTGGGACCATGAAAATGTGATTACATATAATGAATAATTTGGGGACCGTCCTGTGATGATCCTGTAATATTTTCTGTATCCACTAGTTTCTGCCGTTCTGCAATATCAGTATCTATAATAAAATGATACACGCCATTAACATTTGTCATAGATTCCTCAATTTTAGCTGCTTTATTTGAGGATAACTGCAAAACTGACTCATGACTAAATGCAGTGTTAACAAAATCTGTCAAATTAACCGCAATATCCGTTTGCACACACTATTAAGGTACAGTTTAACCTTACTTTTAACTCTGTTTAGTACTGCTTAATGTGTTTTTCCCAGGCCTGCAAATGAGCAAAAGTTTATAGGGTGGCTATTTCCTGCTCCCTATTAATCAGCTAGAGTTAAGTCTGATGAATTATATTTATTTATTTATCTATTATAACTAGGGCTATCAAACAATGAAAACCATTTAATCACTATTTAATCGCAAATTATATTTCATGTCTGAAAGTATATATATTCATTAGGCATTTTAAAACGCTATTTTGCAATAGATAATGCTAGTTAAAATTACACTCTAACAGAAGGCATTTTCCCTTTTTTGTGTTTTCCCAATTTATAATGCCTCAAACAGATGTTCAATGTTCTGCCAAATTTTTTAACAACTTTTCCAAACTACTAACCACTTTCTAACTTTTAGACTACAGTTCAAAATAAAAAGTTTTCTCCAAAACTCACCAAACTGCAGGCCGTGGTCTCTCTCCAATGCAACTCACCCAATCAGCTTGCAGCCAATACCTCAAACGTTTTACTGCATTGAAATTCTCCTGCACTTCAACAAACATTATTAATGCATCGACCTTTTTTCTAATGATTTCCAAATTCCCCTTAGTTTTTCACCCATATGTTTACTTATCACTTTTACTTAACAAAATTAAACTGCGCCCCAGTCACCGCTCTTATCTGTAGGCTCACGCACGCAGAGAAATTCACACCCTCATGAAGACACACACACACACACACACACCCCCACTCTCCGCTGAGTTGCAGGGTACAACCAATCTCTCCTTCTCTCAAAACCATGGATCCCATATTACCGAGACATTCAAAACATCAGACAAGACATAACAAACATAACATTTAAGACAGACAGCCTTGCGCGCGCAGAGGGTCTTCTCCTTTTAATACCCTTCCACTCGACGAAACGTTTCCTTATGTTAAAATCTCCTCGTCTGATCGTCGTGTTCTCGAAAAACCCCGTTTTTCGAAAACTAGAAAACAAACTTCTATTTGTTTCCCTGGGATCCCTTTTTTTTAATCTCTTATCTTCCATAACAGCTCACTCTTAAGGTCTTGCTGCTCTTAGCCTCAACTTAAAGATGTTACGTATCTCGGCCGTCCTATCGCTGTGCTGCATTAGGGTGTCCCCTTCCCCAAAGAAAGCACTCCATCTTAGTCCTAAATTCACCAGACTCGTCAGTCATGGTGCGGAGGTGACCAAATCTCGGGACTCTTTTTATTCTTTGTATTTTATCTTTTTTATTTGATTTTAAATAAGTATTTTGCAATCTCAACATTTAAGTTTCTCAATTGTTATTCTTTAAAGTCTCAACAGTTAAGTTTCTTGGCTGTTATTTCTATTTTCCTTCCCATACAGCCTCACCATCTAACATTACTTGCCATTTAATTTTCTATCTAATTTTACGTTTTTCTGACGCAAATAAACACATAAATCCCATTCAATCATTTCTCGGTTTCAACATAAATTCCATTCAAACCTAGTTATACCGTTCAACCTCTGATATTTTGAGAATTGAGTCTCTTAAACCACAGCATCACTTAATTTAGCCTACACATCATTTTGCCAATGGAGAAAAATCTCCTTACATTTTTCCGGTCGACCGGTGATGCTGCAGAATTAGTCCTCTTTTCGTGTCCAATTTTCAAACAGACCCTCACTCACAGCCAAAATCCGAGGGGTTTCGGCACCATGTTAAGATGGGGTTTTACCGGCCTGCTGTTACATGTCTATTACAAACCCATCTTTCCCAGTTCCGGATTTGGCTATAAATGGGGAAGCATTGATCAGAGGTGAAACGGTTTAAATACATATTTAATTCATAGAAATTAAATATGGAGACAGAGTACATACCATTACAAGATGTTCTCACCGGTGGATAAGTCTGTCTGTCTGAAGTAAGTTTTGAACAAAGACTCTTTTTATCAACCTTAAACTCCTCCTGCATGGCTCAGAGGGAGGATGACTGACCCCCTCTCCTGCTGACCACTCCCTCAGGGCAATAAAACTCCCTGTTATTCTACCCAGCAACAGAGAAGGGAGACACCCCCACTAAGATATATTTTTTAATTCTCAACAATTTGCATTTGTCATAGTTTGGGTTTTGTTTAGTTTTAATTTTGGACTTTTTGAGACTTTTCATTATGTTGCCTGTCACTCCTCAGCCACCAGCCACTACCCAATCAGTTCAGTCCACTTCCAGTCACCACCCTTCTCCACCTGTTGCAGTTAGTCAGTTTTCAACTCCGGTCACTTGTTCATCCACTTACTTATACCCGCCTCAGCCACTGATCTCTATTTATTCACTGGATAGCCAATTGGCCATTGGTAGTATACGTCGCTGTGAAGCCACCAGCCGCCAATTTTGGTACTCCCTATTTTCCACCAGTAACTAGGGAATACGTGCGCTACAGCATCGAACAACGATGATTTTCTCATGTTCAGGGGGGTTTAAGACTTTTAAAATGTCAAATGCCATATACTTTTATGCGGTGTCTGTGTATTAGCCTTTAAATCTGACATAGATTTACAATAGAGCTAAATTAATGAACCAATTTAAGCACTCCACAGAGCTTCAGTTTCTACACTAGAAAAATCACATAAATTTGCCAAATACACACTCAAGTGTACATGTATATCTATACATTAAATACACACATTTCTGCATAATAATAATAATAATATTGCAAATAACAGTAAACAAATGACCAAAAATATCTTCAGTGATGTAATGACATACAGACATACAACTTTTGGAAGAACATCTCAAACTGACCACAGATGCTATGAATGAAAGTAGCGATGGTCAAAGATTTTCTTTGGATTTATTTGAACCAGCAGGTCAGAAAGTTCAGCGGATAGAACAGCTGACAACAGCTTCATCGGTAAGCTTGTCTGTTGCTGCTCCTGCAGCTAATTAATGAATTCTTTCCACCTGTGGCCATGTCGCCTGTCAGTGTTTATTCCCTCGCTTCCAGTACTTTGGCTGATAAACGTAGCGACTAACCAGGGCTCTCCTCATGATTCACTGTTATGTTTAATTTAGGGCTGGGCAACGATTAAAATATTTAATCGCGATTAATCGCATAATTTGCCTGATTAATCATGATTAATCGCATTGTATTTACAAACTCCAAGAATTAATTCAAAAGTAGTGTAAAGAGCACTTTTATTTTAATGTTCTGCTGCCATATGAACAAAAGTGTTGTAACATTTGTAGCACTTATCAGTAACACATATTTAGTGTAAAGCTCAACTTAAACATGTAAAACAAAAAATAGCAATAATAATAAATTACAGCTTATTGCCACTGACAGGGAATTCTCTTTATGGGGAAAAATCTACCAAAAACAGGCAATTTCTGAGGTAACAGCAGGGAGCAGCATTACCATTTTATGTTCAATATCAAAGTTTAACTTGGCAGTGGTTGCAACTAACTTGTTTCTGGCATATTCGTTGCTGGAAGAACTTTAAACTGAAATGCTTGCTAACTCGATATGCTTGCATGGTTATTTGACGTTAACACGCGTTTTTTTGTTGTTGCTTTCTCGCGTGCATATAGTGAATGGCAGGGAAAAACAGGCAAAAACACATGGATACTTTGAAGCGAGAAGCGACTTCACCGACGGCGTCGATGCAGACCCCGCTCCGCACAAAACTTGTTCCGTTCGCCAACTCACCGCCTCGCCTAAGCAAATTCCTGCGGGAAACACCGCCTTCCGCATGTCGGCTTTGTTTTTTTCCGGCCAGCACCTTTCTTCCTCTTTGAATCCGAGGCTGGGCTGACAGCGAGGTTATTGGCGCATTATCGCCACCTACTGTTCTGATTCAAACCCCTACACCGCAGCAACAGACCTTCACAAAATAAAAGCATGTGAGCAACATGCGTTAATGCGCGTTAAAGTAAATATCGCCGTTAATAGTCTAATGAATTAACGCGAAATTAACGCGTTAACTTGCCCAGCCCTAGTTTTATTTAAAACTGAAAGAGTAATGCTCTAGCTCGGCTAATTTAGCATGACGTGTTTTTCTGTAACAAAGAAGGCAGAGCTGCAGTCAGAGCGGCTGTCAGTCAGTATGCAGCAGCCTCCACCTCATGAGGAGCTGAACCAGGACACTCACTAAATAAAATGACAAGGATTTTGCATATATATATATATATATATATATATATATATATATATATATATATATATATATATATATATATATATATATATATGCAAAATATTTCAGCACATGACTTCCTCAAATGAACAATGTACCAAACACTACAACAATGACAGCATCATCTGTTTAATCAAAAACTACTACACTGACATTTCACAGTGAATTATTTTCTATTTACTCTAATTTCTATTTTCTAACGTTAGACACAATGTCAATGACTAACTCGGTCAATGTAATCGAGTTGGTCCAAGGTAGCAAGACTAATGTTAGGCTACAGACTATACTATAGGATACATCGGTGTTTAAATGGATTCTCTTGGTACTTGATACTGTTAGTACATCCACTGACCTGTTACCTGTGAAACGTCTTCCCACAGCCAGAAAACTGCTTGTTGTTGCAGCCAAATGCTGCACACGTTGGCATGTTTATATTGTGATTCTGTGAGAGTGGGGAATAGCAAGAGTAGCCAGTGACTTCAGTTTTTCAGCCAATCGGCTATCCAGTGAATAAATAGAAATCAGTGGCCTCAGCCTACTTTTCTCTGCCAGATCATTACGAACCTCCAGTGAATCATATCCAGCGTTTTCTGTCTGCCTGCCTGTCCGCCCGTGATCCAATCCGTTTCTGTCTCCTGTTTTTCTGAGCTTGCCTTGCTCCTGTCGGATCTGATTCCCTGCCGGTTACCGGGACCTGTTTCTGCTCCCGGATTCTGCTCTGGACATCCCTGGATTTCTGATCACCTAGCTTGACTCTGGACTGGCTTTCGGACTACGGACTCTGGTTATCCCCTTCATCATCCTGTCTGCCTATGTCATTCCGGTTCTGACCGATTGCCTGCCTGCTGACGATTAACCTGCACCGTTTCATCATTTAATAAACTGTCTTTAAACACTATCTACTTGTCTGGCTGAATTCTGGGTCCTCTGTTTCTGTTCATTACAGCATTTGCAGGTGGAGGCCACAGACATTTTCACCCTTTAATTTATTTTGATTACTGTAATGAAAAAATATTATACAAATTGGTGTTATGTTCTTATGTACCTGTTCAAGTCTTTGCACCCTTCATGCCACAGGAGATGAGAGGTCTAGCATCCAAATGTGCAGCTGAGCACCATTAAAAAGAGAAGAAAACACTGAACCAAAACAGCTCGGGTGATGTTTCTGAACCTTTTGAACAGAGAATGAAGGTCAGGTTAAACCCATAGTCTACAACAGACACTTTACAGAACATTAAACCTATTATGGAAGCTTGATAGGGGGCATCATTCTACATCTGTGGAAAAACCCACATTGACTGCATGTTTTCTTTGCATGTTCATAAACAAAGCTATCTATCTTCCTTTGGATCTCCAGCTGGCTAAAGCTGAAGTTAACAGGTTTATTCTCAGCTTTAGTGAAATCTAGACAAGTAGAAGAAATAGTTGCACTATAAATAGCCATGCCACAGCTGGTTACTCCTGACGCAGCCTCTCATTGACTTCCATTATAAAGCTGTCACATTATGGGCCATGACTCAGAGGTTCTGAGGTTCTCGGCTGTGGGTTCCTTTGGGGTTTATCCAGGGTAGTTATTCCAAGGATGTGACTAAGCAGCAGGCGACATCTGAGGGTTGTACCTCTGTGTAATTATTCTTTATTTGTGCTTACTTTAATGGGGGAAGTTGACTTTTACTAAGAGTTTGTGAAGGGTCCAGTCATGTAATCAGGTTAATTAAGGTCAGGAAGGGTTTATTTGCTCAGGTTTTCCACAATATTGGTTAACTTCTGTTTCTACCTCTGACCTTATTGCTGTTCTCCAGACCTGTGGCTCAGCACCGGCCTGCTGCAGCACCTCTTTGATCCTAAACCAGCCTCTCCAAAGCTTCAACCATACCTGGAGGCAAAAATCAAGTTTTCTGTAGAGCTTCTTCAAGCTTCATGCAGAGCAAAGTTACTTTTCTATTCTCTGTGTTGTCCGATCTGCTCACTGTCCAGGTTGTGTTTGTTAATCATTAAACAATGACTTCACCTCCTGCAAGTTGAGGTCCTTCGCAGCAAACGTTTGAAAAAACTAAAGCATCTGAACTGAACTAAATATTGAATAGTTTTCTGTCCCCAAGAGTTCATTTAGATGTGAGCTTGTTCTGACTTAAAGGAAACTTCCTGAGAGTCTCATCTCTCTACACTCACAATATTTGCTTTCTCTATAAACTCACAGTTTAACTGGGATCCAGTTGAAGAAAAATAAGACAGTGTTAATGAGACATTCAAATGTGTTCTTAGTTTTTAACAAATACAGAAGTCTATTGTGCCAAAAAAAGGCTACATAAGGCTCAGTCCATGAATATCCAAACTAGTGAGTTGTGTAAACTGTGTGGAGTCAGTGAATGTAAAATCAAAAGCAGACATCTAGAACCTATCATGACTCTTATTGGAAACATCTTGCTCTTCATCATTCAGTTCAAATTAAAGGAATTTCCTATTAAAGATGGCATTTACTAGAAATCTGTGTTCTCTCAATGGAAACATGTTAGACCAATACAGTCCAGATAATTGGCTGACATCTACATGTCAGTGGCTGACATGTAGATCCTAAAGACCAGGGGCCAGTTCTTCGTACGTTGCTTAAAACATCCGAGATAAAATGAGACATCCAAGATGATTTCATCGGGCTAATCATGATCCGGCTAATTGGGTTCTTCGAACACACCTGTTGTTTATGATTAGTATGGCTGGATTGAGTTATCTGAGATAATTGCGAGTTCATCCGCAATTTAAAAGGGGAAATGTGTCGATAGTAGAAACTATGATCAGCAACGCTGCTATTGGTTGTTCAGCATGGCC
Source organism: Fundulus diaphanus (assembly GCA_037039145.1). Classification (NCBI taxonomy): domain Eukaryota; kingdom Metazoa; phylum Chordata; class Actinopteri; order Cyprinodontiformes; family Fundulidae; genus Fundulus; species Fundulus diaphanus. Next base: position 38,341,163 of record CM073137.1, read on the forward strand.
AAAGAACGCGCTCAGTTTTTCTCACAAGCACAACAAGAGCTTTTAATGGAAGGATATGCAGAATTTGAGTCGTTAATTAAAACAAAAGGGAACACCTCAAACTCTGCTAAAGCCAGGAGAGAGGGCTGGCAAAAAGTAGCAGACAAATTAAATGCGTAAGTACTGTTCATGGTAGATGTTTCTATAAGGTGACCAGATTTCTGAAATCAAATCTGGGGACATTTCTTACTCGTGAATAAAAAAACAATACATCTCGTCAAGATGAAATTAGGAAACGGGGACAGTAATGGTTTCATTTATTTTTATATATTTATTAATATTTAAACAACAAAAATCAAGTGTAAAAGCCAGGAATGTGCCTTTCCACACTTTTATTATATCCTAAGATGAATAAAATTAATACATCGATAGTGTTATTAATAGAAAACTAGAACTGTGTCTATCGGTTGGGGCAAAGTGGTGGGGGTGGGAGTGGAAGGGTCATGGGTGGTTAGCAGGGTTTTCCAATTTTGTGGGGCCCAAAGAGCTCTGCTGCCTCCTAAGGGGAGAGTGACATGAGGAAAAGAAAAAACAGTAAATACAAACATTTAGCCTGTGGCTGTCTCTGGAGAGAGAGTTCCCCACCTTTTCAAAAAAGTGCAACAAATACTTATTCTGTTCATGTTTACATACCTATGAGAAATAGGTTTTTCTGCATTATCAAACAGAAGTAGCGGTCAAGCCCGCAGGTAAAGGATGATATTCAATTCAATTCAATTCAATTTTATTTATATAGCGCCAAATCATGAAACATGTCATCTCAAGGCATTTTACAAAATCAAGTTCAAACATATTATACAGATTGGGTCAGATTATACAGATTGGTCAAAATGTCCTATATAAGGAAACCAGTTGATTGCATCAAAGTCCCGACAAGCAGCATTCACTCCTGGAGAAGCGTAGAGCCACAGGGAGAGTCGTCTGCATTGTACATGGCTTTGCTGCAATCCCTCATACTGAGCAAGCATGAAGCGACAGTGGGAAGAAAAACCACCCATTAACGGGGAAAAAAAAACCTCCGGCAGAACCGGGCTCAGTATGAACGGTCATCTGCCTCGACCGACTGGGGTTACAGAAGACAGAGCAGAGACACAACAAGAGAGACAAAAAAGCACAGAAGCACACATTGATTTAGTAATCTGTTCTACATTAGATGGTAATAGTCGGTGATCTGTCCTCCCTGGATGATTTCACAGTCAACAGAACGTCAGACCAGGTGTACCTACTATGAAGAAAAAAGAGAGAGAACAAAATGTTAAAAGCTGAAATGACAACAGTCATTTCAATGTAATGCAATGAAAATCTGGAGAACAGTAGACTGGAGAACAGTAGAAATCAGTAGAGTGAGAAAAATAGGCCCTGATGTCCTCCAGTAGCCTAAGCCTATAGCAGCAAAACTATAAAGGTAGCTCAGAGTACTCTAGTTATAAGCTTTGTCAAAAAGGAAAGTTTTAAGCCTAGTCTTAAAAGTAGACAGGGTGTCTGCTTCACGGACCAAAACTGGGAGTTGGTTCCACAGGAGAGGAGCCTGATAGCTAAAGGATCTGCCTCCCATTCTACTTTTAGAGACTCTAGGAAACACCAGCAGACCTGCAGTCTGAGAGCGAAGTGCTCTGTTAGGAACATACGGAGTAATCAGAGCTCTGATATATGATGGAGCTTGATTATTAAGGGCTTTATACGTTAGAAGAAGAATTTTAAATTATATTCTTGATTTAACAGGAAGCCAATGAAGGGAAGCTAAAATTGGAGAAATATGATCCCTCTTGTTGATTTTCATCAGAACTCTTGCTGCAGCATTTTGGATCAGCTGAAGACTTTGAATTGCATTTTGTGGACTTCCTGATAGTAAAGAATTACAATAGTCCAGCCATGAAGTAACAAATGCATGGACTAGTTTTTCAGCATCACTCCTGGACAGAATGTTTCTAATTTTGGCGATATTCCGGAGGTGAAAAAAGGAAACTCTGGAAACCTGTTTAATATGGGATTTAAATGACATGTCTTGGTCAAAAATAACACCAAGGTTTTTTACTTTATTACCAGAGGCCAAGTTAATGTCATCCAGATTAAGTGATTGGTTAAGAAGTTTATTTTTTGAGGACTCTGGCCCAAAGATTACAACTTCGGTCTTGTCAGAATTTAGATGCAGGAAATTTAAAGTCATCCAGCTTTTGATGTCATCAAACTGCAGTCGAAGTAATTGATTGGATTCATCAGGATTTATGGATAAATATAGCTGAGTGTCATCAGCATAACAGTGGAAATTAATCCCATGCTGTCTGATAATTTTGCCGATCGGAAGCATATATATAGTAAAGAGAATTGGTCCAAGGACTAAGGATATGTTTCTTACTGTCACCTGGCTGCATCAGGAGCCTGTGCATCTCAAAGAAGCAGAATAATTTATCCTGCTAATGGGCTATAAGCACAGCTCCACTACCTCCTGAACGTCAGCAGCTCCTTTAGTTCCTGATTAATCCAGGTGTGTCTGGCTGGTTACTGAGGTCAGACACACCTGGATTAATCAGTCTGACCAGTGATGAAAGACAGAAAACAAAGGAGCTGCTGGGGTTCAGGAAGAAGTGGAGCTGAGCATAGAGCCTGTTTGGGATAACAAAATGGGTTTTGGTGATGTGAGGTGAAAAGGTGTTAAATATGTTCAAAACAGCACAGACTTGGAAATCCCCTTGACATGAATGCAAGTGATTGTGTGTGTAGTGCAGCATGAGCATGTATAAACTTATATAAAGTATGTATAACTACATTATGTGTATGTGTATGGTGTCATGGTTTAAGTTGTATCTGGCTTCTTTCTTGTTATTGTGCAGGTCACTCAGCTCTCCCTCGCTCTGCTATTAGTCACACCTGTCAGGACACTAATTAGTCTTTATTCCCGTCACCTGTCAAGCTCCCTTTATAAACTCACCTAAGTTGTGTTCTCGTCGCCGGTCCATAGCGTTCACTCCCGCTCAGTCTCTGCCAGTATTCTTGTCAGCTCCGTTTTTGTTACCGTCAGCCGTAAGACACCTTTCAACCTGGTTTTTGTTACAGTCAGCCTTTAGACTTTCCGTCAGCTTTGTTCTCTCCAGTGCTCGTCTCAGATGTTCTGCTCTCCAGTATTCGGCTCAGAAGGTCTGCTCTCAAGTCCATGGCACCGACGTTCTGGTCTCAAGCCTACGGCGCCGACGTTCTGGTTTCAAGCCCACGGCGCCGACGTTCTGGTCTCAAGCCCACGGCGCCGACGTTCTGGTCTCAGGCCCACGGCGCCGATGTTCTGGTCTCAAGTCCACGGCGCCGACGTTCTGGTCTCAAGCCCACGGCGCCGACGTTCTGGTCTCAGGCCCACGGCGCCGACGTTCTGGTTTCAAGCCCACGGCGCCGACGTTCTGGTCTCAAGCCCACGGCGCCGACGTTCTGGTTTCAAGCCCACGGCGCCGACGTTCTGGTTTCAAGCCCACGGCGCCGACGTTCTGGTCTCAAGTCCACGGCTCTGACGCTCTGGTCTCAAGTCCTCGGCTCTGACGCTCTGGTCTCAAGTCCTCGGCTCTGACGCTCCGGTCTCAAGTCTTCGGCTCCAGAGTTCCTCCCGGTCAGTCTCTCCTCACGCCTCCTGCCGGCCAGCTTCTGCACCTTACACCTCCGTCTGTTGAAAGACTCTGGTCCCGTCATCATCCATCTTCCACACCTTTCAATAAAACTCACTCCTAAGAACTTGCTCTGTGTGTGCGTGCTGTGTCCGGGTTCATCCTCGAAATATATATCATAACATATGGTAGTAGTTGATGAGCCAGTATACTGTTTGCTACTATAAGGTGAGTTAACTCCAGTCAGTGAGTCAGCTAACATGAGATCATCTCTGGTTTCTTTGAGGCCTTCTGTGTCTGAAGAGCCATCAGCCACTGTATCCAGAGGTCTGGATAGAATAAGAGGAGAAGAGGATATTATGTGCAGAACAGAACTTTTTAAAACACAAGAAAACTTTATTAATACTCTTCTAAGTAAATTTTTCTCCCTTCTTGTCAACCGTTCTTTCCATCCGTGTTCCTATTTTCCTCCACTCATTTAATCTTCTGTCTTCCTATCTTCTTCCTCTCTCCTCTTGTATCAATCTTACATTATTCTAAAACAGACATTATATATTTAAAATCACTTCCAAAAACATTAGAATGTACAACATGAAAACTTCCTATTATTATTATTATTATTATTATTATTATTATTATTATTATTATTATTATTATTATTATTTCATCTGATTAAATACAAAAAATGGTAATTACCACAATATTAGGAGCTACAAGCAAAAACAACACAATAAATTAACATTAAACAGGTGGTTATCTCTTACTCCATCATTCTCAGATCATGCAGATCTTGTCTCATTCAGTTCTCCTGTTACTGGCTCCTATTTTTTCATGAGGAACTTTCATATATCTAAACTGAGTAGTAGAAAAGCTAAACCTAAGCCTGGAAGTCTATGCTCATAAATCCCAACCATATATCAGCAAAGCAACTTGTAATAACTTTACTTGTAACTAACTATCTGAAATATAAACTATGGGTCACCAATCAGTTCTAAAACAGCTTTAGACGAACCCTTGTTGAGCCATGGAGAACCAGCGTACCAGATTAGCGCCTTACAAAGAGTTTTCAATCATTCTGTTACATTTTATCTGAGTGTCTTTTACTCAGGTGAGCAGCAACTCGTGGCCTTGTCTTACTTTTTATTGATTATTTTTTTAACCTGGACACAAACCAAACATTTATCACAGAATCAGCCCGATCCAAATAAAATGAATCGATTAACACACTTACCATAACTCAGGGGAGCTCCCCAGTCCCTACCAGTAGCCGTAGGTTCTGATTTCCACTTCTTCTTCTGTTTTAAAAGTGGTGCGCTCTTCTTCTTCTTCGTTTTTTAATGGCAGCTGACATCCAAAAGGATCATTACCGCACTCCTAGTGGTGGTGCGCTCTGTTCCTTTATCAGCAGTGCAACCAGCTACCGTAACACCTGTTTCTGTGCGCAACAGCTCTACCGTAATACATTAATAAACCGCAACATTTTCCCCTTCGGTAAAATCGGGGACATTTCCAGGGACAGCTTTAGCTGGGGACACGTGATCCAAAACGGGGACAGTCCCCGGAAATCGGGAACGTCTGGTCACCCTATGTTTCTATCACTTTCTACAGTATGTATTTTTGCATTTTAATAATTTCATATTTGCTTTGTTATTTTATGTCAGAGCCTCCACGGAACCCACTAGAACATGGGAACAAGGAAAAGTGAAATACAAGAATATTCTCCAAAATGGTAGCCTTTAATTATTATACTGTATTTTAAAAAGCAACTCCTTCCTTTTTAAAAGCCACTGTTAAATTATGTGTTTGTCTGTTTCTAACAGCCACCAAGAAAAAAGCTGAAAAAAAAAAACAGGTGGAGGTCCTGCACCACCACACTATACCACAGCAGAGGAGCCACAGGGAGAGTCGTCTGCATTATACATGGCTTTGCTGCAATCCCTCATACTGAGCAAGCATGAAGTGACAGTGGAGAGAAAAACTCCCCATTAACGGGAAGGAAAACCTCAGCTCAGTATGAACGGTCATCTGCCTCGACCGACTGGGTTTTACAGAAGACAGAACAGAGACACAACAAGAGAGACAAAAAAGCACAGAAGCACACATTGATCCAGTAATCTGTTCTACATTAGATGGTAATAGCGGGTGAGCCGTCTTCGACAAAGACCAAAAAAAAAATAAAACACTTTAGTTCAGTTTGTTCTGGGTTTTCAGTTCATGAGGTCCATTGGGAAACCAAATTCAGAGGATCCGGGCTTGAACAAAACATTTTCCTACCACACTGTAGCGGTGGTTCTCTGGTAGCTCGCCACCTAAATGGACAGTCGAAGGAACAGCACAAAACAAAAAACCTGACCTGAAATCAGGCCAGAATCTTAAATTAGTAAACTAATAAACAATAAACTTAACCTTAGCAATAAATAAATCATAATTAATCAAACAATAAGTCAGTCATGCCATAAATCACAGCATTAAGATACACCAAATAGTTTAAATAATAAAGATTTCTATATGAAGCTTCAATATTTCCAAATATCACAAGGTAAAATAAAGTAAAATGCACTTATAATTCAAAGATGAAATCATGGGTCAACAACAAAAAAACCCAAAGTATTTCAACAGTTCAATCACAAATGTATCGCGCAACACATATCAATAAGCAATCAGATCTATAAAAAAATGGAACCATGGCTTCTAAGGCTAGAAAAGTTCCAGACAAAGTTCTATAATTAACCCAAAGCATAAATAAATGTATAGCCAATACATTTACGGCTTGGGAAAATCATATCGGTTCTTGCTTGGGGAAAAGTTTCCCTCCGCATTAATCAAAAGATAAGACGGAGTCTGAGTGAAGCCGGTGCGGGTCTGGGAGCTATATTTACTACCTATAATAATAATAATAATAATACATTTTATTTAAAAGGCGCCTTTCTAGACACTCAAGGTCACCGTACAGAAGGGTAAAAAACAGAATGTCAGAAACAAAATCAAAACAAAAAACATTTAAAAAATACCGAGGCTGGGACAGGGAAATTGATAATTATTATGTTAGCGTAGCATGCAACTGGTGTACTGTGGTGTCACAAACTCAAAATGAAAATAATATACTTTGACTCACCGATGAGTAGATGATTTGGTAGAGGATTGAGGGAATGTCCACCAGGTTATGAGTCGTAATCTGCGGTATTATTTAGGTTATCGGTAAGTTTGAATGAACAACAATAAAGCATGAGCCAATAGATGGGAACAAACTTACCGAGTTGAAAGAGGCTAAAGTGATCTCTGGTGAAGGCAACCACAGAGTTAATTAAGCAGCGGTGGAGTGTCAAGGCGGGTTTTTTCAAAAACAAACGAGACGCCACAACGAGCAGCAGCGAGGAGCAGCTGGGAGCAGCGTTGGCTGTAGCATCTGTGGAGCAATCGGTGGCTTGAATTTCTTGCTTAAATGTGATTTTGAATTAACCAAAATCAACATTTCACTGTCTAATTTTCATAAACAAGTTTTACATTTTTGGAAGATGATATTTACCCACAACTTTACCCCTCATCGATCCGTAGTGTGGAATAACAGATCAATATTAATAAATATAAAATCTATTTTTAAAACTGACTGGTATGAAAAAGGTTTTTTATTTGTGTTGAGTTACGTTGCTTTCATTCTTGCAGCTAACGTTGCATTCGGAAGAAGAGTAGGGGAGATGAGCCATCTTTAGCCGCCTTCGCCATATTTATTTCACATGCTGCTGACACATCATTCTCATGGTCAAGCTAGCATTCATCCAGTACGGCAAAACATTTGGGACAAACAAAACAGTAACGCAAACGCGTCCTCTTCAGTCTGCATCTTAGTGCCCCCTTGTGGCTTATGCCCAAACAGAACAACACCGCATTCTTGGTATTACAATTGAGGACATTATGAACATCTTAACACCCCCACTTGTACTCAGATTGCTATACTCTGAAACGGAATGGAAACAATAATAACCAAAATAAAACATTGAATGTGGACTCCTGTCATACACATATCAATCTCCAAAAAGAGCACCTGCAAATTTCTTCAGTTTCAACTTATTTAACGGTTTGGTCATTACATCAGCAATCATGTTATCAGTAGAACAATACATCAAAGTCACTCTTCCCTCATTCACATTAGACCTGATAAAGTGAGACTTTATGTCAATATGTTTACATCTTCGTCTGTTTACAGGGTTTTTGGCAAGAGCGATTGTTCCTTGATTGTCCTCATGTACTACAGTTTGTGTGTACTCGTAGTTATCTATACCTTCCAGTAACTGTTCTAGGTATAGACATTCTTGTATGATTGATGCCAGTCCCATATATTCTGCCTTGCATGTGGATAGCGCGACAGTAGACTGCTTTCTAGTCTTCCACGAGATCAGAGAGCTGTTCTGACTAAGGTTCACACAGTATCCTGTGGTACTGCGTCTGTCACTGGTATCAGCCGCCCAATCAGTGTCACTGTAGGCCTGTATACCTAGTTTCTCACTGTTGTTTCTCCTAAAACTTAATTCTTTTCCCACTGTGCCTTTGAGATACCAAAGTATATGCTTCACAGTGACCCACTGTTCCTCTGTAGGCTCAGCAAAGAATTGTGACAACTTGCTCACAACAAAGCTTAAATCTGGTCTGGTGCAAACTGTCAGGTATATCAGACTTCCCACAGCCTCTCTGTACATCCTGACATTTTCCATCTTTACTGCTTCCTCAGTATACTCTAGCTTTTGCTCACAAGGTGTTTCTCTTGGTCTACAGTCTTGCATATCAAAACGCTGTAGTATCTTGTTAATGTACTTTTCCTGTGACATTTTTACGCACCCATCTGACTGACTAAAATCGATACCCAGAAAATGTTTTAGTTTGCCAAGATCTTTCATTTTAAACGTTTCTGCAAGCATCTCTTTCACATTTTTCAGTCTCTCTTTATTGCTCGCTGCAATGATCAGATCATCGACCCATAGGATTATGATCACCTTTCCTTCTTTTGACTCTTTGGCATAAACACAGTGGTCGGCTGGGTTTTGTGTAAAATCATCGTCAATTAGGCAATCATGCAGAATCTTATTCCAAGTAGATTGTTTTAGCCCATAAAGCGATTTCTCTAGTTTATAGACTATATCTTCTCTCTCTTGATAGCCCTCTGGTGGATTGATGTAAATCTCATAGTCTATGGGAGCGTGTACGTACGCTGTTTTCACATCCATTTGGTGTAAGAGTAAATTCTCCTGTGCTGCTTTCTGTAGCACACCCCTCACACTCGTCAAGTCTGCGGTGGGTGAAAACGTCTCCCCATAGTCTACTCCCTGTTTCTGGCTGTAACCCTTAGCTACAAACCTTGCTTTGTATTTGTCTTTTCCGTCTACATTAGTCTGTATGGAGTAAACCCATCTATCCCCCACTGTTTTCTTGCCTATTGGTAGTTTTGTCGGGGTAAAAGTTTTGTTCTCGTTCAGGGAATGGATCTCCTCATCCATTGCCTTTACCCATTCTTTTGAGTTTGCTGACTCCATTGCTCTCCCATAAGTCTGTGGGATGCCACACACGGCCCGGCAGCAATAATCCACTGTGATATGAACCCCGTCACTATCACTGTCTTCAGTTACAGTCATCTAAGTAACTCGGTGTTCTTCTTTCCCTAGCCGGATATCTCCTACCCTCGGGTTCAACACTCGTGACACTCTGTTGTGCTTGACTATTGTCACTAGACCTTGTTTCTGCCACTTGACTTTCACTATGTGTGGTCTCGTTAGTCAGTGGTCTCACACTGTCATAGTCGTTACTTGGATCTGGCTCACCTGTCTGTGTGTGTCTTTCCACACCTGCTTTGACCACAAACTTCACTAGTCTGTGTTTATGGACTTTGTTTGTATCTGTATAATACACCAAATAAGCTGGGCTATTCTTATCGTAGCCTACAAAACGCCCCATGTCACATCTGGAATAATGTTTTCCCTTTTCCTGTTTGTAAGTGTAGCATACAGAACCAAACATTTGCATCTTAGATACATTAGGCTTCTTGTCTGTCAACAACTCATAAGGAGTTTTCCCAGTACCCCTGTTAAAGCACCGGTTGCGTACTATTGCTGCTGTTTGCACTGCGTAGGGCCATAGCTGCTTTGGTAGTGCACTTTCAGCTATCATACATCTTCCCATCTCAAAAAGAGTACGCCAACCCCTCTCTGCAGTTCCGTTTTGGTGTGGAGAATACGGAGCTGACGTTTCATGTCTGATATTGTTTTTCCTCAACAGTGCTTGAAAATCACCACATGTAAACTCTGTTCTGTTATCAGATCTGATGCACTTTACTTTACCGTAAGGGGATACATCTGCTAGGAACTTTTCCGTAGCCTGTACGGTGTCACTTTTCTTCTTTAGGAAATATACAAATACTGTGCTTGAGTAATCATCAGTGAATGACTGCACATATTTTTAACCATCTATTGACTCTGTGGCTACTGGACCTGCGAGGTCTGTGTGTACCATCTGTAAGGGAGCCTTTGCTCTGGTATCAGGTTCCCTATTTCTGGTTTGTGCGAATTGTCCTTGAATACACACCTCACACTCTTGCTCGGGTCTACCTGTTTTGCCCTTGATCTGCATACCTTCAACAACGTTCTGCAACTTAAAAACATCGTCGTAGTTACAGTGGCCCAATATCTCATGCCATGTCTGTATGTCATGACATGCATTACACTTATCATTAGACTTAGCTTCAGTGTGCAAAAAATGCAACCTGTCATATACATAAATGTCAAATCTGGTACCGCCTCTGGTTTTCAGGGCGTCTTCATCTTCTTTAAAGACAACCGTAGCCCCACTGGTGGTCGCTGCCTTCACAGAGAAGATGCTTTGGGGGTACGACGGTACGAACAAAGCGCCTTTCAGCACTGTCTTGCGTCGCTGTCCTCCGCTGTTGATGAGGGAAACCTCAGCATTTCCCCTCCGCTGAGCGATCCCGCTACACCGTGTGCCGTCTGCCAGCTCGACACTGTGCGTTTCTGGCCTGAATCCGGAGTCGAAGCTCTTGAACATGGTTATGTCCGTGATTATATGAGAGGTAGCCCACGTGTCCACCATCAGACCCCTCTGCTGGATGTTGTATGCCGGCTGCCGCTGGCTATCGCCGTCTCTCATCTTGAACACGAAGTCCTCGGCGTCTTCTGAGGCTTTACTCACACCATCCTTTTCGCTCTTATAGTCATTGTCCATGCGCCTACACGTGGCATCTTTGTGTGTGTCACTTCTGCAGTGACTACACCAGGTTCTCTGTCGACAGCTTTTTGCTCTGTGGCCTTTGGTGCCACACTTGAAACATACCAACTCTGCGTCGTCCTTTATCCAGCCATGTGCGCTCGTCTTGGCAGGCCGCCGTCCGGTTTTCCCTTGAGTCTTCATCACGCTGTCGCTCGACTCAGCTGCTTTTATCTTTTCTGTCTCTTCAAAACTACGTAGTTTAGTCTTGAATTCTGCAAACGTAATGTTATCGTCTGCATGTGCCACATGTATTGCAAATGGCTTAAAACTTTCAGGCAATCCCTTTAGGGGCATAGCAATTAGCAGTCCGTCTCCTAGCGTTTCACCCGTGTTGCGCAGTGCTGTGATGGCAGTTTCCGCTCTGATAATATACTCTATTACACTTTCATCATTTGCTTTCACAAGCAATGTCAACGTGGTGTACAAGTTGATTATGCGGGGCTTTCCCCTCCCTGCATAATACTCTCTCAATATTGCCAAAGCTTTTCTTCCATCGTTGTGTGCATCTCTCATAATTAACGATAGACTTTTATCGTCTAAAAGTAAAATTAGCTCTGCATACGCGTCCGCGTTTTTCTTTCCATCTGCCGCTATTTCGGTTCTCTCAGCACCGTGTCCTTTATCCCTGATAAATGGAAATGTCCCAACATTTTGGTCTCCCAAAGCTCATACTTAGTCTCGTCTCCGTTGAACGTCAGTCGAGGCATCCTCCTTCGTTGTTCCGCCATGTTAGCTTCCTCTTGTCCGTTTAGCACGCGGTCTGTTGCGACTTTCTAAACAATGGAAAACAACAAGCTTATCTTTTCCGAACGACTCCTGGGCCCATAACCCGTTGAGTTACGTCGCTTTCATTCTTGCAGCTAACGTTGCATTCGGAAGAAGAGTAGGGGAGATGAGCCATCTTTAGCCGCCTTCGCCATATTTATTTCACATGCTGCTGACACATCATTCTCATGGTCAAGCTAGCATTCATCCAGTACGGCAAAACATTTGGGACAAACAACACAGTAACGCAAATGCGTTACAGACTCTTCAGTCTGTATCTTAGTGCCCCCCTTGTGAACAGAACAATACTGCATTCTTGGTATTACAATTGAGGACATTATGAACATCTTAACAATTTGTAACTGATTTAATGGACAGTAATGGTGTTTTGCTAAATTATAGAGATTTTACCAACAAATTTAATCTGTTCTGTACTTGTAATGAATATCTAAAAGTATGCAAAGCTATTCCTGTAGCTCTGATCCATCTCATCCAAAACACCATAAGATACTCAAATGTTACTCCATCTTTACCCAAATTAAAAATTGGAGCGAGGAGCAGCAGGAGCAGCTGGGAGCAGCGTTGGCTGTAGCATCTGTGGAGCAATCTGTATGGGTCAGGGATCCGCCCCTTTTAAAGGGACAGGGCGTGCTACTATCAGACTGAAACTGGAAGTAGGGCCTTATGTGACGTGGGTTACACTTCCCCCCCTGTTCTCATGTACGTCCTCGGACATGGACTCGGCTGACAGCTGATGACTGGCTGATGAGATCCAAAGACCACATCTTCCTTGTCCTCCTGAAGGGCGAAAGTGAACACAGAGCTTAACCCATGGAAAAGGCTTTGGATGCTTTTCAGGAGTTGATGGCCAGGTTCAGAATATTGGAGTCTGTTTGGTGGATTCCTTTTACGGACTGGACGGTGAAAGGTTGGTTCAGGACGTTCAGGTGAGTCAATTCCTAGGTCCTCGCTGGAAGGCTCCAAAGAAGGTGAGTCTCCTTCTGGACAAGAGGCTTCAACAGGCATAGTCTGTTCAGACTGAACCTCACTGTTTGCCCCTCAACTGTACGTTCCTCACCAGAACTCTGTCCCAAATAGCCAGTTCAGAAGCACTTATATGGCGGTCGAAGCGCAGTTTGTTTCGTTCCATTAGTTTCTTTGAGTTGTTGATTGCCAGTTTATAACTGTCTTCAAGATGAGATTTTAGTTTCTGAACGTATTGGGAATGAGATTCAGGCTCATCATCAGTCAATGGTAGTCTAAAGGCTAGATTGACAGGAAGCCTCGGTTGACGGCCGAACAAAAGTTCGTATGGTGAGAACCCAGTAGAGTCATTCTTGGTGCAGTTGTAAGCGTGCACCAGGGGTTTTACAAACTCTTTCCACTTTTCCTGTTCAGTTAGGGTTCCCAACATGTCTAATAAAGTTCTGTTGAACCGCTCAACAGGGTTTCCTCTTGGATGGTAAGGAGTGGTTCGGACTTTATTGATTCCAGCCATTTCACAAAGTTCTTTAATGATCTTTGATTCGAAATCTGTGCCTTGGTCGCTCAGAAACCGTTCTGGTATTCCATAATGCACGAGGAAATTATCCCAGAGACACTTGGCGACAGTTGTAGCTTTCTGATTTGCAGTTGGCACAGCGATTGCGTACTTTGTGAAGTAATCTGTCATAACTAGAATGTCTTTGACTCGTTCATCTGGTTCTATAGGCAGATAGTCCATGCAGACCAGCTCAAGAGGACGGGTTGTTTGGATGTTCACGGGAGGTGCAGCATGTTCAGGAAGGGACTTACGGCGTATACACGTTTCACAGGTTTTTATTTTAGTTACTACATCAACAGCCATTCGTGGCCAGTAGAACCGGGAACGAACAAGGTCCAGTGTTCTTTCAGAGCCTAGGTGTCCCATTTGGTTATGTAATTGATATAAGACATTAGCTCTGTATTCTTCTGGCAGCACAAGTTGGTACACTGTCTTTTCTCCCACCTGTCTTCTTCTGACGAGAAGGTTGTTACGGAGCTCCATTTTATTTACTTCTCGCAGTAAAAGAGGTAGGTCTGGGAGTTGCTCTCTGAGCAGTGGTGGTACTGATTCTCCGTCCTCCAGTTATGCAACAACATGCTGAATGACTGGATCAGCTCGTTGTTTGGACACAAGTTCAGCAGCAGAGAGTTGTGGAAGTACAGAAGAGGTGAACTGTGTGTCATCTGTGAAACTGTCTGGCACACTGTCGGAATGTACAGACAGAGACAAAACCAGGGAATGGTCAGGATCGGCGTCTGGACTAAAAAGCAAATGACGGTTGAAGAGAGCACTGATTGTCTGTGAGTTGAGAAGTACACATGTTTGGTAATCTAAATGTGTTTGGCTGAATTTGAGTATGCATTCTTGTTCCTTCTTGGAAACAGAATCATTAATGAATTCACTGTGGGGTCTACGGGACAAACCGTCAGTATCGGCATTCTGTTTACCAGCTCTGTAAACAATTTTAAATTTGAAAGTAGACAGTGCCGATAACCATCTATAACTTGTGGCATCAAGTTTAGCAGATGTGAAGACGTATGTTAATGGATTACTGTTGGGTACGACAGTAAATTCTGCCCCATACAAATAATCATTAAATTTTTCACAGACAGCCCATTTGAGAGCCGGGAATTCCATTTTGTGAGCAGGGTATTTTGCTTCACTCTTGGAAAGTCCTCGGCTTGCGTAAGCTACAACTCTATTAACTCCCTATTGTTCCTGGTAGAGGATCGCTCCAAGACCAGTGGAACTTGCATCTGTATGCAATATGTAGGGCTTCTGGGAATCTGCAAAGGCTAAGATAGGAGCCGAGGTGAGTTTTGCAATGATAGTTTCAAATGCTTCTTGACACTCTGTCAACCAACGGCCTCCAAATGGTTATTTAGGGTTTAAATATGTGGTTTCTTTTGTGCTGGCGGATAACCGGCGGTGAGGTCATGAAGGGGTTTAAGGATGGTGGAGTATCCTTGCACAAACCTCCGATAATATCCAGCAAATCCAAGAAAAGACCGTAGCTCTTTTAGGTTTTGGGGGACTGGCCATGTAGTCTTGATCTTGTCGGGGTCCGTTTCTATGCCCTCTTTAGAAACAACATGTACGAGATATTTGACTGATGTCTGGAAGAAGGTGCATTTTTCAACTGACAATTTCAGACCGAATTGTTTCAATCGGTTTAAGACCTTTAACAGTCTTTCTTCGTGTTCTTTGAGAGTTGGTGCGAAAACAATGAGGTCGTCGATAAAAACCAGGACTTCCTTCAGGTTCATCTCCCCATGCATCTCTCCATGAGTCTTTGGAATGTGCTTGGAGCATTCGTTACTCCCTGCGTCATCCTTTTGAACTCATAGAAACCTAGAGGACAGACAAAAGCAGTTTTTGCCTTATCAGACTCCTCCATTTCAATCTGATAATAACCAGATTTTAAATCAAGAACTGAAAACCAGGTAGATCCAGACAGGGCGGAGAAGGTGTCCTCGAGTTTGGGCAGAGGGTAAGCATCTTTAATAGTTTGCAAATTGAGTTTTCTGTAGTCTATACACAACCTGACACTCCCATTCTTTTTCCGCACAACTACTATCGGGGATGCAAACGGTGATTCTGACTCACGCATTACTCCAGATTCCAACAGTTCCTGTAGGTGTTGTCTTACGGCTTCAATGTCCTGAGGATGAATCGGCCTGGGCCGCTGTTTGAAAGGACTAGGATCAGACAGGTTAATATGATGCTTAACTTTATCTGTCCTGCCAAAGTCTAGGTCATGCCTTGCAAAAACTTCAGGAATGCTGTTGAGCTGGTCTACAATTCGTCGTTTCCACTCAGGTGTTAATGGGGAGTCTCCAAAGTCATACTGAAATGATGGTGAACTGTTTGTAGATGGAACTGAATGGTCGCTTTGTTTATTGGTATCAATGGTCTGGAAAGCACTGACTTCTGCAATGGTTGTTTGTGCTGGGATGGTAATGGCATATTCTGACTCATTGGTTATCAATACCGGCAATTGGCATGGCTGGCGGGTCGGCAAATCAGCAAGGCATGTCTTGACTATGAGACCACCAGGCAGGGTGCATGAAGCCGGATGTTCAATTAAAACAGCTTTTTCTCCTTGCAGCGACCGAGTGGCCAGGGTTCCCTCAAGGACAGTGGTTTGGCCAGCGGAGATGGTGTATGCCTCAGGAAGCCGCAAAGCAACCTAATTGCCATCCAAATTACACCTCTGACGATGATGGAGAATCTGGACAACAGCTTGGTAATCTGAAGTAACAGGGTGACAAAGCTGACTGCGATTTTTGTCCTGAATCTGGGTATAGGCCAAATCGAGTGTGTTGGTGCCAACCAGAATTAAGGGTTGGGACTGCTTTAAGTCTGGAACCACTAGTGCTAATGTATCTATGGAGATGGTGGTACCCAGAAACTCAGGTGGAAATGTAATGTTCAATTCTATGTAGCCCAAATATGGCACACATTGTCCGATGGCCCCCTCTACTTCAAGGATGTTGTTCAGAGGTTGTATCATATGGTCAGTGAGATGCGCATTATAGAAGGAATGTGGCACTGTTGTGACCTGGGAGCCAGTGTCCAAAAGACAGTTGAATGTATTTCCTTTTATTTGTATTTGGCCAGTACTTTTTGTCCCCACAAGGCCTCTTGGCAGGTGTGGCAGTCTGGGCGATTCTTTAGGACAGCTTTTAGTTGCAGCTCCTTGGTGTCCCGTCACAGAAGCTGCTGCTGGTTTGACTGATTCTGCTTTGCGTTCCATGCTTGCTGTTTCTGACGCAGTTGTTTTTTCTTTTGGTCAACCAGGTGGGAGTTTGATGCATTCTTACAGGTCGAAGAGATATGTCCATCCTCACCACAGTTAAAGCAATACCAAGGTTTTGGATGGTTTGATGACTGAGGTGGAGGGCGGCTGGACTGGCGTGGTGCTGGCCTTGACTCGTTTTTTTTCTGGGCTTTCAGGAAGGATGACATCTGGCATTGGAGTTGCTGGATCTGGTTCTTCAGCTCTTTAAGCTCGTCACTAGAACTTGTGTGGCCACATGAACAAGTGCTTTGTGACTGAATGGTAACCTTTTGCTTGGAAGAACTTGACTCGATGTACTTCTTCATCAGCAACTCTTTTGCCTGTTGCCTGTCCTCTTCCGTGCGTAATAGCAACAGAAGTTCAGAGAAAGGTGGTGGATTGTCTCTGCGTTGTTCGAGCTGCAACTTGGCAATAATGTCATTGTTCCAGCATCCACGCACAAATTGTTTCAGCAGTTGTTTGTCCATAGACAAACCAAACTGCAAACAGACCAAACTGCTGACTGTCCCCGACTATTCCTCAACAGCAGATCTGTGGTCTATTCAAATGATGGAACCATACCTGAGCCTTACCATCCATTTTATTAACAATGACTGGGAGCTGCAAAACCATTGTCTGCAAAACAATTTTTTCCCTCAAGACCACGCTGCCAAATTGATTGTAGAGGGCTTACTCGAGGCTCTCAAGTCCTGGAGCCTTGACAAAAAGAAGCTGGTCGCCATCACAACAGACAGTGGAGATAACATCAAGAAGGCAGTCCAGCTGAACAACTGGATAAAGCTCCAATGCTTTGGACACAGACTTCACACTGCTATAGATTTGTTATTATGATTTATAAAAAATGTTATATTATTGTTTTTTAATAATAATAATAGTAATACTACTAATCATAAAAATATAAATAGTAATTATTATTATATGATTAATCACTTATCACTGTTTAGGCATGGGGACATTTTTTTGGACTATTTGTTTAAAAGAATTGCTGGCAGTTGAAATTAACATTTGGATTGTTTGTCATGAAAATATTTTTTCTTTTTTACAGAGGGAGCTACAAAAGATGAACATATCAATAGAGCAGTTGGTGTGTGCAAGAAGATTGATTCTGCATTCTCATTTTAATGGAAAAAAAGGAGGGATGGCCATTGCTCAGAGTGAAATGGGCCTTCCAACACACGTGCTGACGAGAGAGACACATACAAGGCGGGGGTCACGTCATAAAATGATGAGAGAATTCTTGAACAGGAGAAAGCCATTGCTGAAGATCTGAGAGCTGACAGAAAGTTTAGGCATTTGGTGTTGACCTGGCAGGATGTTGAGGTTCTTGAATCCCTCAAGAATCAAGAATATTTTATTTGTCACCACGTGTTACCACGGCGAAATTTCTCTTTGGCCACTGCAGTTTTTATCACACGTAATGAGGCAAAAACTGACGAACAAACAGCTTTACAGAATGCACCTTCCCTGCCCCATCGGTGTTGCAGGTCAGACAAAACAAACCAATCCCCAGGCAGCGATTGTGCTCTTAACAAAATCAGAGACGTCTCCAGTTTTCATTAGAGAATCAAATCTGGTCACCTTACACCACTCTCTCCTGAGAGGGAGAGCTATCCGTCTCTGCCAGGAGGACAGAGTAGTTGGACTACACTGCCCTGTTTCTAGCATAAGGCCAAAATAAACTCAACTTTTATATTGAATTAACTTACTTGGTTTATTGTTGCTAGCACGTACTCCAGGCGTGGGCTGCCTTACATGAATGTATTTCTAGTTTAGACATTACAGTCAAGCAGTCTTGAGCAGTCCAAAGTCGTACTTAGACATTTTAACAGATTTTTGAGTCCATTTTACTGTTAATTAACTGACCTGTCTGCGGTCGCCCCAGGTTCTTTTATCTGGTAATGTGGTGTTTTTATTGTAGACTTCTGTAGTAATAAAAAGACTCTTTAAACCGTAACTATATTTTACCATATTTAATCTAAAAGGCAGAGGGATGTTTACAGCTTCAGGACTGGGCTCTCATAACAACACAACGCAACCGGGGCCTAAGAACCCCGTTTGTTCTCTCACATGGACAATCAATAGGACACATTGTGTCCACCCATTTAGGGGCATGTAACAGTATATCAGTCTTCTGTTCATCACATTGGTGGAGAAGATCATGCTGTAGTGCAGACGTGTCCTTGCTGACACATTTTCCCCTAAACAGTCATTTTGTCCAATCCAAGCATGTCAGACTCTGTGCCTCCAGAGTCTGTTTATCTGTAATTTACATGTTAACCTATTTTGCAGTCCAGTCTCTGTAATCTCATAATCTCCAACAGTACAACATAAAATCGGTCAGTAAGCACAACGGTAATCATATGTGGAGCAGTGTGGAGTTTCAAGCTTTATAGACTCACGATCTGTGTTCTCAAACTGTACGGCGCGACGCTCGGACGCGACCGGAGTGCTCACACTGTACGTCGTGCGGTGGGTGACAGGGGCCTAGACCAGGGGGTCGAGCCCGGCTCGCGAGGCACCGGGCGTCGGGGGAAACGGAGGGGAGAGAGGAAAGACGAGACACCCAGGCGGCCGCGCGGCACGGCAGAGGTCGCTTCGGGGACGCCCGCTCCCCTCACTCCACTGGCGGGGACGGAGAAGAGGGGAGGGCGCCCCCTCGTAGCTCTGCTTGAACCGCAGGATGCGCTCACGAAAAACTCACGACGGCCGACTGAATTTCAAACATGTTTGATTTTCAACCGACCGTCTGATTCCTGATCGGGAAGTAGTCGTGAGAAGCCAGTCACCCGTCCTCCCCTCCTCTACGATCAAGCTGAAATTCGGCCCGATTCAAAAAATGCTTGCACGAAAAGGGCAAAAACTCGTACAGTGTATGCCCGGCTTTAGATTCACATGCAAATTCACCTGGAACTGGTCGCTTCAACAAAGGAGGGTCATTAGGCTCATCGTTTGCTTGGCTCACAGGAGGAATGTTGTGGTCACATGTATGGCGGTATGAATTGGGGTGAAACCTGGCAGGAATCAAACCTATCGCTGTGTTGTAAGTTTTTGAAAGTACAAACCTGAGCCCTCCCCCTCTGTTTAAAGTTGAGTTTTGGAACTCCACACTCCTCCAGACATTTTGAACTGAGAAAGCTTTCTGGGTGGGGGAAAAAAAAACTTCTTCAGCTTCAGAATAGAAGTCCGGTTGTTTTCTTTTTAACCTTTTTTGGATTGCCATTACACATGTTTTAATTGATGTAATGTTTATTAAATAACCCTCAGTCTGTAAAGTATTGTCCAGTGAATATCAGCCCAAACAGCTGATATTAGGAAAATAGTTGAAAGGGTGATTTGAACACTGGCATCCTTGAAACAGCAAATTCTGCATACATATACAATAAAGGAGTGAAAACTTCTCTTCAATTACAAGAATTTATCAACAGAAATAAATGAACATCTAGAGAGCACCACAATAAAATGTTGTTTATCTGAATTAACACTATATTTCAATCAACAACCAGGCTAGTGAAAACCTAACTAAAAGTACTAAACAAGATTAAGATAAAAATAAGCTAAGGAACTATGTACACACAAAAGAAGCAAAAGAACAAATAAAAATGGTTAAAAACCATCACAAGAATGATTCAGTGAATCTTGGGTTCACTGCAAATTTGAGTTAGGCAAAACATTGTTTGAGGAAATAACATTTTAAAGAAAGCTTTGCTATGTAAAATTCAATAAAATTTAGGACACTTGATTTCTGTTAATGTGATTATTTCTCCAGGAAATATTTAAGACTCAAATTGGTAGCTGAGAAAGCTAGAGGGCGCTGTAGCAAATGATCGAACAGAAATGATGGGTCGGAGCACATCCTGGCCGTGTTTACATTACCTTGATGAGTTAATCCTAAAGTTACACAAACACCATTTAATCAAAAACAGTGCTCGTAGCACTGTCGGGCGATGGTGGAGTGAATCGAGAACCAGCATTAGATTTAAACAATGTAGTTATGTTAACTAGAGTTGATAGAAGTAATTAAGAAGCTAATACCACTAATCCTAGAGGATTTAAGCCATATTTTGTCATTGACACAAAAATTAATATCCTATCAGTGTATAGAACCCTTATGGAAATAAAGTTTGTTACAACCATAAACACACCCAAAACATATTATGGTATGGTTTCAAGAATGCTAGCTGGAGCTAGATTTTAAGCTTGCTCTTTTCGGTCAAACCTTAAAACACAGTGAAAACACAGTAATAGTAAACCATTTAAAACTTCCCCCACCAAATTCTGCCAAACCTCTGCTTTTGTTTGTTCAGTTTACTTTGGGCCATCTGATTGGAAGAAGATGGACCAGGGTGAAGGTTGGTTATCTGGGCAGCAAGCAGGCAGCTAGCTCAGACAGGGCTGTAAGGTAGTGACTCCCACTCTTTGGCTGTAGGATGCCCGGCCTATCCTCGAGCATGGTGACCTCTGCATGGCCTTCCTTGCGTGTGTTATGCCATAATAACGCCATGATACATAATTGATCTCAGATTGAATTCTGAATAGTGGTATGGAGGAGGATGACAAAGGAATTCCACTCCTGCTGCAAACATGAGACCCTCACAGGCACAACGGCCCCTCCTTCTCTCCCCAGTGGTCCCCTGCTGCTATAACACCTTCCTCCCACAGACAAAGAGTCTCTCTCCTGCAGCTTCAGACTTCTTCAGACTTTCTCCTGACAAGCTGCTCAGGCCACCTCGTCCTGGAGCAGACCAGGAAACCATTTCGGACCATGGGCCCTGCACGGGCCTGACCGACGCACATCCAGCAAGTGGGGGAACTTCTTGTCGCCCGGAGAACATGTCCGGGCAAATCAGAGATAAGTCTGCTGTCTTAACCTCATAATCAGATGCAGGAGGAAGGATCCTGCATGCCAAAAACAGCCTTGTTGTATTTCTCCTCAGCCTGTACAAGGAAGCGAACCCCAGCTGGAGCTGAAAAGCCGACAAATTGGGGCCTGCTGTCGAATGTGAGGAAAACCTGCTCAATCGAGACTGTAACGGGGTCAGAGGCTGTCTGGAGGACCTACAGGCCTCCGTTCCCTCCACACGCTGTTGGTTAGCTCATAGCTGGAGAGCTAAGCGCTAGCCCGCCAACAACAAACCAACGATTCTCCCTGCTTTTACGTCCTTCCTGGAATGGCCAAAGTGGACAGAACTGACACGAGGCAAGAGACAGGTTTGGACAGGGAGCTGGGGGAGAAGTTAAAAGGTTTATTGGGAAATGTTTGTAACTCATTTGGACACATGGCACTTTAGAACAAAGGGCTAACAGAGGTAGCTCACGCTAGCCTTCTGTTTATGGTATTGCTAATATCATTTAAGTGTGTTTTATGGTTATAATAACAAGGTTACCTCCACAAGGGTTTCATACATTGATGGGACATTAATGTTTACGTTATCCAGTCCACTCATTATGACTAAAATTAAAGCTAAAGCCTTTATTGTTAGCGCCGAATGCCCGCTAGCCAAAATGCTATCATCCTGCTAACATCCGGTTCCAGACATTTCAAAAGGACCTTGTTTTAAAAGCGTAAAGCGTAACTGTTCTGCTCCACCATCCTTCAATGGTGTTATGAGCCTTATTCCCGCATTAACATGGTATATTAATGCTGGTTTTCAAGGCAATTTTGATAACTATAGACTTTAACCAGGTTAGCGACGATTGCTACAGCAACCCCTAGCGCCTGGAGGTAAAATCGCATAAACAAAGGCAAGCAATTCTGAATTAAATGATTTTACAGGACAAACCGGTCCTCAAAATGTTATTTACTCAAAATAATGTTCTGGTTAGCTCAGGATTTGTATTGTGAATGGGTTGAAACACATGTCAAATGTTGTTCTGAATTAGTTAAGCTAATTTAACCACGATTCACATTCTTTAAGGTGAACTTTGGTT
This sequence comes from Fundulus diaphanus, assembly GCA_037039145.1. Classification (NCBI taxonomy): domain Eukaryota; kingdom Metazoa; phylum Chordata; class Actinopteri; order Cyprinodontiformes; family Fundulidae; genus Fundulus; species Fundulus diaphanus. The sequence continues at coordinate 38,363,577 of CM073137.1, forward strand.
CTTTAACCTGAACAAAATATTATTTCATCAAATAATGTTTTGCTTAACTTGGGCTTTGCATTGTGAATGGATTGAAACACATGCCAAATGTTTATAACTCCATTCCATGCTTTTGAAATCAGATCTGTAGTGAACAAGGATTCACTGAATTATTCTGATTATGATCAACCACTTTTGTTTTGTCTTTTGTTTGTTTTTGCATGTAAATAGTTCCTTAACTTAGCTTCTTTTTATCTTTATTTTGCTTAGTGTCATGGTTTTTATATGTTTTGCCCACATGCAGACACAATACTGAAGACAATGCGCAGTTTAAGATGTTTATTTTAAATTCAGACTACAGAGATCGATTTTGCTGATGGGATCTGTCGAGGTCGGAATGTCAGTGCTGGAGAAACTGTGGGGAGAAAAGAAGAATTGTTAAGAGAGATCGAACCAGAGAGAAATCTCCAGAAGCCTAGCCGCTTACCATTTAGTTGGGTAACCATAACCGGGGAAGTAGTGACAAGGGAACTCTGACACCGAATGCTCACGGTGGATAGCTGGTGGTTAGCGGCTGAAGGGCGGACTGTTGGTAAGTCGGCGAGGGATCCGGAGCGAGCCACGGCAGGCAGGAGTGACAGATGGAGCAACCAGAGTGCGGAGGAACCAGCAGAATCCAGGGAAGGGAACCTCAGGCCCGGCTTGGTATCACCAAGTGAGTAAGAGGGGGAACGCCAGAGCAACATCTGAGCTTCAGGGATTCTTAGAAGCTGGTTCGTCGAGCGAGACGTCAAGGCGGGTGAGTAGTCCAAACAAAAACTAAGAAAAAGCAGGAGATCCAAAATTAGTCAGATTTCAAAGATACGAAAAAACTCACAAGTTCAGGTTTCCAAGATCTGGTCAGAGTCCACGTCGTACCACGACTGGGTAAGGCTGTGGCATCTTCCATCTGTCTGAGTCTTCCTTAAGACGCCAGTGAGCACTGCTCCAAATGAGCCGCAGGTGTGGGCCACGCCCCCCAGCCAACTAGAACCACCTGTGGAGCAGAGTTAGAACACCGACCAAACAGAGAACCCTGACACTTAGTAGTTTAGTTACGTTTCACTAGCCTAGTAGAGAGGATTTTTTAATCGAAATATTGTGTTAATTCAGATAAACAGCATTACATAGTGATGTTCTCTGGATGTTCATTTTATTTCTGTTATTAAATGCTTGGACTTGAAAAGAAGTTGTCACTCTTTTATTCTATGTGTGTGCAGGTTTTGCTGTTAAAAGATCGCTAGTGCTCGAATCATCCCTTTCAACCATTGTCTTGATATCAGTTTAACAGCTGATCATCACCAGACAATACTTAACAGAGAGTTATTTAATAAACATTAAATAACTTTAAACAGTGTATAATTGCACAACACGTGGTTGTGTCCTTAGGCTTCCTATGAGGGCCTGCATAGGTTGGAGTGAGTGACTTCAGTTCAGCTTTTCTCTTAGCTTTGCCTAGCCGCAGGAAGCCGCTCTGCGCTGTCTTGACTGAGCTTTGCTGCAACAGCTGAGGAAATCAAATCACAAAACTGATTTTGGTATACACTTGTTCCTTAATCTAGATTCTGATTCTGCAGAAGACAGACTGCAGACTTAGCCACGCTTCCAGCTTGAGCACATGTTCATGGGGTCTCGCCAATGTAGAAATCTCTCCTGAGGGCTCACAGACAAAAAGAAAGCTGAAGGGAGAGAGCCTAGCCTTGTTGCGGTGCCACCCGCTGTGATGTGGGCAGTTCCCTAATGCCTGTAAAAGTCTCACATTTCAGGGAGCTTAAAACTTACTGTCTAATCTTATACAGTCTCTTGGCTGAAAGCACAACATCCCCCTCAATCCTGATAATGGAGTTATGATTCTCTGTTTTCGGATTTGCCAATGGGGTCTTTGCCAATGGGTTCAGTCTGGAACATTAAACAGTCACTGAGCTCCTGTGGACGAGAAGACAGTTCATCCAAGTTCAATTCCATCAGAAGCTTGTCTCTGGGAGGCATCCACACTTTCATGTAGATCATAAATGAACAAAGACTTAACCCTTTAAGCCCAGAAGGTTTTAGGAGCAATTTCCGCCTGAAATTACGTATCTGATATAAATTAAGTACAGCTCCAAATGTATACATTTTATTTTTCGTGGCACTAAGGCATTGAAGAACATTTTTCAAGTGGAACAAATGTCTCTATTTCTGGAAAAAAAAAATTTTCATAGCTTCACCTAAATATGAACAAGGCAAAACTACATGAAAACCCTTGTGAAAATATAGGAGAAGCCTCAGACTTTGTATAACCACATCTTGCCAACAGCTGCATAAAATCTGTACTGAATCAGCTGAAGCATATTTGTTTCACAAAGCTTTTAGTAGGCAGCATGAGAAGCGAACCTCTGATTTTGGCACCGTTTATACAACCGTGCCAAAACTGTTCCAAATCTGTTTTTCACCTTATAAAAAGTAAGCAGGTAAAATAAAAGTGCTGATTTCCATTTTATGATTCCTTCTGCGCATGGAACATCCTTTGGTATTAAGATTTACCCTGTGTTTCATCAACATGTATTATTGTGCACAGAATAAATCATTAAAATCAAGAGAAATCCCAGAAATCATGACTCATATTGTCATGTTTTTTTTAAAGGTGTTTGGCCCACATGCAGATCACACTCGGGAGGCAAAGAGCAGTTTAAGATGTTTATTAAAGCGCACAGTTGTACAAGGAGTTTTGCGGTAATAACCCTCAACTGAGCGACGCTGGAAGGAGACGTGAGACCGGGCTCGGGGAATCTGCGGGTAAGAGGTAGAGAGTTAGAAGGTGGCTAGAGAACGGAGGAGCGAGAACGTGATTACGGGTAAGGTGCTTACCGCGGAGCACAGGAACCGAGCCGGGGTGAGTGGAGCGGAAAGACGGGCTCAGCGGATGACTTCCAGCAGATGACTGAGTGGCTGGTGGGCGGGCCGGGGGAGCTGTAGCGGGATCCGAGCAGAGGCGGCAGAAGGAGTGATCCGTGGACATCTGAAGGAACCAGGTTGAACCGATGTGAGTCCTCAGCCCGGCTTGGTAACACCAAGGGAGCGTTGGAATGGAGCTGGAGTGTGGGACAGCGTCTAAAATGGGATCCAGAGAGTGAAGGCTTGACTTGGGGATGTCAGAACACGAGAGGACGCTTGGAGTGGAATCCAGAGCGTGAGGTGAACCTGAAGCACAGGAGACAAAGAATTAATGCAGGAAACGCGCGAGCTGTCAGAGACAGTGGCCAACTGAGGTGTACCACACTAGATTAACACTCTGGTGTCCTTCAGCTGTCAGGTTGTTGTTAAAAAACTCGATCCACCTGCGGAGAGGAGAGGGAGCAGGAAAAAGGCAGAAAACTGCACGGTGCAGCCTGCTGAGCACTGACACATATCTGTTTAAGAAACTTCTAGAATGATCTGTTCACTCCTCTGCACTGCTATGGCAATAGGCACTGAGTGAGGGGAACCCCCCCCCCCCTGCTACATTATTAATTGGTCACAGTTTTAACTCATTAGAAAGTGCCTGTGCATCACTGTGTGCACAGTAGCAGCGACCTACTTTAAAGCCTGTTAAAATAGGCGTGGCTCTGCTTGGCCCAAGATCGGGCCAGGCGAGTTTAAGAAGTTAAAAAGGGGGTCCTATTAAGGACCTGGAGAATTACATCCATAAAGATAAACCTTCCTCAAGTGGTAGAAATATTATTTGGGTGATTAATGTTCTTTTTCCAGAAAGGCAAAACCATCAAGAGATAAAGAAGTCTCTTCCCTGTGCACATAATATTCTTCTCTTAAAGCTTTGCAAAGAGCTGAATAACTGTCATGAATCTATGGAGGAAGAGTTTTAATAAAAACACGAATGCTTCTTTTTAACAAGATTAGGGAAAGGACAGGTAAAAAAGACAGCGTTCGACTTCCTGCAGATAATCATGAATGTTTGAATCCTGATTATCTTGGTCAAAAAACATTATATTTCCAAAGCAAGGTACTCAAGTTGCTGAATATGAATCCTGTCCTTATAACGGGGCCTAGACATCTTGGAAAGTCAAGCTGGTTATGTTTATGAAATGATGGAGGCCTTTGAACTAACCTTTGATGCAAAGTAAAATACTCATCATCTAAGTGAGAGTTTTCCCAGGTGTGAACTCTGGCATGTGGTAGTGGTTTAGGTTGGTGTGGACCACCTGGGTGACTCTCCTGGCCCTTAGGGGGTGGCACAGGGTCATTACAGGTGGTGGTATGAGTCAGATGTGATGGCTGCTCATCCCTCCAATCTGAACCACCTGCATCTACAGAGTTATTTACCTGGTACTCTTTGGGGCTTCCAGCACCTCCCATGGGGTCTGTGGAAGTACTTTCTGTGAACTCAGAATTTAGAGGCTCTGTTCTAAATTTTGGAAAGACTGACTCTGTTCTAGGTGCTGCGTTAGAAACTTCAGAGCTGCTCATGTAATGAGTCAACCTGCTGGGGTTGATAGTGTGAGGATTTCACCTGAAGGGTGGGGAACACTTCCCTGGTGAAATGCAGGCTCACTGACATTGACAGTTTTGAGCTCCTTGGTCTCAGCTTTATCTTCCTCCATCCTCAACTCAGTCATAAGGCCCGTTTACACTACACCTAAAAACCGAGCCATGCCGAGACCAGTCCGAGCTTGGATCAGTTAACCGAGATAAGACGGCCGTTTACACACAAGAGTTATCTCGTTTATCTCGGTTCCTTGGTTGCTCCTCGCCTCCTAGTGGCGATCTGCGGGGGGCGTCTGGTCCGGGGCCGGGGGTCGGGCACAAGCAGTCGTATAGTCGATTTGGGGTGCCCCCCCCCTTTGGTCAGTGTTGGACGCGAGTGTTATGTGGGAATGTGTGTACAGCGTCTTTTTCTTTTTTTTTTATCTGTGTGTGGTGAGTGGGGCACAAGGGAGGGATGGTGTGAATGAGTTTTCCATTTTTTTTATTTTTATTTTTTTCTCCCCAGGTATGGGTGTGGTCCGCTCCCTCTCCCAAAAACATCTCAAGTCTCCGCTAGGTGCGGAGCCCATCCCCCCACGTCCTGCCCTCCTCCACTTTGTTGGCGGGCGCCTTGGCCCTCTGGCGCGTTGGTTGGCTTCGGGTTTGGGGCGGGTTCCCGGGCGTGCGCCGGCCCACTCCCGGCGGCCTCTTCGCGGGGCCTGGCCCCCCGGGGGGCGGCCGGGGCCCCCGTCGCGGGGGTGGGGCACCCCTGGGGCCTCTGGCCCCCAGGGCCCATGGCCGGGACCACTCCAGCGGGGCTGGCTGCCGGCGGAGCCCACGGGCTCGTCCCCGCGGCCCCAGCCACCGCAACCCCGTCGGCGTTGCGGTGGCTGGGGGATTTCCTCGGGGTCGTCTCTGCTCCTTCCTTGGGGGGGGGGGGGTTGCGGATATCCTGTGTCGGCCCCTCCTGGGCGACCTGCTTTAGGGGCCCCTTTGGGAGTCCGGGGTTATGGGTCCCCTGACTCCTGCCTCTGTGCTCGGGGAAGGCGGGCCTTTGGTTCTCCACAACCACTATCAAGCTATTTCCTTTTGGAAAATTTTCACCTAAACTAGTGCACTCTCAAAAACTCCCACAGGTGCTGGGTCCCAGGTATTAAGTGTTCACTTATATACAGTAATCTTATAATTTATTTATTTATTTATTTATTTATGTTCTTTCACTTTCTTTTTTCAAGTATCACATTACACATGTCAGCTTACATAATAATATATATGATTTAGCAATGGCATCTAGGTGTTATTCGATTGTATTTGTTGCTTTATGTCTGTTGGTTGTGCTGTTCTTTTTGCATCTCTCTTTCCAGGTGACGGAGCAGACGGAGAAGGTTTTATAATTCTCTCCCTTTTATCTCCTCTTTCTTTCACCTCTACTCTTTTTTTTTTCTTTTCTTTCTCTTTCACTTCTTGTTCTTCCTTTACTCTCCCATTGTCATGTCCATATAATTTGAAATTCTCCTTGCAGGAATCACAATAAAGCTATTTACAAGCATAAATCAAGTGTAAAAGCAAAATCTGTCGAGCTCTATCTGGCATTGAGACATCAATTCCTATTGCCACATTGCTAGACAGGACACCGGAAAAAAAAAAAAGTTATCTCGGTTACCGAGCTCGGACTGGTCTCGGCTCGGTTAAAAAAGTGTAGTGTAAACGGGCCTTTAGAGATCTCAAGTTTGGCAGCACTCGGTCTCTGCAGGGTCCTCTTATAGTCTACCTGCAACTGAGAACATTTTTCATCTTCTAGTGGTGACTTACGCTGATATAACAAAGTAAGCTGTCCCACAACCTTTTGAATCTGAATCCTTTCAGTCAGTTTCAAAATTAAGTTAATTAGTTCCTGAATCTCTTTATCACATGCAGCATGGTAAAACTATTTAAATTACTCTATTAATTTTGAGGTAAGCTGATGAGATCAGTAAAGGCAACCTTTTGCCCCTCTATGTTTACGAATGCAATCACCTGTGTAGCTTCAGATGTGAGAAGTTCTGGCTCCATCTTTGCTAACACAAAAACAACAAACCCAAGTTCTGAAAAAGCTTTTAAAATAACATAGGATCCAGTATGTGCATGCCTCACAAGTCTCACATTTCAGGTGTCTTTCAATTTACAGCCTGGTCTTATCACATCCATCTCTGAAGTCTGGAGAGGGACTGGAGGTTGGGCCAGTGGTGAGACAGCATTGGAGATGCAGCATTTGGGGTAGGACATATTCCAGGGTCCTTCAAATCCGAAACACTGACATCAGGGATATCCCTCAGCTTTTTCCTCCACTGATGGGTTGTCAGGTCCTGAATGGTGATCAGGAAGGTCAGAGTTGGACATAATTGCTGCTTCTGCCAAGGAGCAGAGACAGAAGCTGTAATTTCACTGCAAAATGTCCCGGTCTGAGATCATCTGTCAGATTACAAATAGCTTTTGAAAATAAAATTTAAGCAGGTATTAAACAAACTTTTCATTAAGCCCACATCAACTGGTTTGATTTAATATTGTGATCTAAAATGCTGTGCTTTTAAGAGCTGCAAGCAGGAAATAATTAACAGAAATAAAGGCTTGAAAGAATCAGTCTGAGTGTTATTGAGCTCTAGAATGTGATTCACTTAGTGAATTGATTTACTGAAATACATTAACTTTTCAACAATATTCTAAGTAAATATGACTGTAGGTGTGTATATATATATATATATATATATATATATATATATATATATATATATATATATATATATATACATATATATATATATATATATATATATATATATATATATATACATATATATATATATATATATATATATATATATATCCATCCCTATATAATTTTATCACAAATCGTAAAGTGAATTCATCTGTGTTGTGCCATGATGTTAAAGCCATGATGAAATAATTGATGTCAGATTGATTCCAAAAAGAAAAAAAAGAAAAGGTAAAAAAACAAAGCAACTGGACTTGTTTCCAGTTGCTTTGTTCAAGAGGATTTTCTCCAAACACAAAATCCCAGTACATTTCAAACCAAACAGGACCCTCAGACAGAGGCTTGTGCATCCCAAGGACAAAACTGTTACGAACGAAACTGAACAGGTGGATTCAGTATTCAGGCCAACAAGCAGAATGTAGGTGTTAAAAATGTTTTATTGCTCACAGACTTGCAAAACAGGGACAGGCAGGCTCAATGGTCAGAATGGCAGTCCAAAATCCGGTACACGAAAAGCAGTCCAAAACAGGCAGAAGTACAGACCAGGATAAGGCAAACTCAAAATATCTCAAGGCAGATCCAGGTCGGAAAAACAGGTAAGTAGTCATACAGGGCAGGCAAATCAGGTTCAGGGATCAGGCTGGCTCAGAAGTCAAAAAGGCAATCAGGGTAATATCTACAGGTCAGTCAGAAAGAGAACGCTGGACAAAACTCACCTAAGGCTTGTTAATGATCTGGCAGATTGCAAAGGTTTGTAGCATGACTATATAGGGGAGTGAGCAGGTGAAGAGGAGTGAAGACTAATTACAAGTGACAGGTGGAAATAATCAAAGGTGGTAACTGAAATGAACTGAACTGATTGGTTAGTGACTGGAGGTTGACAGGTGAGCAGATCTGATTGGCTGGTAACTGGTGATCGGGGAGTGACAGATAAATAGATTGAGTGAGCTGGCAGATTGATGGGAGGAGACAGAACTGAATTGGAAACGTAAATAAAATCAAACTACAATAAAATCTAACCTATTCCATAAACCAAAACTAATACAGAACCTAAACCTAAGACTAAACAAAACACACAATCATAACAAAACCCAAATCCTGACAGAGCCCCTCCCTCAAGGGCGGATTCCAGGCTTCCTTAAACAAGGAAAACAAGACAGATTAGACCGGGTGGGTGGAGGGAGGTGCAGGACGGAGGGCTAGAGTCAAACAAATGTCCAAATACAAACTAAAAAAAAGAAAAAAAAGGAAAAAAACAAATAAAAACAAATACAAACTAAAACAACCCAAACCGGGCGGGTGGAGGGAGGTAACAGGACGGAGGGCCAGAGTCCAGACAAAAAAAATAAATACATTTTTAAACAAAAATTCAAACAAGACAAAACAAAAACAACCCTAACAGGGCGCAAACAAAAATAACAGAAATAGAGTCTGCGGGCGTTCCGGAGGACGACCCTGACAAGTCAAGTTCTCAGGCGGACATCCCGGAGGACGACCCCGACGAGTCAGGTTCTCCGCCAGGTGTCCAGGAGGACGGCCCCGACGAGTCAGGTTCTCCGGCGGGCGTCCAGGAGGACGGCCCCGACGAGTCAAGTTCTCCGGCGGGCGTCCAGGAGGACAGTCCCTGCGATAAAGGTAATCCGGTGGGCGTCCCGGAGGACGGCCCTGATTAGCAAGGATGTCCGGCTGCCGGCGACGGAGCAGGACCCTTCGAGGCCAGAGACGGAGCAGGGCCCTTCGAGGCCGGAGACGGAGCAGGGCCCTTCGAGGTTGGAGTCAATGATGCAGGACCCTTCGAGGGCGGAGTCGACGGTGCAGGCCCCTTCGAGGGCGGAGTCGATGGTGCAGGCCCCTTCAAGGGCGGAGTCGACGACGATGCAGGACCCTTCGAGGGCGGAGTCGACGACGATGCAGGACCTTTCGAGGGCGGAGTCCACGACAATGCAGGACCCTTCGAGGGCGGAGTCGACGACGATGCAGGCCCCCCCTAATGATAAAACAAAAACTAGCCAGGAGTTTAACATCAGGAGGTGCCCAACTACAGGCCTCAGGAGGCCCCGGGCTACAGGCTTCAGGTTCAGGAGGCCCCGGGCTACAGGCTTCAGGTTCAGGAGGCTCCGGGCTACAGGCTTCAGGTTCAGGAGGCCCCGGGCTACAGGCTTCAGGTTCAGGAGGCCCCGAGCTACAGGCTTCAGGTTCAGGAGGCCCCGGGCTACAGGCTTCAGGTTCAGGAGGCCCCTGGCTACAGGCTTCAGGTTCAGGTTCAGGAGGCCTCGGGTTACAGACTTCAGATGCTCCCAGACTCTTTAACGCCCAGAACCTCAGCATTAACCCCTCCAGAACCTCCGACAAGGAGAGCTTGATCAGGAGCCGATGGAGGCTGAGAGGACACGTCTGACTGATTTGCTGGAGAGAAGGACCTCTGTTTGGCAGCTCCACGGCGGTGTTTACGGGGCTGACCTGAACGGGAGCGCAGGGGACCTGCATCTGCCTGTGGAGGTGAGTCGGCGTGAATACGCGCTGACGGGCACGCCTCCTCCACGTTGTCAGGAAACTGGTCAGGTCTGAGAAAAAGATCGGGGCGGAGATCTGCAATTAGATCTGCCTCGACCTCCATAAACAAATTCGGGTCCGGATTAAAACCATGAACGGAGCAACATCGGAGTCTCTGGGTGAGTGACTCTCACTTCTTATAACAGGGAGCGAGGTTTTAGCGTCCAGAACAATAATTCTCCCGGAGCGAACGCTCCGAGCAGGAAGCGGGTTCATGTCGCTGCCTCTGGTTCCTGCTGACCGGTTCTGCTGCTTGTTAGCCGATAAATCCATATTTTAAGGCCAGATCATTCTGTTACGAACAAAACTGAACAGGTGGATTCAGTATTCAGGCCAACAAGCAGAATGTAGGTGTTAAAGACGTTTTATTGCTCACAGACTGGCAAAACAGGGACAGGCAGGCTCAATGGTCTGAATGGCAGTCCAAAATCCGGTACACGAAAAGCAGTCCAAAACAGGCAGAAGTACAGACCAGGGGTCCGTTCTTCGTACGTCACTAACTCAGTTAGCTGGATTTGATTGTTGATGATTTGGCATGATCTTGGATCGTTTGGTTCTTCGAAACTCATTCCGGACTTGCTGTCATAGCAACATGTGCGCAAACGGAAACCTGCTCGCGAGCATGCTTATTTCATGTAAACAGGATTAGATCGCAGCTTTATAAGCGGAGGAGATAGGGAAGTCATATGGAGTCTGTCCAGCCAGTGCACTTGGACCACCTAGTGGCAGAGGACGGGACAGAATTGTGGAACACCATTTTTGAATCTTTAATAAAAGACGAAGCAAATAATGCTTAGTTCCTGTCTTTTTATTTAAACAATTCTTTATAAAGAAAAGCCAGCAAGTCATCTTTTGCCTGCAATAAGAGAGTTATGTAAAGTCAGCAATATTACTGTCAAATGGTGTATTAGAACTTACTCTGAAGGTCCTTTTGAAGCAACTCGATCTCTAGTGCAATTCTTCTCCTTTTCAAGTTGTGGAGTTCAATTTCTCCTCTTAATTTGTGTTTTTTTCCGGACAAAATACAATTTTTTGTTGAAGATACCGTTTATATAACGAACAGATGGCACCCTGTGTCATTTTGGGGAAAAAAGGGTGAAACATGCCTCATGCAACAAATGTAAAAAGAACCCGTTTTTTTCAGCCTTCTTATAGGCTGTTATAAACAGACAAATACATCATTTAACAGTGGCTTTTAAAAAAGGGGAAGAAGTTGCTTTTTAAAATACAGTATAATAATTAAAGGCTACCATTTCATAGAATATTCTTGTACTTCACGTTTTTCCCCATGTTCTAGTGGCTCCCGTGGAGGCTCTGACATAAAATAACAAAGTAAATATGAAATTATTAAAATGCAAAAATACATACTGTAGAAAGTGATAGAAACATCTATCATGGACAGCACTTATGCATGTAATTTGTCTGCTGCTTTTTGCCAGCCCTCTCTCCTGGCTTTAGCAGACTTTGAGGTGTTCCCTGTCGTTTTAATTAATGACTCAAATTCAGCATAACCTTCCATTAAAAGCTCGTGTTCTGATTGGGAGAAAAACTGTGGGCGTTCTTTGGCCATGCTGAACAGCCAATAGCAGCGTTGCTGATCATTGTTTCTACTATTGATACATTTCCCCTTTTAAACAAATGCATGAACGCGCAGTTATCTCAGATAACTCAATCCAGTGATACTAATCATAAACAACAGGTGTGTTCGAAGAACCCAATTAGCCGGATCATGATCAGCCGGATGAAGTCATCTCGGATGTCTCATTTGATCTTGGATGTTTTAAGCAACGTACGAAGAACGGACCCCAGGATAAGGCAAACTCAAAATATCTCAAGGCAGATCCAGGTCAGAAAAACAGGTAAGCAGTCATACAGGGCAGGAAAATCAGGTTCAGGGATCAGGCTGGCTCAGAAGTCAAAAAGGCAATCAGGTAGTGATGTTACGTTATGTGCCGAGGCTTCGAGGTGTGTGTCGAGTAATGGAGGGGGTGTTTCCGTAAAGCGCGTATCGATGCTTGCTTCATTTAGGGGAGGAGCCGAATACGATGACGTCCAAAGCCTCGCTGCCCGGCTGTACCACGTGACTGCTTCGGGAAGTGGTTCAGATTTTGGCGCGGGTTTCACAGCTTTAAAAACCCCACAGGCTCCATTCAAAATGTGGGTTGTTGTAGGTGAGTTGCGGACAGTTGAGAGAGTGGATAGAGTTTGGATAATTTGGATAGCAGAGTTTGGATAGTGGTTATTTAGTTTGAGACAGTTTGTTTGGTGTTTGGAGAGAGAGAGAGAGAGAGAGAGAGAGAGAGAGAGAGAGAGAGAGAGAGAGAGAGAGAGAGAGAGATAGATAGATAGATTTAGGAGTGCGAGGACAGGATAGGAGTAGGATGGAGCCGGCGAGAAAGAAGAGGATGTCCCCTATGTGGGAACATTTTGATTTGATAAGCCCTAACAAGGTAAGGTGAACTGAACATTTGCAGATGCATTAGGTTTGCTTATGAGGAACTGTATTTTTCACTGTTTCTTTTTTTCTGTAAAGGTGAGGTGTTTATTGTGCTCCAAGGAGTTGGGGTACAATAATAACACCTCATCCATGCTAAGGCACTACCGTGCCTTGCATGAGAATAGGGATGAAACTGGAGCTTCACCCAGCCAAGGTATTTCATTACTATATTACAAACACACTATCACAATTTTTTTATGCTGATGTTTGCTTGTTGTGCAAATAAAGACAGGTAACAGACACTGTATTTATTCCCTTTTAACCAGCCACCAGAAAACAAGAGCTGGATGAAGCTCTAGTCTCCATGATAGTGAAGGATACCCAGCCTTTCACTATTGTGGATGACATAGGATTCAGGACATTTGTGTCTAAGCTGGATCCCAATTATGTTCTCCCTACAAGGCAGGTATGTGTGGGTCCATACATGAAATGAATGACTACATTATTGTATGTGTCAGCTATATATATAATTGTATATATACAATTCAGCAATATATATATATTTCTTCCTTTAGGCTCTGAAGGCCATGGTGGAGGCCAAATATGAGTCTGCTAAGGAGCACGCTAAGGCTAAAGTAGAGAAAGTGGCTGCTGTTAGCCTTAAATCAGATATGTGGACATCCATCAACATGGATGCCTACCTGGCAGTGACATGCCACTTTGTGGAGGAGAACGAAAAGCTGAGCTCGGTGTTGTTGGGAGTGCAGGCATTCCCTCAGTCTCACACTGCTGAAAATATTGCTTGTGTGAAAGCCTCCCTGATGGAGGAATGGGGAATCTCAGGCAAGGTTACATGCATGGTCACCGATGGTGCTCCTAATATGGTGGCATGCGTGAGAGAGCTGAAGCTTCGCCACCACATTTGTGTTGCTCACACCCTCAATCTTGTTGTGAAGAGGGCGCTTGACCAGCACCCTGTGCTCTCTGGCCTCCGGGCCAAAGCAAGGAAGCTGGTTGGCTACTTTAGAAGCAGCACCACTGCTAAGGTATGCTCTTTTCTTTTATTCCAATATATAATGTTAATAGTTTGTCTGTACTCCTACTGCAGTGACTTAATGGCCCACTGTTCTGTATCTTTAAAGGAGAAGCTTACACAAGTGCAGCTTCAGCTGGGCATGCAAGCAACCAAGCTGATGCAGGAGGTGGAAACAAGATGGAACAGCACCTACTTGATGCTGCAACGTCTGGTGGAGTTGAGGGAGCCAGTAGGAGCGGCATTGGCTGGATTACACACTGACATTCCCCTTTTCACTGCCAGTGAGTTTGACATTTTTGTAGCGTGCCTTTCGTTACTCTCTCCTTTCTATGACGCCACCACGGAGCTCTCTGCAGAAGAACATGTGTCGGCATCAAAAGTTATCCCCCTCCTGAAGATGATAGAGCAGGGGTCACCAACATGGTGTCCGCGGGCGCCAAGTAGCCCCCGAGGACCACATGTGGTGCCCACCAGCCTGTTCTAAAAGAAGCACAATCCACCAGTGAGCTGCATCTAAAACTTTATTTTATTCCATTACCCTTCCTGTCTGTTCACACTTGCATTTATATAGATTTAAAAATGACAATGTCTATAACAAAAGCATGAAAAATGTGTAAGGTTTAAGGTGAACTCTGACTCTTGTAGTTCAAAGGTCAGTACTGGTAGCCCTTCGTATGACACAACACCAATGAAGTAGCTCTCAGTTTCAAAAAGGTTGGTGAGCCCTGTGATAGAGAATGCCCTTCAGGAGGAAGACACTAAGTTGGCACCTGCAGTAGCAGTGGAAATAAGAGAGCAGCTCATCAGACAGCTCAGGGAGAAGCTGCACATGCTCCAGTCAATGAGCATCTTGTCGCTGGCTACACTCCTGGACCCACGATTTAAATGTATAGCATTTTTCAGCAACACCAAAGCTGCTGAAGCAGTGAAGCGCTTGACTTCAGAGTGTGCCACCGTCATCCGACGGAACCTAGAAAAGAACACTCACCAGATTCCCCAGGCTTCCACCTCTCAAGAATTCAGTGGAGGTAATCTTTTATATTACATTTTCAGATTACTTATTCAGATTACTTATTCCTATTAAAACACTTACTAACATGACCTGTGGTTTCCATTTAGGTAGCAGACTTTGGCAAAGATTGGACACTAGTGTCATGGAGGCAAAGAGGACTCAAAATGTGTCAGCAGATGCCACCGTAGAGGTCCAGCGCTACCTGTCAGAGGCAAACATAAGCAGGCTGGAGAACCCCCTGGAGTACTGGGCTAATCATCGGTCACTGTACCCCAATCTGTACAAACTTGCACTTATTTATTTATGCACCCCGGCATCATCTGTGCCATGTTAGCGTGTCTTTTCAAAGGCTGGCGAAGTAGTGTCAAAAATGATAAATCGTTTGAAACCAAAAACTGTGGAGAAATTGTTGTTTCTTAATAAAAATGCATGAAATCATCAAAGTTACACAAGCATTAGCCTATTTATTACCCCCTCCCTAGTTCCATAAGCACTTTCACTGTCCTCTGCCTGATTAAGCCCATGCCATTTTTCTAGAGTCACAGAAAAACATTATTACACATGTCATATCACATGACACTACTATTTTGGGAATAATTACACACAGAGAATACATTCAAACAATATTTTATTATACACACGTGTATACCAAATGCATCTAGACAAATGATTTCGTCCTACACCTTTTGTGAAGTCATTCCCAAGAGCCATAATAGACAAAAATTCAATGCATCACACATGTTAAGATACAGCTGGCTGTGATTATACACCTCGCCAGTAGGTGGTGTCGTGTGCACATGAAGCTCCAAGAAATGGAGCTTCATGTGCAAATGAACCTTTTCTCGAACCAGTTGGCTCAAGTGGTTCAATGCCTCATGAGGCTTCATCTCACCATCACTACAATCAGGGTAATATCTACAGGTCAGTCAGAAAGAGAACGCTGGACAAAACTCACCGAAGGCTTGTTAATGATCTGGCAGATTGCAGAGGTTTGTAGCAGGACTATATAGGGGAGTGAGCAGGTGAACAGGAGTGAAGACTAATTACAAGTGACAGGTGGAAATAATCAAAGGAAAGGTGGTAACTGAAATGAACTGAACTGATTGGTTATTGACTGGAGGTTGACAGGTGAGCAGATCTGATTGGCTGGTAACTGGTGATCGGGGAGTGACAGATAAACAGATTGAGTGAGCTGGCAGATTGCTGGGAGGAGACAGAACTGAACTGGAGACATAAATAAAATCAAACTACAATAAAATCTAACCTATTCCATAAACCAAAACTAATACAGAACCTAAACCTAAGACTAAACAAAACACACAATCATAACAAAACCCAAATCCTGACAAAAACACCCAAACCTAAGATGAGCGGAGTGGTGTATGCAGTTCAGTGCAGTGAGGAATGTTCTGATCTTTATATTGGAGAAACCAAACAACCTCTCCACAGACGCATGGCTCAACACAGGAGAGCTACCTCCTCAGGTCAAGACTCTGCTGTCCACCTACACCAGTGGTCCCCAATCCTGGTCCTGGAGGGCCAGTGTCCCTGCAGGTTTTACATGTGTCCCTGATCCAACACACCTGACTTACTTCCCCAGTGTGCTGTCAAGGGCCATTTCTCAATATGCGTTTTTGGGCGGTCTCGTGTTCTCGTGTGCTCGTGACACGTCATCAGCCTCAGCCCGAGCACTGTTCCGAATTCCGAGAACGCCAAACCGAGAACGCGACGAATCCCCGGATGTTGTTCTCGCCCGCCCTCTTTATCGAGCATGCATCAGAGCAGACTTGTGCGTTCTTCAGACTGACCGCTTTCCCAGAATGCACCGCGGCAAGATAATTTTTAGGCTTTTTAGAAATTTTAAATGTTGTTTTAAAAAATTTTTCAATAAGATTTATTGTGGTGTAGTAGTTTTGAATGTTAAAGAAATGCTAAAGAACTGTGCGTCTCATGACGTCACAAGTACGCTTCTGTTCCAATACACCATACGTGCTGCGTGCTCACGTTCTTGTCAAGTCCGATCTTCCTGTGTTCTCGCCAAGACCGGACTTGACGAGTACGCGAGTCCGTACTCGCGTTCTCGTGAATTGAGAAACGGCCAAGTTATCCAGAGTCCTCCTAATGACCTCATTATTTGACTCAGGTGTGTTGAAGCAGAGTAACAAATAAAAGTTGCAGGACACCGGCCCTCGAGGACCAGTATTGGGGACCACTGACCTACACCTTAAGGACAAAGGACACTCTTTTGAGGACCAAAATGTCCACATTTTGGACAAAGAAGACAGATGGTTTGAAAGGGGTGTGAAGGAAGCCATCTATGTTAAGAGAGAAAAACCAACCTTAAACAGAGGAGGGGGCCTTAGGTTCCAACTCTCAAAAACTTACAACACAGCTATAGGGTTAATTACGGCCAATCATCACCTCAATTCTCACCCTCATACGAGTGATCAAAACATCGCTCCTTTAAGCCAAGCCAATAACAACCCCAATGACTCCTCATTACAGAGGAGTGGACCAGTTTCGGTCCAATCTGCTGGCTTAATGGCTTTAACGACCACCCATTACTAAGGGGTGGACCTGTTTCGGTTGAATTTGCATGTTATCTAAGCCATTACAAGGCCTTTGTTTGGCAGTAGTATAAAGCTTGTTACTCCACATTACTCCAGACTTTTTGAATTGAGAAAGCTTCCTGGAGCGGAAGCGAAATGTCTTCAACTACGAAAAACAAGTCCAGTTGCTTTGTTTTTTTTACCTTTTTTTTTTTGGAATGACCATGACCTGGATGACTGAGAATCTTCACCAGTATGTCAGATTGAATTCTGACCACATAACAACTCAGAAGGGAGTTGTGAGAAAGAGAGTTTTACGCTTTCAGGCTGGGACGGCCTCTCCCGGCAGGGTGCCTGCTGGTGAGCCTGGACCACTCCTCAGTCTGCCCATTCTTCTTCCTGGAGCCCTCGAGGAGGGGGGGGGGGGGGCTGGGATCAGCCAGCCATGCCCTGGGAGCCACACAGGACAAACCCTCAACTCACTTCTGCCTGGGACATCTGAAGGAGTGTGGCTGGGCCAGCCACCCATACCGGCCAACTACCATGGGGCCGGAAAGACCCACAAGCCAGCACAGGGGAGAAATCTCTCTTCGCCCGGAGGACATGACCAGGCAGATCAGAGTTAAGTCTGCTGTCTTAACTTCAGCGTCAGGCGCCGGAGGAAAGAACCGCTCCGCCATCGTCCGATAGTGTTATGAGCGTTATTACCGCAATAATATGGAATGTTAATGTCGATTTAAAGGCGTTTTGTTTAACTTTAGGATTAGCCGATTCTAGCGACCAGTCGCTACAGCGACCCCTACCTTCAGGAGGTATAATTGTATTGATAAAATCGAGAGTCCCTAAAGTTATGATTTTACTGAGCAAATCATTCTTTAAAATGTTATTTCCTCAAATAATGTTTGTTTAACTCAGGATTTGCATTGTGAATGGGTTAAAACACATGCCAAATGTTGTTCTAAATTAGTTAAGATAATTTAACTCCATTCCATGTTTTTTCAGTCAGATCTGTAGTGATCCAGGATTTACAGAATTATTCTGATGATGATCAACCACTTTTGTTTTGTCTTTTTTTCTTTTTGCATGTACATAGTTCCTTATCTTACCTTCTTTTATCTTCATTTTGCTTAGTAGTTTTAGTTAAGTTTCACTAGCCTAGTAGAGAGGATTTATTGATTGAACTATAGTGTTAATTCAGATAAACATCATTCTATAGTGATGTCCTCAGGATGTTCATTTTATTTCTGTTATTAAATTCTTGAACCTGAAGAGAAGTTGTCACTACTTATTCTATGTGTGTGCAGAGTTTGCTGTTAAAAGATCGCCAGTGCTCGTATCATCCCTTTCAACTATTGTCCTGATATCCGCTCTAGAGCTGATATTCACCGGACAATACCTAACAGACAGAAAGTTATTTATTAAACATTAAATAACTTTAAACAGTATATAATTGCACAACATCTGTATGTGTTCCCTCCATGGTGCTGAGTTATTTTTTCTGAGTAGTTTGAACACTGAACCGCCTTCTTTAACAAGATGTATCATCATTCTGACTCCTTCAACAAACCCTCTTCCACTTATGGAGAAGAATTCAAGATTCAAGATTCTTTACTGTCACCACATACTACTGTGGAGTAATTCTTTTCAGCACATATTCCGGCTTAGAGTACACAGACAATAAAAATGTGTACAGCTTTTTTTCACATTAGAGCATTAAAAAGATAAGAGAGTTTGTGTCAGTCCGAGGGCTTTGATATCAGTCCTTTCGCAAGTGATATGACCCATGTTACATAGATTAGTACGTCCTTCATGAATCACAAATAGTGAGCTAATAAGGTTCTTTTGTGCAATGATTTTGGGGCTTCATTTACAGAAATGTACAATTTGACATTCCTGAGAGAAGAATGTGCAAATAAGCAATAACAGTACAGTGATTGTAACATATGATGGACTTTAAGACATTTAATATTAGATGGATTGCAACATATGGTTTTAACATGATGAACATTTGATGGAAAACTCTCAGCTGGAGTCTATCGCCATCTGCTGAGGAACCATAGCAATAACAGTGAAGTGATTTAACATATGTATGTTGGACCGCAGTCTCCGATCAAGGGGCGATAGCCCTCACAGTTCTTGGAAAGAGGCTGTTTCTAAGATTATTGGTTTTGGATTTAATGTTTCTGAAGTGTTTACCTGATGGGAGAGGGGCAAACAGTGCATTGCCTGGGTGAGATGGATCAGTGAAGATGCATCTGGCCCTTCGCTGGACTTGTGCTGCAGAAACTGAGTCCAAATCCTGCAGACGGCATCCCACAATTCTCTGCGCCGTTCTCACCACCCGTGCTGTCCTTCCTCTCCTGAACTGTGCAGCTCCCGTACCATACAGTTATGCTGATACATTAACACCTTCTATGGTAGCTCTGTAGATGTTTTTGAGCCGTTTAGTGAAAAGTCATGTCCTTTACAGTTTCTTGAGGAAGAAAAGCTGTTGTTGGGCCCTCTTCACCAGGTGGGAGGTGTTCACAGTCTGTATCAACATCTCCTCAGGTCTGAGGAGATGTTGATACCCAGGAATTTTATGCTGTCCACATGCTCCACCACCTCCCCCTATATGCAGAGAGGAGCGTGTTCAGTCCTCCTGGACCTCCTGTAATCTATTATCACCTCCTTGGTCTTACTCGTGTTCAGGTTGTTTCTGGAGCACCACTGTGTCAGATTGTGAACCTCATCTCTGTAGGTCTCCTTATTGTTGGAGATGAAACCCACCACAGTGGAGTGGACAGCAGAACACTCCTGAATGATTAAGAGTGTGAAGAAAGCAGGGCTAAGGACACAACCCTGCGGCGTTCCTGTGTTGAGGATCAGTGGAGTGCGTTTCCCTATCCTCACCACCTGGGGCCTGTTGGTGAGGAAGTCACTGATCCAGGAGCAAATTGGATAATCCCATGTTGTGGAGCTTCAGAACCAGCATGTCTTTTTTTTTTGTGAGATTTTTCACGGCTCTAGTGGCTCGCTTTTTTTTTTTTTACACAGTAGGCTGACAGGAAGAGGGGGAAAGACATGCGGCAAAGGACCGCGGGTCAGAGTTGAACCCGGGTCAACTGCATCGAAGACTAAGGCCTCCATACATGGGTCGTGCTAACCGCTGCGCCACCAGCGCGCCAGAACCAGCATGTCTGAGAACAAGATGTTGGATGCTGAGCTGAAGTCCATGAATAGCATCCTAACATAGGTATAGGGGATGCTGCAGATGAGTCAGAGCTGAGTGAAGTGCTGACGAGACAGCGTCCTCCCTGTAGCGATTCTCCTTGTAGGCAAACTGCAGGCTGTCCAGGCCAGCAGGGATGGCGTCCTTGATGTACTCTAGTAGGAAGCACTTCATGATGACGAGGGTCAGACCAACAGGACGATAATCGTTGAGGCAGGTGTTGATGGGTTGTTTGGGGACAGGCACTGTGTTGTCCTCGCCCTGAGTTTTCCAATTTTTCAGCCGGCTAGACAGCCAGACAACGACGCTCCAATAACAACTTCTTTCTCTTTTCAATTGTTTATTGCAGAGTGGCCTCCAACCACTGCCATCACTTTAGCCGTCGTAGGCTGTCAAATACAAGGCTTAATATTAGAACCAAACATTGCAATCAGCCACTCCTGCTGCAAGGTCAAAATAAAAAATTTTCTTAATAACTTCAGCATACAATTATTTACACCAGTTACAATGGGAAACAGTGTTCAAAATTGATCAATACTTACGAACAAATCTCGTCCGAAACACAACGTGAAAGATAATAATCAGCTTAGTTGCACAACTGCTTGGTGCTGCATTCCACCATCTTGGATCTACACCTCCCTTCCCCCTTTCCTTTTAACGTCACCAAAACAAACAACAAAATGTCCACCAGGGGGCGCCCTAATGCGGTCTTCAACCCACAAAAGGCAGCACACTCCCCGCCTGGTACAATACAATTGTGCCACTACAAACAATCTTTCTAATAAACATTTTGTACCGTTTATAGCTATTACATTTTAACTTTCATCCGATAAAAGCAAAACCATATCAGTAACGGGTCTTAAAAACACTTTTTCGTTTCCGTCTTTTACAGTTTTCACTTCTGCTTTTCAAACCTTATTGTCCTTACTCTCAAAGGTTCTCACAACTTTTCCCATGGACCAGTTGTTTCTGTGAGCGAGAGCATCTTTAAATAACACAACGTCACCAACTTTAATGTTCGGTTTATCATCAATCCATTTTCTCCTTTTCTGCAAAGTTGATAAATATTCACTTTTCCACTGTTTCCAAAAAGAGTCTGCCAGACCCTGTACTTGCTTCCATTGTTTTGAGTAGAGGTCTGGCGATGCAAAGCTTCCTGCTGGTGCAGATAGCGCATTCGTCTTTTGGGTGAGGAGCATTGCTGGAGTGAGGAGATTTGGTTTGTCTGGATCTGTTGAAATTGGTACAAGTGGTCTTGCATTCATTATTGCCATTACTTCTGCCATGAACGTACTCAACACTTCATGCGTGAGTTGAATGTGTCCGGCTTTCAAAAGAATACCGTCCAGGATCCGTCTTGCAACTCCGATGAGTCGCTCCCACGATCCACCCATATGTGAGGAGTGAGGAGAGTTGAACAGCCATGTGCATCCTTTCTCCAGCAGGTAAGAGTTCAACTCTGTCTCTTTATGATCAATTTGCAGTTCATTGCATGCTCCGATAAAATTTGTCCCTCTGTCAGAACGGAGTATTTGAGCAGGTCCACGAATGCAAAAGAATCTTCTTAGTGCATTAATGAAGCTCGATGTTGACATTGATTCAATGAGCTCAATGTGCACGGCTCTTGTGGACATGCAGGTGAAAAGTACAGCCCAGCGTTTGCTGTCTGCACTTCCTCCTCTGGTGCGACGTGTGGAGACTGTCCAGGGTCCAAAGACATCCAGTCCCACACTAGTGAATGGTGGCATGGTTGACAGTCTGTCAATGGGTAGATCTGCCATCTTTTGAGTTTGCAGTTGTCCTCTAAGTTTTCGACAAAGGACACATTTGTGAATGATGGAAGAAATTAGCCTTTTACCGCCAGTAATCCAGAATCCAGCTCCTCTGAGTGCTCCTTCTGTTATGTGACGTCCCTGATGTGCCACTTTCTCATGATAGTATCTGATAAGAAGGATAGATATGTGATGAGACTTTGGAATAATGACAGGATGTTTCTCCTCTTTTGTTAGGTTAGCAGGTGCCAATCGTCCTCCTATTCTGAGAAGTCCTTCTTCATCAATGATAGGGTTCAACTTTTGGAGACAACTCTGTTTTAGAAGTGGTTGATTTCTTTTTATGCACCTGAGCTCCTCTTTGAATGTTTCACTTTGTACTGTGTGAATGATAAACCTGGCTGCATTGGATACTTCTCCTGCAGTGTTACTGTTGTTAAAACACTTCCAGCCTTTACTTCCTTTGTCTGGTTTCTTGAATGATGCTGCCACACGTTTCAGTGATGCAATAGTGCAACATAATCTCATCCAATGAGAGAATCTTTCAAAACGAGATGGTTCCAGCTGTGTTACTGATGTTTTGGTAACAAAGGTTTTCACATCAGGCCTGATCTCTGTATCCATTTCAGGGTCAATAAGAGTAAAACTATCACAGTGTGATGTCTCAATATCATGTAATGTCAAAAAGGAAGTACCAATAAACCAGTTTGTGAACGCCAATGTGGAAGCTGGGATTGGTCTAGTGGCTATGTCTGCTGGATTGTCACAAGTGGATATGTAAAACCACTGTGTTGGATGTGTGGTCTTCCTGATTCGAATCACTCGTTTGGCCACATAGGTGTAGAAACTCCTTGAGTTGTTGTGTATGTAACCAAGGACGATTTTACTATCTGTGAAAAATCTGACAGTATCCACTTCAATGTCCATCTCATCTCTAATGAGTTCGTACATTTCTACAGCTAAAACTGCTGCACATAATTCCAATCTAGGAACAGTGTGAGCGGGTCGGGGGGCAACTTTGGATTTGCCAATGATGAAACCTGTGTGCCACTGACCTTCACTGTCGAGAACTGTCAGGTATGCCACTGCTCCTATGGCCATGGTGGAGGCGTCTGAAAATATGCGCAGTTCTTTCCTTGCAGCGCTGGACTGGGAGAATGAGAAGTAGCACCTTGGTATTTGTAGCTGCTCCAGATCTTTCAATGAATTTCTCCATTTGTCCCATTCTTCTTCTCTTTCTACAGGAAGTGGTTCATCCCAGTCTTTCTGCTCTGTGGATAGGTCACGGAGAAGAACCTTTCCCTGCATTGTGATGGGTGAAACAAAGCCTAATGGGTCATATAAACTGTTAACGGTGGCCAAGACACCTCTTCTAGAGAATGGCTTTTTGTCAGTTGTAGCATGAAAAGTGAAACAGTCACTTTTGAGATTCCACAGCACCCCTAAGCTCCTTTGCAGGGGTATGTCGTCCAAGTCTTTTAAATCTTTGGCTCTTTCTGCAGCAGGAAATGCTTCCACAACTTTGTGATCATTAGAGGCTATTTTATGTAGCTTCAAATTTCCCTGAGCCAGCATGTTTTGTGCATTTGTGAGTATCTCAACAGCTTCTTCTCTTGTTGCTGTGGATGAAAGGCCGTCATCAACATAAAAATGTCTCATAACGAACTGCTTTCCATCATGGCCAAACTCTTCTTCTCCTTCAACTGCAGTGCGTCTCATACAGTAAATAGCCACAGCTGGTGATGGACTATTACCGAAGACATGAACCTTCATTTGGTAGTCACAAATGCCTTTGTTAGTATCATTTTCCACATACCAAAGAAATCTCAAGTAATCCCTATGGTCCTCTCTCACTTCAAAACAGTAAAACATTTGTTGCACATCAGCGGAAAATGCTACTGGTTCTTTTCTAAAACGCATAAGAACACCTATTAGTGTGTTGTTTAAGTCAGGTCCCCTTAATAAGACTTTGTTAAGGGACAGTCCTTCAAACTCTGCACTTGAGTCAAAAACTACTCTCAGCTGGTCAGATTTTTTTGGGTGGTACACACCAAAAGATGGTAAGTACCAGTGTTCTTTGTCTGAGTCCAAAGGTGAAGCGACCTCTGCGTGATCATTGTCCAACATGTTTTGGATGAACTCTGTATATTGTCTTTTCATTTCAGGCTTCCGGTCCAGTGTTTTTCTGAGGGACTGGAGGCGTTTGAGTGCTTGCTCTCTGTTACTTGGCAGCTTTGGTCTAGAAGAGCGGAATGGCAAAGGTGCCACCCAGCTATTACTTTCACTCTGGTACACCTCCTTTACCATAATGCCCATAAACTCTTTATCCTCTACTGACAGTGCTGGTTTGTCATCATCTTTTGTTCTGTCAAACACCAATTCTCCCAGTTGACTGGTCACTGAGTTTCAAATATCCTTTTGGAAGGCAGGTGTGGTGCTGGGTTGGTAATTGCAACCACTTGACTGCTTGACTTGAAACATATTAGGGCATGGGTAGAGGTAAGAAGCACGGCCATTCTGAAGAACATGTGTTTTGAGTACATTCACATTAGAGGATCTGTGCGTCTTTCCCATGCAGGCTTCCCCAACTATAACCCAGCCTAAATCTAAACGCTGTGCATAGGGCATACTATGTGGACCGTTGATTCTCTCTCTGACCTTATGAACCTGAATAATGTCTCTTCCCAAGAGCAAAAGAATAGGTACCTGTTCTTCTACAGGAGGCACTTTTTCAGCTATTTTCTGTAAGTGTGGGAACTTCATAGCAACTTGTGGAGATGGAATCTCTCTTCTGTCATCCGGAATCATGTCACACTCAATGAGGTTTGGAAGTGGGAGTTTTACTCTACCATCTATTGACTCAATTGTGAAGTTTAATGCTGTTCTACCAACATTATCTGAAAGTCCTGAGCATGTCCTGAGCTTGTAAGTGTTTAAGCGTGTCTTAATATTAAAGAGCTCAAAAAACTGAGACTTAGCTAGAGACTTGTTACTTTGTTCGTCAAGCACTGCGTACATCTTTCTTGCCTGTTCTCTTTTTCCCTCTGGGTAGACTAACACAAGACTTATTTTTGAACATGAATGTGGAATATCTACATCACCACAGACTTCTGTGCACTTAGAAACTACTGAGACATTTGCACTATCCTGTGTCTCCCCGCCGTCCTCTTTATCAGCTTCAAGGCTCGAAGGAGGTGGAGCAGAGGGTGGACCTGGATGTAACACTGCTAAATGTCTGTCGCTGCCACACTCCATACACTTTATCTGCACCTTGTAGTCCCTTGCTAGATGCTGGGTAGAGCCACAGCATTTAAAACAGATTCTGTTTTCTTTTAAAAATGACTTGCGCTCATCTATGGGTTTTGCTCTGAAACTTTTACACTTTTTAAGCGGATGAGGCTTCTTATGTATAGGACAAACCTTACCAGGGCTTTCTATAAGCTTACTGTAACTAGCTTGAAATGAACTAGCCTCTATAGGGAGGTCTGTTTTGTGTACAGTAATCACTTGCCTGTTCTTGCTTTTGAAGCTTTTCTCTTTTTTGAAGCTTGCATTGGCAGGTGTGATAACAAAGCTTGGGTCATTTCTTATCTTGGCTTGTTGTCTTACAAACCTTGAAAAAAAACTGAAAGGGGGAAAGGCAACTTTATGTTCCTACTTGTACTTTGCACCTATTGCGATCCATTTTTCCTGTAGACCATAAGGTAACTTCTCCACAATGGGATTTACTCCTCGAGCTGTGTCCAGATATGAGAGTCCTAGTAAATATCCTCCATCTTTTGCGCATTCAATTTCCTGCAGAATGTCACCCAGCTCTCTTAACTTTATGTTGACTCTGTTGTTGAGTTTGGGAAACTGTTCGATCTTTTTTTTTAACAGAGCATTTTCCACTACTTCAGAACCGTAAGATTCCTCCAGTCTTTGCCACACAAGTTCCAATGCTACAGTTGGACTAAAGACATTGGCTGAGCGGATTCTTTTTGCCTGTTGTCCAGACTCAGCTCCCAACCATTTGACCATTAAATCTAGCTCTTCTTGAGCTGTAACGTTCAAATCTTTGATGGCATTTTCAAATGACGTTTTCCACGACCAGTAATTCTCTGGGTGGTCATCAAAATGCAAAAGTCCTGAACTTAACATTTCTATCCGTGTAAGGTACTTAGTAATCTCCTGTACACCTTGTGCCTCTGTTGATGTTTGAGGAGTGTGGAAAGGATATAGTTTGGGGGGGTTCCGTCGCTCTCTATGTTGTTCTATATGTGCCACTTTAGGCTTAGCTGTTGCACTGTTTAAGCTCTCATTGTCCATTTCTTCTTTCATGGCTTTCTCACACTGTTCACGTGCAGCCTTATGACAGGCGAGTGGATCTACGGGCAACACGAAGCCTTCAAAACTAATGTCTGACTGTTTTTGAACATACTCTGCCGTACGCTGTTTTGGGCTGGCTGGTGGTCCCAGTAATCGATAGTCCTGTTCAATTTTTGAGAGAACCTCCTCCTCTTCATAAACTGCAACTTCTGCTTCTGCAGCTGCAACATCCTTTTGAGAACTCAACATAAGTAAATTAGCCTCAAGTTCAGTTTTCTGCTTCATTATGGCTGCTTCTTTTTCGGAAAACTTCAAACGAGCGCGTGCAGCTTCTGCTTTTGCTCGTGCGTTTAATGCTGCAGAACTTGTGGACGAACGCTTGGACTTACATGAGCGTGTAGACTTAGAACTTGTGTCTGTATTGCTTGCATCATCCTTGTTCTCCATGTCATCTGCTTTACCTGACCGTAGGCTCATGCGTGATGTGCTGAATATGTCCTTGTAGTTGTGGCCCACTGCGCTGATGTTGTTTTACTCCTTGTGGTTGTGGCCTGCTGCACTTTGTTCCCTACTGTGCTGTCCTCGCCCTGAGTTTTCCAATTTTTCAGCTGGCTAGACAGCCAGAAAACGACGCTCCAATAACAACTTCTTCCTCTTTTCAATTGTTTATTGCAGAGTGGCCTCCAACCACTGCCATCACTTTAGCCGTCGTAGGCTGTCAAATAGAAGGCTTAATATTAGAACCAAACATTGCAATCAGCCACTCCTGCTGCAAGGTCAAAATAAAACATTTTCTTAATAACTTCAGCGTACAATTATTTACACCAGTTACAATGGCAAAAAGACAGTTTTTGTGTTCAAAATTGATCAATACTTACGAACAAATCTCGTCCGAAACACAACATGAAAGATAATAATCAGCTTAGTTGCACAACTGCTTGGTGCTGCATTCCACCATCTTGGATCTACACCTCCCTTCCCCCCTTCCTTTTAACGTCACCAAAACAAACAACAAAATGTCCACCAGGGGGCGCCATAATGCGGTCTTCAACCCACAAAAGGCAGCACAGGCACAATGGTGGATGATTTCGGGAACGTCCGACCTGACACCTTCTCTGGACCTGCAGCCTTGTTGGTGTTGATTCTCTACAAGGAGGAGGACATTTGGTGCAGTTGCAGGACGAGAGGCTGATGGTGCTCATCTGGCTGAGGAAGATGCTCATGGTACCTGCTGCTTGGAGAGTCAAAGCGTGCAAAGAATCTGTTTAAGGTGTCAGGGAGAGCCAGGTTATTGCTGGGCTGCTGGTCGATGTGCTTGTAGTTTGTGATGCCTCTCCACATGTCACGTGGATTGTTGTTGCTGTAGTGGTCCTCGATGCACTGCTTGTAACTATGCTTTGCTTTGTGGATGCCTTTTTTCAATTCCCTTCTAGCTCTGCTGTAGGCCAGTCTCTCTCCTGATCTAAATTATGCATCCCGAGCCTTCAGCAGTGACCGCACTGTGCTGTCCACACATGGTTTCTGGTTAGGAGACACTCTGATTGTCTTCGTGGGTAGGAGAGCATCAGTAAAAAAGTGGATATAAGACAGCACAGATCATGTGTAACTTTCCAAGTCAGCGTCCTCTTTAAACACTTCCTAGTCTGTGTTTTCAAAACAGTCCTGAAGAAATGAGAAGGCCTCCTCTGTCCAAACCTGGACGTTTTTTATTACAGGTCTGGTACTGCAGATCAGTGGCTTGTAGGCAGGGATCACACAGATGTGATCTGATGATCCTAAATGCTAAGATGCAGTAGGTTTGAAGGCTCTTGGGATATTACAGTAAACTGGTTTAAAATCCTTTCCACTTTTGAGCTGACAGGTCTCTTGTTGGGTTCATCAGTCTTACTTCATCACTGAGTGTTTCCTTCATTTCTTGCAGCTCCATCTGATCTGACTGGCTGATGTTTATTCCATAATCCATCCTCACTGCCTGATGGCAAACAGCAGCTAAACTACTGGACCATACTAGCATGGCAGTATGGTGTTGTAGTGGATTAATATCTTACAATGAATAATGTAGTGGATTAATATCTTACAATGAATATTGTAGTGGATTAATATGAATATATTCTTATCACAATGGTTAAAAGGTGTGCTGTAACATACACCTAAGAAATGTGTGTGTGTCACACTAGAGGTCAAGATAAGAGGTAGAGGGTCAATGCAAACAAACCGAGGCAGTGGACAAGACATCTGGACCAAAGAGCAAGCCATTTGCTATGTAAACAGAACATGTATGGTCTAAAAGGTTGCAATGTACACAGAAAGTGCAAAGAACACGTATGGTGTAAAAGGCTTCAATGTACACAGAAAGTGCATGGTCCATGTTCGGAAGGGGTAATGATGTGTAACCATATCGGAAATGGGTAGTGATGGGTGACCATGTTTGGAATGAGAAGTGATGTGTAACCATGTTTTTAAAAATATGCACCCTAGATAAATTTCCACCGGTACATAATGGGATAACAGAGATATCCGTGGAAAAGTACCTGAAAATACGTAATAAATAGGAGGGGCTCGGGGAGGAGCCCCAAGACCTAGGGAAATGTATATAAGCAGACCACTTTCTTTGCTTTGTCAGATGTTGACCGGTTAACATCTCATGTGTGGTTGACTTGTATTGTTGCAATAAACCATACTGGACCGAGACCCAGCTGCCTCTGCTTATTTTTGGACCACTGTGGGAGATTTTTCAACTGCCTTATCAAGAACTTAGAATTTTTGTAAGACTTAGCACAAATTACTACGTCGTACGGAGGACATCCACGACAGTGTCACTGTTGGTACCGCAGGATGTTCACCAGTCATGGGCCAATCTGATGGGACAGAACCTTTAAGCACACATACCCACTCCTGCTAAGTCCACAGCATTGAGTGGGGTGGTGATGAACACTGAAAGTTTTCTTCATTTTCAGGTTAACTCCACATTTGAACTCCACACGGTGGCGTCACTTTATTCAGTTTAAACATTTTTAGGATCTTTTCTTGAGATCACTTTACACTGCAGTGACCAATCAGCTTGTTGTTCCATAGATCTCTGGGATTTTTCCCTCTGAGTTTCTGTCTTCGACAGTTAGTGTTGTTTTGTGGAGGGAGTTACATTTCCATATTGTTGTTCCTTCAGCCAGGTGGGATAAAATCAGACTAATAACAGCAGACTGACTCTGTTATAAGAAGCAAGAGTCACTACCTCGCCCAGGGGACTGCCCATCACAGCAGGGGCTGCCGACATTGCTATGCACCAAGCCCCCTCAGATTTATCGCACTGTGCCTGTGGGCCCTCGAAGAGAGAGGAGCCCTAGACTGGAGAGACACATGCACATATGCAGGCTGGATCCAGGGTAACGGTTGCAGGAAAGCTGATTTTTGACAGCACGAAGCGGTCTCCAGCCGCTAGGCCGGGCTAAGAGAAATGCTGATCTGAAAAGCGCCTCTTCAAGGTGTGCATGGAGCCTAAGAACACAGCCACGCTAGGAAGGCCACACTGTGACCCCCGCCCCCCGTCATAGGCCGATCTGACCCATGACCTTTGGTGACTTTCAGTATTTTCTCCCTTTTTGAGGCACTTCCCAGTACAGCATTTGAACCAAACTAACAGAGTACCATCACCCGGTGATACTGAACACAACCATGTTAGCATGTTGCTAACCGGAAGTAGCTCTAGGAAGGTCTATACTTCCTTAACAGAGAAAGCTCCACTATAAATAAATATCAAGTTTTCTAAAGTTTATTGGGGTCCTGCCAAAGCATGGCAATGAGGAGGCAGTGCATTGCGAAGCAATGCACTGCCTCCCATGCAATGCATGGCAGGCACCTATTACTATGCACCTCTAAACGGACTCTTTATTATTTATTATTCAGACGTTAATGCGGCCCGAACCGTAGTGTGCACCCCCACAATATAGGTATCAAAACGTGCAGCTCGGTCGGGAATGGTGTGCTGTTACTTTTATTGGGGTTTCGAGTTACCATGGTAACATAATTAGCGAAAAATCACCCCCCAAAACCCTATAGGAATAAATGGAGTCGGGTAGAGAGAAAGCCTAGAAAAAGCCTCGAAATGACCATTTTCAACGCTTTACTGTGTCGTCATACTTTCACCTACAAACACCATTTAACATAACTGTAGATATGTCTTTCATCTACTCAGAAATGAAAACAGCATGTGGATATCTTTTATGGTCTCTTCACAGTTACTCCTCAAAGTTCATGTCCAAAATTCAGCAGAATCATCGTTTATAATATGTCTATGGCAGAATTCTCCAACTGCCAGAGTGGCCCACTCTAGCGTTTTCAAAGATTTCACAACTCCGAACAACTTCAGCCTACTCGCTCAATTTTCACTCTACATAGACAAATTATAGACCAAAACGTAGGATTTCTTTTCAGGATTCAGGAAATGTAACCGTCATTGATGTAGCATTTACAGATTTTTCGCAAACACCTCAGAGCGCCAAAAAGTCCAAACGCTGTCCATTGATTTTCTATGGAGGTGTCGTGAAAAATGACACCTGAAGATTCCAAACAACACATGTTTTCGCATCGTCACTACTCCTAAACCGTTTGATGTACAGGCATAAGACTTTCACACATGAATGTCCAGACCCTGCTGGCAGTCACAAAAAAGGAATTTTGTGGATAACTGTTATGGTTTTGCCGCAGGAACAATTTGTTCGGGAGTAGCGAATGTGCAAAATCCTGAAAACGCTTTGGACCTGCATCCTTCCACATGATCCACTTTTTTACATTGTCGCCATCCTACACCGATTTTTGTACAAACATAAAAATAAGCACCATAGTCCTCAAAACCCTGCTGATACTCACGGTGAAAGAATTATTTTGATATCTTATATACTTTTTCAGCTATAGTGATTTGTTCGGGAGCTTGTTTAGAGCATTTTTGCATTTTCATAAAAAGTCCCC
This sequence comes from Fundulus diaphanus, assembly GCA_037039145.1. Classification (NCBI taxonomy): domain Eukaryota; kingdom Metazoa; phylum Chordata; class Actinopteri; order Cyprinodontiformes; family Fundulidae; genus Fundulus; species Fundulus diaphanus. The sequence continues at coordinate 38,394,630 of CM073137.1, forward strand.
TTCATTTCATGATTTTCTGCGCCTTTGTTAAAATATTTCCAGCAAAATCAGATATTTGGTCTTGTTCCCCTATCCGTTCCGAATTAAATGCAGTAAAAATTACGTCTCTAGCCCTTATGGTTCTCGGATTATGGGGTGAAATCCGACGGAAGGTTTTGCCATTATAACCCAATTACAGAGGAACAGAGCGAAAGGGTGTGCGCGCAGTAGACTGGCAGCAGCAGGTGTGAGCGAGTTTCCATGACAACAGAACTATGCTGGCAGGAGCTTACTGGAGACCAGGGACATGTGCCATTGGCTTAGCATGGCAACTTTCGACGCCCACTGCAGTGGCTGTGATGAAGGTAGGAATCTGAGATTCGCAAAATCACTTCCTATTAATATTTTTAAATCTTCCGGTGATTATCACGCGTCTCTCACTTTTCTGTCACTTTTTGGATTTCACATAGTTTTCCTATTGGGCCTTGGACTCTAACAGGACCTGGCAGGATGCCCAGACATGACCCCCGGCCTATACAGCACCACCCACCTGTTGGAAATGGCACTACACACCATTTTGGTCAAATGTTGCGTGAGGCTGTGTTGCTAAAGGAGGCCGATCTGACCCATGACCTTTGGTGACGTTTGGTGACTTTCAGTATTTTCTCCCTTTTTGAGGCACTTCCCAGTACAGCATTTGAACCAAACTAACAGAGTACCATCACCCGGTGATACTGAACACAACCATGTTAGCATGTTGCTAACCGGAAGTAGCTCTAGGAAGGTCCTACAGACTTGTGCTTCACGGAGTCTATACTTCCTTAACAGAGAAAGCTCCACAATAAATCTTGGCCATGTTGGACGAAGCATCTCCAAGTTATGAGGTGTCAAATATCCATTTTTGACCCCTTTTTGCCTCTGCTACATGCTGCAGAAAGGCTCCACAGACACCAAAATCACACATTCCACTCAGTCCCCCACATGATAAAGGTAATGATGAATAAGACAGAGGTTGTGCAGCTGTGAGTGAGTGAGTCTCCATAACAACGCTGCTAGCCAGAGGCTCCTAGGAGGTCAGGGACATGCTCCATTGGCTTAGCATGGCAACTTTCGACGCCCACTGCAGTGGCTGTGATGAACATAGGAACCTGAAATTCGCAATGTTACTTCCTGTTAATATTTTTTACGGTACGGTACGCAGGACCCTCTTTAAATTTCTTCAGAAATTTTCTAGTTCATTTTTACTGAGCAAATCATTCTTTAAAATGTTATTTCCTCTAATGTTTTGTCTAACTCAGATTTCCATTGTGAATGGGTTGAACATACCAAAGGTTTTTGTAAATTATTTAAGTTAATTTAACCTCATTCTATATTCTTTAAGATGAACTTTGGTTCTTTAACAGAACTGCAGTGAACCAGGATTCACTTTGGATGATGGTGATTATTTTATTTGTCTTTTTGTTTCTTCTTTGTGCACTTATCTCCTTAGCTTCTTTTTATCTTAATGTTGCTTAGTAGTTTAGCTAAGTCTAACTAGCCTAGTAGAGAGGATTTGTTGACTGAAATATAGCAAAGGAGTGACAGCAGAGTGAGGCTTAAGTAGGGAGGCTGGCAGGTGAAGTGAGTCTGGCTAATTAGTGGCTGGCAGGTGTGACTAACTGCAGAGGAGGTGAAGTGAAGATGACAGAAAATAACTGATGACAATGAAAACTAACAATAAATAAAGTAAAACCAAACCCATATGAGATGAAAAATGAAAATAACAGAAAAATGAAGTCAAACCAGAACTCAACCATGACATAGTGGTGTTTTCTGGATGTTCATTTTATATATGAATTCTTGTACTTGAAGAGACGTTGTTATTCATTTATTGTACATCTGTGCAGAGCTTGCTGTTAAAAGAATGCCAGTGCTCAAATCATTCCTTTCGACTATTGTCCTAATATCAACTGTTTGGGCTGATATTCACCGGACAACAACAAACAGTGAGGGAAGCTTTCAAGCTAAAAAAAGTCGTATCGGGCATTATTGGCCTGTGGGACTCCGGAAGCAGCTGATATGTACTGGCAGTCCGAGCGGTTAGGCGGCTCGGCTGGTCGCTGAGGCAAAAACTCAGGTGGGGGAAGAGTTTGGAGAGACCATGGAGAAAGACTTCCGTACGGCTTCGAGGCGATTCTGGTCCACTGTCTGGTGTCTCAGGAGGTGGAAGCAGTGCAATACCAACACTATTTATAGTGGGGGGGGCGCACTGCTGACCTCGACTCGGGACGTTGTGTGTCGGTGGGCGGAATACTTCGAAGAGCTCCATAATCCATTGAGGAAGCAGAGCCTGGGGACTTCGGATCGGGTTATCCCATCTCTGGTGCTGAGGTCACTGAGGTGGTTAAAAGGCTCCTTGGTGGCTATGCCCTAGGGGTGGATGAGATTCGCCCTGAATACCTTAAGGCTCTTGATGTTGTGGGGCTGTATCGGTTAACACGACTCTGCAATATTGCGTTGGCATTGGGGGCAGTTCCCCTGGATTGGCAGACTGTGGTGGTGGTCCCCCTATTTAAAAAGGGGGACCGGAGGGTGTGTTCCAACTATAAAGGGATCACCCTCTTAAGCCTCCCTGGAAAGGTCTATTCCAGGGTTCTGGAAAGGAGGGTCCGTCGGATAGTCGAATCTTGGATTCAGGAAGAGCAGTGTGGTTTTCATTTTGGCCGTGGAACACTGGATCAGCTCTATACCCTCAGCAAGATCCTGGAGAGTGAGTGGGATTTTGCCCAACCAATCTTCATTTGTTTTGTGGATTTGGAGAAGGCATTCGACCGTGTCCCTCGGGGGGTCCTGTGGGGGGGTACTTCGGGAGTATGGAGTACCGGGGCCTCTAATAACGGCTGTTAGGTCTCTGTATGACTGGTGTCAGAGCTTGGTCCGCATTGCCGTCACACTAAGTAAGTCGGACTCGTTTCCAGTGAGAGTTGAACTCTGCCAAGGTTGCCCTTTGTCGCCGATTCTGTTCATAACTTTTATGGACAGAATTTCTAGGCTCAGCCAGGGTATTGAGGGGATCTGTTTTGGTGGCCTTAGGATTGTGTCTCTGCTATTCACGGATGATGTGGTTCTACTGGTTTCATCAGATCATGATCTACAGCTGTCACTGGAGTGGTTCGCAGCCGAGTGTGAAGCAGCTGGGATGAGGATCAGTCCCTCCAAATCCGAGACCATGGTCTTGGGCCGGAAAAAGGGTAGAGTGCCTTCTCCGGGTTGGGGAGGATGTACTGCCCCTAGTGGAGGAGTTTAAGTATCTTGGGGTCTTGTTCACGAATGAAGGGAATATGGAGCGGGAGATTGACAGGCAGACTGGTGCCACGTCTGATGTGAAGCGGGTGCTGTACCGGTCCGTTGTGGTGAAGAGAGAGCTGAGCCAAAAGGCAAAGCTCTCGATTTACCGGTCGATCTACGTTCCTACCCTCATCTATGGTCATGAGCTTTGGGTTATGACTAAAAGAACGACATCCCGGATACAAGCGGCCGAAATGAGTTTTCTCCGTAGTGTGTCTGGGCTCTCCCTTAGAGATAGGGCGAGGACCTCAGTCATCTGGCGAGGACTCAGAGTAGGACTCAGAGTAGAGCCACCTCCACGTTGAGAGGAGCCAGTTGAGGAGGCTCCTTGATGTCTCCCTGGTGAGGTGTTCTGGGCACGTCCCACCGGGAGGAGACCTAGGGGAAGACCCAGGACACACTGGAGGGACTATGTTTCTCGGCTGGCCTGGGAACGCCTTAGGATTCCCCGGGAGGAGCTGGCCCAAATGGCTGGGGAGAGAGAAGTCTGGGCCTCCCTACTGAAGCTGCTACCCCTGTGACCCGACCCCGGATGAGCGGAAGAAAATGGATGGATGGATGGATGGAAGAACAAACAGACAGAGGGTTATTTAATAAACATTAAATATCTTAAAAACGTGCATAATGGCACAACAACATTCAACTAGTGAGTTCAACTCTTCCCTCATCATGCTCTTCCAATGACCTCAGCAACCAGCTGCTGGTGCTTAGATTTCAAAGAGATGAAATTTTTTCAGCCACATATTTTCTATTTTACTAATTTTCTGTTCCTGCATGCAGCAGATATTACTGATGGAAATCCCCGGAGACTTTGTGGCAGCATTTCTAGTGGAGAGTCGAGCATCTCTGAGCTTAGCGGGACTAAGACAGCTGGATCAGAGGAGGAGGAACATGTGAGAACAGCTCGATGATTGAAGCCAACAGTTTGCTTGAGAAGGCTTGTTGAGCCCAACACAGACCGGTTCTAATAAACAGGAATAGAACAGAGCCCAGATCAGCAGCAACAATAATCACTCACACATCCTAATAAGGATAATGTCTGCATGCTGGAAGAACAGGAAGAGACAGGATCAGTGAAGGGAATCTGCTACACAAGATAGAAGGAACCTGTTTAGGGAAACAGCAGAGCAGCTTTTCTGTTTTTCTCCAACTCATGTTGGAGATGTTTTGTAGCTGCTCCTGACTGAAGGCCATGGAAGTGTGCTGGGACACAGATAATCCCTGTAGTCCAATCTACAACAGGATCGGAAGTTTTACTGACAAAAATAAGCTGCTTTCTAAAATGGATATGACCATTTCTAATAAACATTAGAAATGTTCCATAGCTTCTTCCCACCAAGTTAACTAAATGTTAACTTGGTGAGAAGAAGCTATGGAAATGGAAATCAGGATTAATTCCGCTGTGGAAGCACAACAGAATTATATCAAAGGCTTATTATTATTGGATGCTATTTGTACAGTGTTTGTTCAGACATAGTGTATTCAACAGAACCAATATGTCTTCTTGTGTTTATCTAAATGCTGAGTTGCAGCTTTGTCTCTGTTCATATAAGTACAAATAGATAGAAACTATGGGAGAAGACTGAGCTACCAGAAGCAGATGTGGATGTTGTTTAGATATTGTGGTCTCCTTTTGACCACTTAACAAATGCAGAGACAGAGGCTCGAAAGTGTTTCACTTTTAAAACACACATGGCAAAAGAAACATCTTAAAAAATTATCTTTTATTTAGATCATCATACTTTCCAGGAGCCGACTGTTGGAGAGGAAGAAGAGGACTTCCCGAGTGTTTGGATGAACTTGTGATGATGTCACTGATGGAAACGATGAGCTCAGGATGAAAGTTTTGTGCAAAACAGAAGCAAGAGGACAAATAAATAGACTCTCTTCAATCCAGATCAGACTTTTCAATGGAATCTATTACCAGATTATCTGATTGAAAATCGCAGCGGGTAGCGCGAACCATGTACGCGTTGAACCGGGTTTTACTCCGACCCGCGGTCCTTTGCCGCATGTCTCTCCCCTTCTTCCACCCCCTTCCTGTCAGCCTACTGTGTTAAAAAGCGAGCCACTAGAACTGTGAAAAAAATCTAAAAAAAAATAAAGAAAATATCTGAAATGCTTGTGAAGCTTAATGGAACATTTTTCTCTTTCATCAAAGAAACATTTCAAACAGCCTGTAGTTAGTTTTCTACAGGATACATGACAAGGTCAATAATGTTAGCTTTTTCAGATTCCAAAAAAAATATTTCATCATTTCCACCTTGTTCTTGTTGAATTACTTATTCCTGATAGTTGGAGGATCTGGTAACACCAGGTTCTGCTCACCATCCTGATACCTTACCTACAGTCTGTGGTGGGTTTCCAGGGTTTCTGCAGATAAGCAGTTCTGGTTTGAACAAGTTGTCCTCTGATTGGCCAGCGCCAGGAGACAAATGTGTAAACATCCAGCAGCAAACTCCTGGAGCTTGTTGTCATCAGAGCCTGTGAGGTGGATAAGTGGCTGTGGGAGAGGAAAGAACAGGAGTTACTAGCAGGGGGAAATCTGATTTGCCAGCTGTAATATTTTTTTTATTAAAGTGAGACATAAAATATAAAAAAATGTTCTTCTGATTTGCAGAATGTCTCCTGACAAAACATGTGTTAAAGAAATGTGAATGTAATCATTTTCTTTTTATTAAGGAATGTTCTACTGTTTTAACTTCACACAGGAAGAAACAGATGTTTCTCCCAGACAAGGAATCTCTTGCTGTATATGTTAATCCTACACCTCTTTGTATGCCAACCCCATGTTGTAAACCCCCCCTTGTCCTTTCTTTTGTTTCTTAACCCCCATGTTGTGAACTCCTGAATCCTCCTGTCCCTTCTTTGATGTCTGACAATAAAGGCAAAGAGACAGAGGTAGCCCAGGGCAGACGGACCCAAGACTGTGACGGAACAGGCCTCACGATCCTGGCTCCTCTGCCCTCTTTCTGTTGGAAGAGTCTAAACTTGCATTTGTTTGGTTTTCGTTCTAGGATAATGGGTTATTAAACTTAACCCTATCAACATGTTTCTTTTTTTAAAGGATAATTATTATCATTGTCTCTTAGACAACCTTTAACAGCAGAAATTATCCATTCATTAAAAACGTTTTGTCCATCCTGGGTGTCTGGAGTGATTATGTGAAGGATTTAATCCTCATGTTCTTTGACAGCAGCTCCCAAACTGCCAGCAGTTTACAGACCAAATCTGTGTTGTACTTCTTATCCACTTGGAATGCAATCTTTGATGATCAGGTGCAACACTTTTTGCTCTCACAGTTCAACGCAGTTTAGTGGTCATTGATTGGACTCTCTGTGTCATCTTCTCACCACTGCCACCAAACAGTGGGGGCAGCACTGTTACAGTGAGTGGCTGTGAGGGGATGGTCCTCGTCTATTTTGGCCCTCTATGTGTATACATGTGTCCTCGATGTGTGTGTGTCCCTTAGCTAAAGCCTGCCTAGAGGCCCTCCAGCTTCCAGCACACAGGCCTCTGCAGGTAGTTCAGATGAAAGTGGTGCAGAGCAGCTCAACATTAAAACCCTGAGCATGAACACAGCACTTGACAGCTTCGCTGCTGCTTCAAAGGTCAAATTGTCCCCCATTGTTTGTGGCTTATTGCAGAACAGGAGCTTTGGGCTTTGCAGAAATCTCCAGCTTGGGAAGTTTATTTTCTGATGAAATAAAAGTGAACATTGAAAAGCTCTTCATTGGTTCAGAGAGCTGTGAATTACTTCCAGGCAGCAGAAAGACCCAGACTAAATTAAATACCACTGAGCAGCATGTGTTTTTGGCCTGTAATGCCATTTTATGACGTGACAGACCACATTTCCCAGCATGCAACATGGTCAAAATAGCCACCAGCCCCAGCATACAACACCGGCGCGACCACCGGCCCTAGCAACGAGATAACATTGCTATGATATGACATAAAAAGTGGCTGGAGCGCTCAAATCATTCTTCTTCACTGGCACCACGCCAACTGGGAAGACACGCAGCTGTTTCATCCCGTTGGGATTCCTCACGTGGCACGTGTTTCGATTTCTCGTTGGACCGAGAACTTCCGAATCAAACTTATCCCTGCTTGCCTATGCAGGAGGTCGACTTCAAAAGTACTTTGAATTCACTTCGATCAGAGAGACTGAGAGCCGCTTATCTCCCATTGATCGTCAAGAACCCCGCTGTTGTTTTGGCCAAAGCGTTGGACAGAGCCCAGAGACCGAGGGGATTTCCTCCCTTTCCTTGCTGCCTGACGGACCAGCGCCGCCCGAAGCGCTGCTGAAGCCACAGAGCCACGGATCCAGAGCTGGGACACCCCCTTTGAGACATCACAAGTAAACGGGACTTCCCCTCTTTATTTCTTTTCTTTTTCACCCATAAGGTGATATTTTGTGCCTGGGCAGAACCTATTAGGAATTAGTTTAATGCTTAATAACTCCGAGACGGAGTTGTTTAACTGTTCTGGATATTTCTGATGTGTGTGCATGCATTTTATAAGTGATTTTGGCTGTGTTGTTTTTGGTTTCATTGTAAGCGGACCCCGCCGAGGGCCACTTTTCCCTTTCTCTCCTTATCTTCATTTTCGATCTCTTTGTGTACCTTGTCTCAGTTTCGCGCACTTTCTTTGAAGTCTGTTCAGGAATAAGACCGCCTTTTGGTCAAAGCCCGCGTGACGCAAAGCCTTGCGGTTGGTTGATTGTAGGTCATATGTTGTCATAGTCGCCATCTTTGAAAAGGGCAAAGTAGCTCTAAGATGTCGGCTTAGCTTGATGTGAAATATAAAGCGTCTTCCATCTAGCAGGTCTGTTTTCTTAAAGCTATTTTGCCTTTCAATGCTGCTACGTCAAAGTGCCGACGTCTTGAATGTGATTTTTAAACAACTGTGAGTTGAACTAAGAATTGCTACCTCTCATTTAATCCATTTTGACCTGTTTTATTTTCATTTATTTTCTTTTGCATTTTTATTTTAGTAGCGAGTAGTGTTTCCTAGTTTTTATTGAATTAGAATAATTACTGTAACAGGGAATTGTTTTGGTTTAATAAATAATAATAGGAAAAAAAGGCAAAAAAGGGGAAAAAAGGAAAAAAATAAAAAAAGGAAAAAGAAAAAAAGAAAAAAGGAGAAAAAAAATAATAATAAAAAAATAAATAAAAAAAATAATGTGTGGAATAGTAATTGTTTGTGTTTATTTTCATCCAGAAGTTATATGGTCTCTAAGAGTACAGAATTACCTCTTTTTGAGTTAGCAACTGAAATCAACTGAGACATCTTCATTGGTTTGTGATAAAGAAGCAAGGGCTAAAACTCCAATTGCAGTTATAATTTGTGTTATCAGCGTTTGCTGGATAAGTCTAATCGGTCAAAACCAGTCAGATCCCGCTTTTCCAGCATAAATAAGTTCATAACAGCTAATTAATAAATGCATTGTTAGTGTTAGTCATCACAGGCTTGTAGCCCTTGGATCACAACCATTTGAATTACATTTGTTATAGCTACCATTCGAGTTTGAATGATCTATTATTAAAATTATAATAGCAAATTATAATTAATAATAATACTCATAATCAAACAGGTTTCTGGCATAACAGGCCTCAGCTTCTCTTCCTGTTTTATCTGTTTTAAGATCACTGCGTTATGTTTGTACGTTCCTACCCTCATCTATGGTAACACGCTTTGGGTCATGACCAAAAGAATGAGATCGAGGATACAAGCAGCATAAATGAGTTTTCTCCGTAGTGTGTCTGGGTTCTCCCTTAGAGATAGGGTGAGGAGCTCAGTCATCCGGGGAGAGGAGCCAATTGAGGTGGCTCGGGGATCTGGTTAGGATGCCTCCTGGATGCCTCCTTGGTGAGGTGTTCCGGGCATGTCCCACCGGGAGAAGACCTAGAGGAAGACCCAAGACATGCTGGAGGGACTATGTTTCTTGGCTGGCCTGGGAACGCCTTGGGATTCCCCTGGAAGAGCTGGACCAAGTGGCTGGGGAAAGGGAAGTCTGGGCCTTCCTACTGAAGCTGCTACCCCTGCGACGCGATCCCGGATAAGCGGAAGAAGATGGATGGATGGATGTTTGTAGGCAGCAGTGGATGGAACCAAAATAAAAAGTGTCAGGGTTCTCTGTGTGTTGGTTCTCTAACTCTGCTCCACAGGTGGTTCGTGAATCAGGTGAATCCACCTGTGACCCCAGAGTTCCCTCGGCACTACTTCCCCGGTTCCGGTTAGATCAGCCCAACTAAATGGTAAGCGGTTCGGCTTCTGGAGATTTCCCTCTGGTTCGATCTCTCATAATCCATCTCCTCTTTCTTCCCGCAGTTTCTCCAGCATTGACGTTCAGACCTCGATAGATCCAGTCTACTGTGTCGTTCTCTGCAGCCTGAACTTAAATAAACATCTTAAACTGCGCTCTGTCTTCCGTATTGTGTCTGCATGTGGGCAAAACATATAAAAACCATGACAAAAAGGAAATGTGTGCATAAATACTCTGGTGCAACAGATGGTTCTTAATCTGTGCAGTGTGTGCTGTGTGGTCTAATCACTATGATGTTCCACTGAGGTTCCCCAAGTTGCATGTCTAAGTATTCTGGATAGTCTCGTTTCGGTCCACAAGGAACCAATGGCAGCATCCCATCCCTCAGCTCAACACTGAAGGCCTCCCTCCTCCTAAACACAACAAGGTGTTGATAAAATCCCAGCTGAGACGTCTGAGGCTCCTTTTAGGCTCCATCTATCAAGGAATTGTTCTTTAGGGAAGGAAACAGGATTCTGGAAAAGTCTTCTACACTCAACAAAAATATAAACGCAACACTTTTGGTTTTGCTCCCATTTTTAATGAGATGAACTCAATCATGGTGTCTAATCAGCATCTTGATATGGCACACCTGTGAGGTGGGGTGGATTATCTCAGCAAAGGAGAAGTGCTCACTATCACAGATTTAGACTGGTTTGTGAACAATATTTGAGGGAAATGGTGATATTGTGTATGTGAAAAAAGTTTTAGATCTTTGAGTTCATCTCATAAAAAATGGAAGCAAAACCAAAAGTGTTGCGTTTATATATTTTTTGAGTGTAGAAAACAGTGTGCTGCAGCTGACAACCAGACAATAACCAAACCTCAAGGTCAAACATGGAGGACAGAAAAACTCTACTTTCATGTTCTGCTTCATCGACATAATAAACCAGGTTCCTCAGAGAAAAGCTGGAAGGATTTAGTAGATTTGGTTCTACTTGCTGATCTTTCTCTCCTCGGTACATGAATTCTCCACATTAATGAGGATAACAAGCAGCCTGAGGGGCAGAGAGAAGACATTCACAGGAATTTCAGCACAAAGATAAACAGAGACAGGAAAACAGATGAAAGATGGACAGCATGTGTCCAGTTCATCCTGAGAAAGAAACACCCTTCTTCCTGATTATAATCACATCAGTTTGGAGAACACGGCATACAGCAGGCCAACATGTCAGCTCTTCTTTAGAAACTCCAGATGAAAATGATTTATGACACATCTTTTAGGATTTTAAATCCCATTCATCAGAGCTCCATCAGCAAATTTCCATCCAGCAGCTCCAGAAAACATGCAGCCCTCTAAACAAGCCTCTTTAGTGAATAACAGGATGTCTGAGAAGTGCCAGGGTTGGTTTATTTCCAGCCTTGTATAGTGTTATTCAGACGAGGCCAAAGAAGGTCTCCTGCAGAACAAAGCTAGGCTAAGATCAGCATGTCTCTCTTTGCTGCCTCTTTTCTAGCTCCATCCTTCCCCCTCAGCTGGAATCTCTGGAATATAGTTCACCACTTGTTAGACTTTCCCTGACTGCAGGAACACAAATTCTTGCTCAGTGTTTGAAACCTGCAGCAGGAGTTGTGAGGTGTTTCCGGGGAGTCCTGACCTCCATGAAAGGTGCTCCTCGGCCCAGCTGAGGAACAGGAGCAGCAGGCTGAGCTCACATATACATGCTAACCCCCACAGAGGTGTCACAGTGTTCAGTGAGCTCTGCTGGACTGGAACTGGCTGCAGGAGACCAGTTTGAATCTCCTCTGTGTCTCTGTAGCTCTGACAGCTATTACAGCCCCAACCCATCCCAGCATTCCTATGTTCTCCACTCAGCTGTGGAGGCAAACAGGACAAACAGACGGCTGTGTTCAGCCGGATTGAGGGGAACTTAGTGGGGGAGGTACAGGTAAACAATATTCCCTGCAGCCTCCAGCGAGCCACAGACTGTTGAGCTGCTTTTTCTGGGTCTCCAAAGAGGAAAAGAAGAAGGAAAGGAGCTTGGAAATCAGAAGCTTCAGTCAAAGGCTCTGAAACGTTTCCCTCTGTGGATCTAAATCCTGGTAGTCCTAAAAGAGCTATAGCTTCAGTTCCTGTACGATCTACTCAGCACAGCCACAAGCTGAAATCAGCTTTTCCACCAACTCAAATGAAACTTGTGAGGCTGAACTTCCAGTTACTCCTGCTTCCACATTAGGCTCTTTTCAGCGACTCTCCTGAAGAACAAAACATGAGAGAAGAAACAAATCAAAAAACAGCGTGCCAGGGTGAGAGGTGAACTCAGAGCACCTAAAGAGCAAACATTTTCCTCATTTAGATTAGTAGCAGCCTAAAATACACACCAGGATCTGACAAAAGCTTCAATTTGGAACACATTCATCTGAAACTTACCAATAATTACGGTTAGCATTTTGTGATTTTCATCAATTTCCTTCACAAAGCTTTCCTTCTGAAAGAAGCTCTTTCATAACACCAGCTTCTGTATATAGCTTCTGTATATCTATTCTATCTTATTTTATTTTGTCTGCACCATCAACACCAAGTCAAATTCCTTGTAAGTGCAAACCTACTTGGCAATAAACTTGATTCTGATTCTGAGTTGTCTGGAGCTGCCTGAATGGATGTATGGCTTCAGCAACCAATCCCCAAAGCTTTGGAGGCAACATGAAGCTCAGGAGGAAGACGGCTTGATTTAATACATGACCCAAAATTAGCCTCATCCTGATAAAAGTGGGAAATACTGAGAGTGGAGGTCAGTTTAAACCCAGAGGCCTATTTATCTCTCATGTGTTCTGGTTGGAGTAGGTTTCCTCTTTGAGAACCAGCTCCATCATTTCTGTTGTTTTCACTATTTATCCAACAGAAGAAGAAGAAGATCAAAGGAGAAAGTGAAGCTTTAGAAAAATATCAAAGATTCATTTTCTATGTTTCCTGCAGATAAAATAGAGAGAATGAAAGTTCTGTTCTGCTTAAAGCAGAATAAAACCATCAGGGCGGGTTTGTAACGTGTTTTCAGGGTTAAATTTTGTCTTTTTGATGCTTTATGTCTCCTGTGGGTCTTCAGGAACCGGGTCGAACAGTTATCTGGACTGGGGAGGCCCTCACGCTTTAGAATCTGGACAGAACAACATGGGGATCATGTTCTGAGACCTTATCAGCTGCTCAGAACCACTCTTTGAATTACAGCTGCAGTAGGACACGAGGCAGCCCAGTCCTCTAACCACAGAACCTGTATCTGGTCTCCAGAACTGACTCTATCCATTCAGTTGTTAGTCCGATTGTTTCAACAAAGTTTCCGGAATACTTCTCATTAGAACTTGAAGCAAAGAGAAAGCTGTGAAGACTGACAAGCTCTCACTCCCTGGGTTTCCTCTGGGCTCAGACAGGTTGGTACCAGCATCCCTGTTCAGACAGGCTGTGACCGGGTCCTTACCGACCAATGAGGCAGCCTGTGTTCTGTTTCCATGGCTGAGATTCAGAGGAACTGCAGAGCTGCTGCAATTCCATGGCCTTTGGTGATTATCCTCTTTAAAAGTTCAAAAGAACCTCCTGGAGAAGTGTTGCAACTCTGAGCTGCAGCATTAATAAGAACAAACACAGACTGATCCAGAAAGAGGAGAGCGTCACACTAAGAAACAAAGAGCAAAAACGACTGGCCCAGTTTTTATCACGGCTTAAAGTCCAAACAGATTTCATCCTGACAGGTTTTTTAAACCAGGTCGAACTCTTGCAGAACAGCCAGTGTTCAGTCCAGCCGACCCATTATGGCTGCAGTTGAAGCTCAAACAATGTATCAGCAGATCTGGCTACAGTGCACCAGTTTAATGAACATTGGAACAAAGTTCTGGCTGCGGCAGCAGAACCAGCTCAGAGTTTATATCCCAGTTGGTACCAGGAGGCAGTTTCAGTCTTCTGGCCACAGATGGATTTTTCATGTGGAAGTTTTGCAGTCAAACATGATTTAATTAAAGGATCGGACAGAAAGGCTTTTCCAACAAGCTGAAACATGAACATTGGATCCTTCAGAACCAGACTTCCGTCACAGCTTCATCTTAACATCAAATCAGTTTTACTGTGAGACAGAAACAGAGAGTCTAAGGAGATGAATATGAAAATACAAGCTACCTCCTTTTGGGAAGAAACGACGGCCTCAATGAAGAAGCTGCTGGATGGAACCCAGCTGTGAGGAAAAACAAACCTCAGAAACAGAATCCTAGCTGGGTTTCAGCTCTTAACAGTTTCCCCATCAGCCCTTTGTCTGAATTATAGTGCAGCTGCTCCTGCCCTGAGGTCCAGGAAGAGCCCTTAGCAACAGCCCCCAGCTACAGCCCTTTGACTTGAACTGCAGTGGCATCTCGGTACCAGCGTCGGTCGGCCCTTTGCACACTCTGAGCTGTTTGCTTTCCTCAGTTCCCATGATGGCAAGAAAGCAGTCATGTTTCTGCCGCCCAATAAAAAACAACTTTGTTTCTGCTCCATCGGTCAAAGGCTCTGAAAATAGTCCCAGCTTGTCAAAGTTTATTACTCTGTGTTTTTCACACATGACTGAAAACAAGCACGGCATGAGACCAAAGCACACGTTTCTGAAGGCAGTTCTGGTAAAATAAGCCTCAAAAGTGTGAAACAGACATAAAAATGGTGGAAATTAGCAACCAAGAAGTACTGACAGGAAGAGGTTTTTTACCGGCATCATACAGATCAGCTGATTTATGGAGAAACTAAAAGGAAAGCATCACCTAAAGGCCAGCATAAACACCTTAACTGTAAGCCAAACAGAACCGTAGAGCCCAGATAGTAAAAGCTGCTTTGTTTCCACTGGTGACGGGTTCTTACTGTGTTGATCAGCTCGGCCAACAGGGGGACGACACCACGATCAGTGAGGACTCCCAGGATCTCTTTGTCTTTGGCTAGCTTGGCCACGACAGCACAAATGCTCGTCTGCACCTCGTTGTTTGTTGACTTCAGCATATTAACAATCAGTTCCAGTCCACTGATCAGGAACAGAACCATTGCCCTAGCATCCTACAGTCACAGAGTCACTCATTAGCTGCTGCTCAGAGAAAATCAACAGAGGAGACGATGCAGAGGAGGGACAGCAAGGAGGAAAAGGGAGAGGAAGGCAGGGACATCTGAACACAACAGTTAAAGAGAAACATTTAAAAAGCCTGAATGAAGAATTGTAATCAGTCTGACCCGGTTCTGGAGTTTGACCTGTTTGTTGAGCTTTCCTTCCTGCAGCCTAACTTGGCCTGATGGTTCTGAAAAAGAGGCTTTAGAGCTTTAACCTTCCAGCTATGAGTTCAGGACACTGAACAACTTGTGGTGAGATTCCTACCAAACGGACCAAACCGCAGAAGCAGAGCTGGCAGAGACTCTAGCTTCAGCACAGCTTGGTACGTCAGGCTGCTGGTTGAAAACCCAACTCGCCACATCGCTGCTGCAGAAGAACACATAAAGGTGGTCCCGTCTGTGATGTTCAGGGCTTTGGAGATTCAGCTGAAATGTCTTTAAAAGCAAAAATTCTGGACCACTGGATGGAAATCACAAAGCCCGCCGCTGCTGTTGTGCAATTATACACTGTTTAAAGTTATTTAATGTTTATTCTGTCTGTTAAGTATTGTCTGGTGATGATCAGCTCTTAAGCTGATATCAAGACAATGGTTGAAAGGGATGAATACGAGCACTAGCGATCTTTTAACAGCAAAACCTGCACACTCATAGAATAAAGGAGTGACAACTTCTTTTCAAGTTCAAGAATTTAATAACAGAAATAAAATGAACATCCAGAGAACATCACTATGTAATGCTGTTTATCTGAATTAACACAATATTTCGATTAACAAATCCTCTCTACTAGGCTAGTGAAACTTAACTAAACTACTAAGCTAAATGAAGATAAAAGAAGCTAATCTAAGGAACTATTTACATGCAAAACAAACAAAAGACAAAACAAAAGTGGTTGATCATAATCAGAATAAGTCAGTGAATCCCGTTCACTGCAGATCTGATTAAAAAAAACATGGAATGGAGTTAAAAACATTTGGCATGTGTTTCAATCCATTCACAATGCAAAGCCTGAGTTAAACAAAAGATTATTTGATGAAATAATATTTTGTTTAAGTTAAAGAACCAAAGTTCACCTTAAAGAATGTGAATTGTGGTTAAATTAGCTTAACTAATTCAGAACAACATTTGACATGTGTTTCAACGCATTCATAATGCAAATCCTGAGTTAACCAGAACATTATTTTGAGTAAATAACATTCTGAGGACCGATTTGTCCTGAAAATCATTTACTTCAGAATCGCTTGCTTTGTTTATGCAATTCTACCTCCGGGCGCTAGGGGTCGCTGTAGCGATCGATCGCTAAGTCGGTTGAAGTCTGAAGTTATCAAAATTGCTTTTAAAACCGACATTAATATTCAATATTAATGCGGGAATAAGGCTCATAGCACTATCGAAGGATGGCCGAGCAGAACGGTTAAGCTTTAAAACAAGCTCCTTTTGAATGTCCGGAAATCGTGAGCGAACAGAAGCTAATAGCATTTTGGCTAGCGGACATTCGGCGCTAACAAATAAAAGCTTCGGTTTTATTTTAGTCATAATGAGTGGGCTGGATAACGTAAACATTAATGTCCCATCAATGTATGAAACCCTATGTGGCGATAACCTTTGTTACAACCATAAAAACACACTCGACAATGACATGGTACCGAATGCTAGCAATGAGCTATTTAGTTAGCCCTTTGTTTTAAAGGCACCATGTGCACAACGATTTACAAAACATTTCCAAATGAACCATTTAACTTGTCCCTCAGCTCGCTGCCCAAACCTGTTGGTGCCTCATGTGAGTCCAGTCCAATTTGGTCATCCAAGGAAGGAGCCTGGAAAGCAGCAAAGGTGTCGGTTTGTTCTTGGCAGGCTAGCGTTTAGCTCTGCAGCTATGAGCTAACCAACAGCGTGTGGAAGGAATGGAGGCCTGTAGGTCCTCCAGGAGCGTCTGACCTGGTTGCAGTCACGATTAGAGCATGTTTTCCTCGGCATACAAGTGGGTCCTTCTGCCGGCTTTTCAGCTCCGTCTGGGTTTCGCTTCCCTGTAAAGGCTGAGGAGAAATAAAACAAAGCAGTTTTTTGCAGGCAGGATCCCTTCCTCCTGCTCCTCATGCTGAGGTTAAGACAGCAGACTTAACTCTGATTTGCCCGGACATGTCCCCCGGGCGACGAGAGTTTTCCCCCAGGTGCTGGATGGTGCATCGGCCAGGCCCGGGCCCATGGTCCGAAGTAGCCTTTTCCTGGTCTGCTCCAGGGAGAGGTGGTATGAGCAGCTTGGAGTCTGAAGAAGAGTCTGAAGAGCGAGAGAGGGTCTTTGTCTGTGGGAGGAAAGTTTTATAACAGCAGGGGACCCCTGCTGAGAGAAGGGCCGTCCCCGCTGACTCTCTCTCCTTTGTGGCTGTTTGGTCAGAATTCGATCTGACATCACTATTCATCATGGCGTTATTATAGCACAACACTGCTGAGTGTGTTTCAACATGGTCTACAGGTCAGGAACTGATCCACGTGTCGGTGCTACAGAAAAAAGAAATCTGAAGATTTCTTTCTTTATTATGCTTTCCTATAAATCAAACATTTTGATGAAATTCAGCAAAGATAAAAAGCAGAACCTGATTTCCAGTGTGGTTCCATGGCTCCTGTGGGAGGACTGGATGTACCTCAGTGGTCTCCTCTCCAAAAGGGAGGTCAGAGCTCAGAGCGGGTCCCGGTGCGGTGTACGGGCCCTGTGATGCTGTGCCAGAGGACGAGGCATGTGCACAGTGCAGGCCAGTGAGGGCACTGCCAGGGCCACAGGAAGCTTTTCCTCTGGAATACTGATGATGGCTGGCTCGGAGTCCCTGTGACAGAGGAAGCTCTCTCAAGCCACCAGCTGCTACAGACTACCCAGAATCCCTTTCATGGCCCGGACAGGCCCTGGTTCCTGAGATTGCTGCATTATGAGGCTGCGCATGGAAATACCCTTGTTGCTAAGCTCTCCCTCCTCTCCTCTTACTAAGGATGAAATGAAATAGAAAACACATGATCTGCTGTGTTGGATATTAAGCTGAGAGGAGAAAGCTCAGCTCCGAAGGGCAGCAGCACGCTCTGTAGCTCTTCTCTGGACCAATCAGACTTCTAGGAATTATACAGCTCACATGAAAAGGAAAAATCAACCAACCACCTAAACAGTCTTCTGCAAACAGGTGAATTGGTGACACACCTCATCATGTGGAACTGAGAGGGGTTTGTCTGTCTGATTGTAGGGATCTACAACTCTGTATTTTTGGTCATTTTACTGAATGAAATCAGTTCCAGTTAACCTGTAGACAGTTAGAGTAGATCCCGTATAGGTCTGTGTCTGCAGAGAAGCAACAGTACTATCTGGAGTATCCAGCAGATGCATTTATAGCACAGCTGTTTCATAAATCCACTATCCTTGGCTTCATATTATCCCACGGCTGCTGCAAGCCTCCACTGACACAGCTCTGGCCCTGCTAACCTCCCAGCAGCATCATGTTAAAGGCAGAGCTTTGGAGACAAGCTGGCTGATATAAGCAGGCTTCTGCCTTGTGACTGAGATAAGCCTTTGCTGTGAAACAACCCAAACCCAATAGAACTTTGTGATTTATAGATAACCTGTGAGCAGCAGATGTGTTTAGGAATCGCATATTCTGCATAGGTGATGGAAAATTATGTCCTTTATGTCTCCAGGGACTGAAACATTGCACTTTACTCTACCTTTGCATTCTCAATGCACAGACAAAGGGCCCTTGCAGCACTAGACTGAACTTCTGTGCTGGGGTTCTTTAGCAGTGACCACACCAGGCGGTAATCAAAGTATCTCAGTGACTGCAACGAGCCACACTCATCAGGCACATCCTCTGCTCCATATGTCCTCCCTTTGCACATAAATCAGTCTAGAGCAGGGATTCCCAAAGCCTGGGGTTGCGTGAGCTGCCGCTAGGGGGTGCGTGACATGAAAAATGTAATGGCGGTCTGACAGTGTTTTTTCCCCCACACCACAAAGATGTGGAAATAAACATTTCCTTTGTAAAAATTATAATCAAAAACTGTAATTTAATAAATAAATAAAAATGTATTCACATGAAAATCTATTTAAGTCTTCTTCTACGCTTCATTTTAAGATCAAATATAGAGGAAGTTATCTTCATCTACGCATTGTGCTGTATATGCGCACCTAGCTTGTGGCATCTACTTAAATCATACTCGCAAATATGCTCAATTGGGGAAACTGTCTGGCAGGTGAGACATCTAAGGTCAAAGTTAGTGAAGAACCAAGAGAGAGAGAGAGAGAGAGGAATCAGAGGCAACAGAGGAGAGAATTGCAACGGATCTGGGAGAAGAAAATGAGCGGGAATCAGAAAATGTATCTTTTTCTCCCCTCACTTCATGTTGTTTATGTCAGTAGAGGGAAACTGAATTTGGGTCGAAAGTTTTATTTGCAAGATTAAATTGAGTTACCTGGTCTCTCCATCGGTCGCGCAGCACCTACAAACAGCACGGCTCATGGTGCCATGACTCTGAACCGGTTACCAGCACCGCTGCTGGTGGGAAAGTTGGTGGTAGACGGCGTTTCTTGTCTATGCTCACGCACAGAGCTGTAGTACTTTTCGTTGTGATTGAGAAAGGTGCAGTTCATTTTAAAGATGCCGTTTTAACGTGTATTCAGACAGGAACAGGGAAACTGGCGGTGGGGCTGCGGGGAGCTGAGGGGTTTTGCCATGGGTATGTTTACCTGATGGATGTAACCGCTATGAAACAATCAGGAAATAACTTTTTATTTCTCTGATTAATAACAGCTTTATGGAGCGCTCTGTTATGGTTACTCTGTGCTGCTCTATCAAAGTGTTCTCTCTCTCGCTGTTCGCTCATCATCGGACACAAATCAAATTAAACTTCTTCCCGTTTGTATTTTGTGGCATAAATTGTGAGTCAGACTCAGATTTAGAAGCTGGTACATGGAATAAACAAGGTGAGAACACACACAGGTAGTAATCAGAGTTTAGTCAATGAATCCACCTGGATTGTCTCTGCTTCAGAGACGTTTCAGGTTGTGACCGATCTGAGTGTCTCTTTCTTTCTCTTGCTCCAGGCTGGGCCACTGATGCACCTGAAAATCCTCAGGACTGTCCTGTGGATGATGTATGTAACTCTATTGCAATTTAATTCAAATTATGTTCTAATTTTATTTCCATAACCTTTGTGATGATAGTTTTATTTTAACTGCAACTGCAATTTTTGTTCTTTTTCTTTTTTGAAGATTGGGAGTGCTTCATCCTGGTTGGGACACAGAAGGGGGTGCATGGCTAAAAAAGTAGGGGAACCGCTGGTCTAGAGGGATCATAACATCAGATTGCAGTCTGCAGGGCCTCTTCAATCGAGGAGCAAACAAAAGTGAAGCTTCTCATCATCCTCCAGAACAGCTCCATCCTCCCAGAATGCAACTATGAAACACATCAGCAGTGAAGCTGTAGCTGACAATGATGGATTAGAGGAGAGACCACAAACCTATAGGAGACATTAAAAACCCGTGTTCACTGTTGTACTTCCACAGGGTTCATTGGAGGAAACGTGATGTCATTAACTACACACTGCTTCCTGCTGGAGAACGAAAAAAACATGTGAGGATCTGATGGTACACTGGGAGATGAACATTGGGCCCTCAGGAGTTCTGGATGACCTGATCCATGATGAAGATAAGAGGATGATTTTGCAGACTAACTCAAGGTGAGACCTAAGAACAGAAGCCTTTTTGGTAAATAATGTCCTGGAGGGAGAAACATGTTGCAGCTGGTTGTGTTTTATCATACTTACATCATCATTATATGTGTTTGGCAGCAATATATTATCTACCACTGGTAATATGAAAACTGTTCAGTCAGAGTTGGGTTGGAATAAAAATTTATGTGAGTTATGCTGAATGCTCTGCAAACTACTCAACATGTCTGGAAACAAGCCATCGGCCCAAACATACAGAGGAAGGCTGTTTGAATAAGAACTCTGTTTCCAGATGGAGGCCGACAGACTGGAAGGTCTGCTGTAAAAATGTAGACTGAGAGAGAACATAAAGAACATGATTAAATTATGTAATAGACGTCTCTGGTTGGATGAAATTTACCACAGTCACCAGCTTTATTTATTTATTTATTTATTTTTTTACGTTTCCTATCTGGCAGTGTAGTATTTAGAATTGCTGTCCTAATGCCAAAGAGAGCCCAACAGATTTTACTTTCACAAGTGAAGCATTACTGCTTTCGCCATAGTGCTCTGATTGATTTATATATGCAATGAGCTTTATTAGATTTTATTCTGGGACTATTTCAAGTTCAGTCGACACAAAAATGGGAAGGTAGAAGACAACACAAGGAAGAGAAAAAGATCAGACAAAATGCTAAAACGGAGGAAAGGTGACAAAAATAGAGGAAAGGAAAATGAGAGAAAAAGATAACATCCTTGGAGTCTGCTTTTACACCTGCAAAGATATATAAAAAGAACAGCAAGACCAACCGATAAAGTATTACAGGTACGAACAACCAACGCCTTGATAACAACACTGAAAAATACACAGTATTATTTAATACAAGATGTATAAAGTGACAGCTAAGCTAATAATAGGATTTTTCTGAATATAAATGAATCTGTAAGAACCTGAATCTAAACACCTGTAAGAGTTTGCGAGAGTGCACTTGTGTATGTAATGTTTATCCATAAGAAAAATGCTCAATAGTGGTTGTGAGGAGCCAAAGACCCACCCCCCAGAGTGCCGAAGCAGACACCAGGGAAACCAGAACCCCAGATGCCCAGAACCCCAGAACAAAGGTGCCCAAGAGGGACCAACACAGGGACAGCTGTCTCCCCATTCCAGGAAACTGCGGTGATGAGCCTGTGGGCTCTGCTGGCAGCCAGCAACGCCAGAGCAGATCAGGCCGTAGGCCAAGGGACCTGAGGCCCAGGGGCAAAAGAAGTAACCACCAGGAGTAAGCCAGCACACACCCAAGCCCACACCCAAGCCCTGGACACCAAGGACCACCAGCGCACCAGCGAGTCAAGGCGCCAACCAACGGAGGGGCGCAGGGTGGGGCAATGGGCTCACTTGTTGGAAACCTGATATTTCCAGGGAGAGGGGGCAGACCAAAACCCAACCTTATAAAAAGACAAACAGAAAACCATGTACATGTGCCCCCACATGCATAATCTCTTACCCACAAAAAAAGAGCATGCACTCTACACACTTGCACTCACCACACACATCCCACACTCCCAGGTCCATATACCGGTACCACAGAGGGGTATCCAGCACCCTGACTCCTCAGGTGAACAGCATCAACAGCATGGGGGGAGGGGGAATGAGAGGCTAGAGACAAGCGGCGAGACCTGAGAGCCAACCACAAACCGAAACCAACCTCCCCCCCACCACCACCACCTTTTTCCGACTCGCCCAAACGAGGGTCGGGATGTCCGGGGAAAAACAAAACCTCTAGTTAGCCAGCCCGCCCAAACCAGTACCGAGAGCTGCCATGAACCAGTACCAAGATAAGGAACCGGACACAAATTCATCCAAGCAACTCCACACCCACACACACTGAAGAAAGAAAAATTGTATTAAACCAACCACAACACCAATATTCAAGCAACTCACACACTACATAAGACGATAGACACCCATGCTGGGTTCACCCCAACCCCCACCTCCCAACCCCCACCTCCCATCCCCCAACTAGCAGAATGCAATCCCTGAAAGGGAGATAATCTGCCATGAGATGTTAATGTCCATACTCCCCTCCAGTTTAACAAGCCCCAAGACCTGCCAGCACACCAGAGGCCCTGGGAAGGGCTAGACACCCGGGCATGCACCGGCCCAAAACCCCAGCGACATACTCTACAGAACCCAAGCTCCCGCCAAGACACCCGTCCAAGGGCGGTACACCCCAGGAATCCTGACCCCCAGACCCACCTAGGAGCAGCAGTACAGCTACCAGAGCCAGTGACCCACATCCGCCGGCACAGACCCCCCCTCCCCCCAAGAGTATCACAAGTAGCCGCCAGAGGCTACTCTGAGGCTCCCAAAGCCCCACCCCAGCAAGGGGTACAGACACCAGTGCCGGACCCACCAGACATCCCACTCTGGGCACCCACCAGACCTCCAAGACCCAGGCCCACCCAAATCATTCACGACGCCCCACTCCCACTGGGGGATGGAGCTGATCAAAGGTGCCCAGAGAGATTGATCTGATGTGGATGCAGATGCTGTCTCAAGCCTAATATATTCCAACACAAGATCTCTATACTGATTGATACTGAGAATTGTTTTGCTTTTACAATTCATGAGGATAATTTTCTTAGCAATGCATAGGACATTGAAAGCCATGCAAACCGTTTTTTCTTTTCTTTTTTTCAAAGTGCTATCATCCAAGTTACCCAGCAAGAAAACTGAGGGAGAAGGTGAAATTTTACATCTCAGACAAATTTTCACATATCTGGCCCAAGAACCTCTGAACATGTGTATATAACCACAGTGCATGAATGTAATTGTCAGGATTATTGCCTGTGCACTGTGAACAGACATTACATTGTGCAAAACCCATCCTGAATAATCTTAGACCTGTATAGTGTACTTTATGAAGGATTTCATATTGTATTAGGTGTATATTTTGGTTTCTAGTGATTTTATTAAACATATCTGAGACCAGGAGTTTTGTTCAAAGCTGACTGATAAATCCACCTCCCATTTAGGAAGAGTTTTTTGAATCAACTACTTTAGAAAATGTGCTGTATAATTTGGATAATAATTTTGGGGGGCTTAGATCAAGGAACTTTACTCTTCCAATAAGGAAAGTTTATCATATTATTTTTTTGTATGATGTCAGGATTATTCCACACGGGTGTGTGGCTGCACTGGATAAGCAATGACTCCGTCATTTAAAGAAACTCACACCATGCTGCCAGAGAAGAGCTGATGTTGATATTTTCAAAGCATACATGGCTTTTATGTTTGAGCTAATAAATGGCAAATCAGAAATCTTGATATCATCACATATTTTCTGTTCTGTATTGTTGTGCAATTATACACTGTTTAAAGTTATTTAATGTAAATAACTGTTAAGTATTGTCTGGTGATTATCAGCTCTTAAACTGATATCAAGACAATGGTTGAAAGGGATGAATTCGAGCACTAGCAATCTTTTGACAGCAAACTGCACACACATAGAATAAAGGAGTGACAACTTCTTTTCAAGTTCAAGAATTTAATAACAG
Source organism: Fundulus diaphanus (assembly GCA_037039145.1). Classification (NCBI taxonomy): domain Eukaryota; kingdom Metazoa; phylum Chordata; class Actinopteri; order Cyprinodontiformes; family Fundulidae; genus Fundulus; species Fundulus diaphanus. The sequence goes on from CM073137.1 coordinate 38,418,530, forward strand.
AAATAAAATGAACATCCAGAGAACATCACTATGTAATGCTGTTTATCTGAATTAACACAATATTTCAATCAGTAAATCCTCTCTACTAGGCTAGTGAAACTTAACTAAACTACTAAGCAAAATGAAGGTAAAAAGAAACTAAGCTAAGGAACTATTAACATACAAAACAAACAAAAGACAAAACAAAAGCGGTTGATCATAATCAGAATAATTCAGTGAATCCTTGTTTACTGCAGATCTGATTCAAAAGCATGGAATGGAGTTAAAAACAACATTTGGCATGTGTTTCAATCCATTCACAGTGCGAATCCTGAGTTAAAAAAAACATTATTTGATTAAATAATATTTTGTTTAAGTTATAGAACCAAAGTTCACCTTAAAGAATGTGAATTGAGGTTAAATTAGCTTGACTAATTCAGAACAACATTTGACATGTGTTTCAACCCATTCACAATGCAAAGCCTGAGTTACACAAAACATTATTTGAGGAAATAACATTTTTGAGGATTGATTTGCTCAGTAAAATTATTACTTTTAAGATCGCTTGAATTTATCAATGCAATGATACCTCCGGCAGCTAGGGGGCGCTGCGGTGATCGGTCGCTAAAATCGGTTACTTTAAAGTTACCAAAATGGCCTTTAAACCGGCATTAATATTCCATATTAATGCGGGAATAAGGCTCATAGCTCTATCTAACGACGGAGCAGAAAAGACAAGCGTTATGCTTTAAGGCAAGCTCCTAACGAGTCAGGCACCTGTGAGGCCCGTTTAGCTAACGGCCCCTCACCCCTTCTCGTCTCACCCGTTCGGAGATTTGGCACAGAGAGAAAAAAGGCAGTGAATTCAGAGGCAAAAACAAAAGTTAAACATATATTTATTACAATTTGGAATTCCAAAGTGGGAGACACTTACACGTTTATCACAGCATCGAATACCTTAAGTTCTCTGCCTGTGTCTGAAGCCTGTCTCAACACATACACGTTGTTCCCCCCCTTTTAAGACAGACAGTCCAAGCGGGGCTGGACCTACATGAGACATTCAGTCTGCTGAGAACATCTGTTTCCTAACCTTTAACCGTTAAATGTATTCTATTGTTCCTAGCTTGTCTCCTGGAAGTTAACTAAAACAATGAGAAGCCTCATGTAAGCATTTTTAACAGCGTTATCTGCTCACAAGACTATCATACCTCCTTGCTGCATCCTGTGCTTGACACAAGGCCCACTGAAGTGTGAATCCAGCCTTTGTTATACATCCTCATCTGTTTAGGTCACTGAGTTAAAGTTAACATCTATATTACTTTAAACTACACTTACTAAATATACGTGATTATATTTCCATAACACTCCTCTGAATGTCCGGAAATTGGAAGCTATCAGAAGCTAATAGCATTTTGGCTAGCGGGTTTTCGGCATTAACTGTGGCTTTATTTTTCGTCATAATGAGTGGCCGGATAACGTAAACATTAATGTCCCATCAATGTATGAAACCGAATGCTAGCAATGAGCTATCCCATTAGCCCTTTCTTTTAAAGCAACCATGTTTCCAAACGATTTACAAAACATTTCCCAATAAACCTTTTAACTTCTCCCTCAGCTCTATGCCCAAACCTGTCTGCGCTTCATGTGAGTTCTGTCCACTTTGGCCATCCAAGGAAGGAGCACTGAAAAGCAGGGAGAATCGTTGCTCTGTTCAGCAGCGGGCAAGCCTTTAGCTCTGCAGCTATGAGATAACCAACAGCGTGGTCGGGCAGCTTGGCAAAACGTGGTCGGGATCGGAGGCCTGGTCTCTGCCAGGTTCTCTGACCTGGATGCAGTCGGATTTTAGCAGGTTCTCCTCAGCATTCGAAGGCGGGTCCTTCTGCCGGCTTTTCAGCTCTGTCTGGGTTTCGCTTCCCTGTAAAGGCTGACAAAAATAGACAAAGCTGTTTTTGGCGTGGCAGGATTTCTTCCTCCTGCTACTGACGCTGAGGTTAAGACAGCAGACTTAACTTTGATTTTCCCGGTTATCCCCGGGCGAAGAGGGATCTCTCCCAGATGCTAGTTCCTGTTCTTTTGGGCCCGTGAGCCCTCATGGTTCAGGGGAAGGTGTTGTGGATGGGCCTCCCCACAACGTAATGATTTGCACTAAGTTCTTCAAAAATTCTAAGTTCTTGGTAAGGCAGTTAAAAATATCCAACAGTAGTCAAAAAGTGAACAAAGGTAGCTGAGTCTCAGTCCAGGGTGGTTTATTGCAACAACACAAGACAACCACACGTGAGATGTGCTCCGGACAACATCTGACAACATACAGAAAGTGTTCCGCTTATATACATTCTCTGGATCTTGGGACTCCTCCTTTGAGTCCCTCCTTTTTTTACATAATTTCCATTGCTTTTTCCACGGATATCTTTGTTAATTTTTTACCTATCAGTGGAAACTTCCATAGGGTGTGCTTTTTTAAAAACATGGTTACACATCACAGCTCCTCCCAATCATGGCCCCTCGCTACTGCTCATTTCCATATGGTTACACGTCATTACCTTTTCCGAACCTGGACCATGCATTTTCTGTGTTCATTTTGCAGTCTTTCATGTTCTGTTTTACATTGCAAATGGCTTGCCCTTTTGACCAAGAGGTTTTTCAATTTCCCCTGGTTAATTCCATTGACCCCCTACTTGTTATTCTGGGCTTGTAGCGTGACACACACACACATGTTTCTTAGGTGAATGTTACAGCACACCTTATAAAGATGGTGATAAGAATATATTTATTATAAGATATTCATTGTGAGATATTAATCCACTACATTCCCCCCTGTGATCCTGAAAAGGGTCACAAAATAAATCACACTCTACAAATGATTGTCTATTTATCATGACTATGAATTTCTAGAGTAAATATTACTAGCACACCAAAGCCTAATTGTAATTAATACTTAGCACATCACAAACGTACCATGATTAATACGAACGTCTAAGATCAAAACACACTTCTACTAGTAGTGAGGGATACACAAAACTATGATCACACAGTAAAACATAAGATTTATAGTTAAACAAAGAGGGAACTCCCCTTGGCACTCTTGTGATGACTTTTCCTCTTGCTTACTTTTTTTATAGAAGGATTTTCAGGATTTGTTTCAGCAATGATACTGGGCCTCAGGTTGACATATCCGTGCAGCTTGAACACCTGTTAGGACACCACAACCCTTACCCAGAGGGCCCTGCACACCCCCTACATCAAACGAGTTGATGTTTAAATATTAATACCAATACTCCATCATGCCCGCTGTATCAGGCTAACCAGTCACTTAATGGTCAGTAGACCTTCATTACAACCAACATATGAGCAATCCTATCGATGCTCCCTGCACAGCATTAGTACTGACACATAGGTTATAGACATACATAATTATATTTATCTTTCTAAGCATGCACCATCATATTTATTATGGAAGTATACATAATCATTTCATCATTCACATCAGCTTAGTTTTCTCTTTTCTTTTTTTTTTTTTTTTCTTTTTTTTATTGAAAGTTCTAAGGTTGGGGATTAGGGAAAACCACCCCCCTTGGGGGTCGATTCCCCAGTCCTTCTGTGGAAGTCCCAGGAGCTTGTCCCTGTAGCTGTGCTAGTGTCGTAGTAGCTAAACGCCACTGCAGTACTTGCCGTCTTGCTGTGTCCCGTTCTGCTGTCATTTGCAGCAGTTTTTCCTGTAAATTGACAATAGTCTGTTGAGCCTCTTGAAGTCGTCGTGTCAGATTGTCCTGTTCTTGGGTTAACTGGCATACTCTAGCCCTATATTTGGCTTTGTATGTGCTGCGGCGAATTGCGAATATGTGCTTCTTTGACGCCGGAGATAGACCTTTGACCAGCAGAGTGTAAACTCCAGTATCCATGGAGGCAATTTCAGTTTTTAGGTCCTGGGCGGTTCTGTAACGATCCAGAGGGCTCATTAGAAACCCCGAGACGTGGCTCATCTCGAGGGAGCTCAGTTGCATCTGCTGAAAAATATTAACAGTCGGCTCCAGTGCAGGATTTCCTATCGCGGTTGGACCCGTCGTCCTCGTGCCCGATGTAGATGGCCTCTCATGACCAGCTCCGTTTGGCCTTCCTTGGCCCGGTGTGGATGGAAACTCCAAGGCAGCTGTGTCCGGCAATCCTCGGTCTGCTGGGTCCTCGGGGCTGATTGGGCTGAAGATGATCCTCAGGGCCCCTGGTGATGGTGGGTCATCCATGTGTAGCTCTCCCAGGTCCACCATTCCTCCCGGTAGTGCAGCGCTAGGGCCCTCTGCTGGATCGTCTGGACGCCTATTAGGGAGACCAGTGCCTGTACCTACATATGCTTGTGTGCCTAACGACGTATGTGCGGCGTCTGTGTTTCCTCTATTTGCACGTCCCTGCCAATCCTCAGCGGGTGTGCACATTAAAATAAGCGTCCGCCATTTTCAGCAGTCTGCATGTGGAGACATAGTATGTTATAGGTATATATCCACATGAGGCACATACTTTCCTAAAAGAATTTATAAATACTTTTAGCATGCAAAATTACTATTTCTAAGCTAATCTATAAATACTTGATATACAAATAACTACATCTACAGTTGTTTATAAAGACTTGGCATGCCATGTACTATATATATAATATCAAAAAAAAATATGCACGTACCTGGTGGGGGTGAGAGGGGATCATGGTATTACTTTATATGTCTTGGTCTATCTGTACCTCTATTATGGGGAATTGACCAGTTACATTCACAATAAGTTTTGAGACCAACCCCGAATGAGGGGTACGATGCAGCAGACAACTACTAATATTATCAATATTATAGTTCCTAGTATTATTCCTGCCGCTTTGAGGTATCTTGTCCACCCAAGCTTATTGAACCAATCCCAAAACCCCTTCAGCTGAGTGTTCCAGTTGGATCTCTCCACATGTTCATCTCTCATGCGCTTCATTTCTTGAAGAACACCTGTCAGGCTGCCGTTAATATCAGTATGCATAGGGATTAAAGTACAACAATCTGTTCCGATATAATCACATAGCCCCTGGTCCCCGCCCATACGGGATTCCAGTACGAACCTATGTTGTAAAACCATTAGTGATGTAGCATGTAATTGTTCTTTTATAAGGTCTACGCCCTTTATTGTAAAATTTATAAACCTTTGTTGATTGTACCATAGGAGATTTATCCACCTACTATTTCGAGCTATGTATTGCGCATTGGTAATTGCTCCGAAGAATGGTAACGAGCCGACCCCTCTCCCAGATTTTATCCAATCACTTCCTATAGCAGCATATTTCTCTGGCACCCCTAATGGGACCTGATCCCATGTAATGTATACTTCATCTGACATTTGCCAATTCTGTTTGTGCTCAGTAGGAGTACTTCTTTTTGTACGGTTTCTCATTTCATTAGGTGTTTTGTTGCTGATTTTTTGATTATCTATTATTAATTTTAGTTGTCCTGTAAGCATTACTGGAGCACAGATACCTTCCCACTGAGGAGGCAGTGAGGATAGATTTGCTCAGTATTATGACACAACCAAAAAATGTCTCCTAAAGGGACAGATCCTTGCGCCAGACTCTTTACTCGGTATTGAGCTACTGCTGTAGGTTGGAGGTCATAGATAATATTTCCTCCATCTGGTACTACTTGTTTACAACTTATATTACTTTTAAGGCTAGTTTCACATAGTTTGATGTAGCTAACGTTCCCTCCTGCTGCCAGTGGGTACCACGGTATTTTATTACATTTCACCATCTCATCTGCAGTCTCCATTTTGCTAGAGGTTCTTTCGGTTACCTCTTCTAATTCTGTTCCTCGTGCTATACAAAATGGAAAGCTTAGTTTAGCCGGCTTTTGCACTACTGGAGGGAGGGAAGATGTACTCATTACCTTATTTATTGAGGAGGTTAGTGCTTCGGGGCATCTTTTCCTGTCTTTTGTCCATGATGGTAAACCTGCAGCCATATGCATAACACAGTGAGCAAAACATTCTGATATGTCTGTGCAGTCGCCTATTTTACTTCCGGGTATACTCTGAAGGGTCGGTAACTGCTTAGCATTATAACAGGCTATACAATCATCTTTAGGGCGCTTTTTAGCTGTAAACATAGCTTGAACCGAAAATTGTATCCATTGTTGAAACATGTTCATTTGCCATTGTGACGTTTTTAATTTATTCAGATCCCTTTTCTGTCTTTTGCTTATTAATTTTACTACTCTATGAGCTCTTTCTATCGTCATTATTTGTTTTGTTAGTATGTTTTGGCACATGTTTGTTTTGCATCTTACCGTAATGATCACCATCCCATCCCCACGGCAGTCCATGCTTTGTGGAGTTCCAAGCCAATGTTTTCCCATTGACTCGTCTCCTAAAATTTCCTCAGACATCACATTGTCATAACCTTCGGTTTGCACATGCATTAATGATTTATTCTCCCCACCGTTATTACTGATTATCCCCTGGTTAGTAGCTAGTGTTATCATTGCTAGTGCACATGTCTCTGTTTGACGCTTTACATGTGAGTGTGCATTGTTAGTGGTGAGCTTACAACAGAAGAAAACTAGTCAGATTCGGAAGGAGACGCATACGAGTGACGCCCAGACGGCGATGGAGTGGGCGGACACGACCCGCTCGCCGACCCAGACGTGCCGTCCGAGGAAGTGGAAAGGGAGGAAGGGGGTGGGGAAGGTGAAGGTGAGGGATGTGGAGAAGGGGAAACAGTTCCAGCACTGTCTGATGAGTGATGAGAAAAAGGTTCTTCCAGTGCCTCAGAGCTGGTGAGTCTGAGACAGACCTGCTAGGAGTCTGAGTGGCAGGAGAATCAGCATTACTGCTGCCAAAGTCAGAAGGCGAATCGGAAGCAAAAGAATGAACATTATCATTCTCAGAGTCCCCTGACAGTGAAGCCCGTCGGGCTGCCAAGCGGGCTGATCGTCTCTGGCCATCAGACGATGACGGGGCTGAGGATGCATCAGTGCTCGCCCCAGGTACGACATCAGACGCCTGTGAATGTGCTATGGTAGTATGCGGAGGGAGACTTGCTGCTGCCCTTTCAGCATGCGCAGAGCCCGTCGGTCCTGGATCAAGGCCAGGTGGGTCTGGTGGACGATGACGTGTGCAGTGGTTCTTATGGAACCAGAAGGGCTTACCTTCAACTTTTAGGGCAGTGGGGGTGGTAAGAACAACTTTAAAGGGCCCTTCCCTACGAGGTTCGTTCCACTGACGTCTAAATACTCGTATGAACACTCTGTCACCGACTTGGACGTCTCTGACGTCCACTGGAATACCTGTCTCGTCTCGGTTGTGAGCTGCTTTCACCTGTTGAAATATAAGTCTGTGAATACGGGTTAGGGACCTGAGGTAGTCCCCCAGTTCACGTTCAAGTTGCGCCAGGGAAATCTCCTCCTGGGGCCCTCGCACCTGTGGGAGAGGTATAGGTCAACCTGTAAGCATTTCATGAGGAGTAAGATGGGTTAATCGGTTAGTTTGAGAACGCATTGCCATCAGTGCAATCGGCAACGCATCCACCCACGTCAGGCGGTTATTGCTATCAGCAATAATCTTTGCAATCTTGGTTTTGAGCACACCGTTGGCTCGTTCGACGGAAGCCTGTGACTGGGGATGATAAACACAACCAAACTTTTGTTTTATACACAACTGGGTGAACATCGACTGGACGACCTGTGAAATAAAGTGAGGTCCGTTATCAGATGAAATAGTATCAGGCATACCAAACCTGGGAAGCACTTCTTTACATAAAAACCTTGCTGCTGATTTGTGATCGTTCTTAGCCGTGGGGCAGGCTTCTTTCCACCTGCTGAAACGACAAACAACCACAAGCATATATCTCTTTCCCTGCACACGAGTTAACATGTCAACATAATCCATAATCAGATGACGAAAAGGGCCATCCGGCATGGGGATATGTGCTAAGGGTTGTGTGAACATTTTTCGCACATTGTACTTGGGGCAGTGTGGGCATTTAGCTAATTCTCTGTCTACCATAGGTGTCAAATAAGGCGACCACCATACTGCCTGCGATTTTCGAACAACCTGGGCTCGCGAACAATGATCAGGTTCATGCATTATTCTGATAGCTGTTGGTAATAAGGACAAAGGAAGTACAAAATGTCCTCGGAAACTTCGCCACAGCCCTGCATGGGGGTGTGATGTGCGTACCGCCCCCCTTTGCACCCATAATCGTTTTTCTGCTTCAGAGACGCTGTTCTGCGCCTCAATTAATGTGGCTAAATTAGTGATTGGTCCACAGTCAGCTGCAAGAACCATTGGTCCTTGTATTGCAGGTCCTGTGGCTTCTTTGGCTGCCTCATCTGCTAAGTTATTTCCTATTGCTATAGGTGTTTTTGCTGTCTGATGTGCAGTACATTTTACAATAGCTAACGCAGATGGGAGCTGCATGGCTTGTATTAATTCCATGACAGCCTGCCCATGTGTCACCGGGGTGCCATCAGTTCGCACAAAACCTCGCTGTTTCCAGATGCTCGCGTTTATATGGCATACCCCATACCCATACGCACTGTCTGTATAAATGATGACTCTTTTACCTGTAGCTAATTTACATGCAGCTGTTAATGCTTTTATCTCTGCCAATTGGGCAGAGCAAGGTTGGTCAAGGCTCATGGACTGAACTTTTGTATAGGTGCCGTCGGGGTCAAGCCGGACCACTCCATATCCTGCTTTGTTCCCCGTCTCACCTCTGATGCATGACCCGTCAACAAACAATGTTAGATCGGACGGGATTGGGTGATTGTATAAATCCTCCCTTACTTTCATGAAGGCGTCCGTCTCCTTGAGACAATCATGGGGCTCACCTTCTGTTGGCAATACCATCCTAGTGGCCGGGTTGATCGTGACACAACGTTGCACGGTAAGGTCAGGTCCTGAAAGCAGAACTTCATAACCAGTGCGACGAGCTTGGGTTATCACGAAGCGTGGGCTTGTGAGCAGTGCATGTAATTGATGTGATGTATACAAGAAAATAGGGTGGCCCATAGTAATTACTGAGGCCTTTTTGTATGCAAATGCTGCTGCTGCCAAGCCTTGATAACAAGGAGGCAGGCCTTCTTCAACTCCATCTAATTTTGTACTGTAATAAGAAATTGGTTGTTTACCTGTGGGGGTGTCTTGCATCAATACTGCACATGCATACCCTTGTCGCTCTGCCACGTACAGATGAAATGGTTTGCCATAATCTGGATTGGCCAGAGCAGGAGCCGTTTGGAGATCTTGTTTTAGCAGCTGAAACGCTCCCTCTGCCTCGTCTGTCCACTGTAACTGAGCCGACTGGTGTCCTTGGCCTGCGGCTTTAATAAGTGCTCTCAATGGAGCAGATTTGATGGCGTAATCACACACCCACGGTCTGTTGTAACCTGCCATGCCAAGGAAAGACAACATGTGACCAACAGTTTGAGGTTTGGGCAATTTGGTAATGGCTTCTATTTGGGACGGTGCAATAGACCTCTTGTCCCCACTGAGTTGCCTGCCGAGGTATTCTACTGTTTGTTGGCAGAATTGTAATTTTTGTTTACTTACTTTGTGTCCTCCTTCTGCCAATACAGTCAACACCGTAATGGAGTCTTTTTCACACTGCTCTTTTGAGGCAGAACAGATCAAAATGTCATCAACATACATCAACATGGTGGATGGTAATTCTAAGTGATTCAGATCATTTGCCAGCACACGATTGAAAATAGATGGTGAATGTACAAACCCTTGGGGTAATCGTGTGTACGTATATTGCTGACCTTTGTACGTAAATGCAAACAGATACTGGGAATCTGGATGCACCGGCACACTGAAAAATGCTGAACACAGATCTATCACAGTGAACCATTTTGTACCCGGGGGTATGTTGCTTAACAGTGTATGGGGGTCTGGTACTATCGGTATTTCTTCTGCTACAATGGCATTGATTAATCTTAGATCATGGACTAATCTATATTCATTACCGTTAGGCTTTTTGATGGGAAAAATCGGTGTGTTACAGGGGCTTACTGTCGGTTTTAGAACGCCTACAGTTTCTAATCCTGTTATAATGGGCTGTATGCCTTCTACTGCTTCATGTTTGAGGGGGTATTGTCTTTGAAAGGGTAATTTAGCATTTAATTTGGTGGTGAATTTGATGGGGTCAGCTGATTTTACTAAACCTACATCTGTTTTGCTTTTGGACCACACCTGCTCAGGAACTTGTTCTAATAGTGATGCGTGCTCCTCAGTCACCGCCATTTGTCTTTTCCCAGGCACTTTGATGTGTTCTGCTATTACTTCATCTGCTTGTGAAAATGAGATTTTGAAGAATAGTCCATCTTTTGATACACTAATCCGGTTCCATGCAGTATCGATCCATTCCGTGACTTTCTTGGCTTCTCGAATCATGGGACCCAGGTCATGCGACTCGTACTGGTCAGCAATCAGCAATGTGACATGCGGCACTGAGTCAGTGACCTGGAACCATTCGGCAATGTCTTTTTCAGGAAACTTGACGGCTGCGGCTCCTTGTGGCCCAACCATTATGTCAGCATATTGGATGACAGTTGTTTTGTTGTTAATTTCTCCATCCCAGCTTTTCTCGTAGTCTTCATGTTTCTGTCCTTTGTCATAAAACATGGTGCAATGGAGAGGAAGGAAAGGCTCTTTGGATTCGTCGTAGTGGTTCATTATCAGAGGTCTCCATGTTTCCCACTCCAATTGGAGGAAAGAAGTAGGTGATGTGAGTTTCATCCAAAATACTTGGTCTTCATGATTTTTCATTTGTAGGGTCATCTGTGGGCCCAGTGGCATCATGAAGGCTTTGCTGTTGTCGGTTGCTTCAAAATAAATTCCATTTGGAGTGCATTTAATCTTTGCGTTGAGCTGGCATAACACATCTCTGCCCAGCAGATTAATTGGCGTATCTGCTGAATAAAGTAGTGGTGCATACAAGGTCTTTTCTCCTATAATCATGGGAACTGGCTCAGTCATGGGTATTATTTGGGTTTTCCCAGAGAAACCTACTGTTTGAATCTTTGATGCTGAGAGAGGCAGACCAATTCCACTTTTTCCTATGCAGGAGTACGCAGCACCTGTATCAATCATGAATTGATGATGGCTGTTGTATATTGTGACATCAATTGTGGGTTCCGTTTGTGGGCGTTGTGTTAATACAGGTAGAATGGCCTCTCTTTCAGGTTTCTCTGGGCACCCCTATTGCCAGTACGCTTCCGGCCCTGCTCCACCGCTGGCAGGTCCTGTGGCAGGGTGCTGGGGTCCCATCCATGGATTGGTTGGGCAGTCTCTTTGCATGTGTCCGACTTGTCCACATCCCCAGCACTGCAGCCTCAGCTGCTGTTGTCCCATGTCTGGACCCGCCTGGGGCATCCGCTGGTATTGTCCGTGAGGGGGCCTCCTCGGGGCTCCTTGCGATCCTCTCCATCTTCCCTGCATGGGTGGCCCCCCTCTGCCTCTTCCAGTCATCACGTGCTGGGGACTTGTTCCCTGATTTAGATGCACATGAATGGGAGGGACCTGTTGAGTTTGGGCCCCTCCTGCAGGTGGTGCTGTTGGATACTGCATCTGCTGTGTGGGTGGAGGGATAGTGGGAGATATCACTGGGGCTTGGACGACTTCACCTCCTGCTGGTCCACTCTCAACTGTGGGAGGGGCTGCCACTGTCAGCGCGGCTTGATGTTTGGGCTTCTCTCTGTCTCTCTTTGCTTTTGTTAATTCTCCAATTTGCAGTTGGGCCAACTTTGTGGCCAGAATCTTGCTTTGGTCTTCAAGCGCTTGTTTTTCAGCTCGGTGCATGTTTACATAATGTATGACATGCTCCGAGAACGCAGGCCAGTCCATTTTTATGAGTCCCACCACTCCATCCAGTTTGGCCTGTACTTCTTTGGGCATGGCACCTTTAACGTACATTTTAAATAGTGCCTTGGTTGATTCTTGCTCATCCCACTCACTTCCTGTCTCTGCTTTCCACATTTGTTGAAACTTGTGCAGAAACTGGGCTGGGCTCTCATCATCTTTTAGACATTCTTCTTTCAGCTTGGTTGGGTCTCTGCGTGAGGGATATTTGTTTCTCAGGGCTTCCCATACTCTGGGTCTCATATGGTTGAAGGGTAACCAGTCACACCGGTGTCCGCGCATGACCCCTGGAAGACCGGCCTCCACAAACACTTCTTTGGCTGCCGAGTGTCCTGCCATTTTTATTAGCAGTGCTTTGATGTCTCCTGCTGCCAAGTTGATGCCCCCCGTGATTTCTTCTAGCTTTTCTATCCATCTGTCTGCTCCGTCTGCCAGCGGCGTCAGTCTTCCTGCAAGCGTTATCATGTCCATAAATGACCATGGCATGTATCGGTCATCATTAGGTCCTTTGGAAATCAAAGGCATGATCTTTGCCTCCTGCCCCTGTGCTGCTGCACGTAGCTGTGCCTGCGATCTCGTTTCCATTGCATGATTGCGGTGCTCTTCCACCTCCACGTCCACCTCAAGTTCAGTTGCGAGTTGTTTTTTCACACCTGAAAACATCGCTCTCCTTTCCGTGACCTCCCGAGGTCTTACAGCTGGGCTCTTCCCGCTCTGTCTGGTCCTACTGACAAAATGTGGGGATATTATGTCGTTCCCATCATCCAGACGTTCAGCTGTGTCCCACAGTTCCATATTTCTTTCCATATTTCTTTCTATTTCGTCCTCTTCCCCTTTTTCTGCTTCTGTGAGCATAGTTTTGATGTGCTGGTCAGGGTGGTCCGCGAGGTCAATCTGGGCTGCTTCCTCCATCCGCTGCTCAACCTCCTGTCTTTGCTTCTCCTCTCGTTGCTTTCTTGCGCACCTTTGTAATTCTTTTAGGTTTTCCTCATATTCCCTTACTTCTTTTCTCAGTCTTTCCACCTCCTCTTGTTCCTCTTTTTTTCGACTTTCTGCTTCCCTTTGTCTCTCCAAACGTTCCCTTTGTTTCCCCCAGCTGCGGAATAATGTAAGGCGCTCCTGCAATTCCTCCAGCTCTGCGGTTGTTCTTTCTTCCACCGATTCTGACCTTTCTTTTGGATTTGATTTTCTAAGTGCCTGAGGGAGAGTCGTGGGCCATCCGACTGATGCGGGCAAATGAGCCCTAGGAGGTGTCGGTGGGCTGGAGCAGGCACTATCCTCCTCCTCATCTAACGAGCAACTTGGCATCTCTTCTTGGCTTATATTTCCCCAATTTTCCTGCTGTCTATCTCTTTTTCCTTTTTCTCCCTCCCCCTCGTTATCCATTACTAATTTTAACCTCCCTGTGATTTTACCCCTACTAATTTTATCTGTACACACTGGGTACTGCCCTGCTGCAGGATGGTAAGGAGGTGGCTTAGAGGCAGTATACTCAGGTGCTGTTGGGTTTTTATTACTTTCGACTTTAAAATATCGCAAGATATCTCTCTGTTCAGCATGTTTCTGTTTTTTACGCAACTGCGTTTGGTCATTTCTTGCATCGTTATGCCGCAGCCTTTCTTCTACTTCATCATAGCATAACGGGTCAAAGCTACCTTCTATAGGCCAGCGGTTTTTCCCAGATGTTATTTTATGCCATTCCATCATGCATTTTTGAATTCTGCGTTTGTTAGAAGGATGTGTTATCATTACTAATTTAGCAGGCGTCAGTTCCTTAGTCTGTTTGCTCACGTTGGTTCCCATGGCACTCAGCAGTCAGCGGACCCTGTGGCCTGTGTCTATTTACTTAGGGCTGAACGACTTTGGAAATAATCTAATTATGCTTCTCTTTGCTACTGTAATTTTAATGTGATTATTTCTGATCTAATTTTACTCACATATAAACAACAAATCTACTTTGTTTCCTTGCTATGCAGCTCAATTGTTAAAAGACTCACCGCATCTAAATTCAGAACAGCAATGATTGTGTTTTAACCTAACTATATTTTAACCTAGATTGCAATTTTTGACCTTCCTCTTCATTAATCGTAGGTAAAGAAAGAATGGCCTATACCTAGAGTTGTTTGTACACAAGGACTAGTTACACCTAGAACCTTTATTGTTTCTATTAATCATAATGTTATTCAATAGACTAGCTTTTAGTTAATTTGGACATTTAATCCTTGTTAACTTTAAGGTGCAGTCTACAGGCAAGTCTAGCTTTAAACTAATTGATCTGTATTTTTATGCTACGTATGATTATAGAGACTTCCAAATCCAGTAATAAAATTAGATTATCTCTCTGCTGCTATTGTCTTTCTTTTTAGGTGGAGGCAACCCCACTTTTAACGTTTTACCAACACCTAATGGACACGTTTTAGTTTTCTAATTGTTAGTAGCTACAAATTGTAGACTCAGCGATTTTGGAAATTGCGTTTATATTAAGACTGCTATTAATTGTCCAGCCCAGCTATTTACTAATCCCTTTTAGTCCCTATTTGTCTGATTTTTATTGGGTCCTGCTCTTTCCAATATAGATTTTTCCTTTTTTTTTACTTTTTTACCTTTTTCGATCTGTTATATTTCAACAATCTAGGGTTAGGGTATTTCTGTTATGCTGAACTTCTTGTTTTATCCTTTGTTTTATAGTTTTTATTATATATATATATATTACTACTACCAATTCTTATTGTTTATCATTATCTTATCTTTTTATGTTTTATTGCTTAAATTTTATTTTTTTTTCTATACCTTGTTTCTTTCGAATATATATCTGTATCCTTATCACTGTCAATTTATTATTTATTATTATCTTATTTCTATGTATTATTATTATAGTTCCCCTTTCCCTTATTTCCCTTTTTAACAATTAATCTACACTTTACACAAACTAACACAGACAGACATATATTTTAGCTCTCACCTATTGCACTTCTTGTGCTTTACTCTGCAGGCTTATATTATTCTTACAATAACTTTCCTCACTGTCTCTTACAGTGGCATACGCGTTTTTCCCAGCTTCCAGGCCTCACTTCCTTGCTGGGCAAATGAGGGACGTCTCCTTCGAGCGGTACTCCTTACACTGACTATCGCTTAGCCAGGCCTCATTAATCATCAATACTTTTGCACAACTTCATAGCACACTTCGACTATCACTTAGTCACCAATACCCTTATTCTGCCACAGATATGAACCATACACTAAATGCATCCACTGCTCCGAGCGGCTGTCTCATCAGACTTATGTCAATCACTTTGACCGGTCTGTCCCTACTTCTCTACCTATTATCTATTTCAGATACAAAACAGTTCTTTGCATCAATCAATACCTTACACAAAAATCCATCAGTTTTTCGTTAGCCATATATTCATGCACATATACTTTTTCATCAATTGATACCTTAAACAAAATTGCAGCAGTTTACATTAGCCATATATTCAACACTTTAAACAAACATGCAGCCACATACAATTAGCCATATATTCACATACACATAAAACAACAATGCAGCCACATACACTTAGCCATACATTCACACACACACACACACACACACACACACACACACACACACACACACACACACACACACACACACACACACACACACCTCTGGACCGCTCTCCAGCCTGTTTTGTTCTTCCTTTATGTTATTTTTGTATATATTCTTCTTGTTATGTTATTGTTTTGTGTATATTACTAAATTTAGATTGCTAGGTTCTTTTAGGAGAGCTATATGATACCTGACGTCCACTAGCCGCCTGCCGGAGGCTGGTTCCCCACAAATTTAGATAATTGTAACAAATTAGTATCTCACCTGTATTG
Organism: Fundulus diaphanus; assembly: GCA_037039145.1. Lineage (NCBI taxonomy): Eukaryota > Metazoa > Chordata > Actinopteri > Cyprinodontiformes > Fundulidae > Fundulus > Fundulus diaphanus. Next base: position 38,434,247 of record CM073137.1, read on the forward strand.
GTGGATTCTTAAGGGCCCTTGGGGTTCCTGGCGTCCAACCGGTGGCAGCAGTCGTCCGGGATCACGCTTCCTCCCGGCTCGGCTCGCCAAAATGTTGTGGATGGGCCTCCCCACAACGTAATGATTTGCACTAAGTTCTTCAAAAATTCTAAGTTCTTGGTAAGGCAGTTAAAAATATCCAACAGTAGTCAAAAAGTGAACAAAGGTAGCTGAGTCTCAGTCCAGGGTGGTTTATTGCAACAACACAAGACAACCACACGTGAGATGTGCTCCGGACAACATCTGACAACATACAGAAAGTGTTCCGCTTATATACATTCTCTGGATCTTGGGACTCCTCCTTTGAGTCCCTCCTTTTTTTACATAATTTCCATTGCTTTTTCCACGGATATCTTTGTTAATTTTTTACCTATCAGTGGAAACTTCCATAGGGTGTGCTTTTTTAAAAACATGGTTACACATCACAGCTCCTCCCAATCATGGCCCCTCGCTACTGCTCATTTCCATATGGTTACACGTCATTACCTTTTCCGAACCTGGACCATGCATTTTCTGTGTTCATTTTGCAGTCTTTCATGTTCTGTTTTACATTGCAAATGGCTTGCCCTTTTGACCCAGAGGTTTTTCAATTTCCCCTGGTTAATTCCATTGACTTGTTATTCTGGGCTTGTAGCGTGACACACACACACATGTTTCTTAGGTGAATGTTACAGCACACCTTATAAAGATGGTGATAAGAATATATTTATTATAAGATATTCATTGTGAGATATTAATCCACTACAAAGGCTACCCCCCCCCCTCTCCTCGGGAGCCCAGGAGAGAAGTGGTGGTCATCTGAGGGTCTGGTCAGGAGTGTGAGAGAGCTGCAGAAGAAGGGGTGATCAGACGTGCTCTGACCTTTTATCTGTGAGGGGTTGGTTCACAGGAACATTCTGCTGAGAGAAGGGCCGTCCCAGCTGACTCTCTCTCCTTTGAGGCTGTGTGGTCAGAATTCAATCTGACCTCAATTATTTTCATGATCATAGTGTTAATATGGCACAACAGTATCTAGCCAGGGCTCATCTAAAAGGTTATGTTTTAACCATTTTGAGATGTATTGTAACCTATTTGCTAAGAAGTAGTGATGGAAGTTAGGTGGATCTAGTCCTCCTTAATCTTCCATAGCATTTTTAAGCTAATTTGGGGGATTCATCTTTCAAATTAAAATTAGAGATGGGGGAGTCCAGAGATTTAATTCAGTCACATAATGGTTTATTTGGGATCATTGAGAATAAGTCCTTAATTCTAAGTAAAACCATCATTTTAATTGAAGCAAAGAAGGATGTGGTTAAGGTTTGTTAAATCCGCCAATTTAAGCGACACAGTAATAGCCAAATATTCCATTCTCCCTGTAGTTGTATATCTAAGGGGTTCTGTAAAGAACAGTTAGTTGGCAGTACTGTAAATTTTGACCAATTTATAGAATATTTTGAAAGTGTTGAGAAAGATTCTAGTAATCTAATTACTTGAGAGAGAGAAGTGTTTGAGTGCTGGAGATAAAGTAATACATCATCTGCATAAAGACTAATTTATGCTCTATTTTCATGCATTTTATGCATTTACTATCATTAGTTTGTCAAATTGTTGCTACTTGTGGTTCAATAAAAATAGCAAATAGTGGACATCCTTGCCTGGTGCTCCTCTGGAGACAAAAGCTGGAAGATGTTTGGTTATTTGGTCTGACCCATGGTGTTGGGGAACTGTATAACATTTTTAACCAATTTATTAAAGAAAGTTTGAAAACCAAATTTATGGGGAGTACCAGCTGTATTTAAATGTGCTTCATTTATCTGCTGCTCCAAAGTTTTTTTCCTTTCACACACATGTAACAGAGTCGTAGCACAGCAGAAGCAGCTAACTAAAGCTAGAAACTCCCAGGTTTGGTTAGATTTCTGCCCAGTGCTAATTAAGAAGCTCTTATAGTCTGGAACAGGTTTGTAAAAGCAATGAGGCCCAGATGGAAGCCCCACATTGTTGTGCAGCCAAACAGGCTGAGGTTAAACGAAGAGATAAATCCACCACTCTGTACTCCGGTTCTCTTGGTTTTCGAGCCATGGAGTGTTGGATAGGGCAGGGCTTTAGGCACGTTAGTCTAAGCAGCTCAGTGACCGCATGGCTATAGTAACAAACTGAGAATGAAACCACAACCATATTTAACACAGCAGCAACAATAAACACAGCTTTTAAAACCTGACATTAGGCTGAGGGTGAAAGAGACTGCACAGCTCCAAATAAAATTCCAGGATTTTTTTCTGGGCCCCAGCCCATGACAGGTTCATGAGACTGCGTTTAGATCCTACAATTGGTGTAATTTCCTTGGAAAAATACATGACATCAATAAACGACCAAGACTGAGTTTGGGCTAATTCACTGATGATGGTAAATAAGCCACTAATCACATGTTAACAGATGCCTCATTTGGACCTCCTGTAAATAAAATCAAAGTATCTAACATTCAGAAGGCACATTGTCCTTCTCTGTAGCACAAGCCCCTACAGCCTTTGTTACATTTACAAGCAGAGCCTGGTTAAATGGCAGAGAGCACATGCATGGATCAATAGAGGAGCGAGTTTTAACAAGAACTGCAGTGACAACCAACATAATATACCTGGTTTGTTCCATTGAGTACATTGGTACTATATACATAAAATTAAAATCAATTCAATTCCACAGATTTCGTTTTTTAGAAGGAAGGCAAACTGTGAAATAAAACTAACACATTTACAACACTTCACTTGTATCATTAGAAACCCAAACCTAGATGAAGGTAAACCTGAGGTTCAAAGATGTCTACAGCACAGACAGAACCAGCATATCGGAAAACAATGGGATCCACTCTACAACAATAGCTGTTTCTGTGCTAAAACGTGCTGACCTCAGGTCAGTGAGTACAGTGAAGTTAGCATCTCAGAATGGAAGTAGCTTAAACTTAGCTAAACAGTTTAGCATGTTAAAATGCTAACAGAGTTATTTTGTTTTTACACATCAGAATCAAAGAAAATGATGACTTCACAAAAATAGACTAGTAAACATATCATATTGTCTAAAAGCAGTTTAGATTAGGCAGTAGGCTCTCATTAAGCTATAAGCAGGAATGTTTATTGGGATTTTAATACTACAGTGTAGGAAACTTTTGGCTTTTGAAGCTGCTGAACATCCATGTAATCATGATTTAATCTCAGTTTGTCATTAAATATGAGTGACCAGAACCAGAACTAAAATATCATCAGGTGTCTGGGTCAAGGTTGAAGATTACGTTGCCCTTAGCAAGGCATTTTATCCCTATATGTATATCCTCACAGTAGTCCCTCATCTTCACTTTGCAAAACAGGAGACAGGAACCACAGTGGCAAGGCAAGGCAAGGCAAGGCAAGGCAAGGCAAATTTATTTGTATAGCACAATTCAGTACAGAGACAATGCAAAGTGCTTTACATGATTAAAACATAGGAAAATAAAACAGAATAAAAGTAAGTTGGAATAAAATGTTTTTTATTATCTGAGCTAGAGGGAGCATGTAGATATTGAAGAGGAGGGGACCCAGGATGGACCCTTGGGGAACCCCACATGTAATTTTTGTCATCTCTGATGTAAAGTTACCTACTGATACAAAAATTCCCTGTCCTTTAAGGTTAGGATTTAAACCAGTTGAGAGCTGTACCAGAGAGGCCGACCCAGTTCTCCAGGCGTTCTAACAGAATGGAGTGATCGACAGTATCAAATGCTGCACTGAGGTCCAATAGTATCAGCACTGTGGTTCTTCCACAATCAGTATTTATATGGATGTCATTAAACACCTTGATAACGGCGGTCTCTGTACTGTGGTGAGCACGGAAATCTGACTGGAAAACGTCAAGGCGGCTGGTCATTGTTAAGAAGGTGTTTAATTGTTGAAACACAGCTTTTTCAATAATCTTACTGATAAGGGGAGGTTTGAGATGGGCCTGTAGTTCTGGAGAAGTAGTTTGTCTAAATTGTTCTTTTTCAGCAGTGGTTTGATATTTGCTGTTTTTAAGGACTGCGGGAAAACACCTGACAGAAGAGAGGTGTTTATTATCTGAGTCAAATCAGACGCCATGACAGGCAAAACTTTCTTAAAGAAAGCTGTGGGTAGAACATCAAGGCAGCAGGAGGAGGAACTTAGCTGCTGAATGATCTCCTCTAAGCTTTTGTAGTTTATTTGGCTGAATTGGGACATTTGTTCAAGATCAATTCTAGTTGGAGACAACTTTGGTACTGAACTTGATATGTATGTACAAACTGATCCTCTGATCTTTAGGATTTTCTCAGTAAAGAAGTTAGCAAATTCATTGCAGGGCCTGGTGGAGTGGAGTTCAGAAGCCACAGACACAGGAGGGTTTGTTAACCTGTCGACTGTGGCAAATAACGCACGAGCGTTATTAATGTTCTTGTTGATGATCTCAGAGAAGAAAGATTCTCTTGCATTTTTCAGTTGTAAGTTATATCTGTAAAGTCTCTCTTTATAGATGTCGTAGTGAACCTGGAGTCTCGTCTTTCTCCATCTGCGTTCAGCTTTTCGACACTCCCTTTTTTCACTTCTAACTGCTGGAGCATTTCTCCGAGGAGATTTTTTTCTTCCCGGAAAAAACTTTTCCTTTAACTGGAGCAATGCAGTCAATGATGTCTGAGACTTTAGAATGAAAGTTATCTACTAGCTCATCTACTGAGTTGCAGCCCAAGGTTGAAGTATCAGAGTAAGCTCGAATAAAAGTTTTCGTGGCGTTGTCCTTAAAGGTGCGTTTTCTTACGATGTCCCTTTGGCTTAATGAGTCACTGGAAATTATACATTCAAAGGTAACAGAAAAGTGATCAGATAGGGCAACATCAGTTACGTTGATCTTTGAAATCTTTAGACCTTTAGTGATGATCAAATCTAAAATATGTCCCTGTTTGTGCATTGGTTGTTTAACAAATCCAAAGTTTCTAAGTGTTTCACACAGTTCTTTTGCACTTCTGTCTTCAGGGTTGTCAACATGAAAGTTAAAGTCTCCCACAATAATTAAACAGTCATAGTAAACGCATATCACAGATAGGAGGTCACTAAGATCATTAAAAAAGTTTGTTGTGGACTTAGGAGGCCTGTAAACATTCAGAAACATAGTTCGTATTGGGCTCTTTACCTGGAGAGCCAAATAGTCACATTTTCCCAAAAACACTTTTTTACACTTTAGTGAATCATTGAACAAAGTTGCCACTCCTCCACCTTTCCTTTGCTGTCTGCTCTCACAAAGAAAATTGTAGTTTGGAGGAGTTGACTCCAACAGAATATGTGCTTCATTAAGTTCATGTAACCATGTTTCTGTTAGAAACATAACATCAAGATTATTGTCAATAATGAAGTCATTAATCAAAAGGGATTTTCCTGACAGAGATCTAATGTTTAATAAACCCAGTTTATATGACTTAGTGGTTGGTATTGTCTCTGTGGCAGGTTGCATTTGACAGATTATGACTTTTAAGTGTTTGGTCCTGTTTGTTACGCTTTTGTTTTTCTTATTTCTGCCACATATCATCACAGATATTCAATATTCTCCAACAAGAGGCCCAAGCTGATGCTGGAAACTGTCATGTCTGATAAACGTGCTGCCAGGGCCCGGTGTGTATCACAGATAAGTTATCTGAAGGTCCTGAGCACAGGCATGTTCCGTGATACGTAGAAGAGGAGGATCTGGGGCTCTGCGGCCTTTGGAAGATGCTGGTTTAGTCACAGAGCTGCGTTTGTCAGAATGGCTATGTGGAGAGGATGTCAGCTGTAGGCCAATCTTAAAAACTTTGTTATGAGAAAATTCCAGAAAAGGAACATCTGGGCTTTTTGGAGAAGAGGGGGAGGTGGGTGCAGTCTGGATCGGTTTTCGTGGGGATGGAGGTTTTTGGTTCTCTTTGGAAGATAAAGGGGAGTCCTCTTTTTGTCCTCCTTTTGAGATCTGGGAATCCTCCTGTAATTCTGACATAGCCTCTTTCTGTGTCATCTTTCTGGCTATCTTTATCTTGGCTTGTTCGGGCTGTACTGGACTTATCATTTGTTTTGGCACTGGTTGAGCTTTGTTTTGGGACAAAGCTGATGGTGCGTGGTTCACAGAATAGAAGATGTTTGAAATCAGCCGTTTTGCACCTGACCTATTTAGAGAGAAACCATCTCTGTTGAACAGATGTCTCCTCTCCTAAAAGATGTTAAAGTTGTCTATGAAGGTTACAGTTGTTTGTTTGCATGTTCTTTCAGCCATTTGTTTAGCATCAGAACTCTGGAAAAAATCTCATCTCCACACTTAATGGGCACGTGAGGGCCGCTGAGAAATACCTTGACATTAAGGCCATCAACTAAATTCAGCAGACGAATGTAATCCTCTTTCAATACTTTTTGAAAAACCGGAAAAAAACTGATTTTTTTCCGGGTGGCGTCGCCCAGGGCTTCAGCTTGTATGATGAGTTTTTCCAGGGTCGTGCGTTTTTTCATGAACATGTCTGATACATTAGACACCAGGCCATAGTTCAAAGGGTTATAAATCAACACCTCTGTGTTTTTCTTGTTACAGAAATGTTTAATCTCACTTACAGATCCATTGCATAATATCAGGGTCCTTGGCCCTGTGGCGTGTTTTTTCTCTGGTAGGTTAGAGTGAAGATTGTTGACATACCTTTGATTGTTGTCATGATCCTTCTGGGTCACATCTTGGAGCGGAGCGAATCTGTTTAGTAACGGAATTCCAACATTTCCAGCAGGTTTACTCCTATCATTTGTTGTTCCTCAGGGAACTGTTTGTTCGCTGAGTCGTTGGGCTGGTGGTCACCGTTCAGAATCACAGGCAGCATTGTTTCATTTCCATACGCGGCTTTACATCATAATTCACTTCGAGTTGGCGGATTTTCAGCTGCATTAAAGCTATTTTCTGTAGAAGCGTGTCAAAGTCCTGTGTGCTGAAGGTAGGCATCCTTTGAATCAGGTGGTTCTTCTCCATATCCACTTCATGTTGAATTCTTTCCATAAGAGCGTTTTTCCTGAGAACTGACTCCTCTGGAGTGTTGTAAAGAGGCATCTTGTGTGGATTAGCTGAAAACTAAAATAGTCAACACGGGGAAAAAAATCTAAATAGAAAATAAATCAAAGAAAATAAGTAAAATAACTAAATCCAACTTTCTGTAGTTTTGGCTAAGAGATAAAAAGGCAGGAAAATGCAAGCAAGCAGGGAGCAGAGAAAAGAGCGTCCAAGCAGGCAGAGAGGCAGAGACAGTGGAGCTTCTTTGTGAGCAGCACTTTTCATCTTCAGTCTTCACCAATTCAACACTAATTCAACCTGTTATAAAGAGAAAATAAATGCTTTGTTACTGTGGTGACTTTGGTTTTTAGAGCAGGTCCAAATGATTTTAAGACATTTCAGGGACCCTAAGATCTCCTAGCCTGACGTAGTCATACTCAATTCTAGTCAGAATTTGAGTCTGATACTGCTCCATAGAGCTGTGATTATGGGGTGTGTTTCGAACGAACCAGGAAAAAAAATTCCTCTGCACTCAATTGGATAGACCTACAACCAATAAGAGCAACGGAGTGTGTGATGTATGTTAAGCGACGCATAGTTGTTGTCAACAGAACTCAACTGCACGCTGGAAAAGAAGTAGCCTAGAATAAGAAGATGAGCGTGAACGATTTTTGCCGGTGTTGCAAAAAGAATGTAAGGATACAAGGAGTCATTCAACACACGAACCTCAACAGACCTAATAGCAGAATCTACACACCTCAACTCTCCAGCGGCAGCCATCGTTGTTGTAAACGAATTCAACCCAAGCACGCTTTGGTGACGTGGTTGATTACGTTACCGTTGATCATCTGTCCATCATCGCATAAAGCCCGCCCTGACAATTTGATTGGCCCGACAGATATTGGGCGAGCATACTCGTGCTACTATTGAGCAATGCCAGACCAAACTTCCCGACCTCAAACGTTATGGACGGGACTAAGTTTGGAATGGCACCCAGGCTAGAGATCTCCAGCAATGATCACAGAAACCTGCAGTCATTAATGCAACGTGGATCAAAACAAATCAATCTGTTATACCTGGAACCAGAATATCAGACCATTAACTAACGTGGCTGAGCACTGAGCTGCAGAAAGGGAAGGAGGAATTTCATTTAAAGGGAACATTACATTCTGCCCATGGTCGGCCTGCAGCAGAGGTAGGATGGAAGGGTAGCGAAGATCTGGAAGCAAACCTCACCACCTGGACCCTAATGTTACTGTTCTGGCAAACACACTCCAAGACTTGGCAGTCTCCACTTTCCATTGCAAAGTTATTGCCTCAGCCTTTTGTTAAGGCCTTTTACAGCATCTCTGTGTGTCTATGACACCTCTGTAAACAGACACCAGAGGCCACATCTGGACACAACTATAAATCTGCACTGAATAAGGTTTCACTGTTTCTCAGTCCTCAGATTTTATTCATAACCTTGTACTTGGTGCAGTAAAAGCTCTTTAAAATGTACAAGCAAAGCTTAAGGTTTGTTAATACGCTGCACTAAATTTCAGTGATGGGTCGATTTAGTACGAGGGCGACCAAAGTGTTTTATTGTTTTTACCTGAGCTGTCACTAAATGTGGCTACGCCTGATCAATGCATCATTCTGATTATTTCTGCTAGAGTTATTATGGGCAGTAGGGCAACTATTTACCTAGCAACAATGTGATGGGCATTGTGTCTGGAGGAGAGCCTATAGTGGCAGTGAGTTTGCTAAGCTGCCACTTTACTCAGGAACAGTTAAGCTGCTTTATCATCACACCAAGCTGCAGAGAACTTCCAAATCTGGGACAACTTTGCTGTTTTCTAAGATCACTGTTTAGTTTTTCTGTCCATAAAATAGGAGCCAATCCTCCATCCTAACCCTCAGGATTATTTTATCTGACTGATCTGACTGTGTTGATTTAAACAAGGTTCCAGTCATTCCTTGGCTTTAATGAAGGACTCTTCACTGAACTCCATGTGGCGGTTGATTTTCAGTTCCAGCTGGGACAGCTTCACGTTGACTTTGAATGCAGGATCTGATTGTGTCGGTTCTGATCCAGGAAGGGAGGATAGATCCTTCTCAGAGCTACTGAGCACTTTTACTCTTATTTTTAGAGTTTGACAGCAGTTTGAACCAAATATCCTTTTAGATGAAGAAAAGAGGTTTTAAAGCATTTCACTTCAAGGGAAGCTTCAGATTTATTTTCCTAAAATGTTTTAAGGACAACGTCTCATCAGCAGCTTGGCTACAATCAACAGCAGAAGTTTCAGAGTGATGAATGTGTTACTGAGGGATAAAAACCCTGCATGTCGGTTACACATTACACTCCCAATCTCTCACTGAAGATGAATATAAATATAGATAAATCAGTCTTACAAAGGTTCACTAGTAGGAATGTATTGGGCTGCCAGGACTTAGTCTAACAGGCATTATTTACTTTAGAGGGAAAATTACTAACTTAAAACTCAACGACACTAAAGTAGAAGTCAGAAACTGTTCCAACCAGAATAAATGACACTTCAATAAATCCCTGCCTTACATGACTAATGACTAGAGGCCCTTTCAGCTCTCTGACATTAAAATATGTCTCAAGGCTGATTTCACTGTGATTCTGACTGGTCTGGTTCTACCAGGCCTTAAATTACACCACTGAGGCCTATAAAGTCTCCACATCTGCCTGGTTCTTTGTTAATGGAGGAAAATCTGAAATCTAAAAGCAAACACTCACATTAAAGATCAGAGCTGATAGAATCTGAACAAAAACTTGATATTTTACACCAATAATCACTTTAACCAGACAAACGGGGAAAGAAAGGAAGTTCTGCCAACAGAGAGTGGAAACAACGACACAAGGAGTTCTGAGTGATAGCTGCATATATAACTAACAAATATACTGGTGGCAGGATGTGGACAAAGCTGTAGCAGGCAGGCTGAACCCCCCTGTTCTAGATCCATTGTTGCAGAGATTTTTTTCCATATCAGAGACGGCTGTAAAACCACATCAGCTCAGCAAGCTCAGGCTCCAAATGTTATTGGCACATGTGGAAGTAATGTCTTATTCCTATTAAACCTCTCCTACACAGATCTGTGTTAGGTTGCTGCTCCAGTGAGCAGGTAGAGATTTGTTCAAGCCATTCTTCTCCATTATCACAGAAATACAAATAGGAAAAGCTGGAACCTGTGCTCTGTGTGACTAACGTGATGTTCTACCATGTGATTCCAGGTGGGTTTATAAATAGTGAAAATGTGGATGTGGGGGTCCGTGCGTACATAGCTACATTCTCCATGCTGAAGGAACACTTCAAATGGCACCAGTGGCAGCAGCCAGGAGCTGCTTGTTGTCTGCTTTAGCGAGCAGTGAAACCAGCGGCTGCAGGCCTTTGTAGCTGCGGACCAGGTCCCGGGTCCGTTTGTCCTCTGCACACTGTGAAGCAAACGAGAGGCCTGATAGAGATCTGCAGTCTGGCTCTAATCAGAAGCCACAGAGGTCAGGTGTTTGGATCAATGAAGAAGTCGAGTCCAAATCAAACTTGTTTTTATAAATGAGCTTTCTGTCTTCACATAGAGAAACTCATAGCACTGAGCTGTGCAGACGACAGACAAACAAGTACCTTGGAGATTACACTGGCACAAAGCACTCATTATTGTCCCTTCTCAAGTTTTTCACCAAGTCCTCCATCATCAGTCTGAATGGCAACCCTGTAGCTTTCCTGTGAGAGCAGAAGAACCCAACAAAATAACATCAGCATGAAGAAATATTAAAATACATGACTTACCTAAAACCTTTTATGACTCTCCTGTTGTCCTGTCTCTATTTGGATTCAACAACAACTCTAAAAATCATGACACAAGTTCCTAAACATTAGAACTCTAACAGATGAAAAATATGTAATAAATGTGTACAGATAAAATGACATAAATTAGGGGAAGGTGTGCATGATTGAATTGGATGAATCTAACATATAATCATAAGGACCTAAATCACAGTGACCATTTACAGTCAGAACTGTCTCAAATAATCAGATTCAACTTCATTCACAGGCTCTCCTCACCTGTGAGGCACATTCCTGCATGGTGCCCACAACATGTTCTGCCATGGAGACCTGAGCAAGCGTCCCAGAAGAGGGATCCCCCCAGCTTTACGAATGGCCTCCCTGTTGTTGCTACTTTTACTGCAGCTCGACAGAGCTGAAGCTTCACAGCGGGCCACCTCCAGATCCTTCTCCATGTTTGCTCTCAGGTCGGCAGAGTCATGGAAACAGTCCAGCAGCTTCACCTGATCAGAGCGAGCCCCTCAGACTTACATGAGTTTACACACAAACACAGGAATGTGAGAAGACAAGCAATGAAACCAAACACCTCCATTTCAACATATATCCAAAACTCAGTGAAGCTGACTTGGTTTCAGGAGCCCTCTGAGGTTTGCTTGCTACATTGGGTGATAGTGGAGGGTTCCAGATGGGAACAATAAGCTGATAGCCATGACCAAGGGTGTAATTTAAATTCTATTACCTCGGGCTGTGTGAGGATGCAAATAGAAGAGATGCAGGAGTGGAAACTTGTCAAGACAGACATTGATGTTAAACAGCCCAGTATGACATTTTATCGCCATCGTTCAGGGTTCCAACCCAGAGATCCTGACCAGTGACACTGAGCAGCCAACACCATTACAAACTGCACTGTTCTAACATGGTCTTGTAGAACAGCGTGAAATGAATCCGCCTATCTGAGCGATTCACACATGAGCACATCTGATTTGGAGCTGAGGAAAATATACAAGCCATGGAGGCTTTAATCACTGCTCCTTCTGTCAGCAAACAGGAATGCAGGTCAGAGGATGGAGCAGACGTTCTAGCGGCTTTCCTCAGCACCCCCTCTGCTACTTTCTAACAATGGATGGATGCTGTCAGGCATCTGCTGTGCAGTTCAGGATGAGAATGAAAACTTTTTATATGTCTGTCACTTTAAAACAAGAAGTTGTGTACAGGAGGAACTGAAGCAAAGTTGAAGAAGTTGGAGCGTAAAGCTTTATCAGCTTGTAATGCTGCCGTTCCTTCTCCCAACAGTCATAAGAGACAACTTAAGGTGTTCAACAGTTTGGATACTCTACATGTTCTACTGTGGACGGGTCAGGACAGCACTCAGACCAGTAGCAGTATCAGTACTGTCTTGTTCTTCAGCAATGCTCTTGTAATGTGTGCTGATTGTGGTTTTGCAGTATGTGGAAAAACTGTCATCCTGAAGGCAGCAATAGTTGCTCCATCCATTTCTGAATTAATGATAGAACTGAGGAAATCTGGCACCACAGAGCCGTACTTTGGGGGTTGTTGCTAAGAACTGGGTTCTGCTAATCCTTTCAGAACTCTCTTTGAACATCATTGTTCTGTAGAAGCTCTTGTTCAGGCCTAACATCTAAATGATTTCATGTTAAAAGAAATAAAGCTGACAAGACAAAATGTTAAATATATTTGCCTTAAACGTTCCTAAACTAAGAACATATCATGGTTCTTCTCCGGTTCTCAGATGGGATTGCGGTTGAGTGCAAAAAAAGTTTAGCAGTAAAACTATCAGACAGATGTGAACAGAGGCCTTTAATGAAGAATCCTCTCTAACAGTGGATGTATAATGTTCTCATCTTACACTACAGGCTTTAATAACTTAACGTCCATTTTTCTGACCTTAGACTCACCAGTTACCTGATTCCTCCATGGTGCCTGACATTTCTCCTTGCTCTGCGGTCCTTAGCCACGTTAACAAATCATCTCAGCCGCCAAGGCCTGCAGCTCATTCACTGGTGAGTCCAGGTTGTTCACCATCCTCTGCAGGCCTCTCGTGTGTACAATGGTCTATCAGAGGTGAACATTCTGGCTGATCTTTGTCAGGATCTTTAAAGACCCAATCTGATCATCAGACATTTAGGACAAAAATAACAATATGTAAGAAGGGGTAAAAGTTCTAGGTCTGCTTTATGATAACTGTTGTTGGTGGTGAAGATGCTCAGTCATCCAGGTCATGGTCATTCCAAAAAAAGTAAAAAACAAAGCAACTGGACTTGTTTTCCGTAGTTGAAGACGTTTCGCTTCCTCTCCAGGAAGCTTTCTCAATTCAAAAAGTCTGGAGTAATGTGGAGTACCAAGCTTTATACTACTGCCCAAACAAAGGCCTTGTAATGGTTTAGATAACATGCAGATTCAACAGAAACAGGTCCACCCCTTAGTAATGGGCGGTCGTTAAAGCCATTAGCCAGCAGATTGAACCGAAACTGGTCCACTCCTCTGTAACGGTGGAGTCATTAGGGTTGTTATTGGCTTGGCTTAAAGGAACGATGTTTTGATCACCCATATGAGGGTGAAAATTGAGGTGATGATTGGTCGGAATTAATCCTATAGCTGTATTGTAAATTTTTGAGAGTTGGAACCTAAGGCCTCCTCCTCTGTTTAAGGTTGGTTTTTCTCTCTTAACGTAGATGGCTTCCTTCACACCGCTTTCAAACCATCTGTCTTCTTTGTCCAAAATGTGGACATTTTGGTCCTCAAAAGAGTGTCCTTTGTCCTTATGGTGTAGGTGGACAGCAGAGTCTTGTCCTGAAGAGGTAGCTCTCCTCTGTTGAGCCATGCGTCTGTGGAGAGGTTGTTTGATTTCTCCAATATAAAGATCAGAACATTTCTCACTGCACTGAACTGCATACACCACTCCGCTCAAATAACTGTTGTTCCTCTGGCAACAAGAGGTCTCCATGCTGAGATATCTGGAGGTCAAACACTCGGCTGAGTTTCCATTAAAAGTAGTTAAAAGTCAGAATAAAAACAGGTTAAAAGCAGCCTCACATGTCCTGCTGGTGAATAACAGCTACCCTGTGTCTTTAAAAGCCTGCTACCTATCAACACTCCCAATTCAGTCACTAAAACTCAGACTAACACACAAAAACAGTTCTGCAGGTTCAGCTTCAGCACAGTTGCTTACTTTGCATCTGATGTCGTTTGTATCCAGCACGTTAAAGTACTTCTTGATTCTGAGATCATACAAGTTGCTATATGTTAGAAAGTTCATTATGTTTATTATGACCCTAGGAAAAAAAATAAAAAAATTTGATGAAAAAGTGGATTTTCAAGGCTTTTTAGCTCAAGGTCATAAAAAAACGTTGCGTGACCGATGACGTAATTCGTAGGCAAGCGTTGATCTCTTGATATGGTAACAAAATATTTCCTGCTTGCAAACTCGCTTTCTCACACACAAAATCACGGCGCTTCTGATCAGTTTCTTGGTAAAACAACTCATATAATCATGTCAAGGTTGTAGCATTCAGTTTAATTGGCAGCTGTTGTTTACATTACAACGGGATTTACCAGGAAGTCTACACTCTCGTCTTTTCAGGAAGTCTTAATTTGTGTGCCCTGCTATCAGCCAGTTTCCATCCTCTTATTTCAGCAATGGAAAATCATAAATACACACTACGTGTTGGAATACTCTGTTTGCTGACTTACTTTATTTGTCAGGCTTAAGTGACAAAAGTTGGAAAAAGACCGATTATCTTGGCGTTTAAAATAACACAAACTGAATTTCGCACAACACCGGGGGTGAGAAAATCCTGGCTGAATGGAATCGCCAAGCAGCCGGTAGCCTCTAAACTTTCGTTTCAGGCGGAGTGTCTGTCCCACTCCAGCCTGAACCCAGAGAAGCTCCCTGCGCTCAGTCAGAGCCCACCAAGACCTCTGGATGTCTCCTTCTCTCCTCCTCACTCATTGCGCATGGGAGCGGAGAAATCTCGCTGTCATCACAGCAGCCTGCTGTGAAGCGACCTGTTCTCCACACTACCTCTCAGCACAGCGCTGCTACCCCGCAGAGCCCTGAGCCTTGGTGGGGATAGACCCACAGCCCTTTCGGTTCGGAACCCCCATGCCGCCGCCCCCCCCCCCCCCCCCCCTCGGAGAATATGAGCGCTACGGTGCAACAGATAAATGCGCGTCTGCTCTCAGAGCGCTCACGTCCAGATTATTAAGTAAAATTCCAGGAACACATAATGCTGAGACACTGTGGTTTGTGCTGAATGTACATCTTTTTCTTTTATGTGCTGTTTTGGCAGATTTCAACCGCGATTATAAGCCCGATTCCAATTATACACCAGCAACCCATCTCGTTTATTCTCCTAAATGTTTTTCTCAGACTTACCCGAGTCGTAACAGACGCTTGCGCTGTCTTTCGTGTTAAAATCATCACTTTGTGAATCGCCATCTGAACTTGTCGTTGTGTACTCCACTGAACTCTCTGTAGCATAGCCTGGGCTCCGCTTACGAACTACGTCATCGTACCACGTGACCCAAGTTGTGGATTTTCAGCCTAGTGGTCGCCGAGGGACAATTTTAAGTCCTTAAAAAAACCTTTAACGGCTAATCACGATCTTAATGAAAATATGGTCACTAATGCATGTATTTCCGAGTTGGTCGATCTCAGAATCAAGAAGTACTTTAAGGAGGACTTCCAGCCCACCTAAGTCCTGGATAGCCAGTTGGCAGGACTCCTTGGTTAGATCCAGCTCCATCATGGCGCAGAGAACAAGCACGGTGACTGTCCGGTCCGCTGCCTAAAAACATGTTTGCCAAATAGGAACAAAGAAAAATGGAGGACAAAGCTAAAAACTGAAGGGGTTGATGCAGCACTCACACTATTACTCTGTGTGCAGTCTCTATCTGAATAATTTCACTTTTGTTGGACTTGTTTGGTTGTTACTGCAGACTTGGAAGTGTTTCACTGTGTGGTGGTAAACACTGAGGGAAATATTTATTCTGCAGAGAGACTTCAGCTCCTGGACTCAAACTGGAGTCCAGCAGTTTGAAAGTTGTATCTAGATGCTTGGTGTGCCTTCATCTTCTTCTCCTCACAGCTAGAACTGAGAGAGGATCATCCATAAAATTCAACATAAACACCAAGCTGTAGGATAAACAACTAAATATCCTCAAAAATGGGCTGCATCAATAATCCAATGAAGTTTTTCAAACAGGCTCATCAGTGAGGACCTATAGCCGGAGTCTCCATTGTGTTTAGTCAGAGCAGTTCTCTGACACTGCAGGATAACACGAACATGTGTTCTCCATATTATGAAGCTAAAGCCTAAATGTGAACCATTTGCCCGTTAACTGCAGTGGATCTGCTGCTTCCTTTGTCTCCTCCATTCTAATTCTTCAAAGGACTCGCTGGGCAAGCTTGTTACCTTCAAAAAACAACCTGAAATGTGATGTTCAGGAACGATAGCTGGGAGATCAAAAACACATCATCTGCTTTCATTTTCAGACGCTTTGGTCTTGAAGGATTGTCCACATTCTTTAAAACATTGATACCATCTGAAATATTATATGATGAAGGATTTCTGACTTTCCTACAGCAGGATCAGAGCAGATGCTCTGAGTGGAAAACATCACAGTATTGTTCAGCCTCAGAAGAATTGATTCCAACTAATTTAAAGTGTTTAATACCTGCATCATTAAACAGTCTTTATTCACCATGCTAAAAGGTTTTTACTAACAATCACAGAGCTGATCACACAGGTTGCAAAGCTTTCATTGAAAAAGATCAAAATAAGATCAATGACTTCTAGAGGCCTCGTGGCATTACAACATGGCGGGTATAGAAGATATATTGGAGGTTTAATGAATATCAAAAGAGGAAATAATCTTGGGATCTTGAGGACCTGTACAGTGGTGGGATGTTATAGGAAATGCACATTGGCAAAGGAAACAATGTTAGCATGAGTTGGTACCGAGGTACTGAAGGAGTGGACCCTCTGAGAGAGTAATAGTGTGCAGGATAAAACCACCAGAGCTGTTAAAAAGACAAAGACATAACAGCAGATATCTCTCTGGAAACATCAGGCTAGGAGTCGTTATAAGAGATTTGATTGTTATCAAATGGTTAATGACCTGAGTTAATGACCTGAGAGCAAGTCAAATAAGAAAAACGTCTCCAAATAGGCGCCAGCCTGCTCCATGTTAATCCTGAGGGTTTAGCACCATTTTACAATCAGATGTTTTAATAAGTGATTTATTACAAGCACTTCTCGCTGCTATAAAAGCCTTATCTTCCTGATTGATGAAACTCTGTAGTTAAAATAGGATGAACAGGTCTCAAGGATGAAAACAGAACCAAAGGTTCTTCTTGAACTTGATATGAGCCACATTAAGATGCTTTCCAAATGTTGCTTCTTCTCTTATTGCAGGGTTCTCTGCCTGAGCTGCCAAACAGCAGAAGCCTCCATGTGGCTGAATGGAGGTCTTCTTCTAATCTGGTTCCTCTGGAGCTGCAGCTGGGATTCTGCAGAACCAGTCTGGCCTGCCTGACTGCTCCAGGCCAATAAATCACAGAGCTAAGTATGTGGAGCAGGAATGAGGTTAGCAGAGCTACCAGTGACACCCTATTGGCCCTTTACGTAATGCTATTCTGCAAGTGACCTGGACGTGTCTTGTTAGAAGGAGTGAACATCCATATAAAGTGTGCTGCTCTGTATGCAGTGTCCCAAACGGTTGAAGCAGGAGCAGTAAAAGATGAATTCTCGTGTATACACAAATACACAAGAATTCATCTTACAGGCGGGTTATCCATCTACTGTAGCCTTCCTGCTACTTTAAACATGTTTATAGCAGGGATGATAAAATGCAACTTCTACTTTAACACTGATGCATTAGAAGCTGTGGTATGATGTGAGAATTATGGAAAACAAACCCATGAATTCATGTTTGTCAGAAACTAACCTCAGTCTGCGTATTGGATGTTGTGAGAGTCAACACCCTCCTCATTGAGGCAAAGATCTCCAGTCATTCAGGTATAAAAACAAACACTTCAGAGCCCTGGGAAAATATCCCTACATAAACATCATTAAAACACAAAACAGAACATCCACGTGTCGCTGTGTGAAAGTGTTATACTTCCTAAAGAACTACCAGCAGTCTGTAGTGTGAGGACAAAAACATCTAAAATAGAACAGATATTTAACTTGGCTCTAGCTGAGTTTTTTTCCAAAACCTTTCCTCGATTACAGTGAGCAGGATCTTCTTCAGCAACAAGCTCTGGAAGTCAGAAAGTCATCAGTTCTAACAGAAAATCACAAACTGTTTCCTGAACATGAAACACTTCTGGATCACTAAGGTTTTACAGCTATGAAGGGATTTTTACTGCTGGAGAATTAGGGACAGATTGTGAAGGTTCTTTTCTAATGTAATGTGTCTGAATGATTATGTCTAGATGATATCTAACAGGGATCAGTAAAGGAGGCGGACATTCTCTGAAGTCAGCTATTCTGAGGTCTCTCCAGCTAGTTTGGGTCGCTGCTGCTTCTGGTTTCATTTTCTTCCTTCAATGGTTTGGTACATTGATATTCACCATCTGTCCTGTCATCCATCACAGACTAACTTCATCTGGATCTGTTGGCAGTGTGGGCAAACAGGATTACAGCTGCTGCTGCTGTAAGACAGTACTTCTCCCTGGACCTTGGCTCAGATGTGCAACCAAACAGAACTGTGTCAGAACATCAAGGATCCAGCTAAACCTTCAAGGAGATATCTTCCTTTTTTGCCTGTCTGGCAATGTGGCAATAAGAATTATTATCGTAATGTAAAAAAGAGCCCAACAGATTTTACTTTCACAAGCGGAGCCTTAATGAAGGAAATATCTTCACATAAAGCAGTGCTTTAAATATGAGCAGTCACCATTTTATTTCCTCTGACATCATACAGAGAGCAAAGACTTGTGGAGTCATTTATGCAACCAGAACTGCAGATGTTCCTCTAAAGCTGCAGGTCTCTTTGATCAGGAAAACTGGGCTCTGTGGACCAATGAAATCTGGTCCCTGTTCCACTGAGAGACAGTTCCCATAAACCAGGGATCCTGTTATCAGACAGAGGGAGCTTCTCTGAGTGGTTTTCAGGATGCAGCAGATAAACCCTGAATGAAACTCTTCCAGAGTGACCAGGACTGTGATGCCCTGCTGTGATGTGAGCTGATGAGTGGGCTGAGCCTGGAGTCTTCACTGCATGGACAGAGAATGATGAGAAGCAGAGAATGCAATCAGAGAACGGTAGTTTGAATCAGCTTTGTTGATTTGTTTCCGCTGTCAGGTTGAGGTACGGAGACAGCTGGAAAGCAGGAGCTGCCAAATGCCCAGGAGAAAAAAGTGAACACTAAACAACATCCAGTTCATTCTGTCAGGATCAAAATCTGATGCACAAAACACCACAAAGTGTTCAAACATCAGAACAATATTAAATGTTTTAAAACTCATCTCACATCAGGGTTGTTATTTTAGAGGTTAACTGTTAAATTTCTCATATTTAGAGTTAAAAGGTATGTAACCCACATGGTTACCAAACCCATATGTCAATTAAAAAAAGTAGTAACTATTGCCCACCACATGGTGGCGCCTCGCATTGGTTTTCCCGCTAGTGAGCATGTACACTCACGCCGATACCCCGAGCCACACTCACTGCCAATACACCGAGCCGAGAGCAACACATCTGTTCAACTGACGAACCTGGGTATGAGCGTAAAGTAAAACTCAGAAATTCACAATTAATCTTCATGTAGAGTGTTCATAAATCTTCCGTTATTTGGAGAGAGTCTTGTGAATCTGAGAGGAAGAGAGAGGAGTTGCTTCGAACACGTATAAGCCCTCTGTGAACTCCGGTAAGAGTAGAGCTACATGCTAAGAGGCTAGGCCTCAGTTATTAGCTTGTTGGTGTTGACTCGTGTGAGAATGTTGTTTGCTGAGACAGTTTCATAAAACCAGTTGGACTTATTATCAAATGTGTTGACCCACTGTGGTACTGTGTATCATTGTTATATGAAGAAATAACTTTGAAAAAGATCGCTAATTACCATGCTAACGCTAATCACAGTTAGATCCGCTGTGCTAGCTCTGGTAGCCTGCTAGGTGTTAAGGGTGTAGCCGGCTAAGCTACTGCGCATCAGACATGGAGATAGAGATGAAATATGATGTACTGATGTAAGAATATTGTTCTAATTATCTGTTTGGTGTACATTGTGTGATTTATTTCATTGTGGTTATTAAAATACTCATGAAGATTAAAAAGAGTGAATTGATAAAATTCTTTTATCAGACCTCTCAACTTTGATCAACAGTTAAGAGTGAGATTATGCTAATTTTGGGGGGGGGGGGGTTATGGTCAACAATTTCCCCTCAGCAGCAACACTGAAGCACACAGAGGTTCACGCTGCGTCTTTACGCACGATCCTGCTGCTGATGTCTCCCTCTTTTCAGTTCAATGCACTTCTATACTGTTACAGTTTATAACATTCTCATCACCTTTCACAGCGACAGGTTTCTCAGTCAGTCGCCGCGCTGACCAGACAAACTTCTATTGCTCTCGTCAGTGCAGCGGTGTGGTGGGCGGATTTTACCCCCGTTGGTGCGCTGCGTGCGACGGATAAACAGTGGGCAAAATGCATAACTAAATACTATAAAGGGCTTCTATAAAGGGAACAGGGGTACCGACAGATCTGAGATGAAGCCCCTGATGTTACAAGTTCTTTAAAATGACCCTTAAAAGTGCGCACCTGAATTAAAGCGCGAGGCAGCAGCCCACCGAAGCGCCACTGATTCTATGTTGTTAAAAACAAAAGAGCATGAAACACAGCTAGTAACTCTCCTATTGACTTTAACTGGCACACGTTGCTACCGATGTGAGGACATTAAACGTAGTGATTCACGTTTTGAATGGTGAATGGTGATAAAAGCACCTGCTCCGAGGGAAAGGAGGGGTGGGGAGAGGAGCAAGCGCTGAGGCACAGAAATACGGTGCATGTAGTTAAAAAATGCAGAATAAATAAAAACGAAAATTATAAACAGACCGAGTGGCGTTTTAAACTGCATCTGGTTAGCAGAACTGTTTTATGATCCAGCGTGCAGCCATGACTGGTTCTGAATGAACCGGTCATCTGGCAAAATCTGAGCCACTTGCCGAAGCAGTCACGTGGTACAGCCGGGCAGCGAGGCTTCGGACGTCATCGTTTTCGGCTCCTCCCCTAAATGAAGCAAGCTTCGATACGCGCTTTACGGAAACGGCCCCTCCATTACTCGACACACGCCTCGAAGCCTCGGCACATCACGTAACATCACTACTCTCCAGCATTTTTGTATTCTGCCTGTCCGCAATATTACCCTACCTTAATCTGTTCTCCTGTTTTTGAGTCCACCCAGTTCCTGTCAGTTTGTTTTTGCCTGGATTGTCAGCTCTTTTCTCTGTCTTGGATTGCTTTCTGTCTGCCAGCCTGACCCACCTTCATCATCTCTGCAAATAAACTCTGTTAAGCATTAACTCAGTGTCTGGCTGAATACCGGGTTCTCATCTCCTACAAAATCATTACACCTGCTCTATAGTCTTGTTTCCTTATAAATCTCCTAGCATTTAACCGTACACAACTCCCAGAAATATTTGAGTAAACATCCTTTACAACTGTTACTGTCACCATGTGTTACCATAATGAAATTCTTGATGAGACAGACACTGGCTCAGCATGCACACAGATTACATTTAACATGCAGTAAACCCTCTTTTCTAATTTCTATAAGCTAAGTTGATTGCACTGACCAACAACACTTCCTGAGAAGGTTAAAGTGTGCAAATAGTCTAATAACAAAATTTTCAACTAAAAAAAAAAAAAAACACAGCAGTCCCTTTACGGACATTTATAGATTACGGTGCGGTTGCATGATGAAGGCAAACAGACAAACAAACAGGCATTAAACAAGTGTTGCAGTGTTTTTTTTTTCATTGTAGCGTTCAGAGATAAAAAAAAGATGATTCAAAAGTTGTTTTAACTAGTTGTCCTTCATGAGTCACAGATAACAGGTAATAAGGTGTCTATTGTGTAGTAAAGATTTGAGGCTTCATTTA
The DNA here is from genome assembly GCA_037039145.1 of Fundulus diaphanus. Classification (NCBI taxonomy): domain Eukaryota; kingdom Metazoa; phylum Chordata; class Actinopteri; order Cyprinodontiformes; family Fundulidae; genus Fundulus; species Fundulus diaphanus. The sequence goes on from CM073137.1 coordinate 38,456,200, forward strand.
CAGAAATGTGCATTTAGATATTCTGGGATGATGGTGATGATGAGATGATAAAACAAGTATAAGCAGGACTAATACCTAATTAAGATAATCCAGTCTAAAATTCCAGGTGATTTATACTCGCGTATTGACAGTCATGAAGTGTGATTAATGATTGAATCTAAAAGTGGCAGGAGCATGTCTCTGTTTACTTTTGCTGATTAAAAGCCACTCATTGTTTAAAATCATAGGGGGTTGGTTTGATCAAATCATGGAGAGAACAACAATAGTCTAAGGTGACGCAAATGCAGATGATTTTGAAGAGAAGTTGTTTACCCCTCCCAGGGACATGATCCAGTTTAATCAGCATGTGCTCAGCTTTCTGGATATAAAATGTTTTTCTTACACAAGTTATTATGCACAAAAGCAATACTTTAAAAATAAGTTTTGTTTCCTACAGCTGTCAGCGGCGTCACCGCTGGCACTGTTTTCCACCTAGCAGTAGTGATAGAGAAGGGTGTTGAGTCTGATGTTTGTTAAAACAAGCAGCAGATTCCCACACTTGAAGGAATAATGTAGATGAGTGGCGCAAAATGTAACAGATGCTTAGCTTTTCTAGGAAAAGTATTTTGCCCAGAATTACTTTTCCACCTTAAATTGCCTGTCATCCATTAACAGTGTTAATACTTCATATGGTGGATATACACCATATGAAGATGAAACTTTTATTTTGTTTGTCACTTAAGATAATTGGTTTGGCAAATGTAAGTGTGGCTCCTCAGCAATCATATGCTCATTTTGTACCAAAGTGTCCAACATCCAATTGAGATTCCAGTTTGTTCATTGGTGGTTTTAAGAAGCCCGGTTCCATCAGAACTGAAATAAATATTTCAGTTTCCAAAGTTGTCCAATTCAAAGAGGATTGTTTTTTTGGGACTCATGAAGGTGAGAAAGAAGAGCTCTGGTGGGAATCGTTTTTTAACACAGCCACTAAAATAAGTATTGAACATGCCAACATTCATCTAATATTTCTAATGGCATTAAACCCATACCAGATGTCAGCATCCAACAACCCTGTCATGATTTTGGATCTGTTACCTGGTTTGTTCACCCATTTCACACCTGTTGTTACTCCGCCCTGTTCTCATTACTGCTCACCTGTTCCACCTGCGTTTGATAGTATATATTCACCCTTCAGACAAGACAGCAGTGCCAGTTTATTTCATCTTACGATTGATCTATTCCAGCGTTTTTTTGTATTCTGATTACCTGTTCCTGACCTGTTCTGTCCCTTGACCTCCGAGTTTGCCTGTTCCTTCCTGATCCGTTTGCCTGTTTCTAGACGCCCGCCCGACTTGATATCCTGCTTGATCTCTTGTTACCCGTGTACCGATCTCTGGACTGTGACCCGACTTCGCTCAGGATTATCCCTTGGTACCTCATTGGCTTTCTGATCTCCTGTTACCGACCATTGACTGCATTCCGGACATCGGCTACTGCTCAACCCCTTCGGATTTTCCTGCACCCGATTGCCCACACGATTTTGACCTTTGCCTGCTCCCGGACCACCGCTACACCAGAACTGATCATAAGACCAGGTTAGTGGCCCGCACGTTCGTGTTAAGACACATCCTGACCGACGGGGTCACTAACCTGTTGTCTCCGCCTGCAGAGGTTCCCGCTGAGATCACCGGCGCCGTCCGCTCAGTTATTCTTGAATAAACTGTTTGTTCCTCCTGAATACTGGGTCCTTCTGTCTCTGGTTTCTGACAGAATAAACTGGCCATAAAACATGGATCCATCGGAGGACAAACAGTGGCGCTCAGGGGTAGAGAATTCGATTTCACAGCTCGAAGCGGGGGTAAGCGAAATTCTCTCCCATCTTCGCAAGCAGGCAACCCCCGCTCCTACCCTTCCGCCTACGTCAGCCTCCGCAGCTGCGTCACCAGTTGTCAGGCAGACTTTTCAGGAGCCGCGCCTCTCACCTCCAGAATTATTTAGGGGGGATTCCGATCAATGCAGAGCGTTTCTCACCCAGTGTGAGATCCAGTTCCAACTCCAGCCATCTGTTTATCCCTCTGATCGTTCAATGGTTGCATTTGTTATTTCCTTATTGGCAGGAAGAGCAAAATTATGGGGAACATCTGTATGGCAAAACAACCCTGGTCTCTGCTATTCGTACCGGGCATTTACGCAAGAACTAGTTCGAGTTTTTTGCCCAGCTCTTCCCAGTCGGGAGGCTTCAAGAGGACTTTATGCTCTCAGGCAGGGTGGTAGATCAGTCGCAGAATATATTATTGACTTCCATTTACTTTCTGCGGAAAGTACTTGGAATGAGGACGCGCTCATGGACGCTTTCAACCGAGGTTTGAATGATGGAGTAAAGGATGTACTGTCAACCCGCGAGTTCCCGCAGACCTTGAAACAGCTGGAGGAATTGGCTACGCAGATCGATCTTCGGTTGACTGAACGTCGCAGAGAACGGGGAGCACGGGGATCAACTTATCCTCGATCGGCTTCATATGTTCCTGCGGTGGTTTCTGCTCCTGACCGTACACCAGACCCCGAGCCGATGCAACTGGGACGGACCCGTCTGACGCCAGAAGAGAGAAGCAGACGTCATCAGCTGAACCTTTGCCTCTACTGTGGCGGTGTGGGACATCGTGTCAGGTCGTGTCCGATAAGAGGTACAGGCTCATTTGAGCAGAGGAGTACTCTGCTGAGTCACACCAAACTTGCCGTCTCCCCAGGTCTTTTCTTTCCAGTGATTCTCGGGGTCGATTCCAGAACTCACACACTGTCTGCATTAATGGACTCAGGTGCTGACACCGAGTTTATGGACAAAGGATTGGCTAAGCGACTGGGAATAAGGCTTTTTCCATCGCCAGATTCCCATAAGGTGATAGCCTTAGATGGTCACCAAATTAGTTGTTCCTCTCTCATTTCGGAACCTGTTGAGCTGGTGGTGGGGGGTAATCATTGTGAGGAATTATCATTTGTGATAATTGATTCTCCCCAGGTTCCTATTGTTCTAGGTTATACTTGGCTAAGGAGACACAATCCTCACATTGACTGGCAGAATGCTGAGGTCTTAGGATGGGCTACCTCCTGTTCGGATTCGTGTTTACGTTCTGCCCGGCCTGTACAATCAGCAGTCAATGAGGTGGAGGAGGTTTACCCAGACCTGTCAAAAGTTCCTACGGAGTATCATGACCTCAAGGAGGTTTTCAATAAGTGCAAGGCCACTGCATTACCTCCACATCGGCCATTTGACTGTGGCATTGACTTGTTGCCGGGAAGTACGCCACCTAGGGGAAGGTTATACTCTTTATCGGGCCCTGAATCCCAGGCGATGCAAGATTACATTTCCGACTCCCTTAAAGCAGGGATTATTCGCCCTTCTTCGTCTCCAGCTGGTGCCGGATTCTTTTTTGTGGGGAAGAAGGACGGTTCACTCAGACCATGCATTGACTATAGAGGTCTTAATGAGATAACGATAAAGAATCGTTACCCCATTCCCTTGATGAACTCAGCTTTTGACCAGATTCAGGGAGCAAGGGTGTTCACAAAGTTAGATCTACGCAACGCATACCATCTGGTGCGCATTCGAGAGGGAGATGAATGGAAGACGGCATTCAACACCCCCACAGGACATTATGAATATCTTGTTATGCCCTTTGGTCTGACTAATGCTCCAGCTGTGTTCCAACATCTTGTAAACGAGATACTCAGGGACATGGTCGGACATTTTGTGTTTGTTTATTTAGACGATATCATTATTTACTCCCGTGATTTGGAGTCCCATAAGATGCATGTCAGATCTGTCCTGTTGCGCCTTCTGCAGAACCAGCTTTTTGTGAAGGCCGAGAAATGTGAATTTCATGTGTCCACTATGTCTTTTCTAGGCTTTGTGGTGTCCCCTAACCACATAGCTATGGATCCGTCTAAAGTAAGCGCAGTTACTGACTGGCCCCTTCCTAAGGATAGAAAGCAATTGCAGAGATTTTTGGGGTTTGCAAACTTCTATCGAAGATTCATACGGAATTACAGTCAGATAGCTGCACCTCTACATGCTCTCACATCCTCCAAGCTAAGATTCTGTTGGAATGAACAGGCAGACCTAGCTTTTCAGAGACTTAAGAATTTGTTTACTTCAGCACCTGTTCTGGTTTCCCCTGACCCAGAGAGACAGTTTACCGTGGAGGTGGATGCATCTAGTACCGGGGTTGGGGCTGTTCTCAGTCAGGAGGCCAAGGACGGCAAGATGCACCCTTGTGCGTTTTTTTCTAAGGGACTCACAAGCGCAGAGAGGAACTATGACGTGGGGGATCGGGAACTGTTAGCGGTTAAGCTAGCTCTGGAAGAATGGAGACATTGGCTGGAGGGGTCCAAGGTTCCCTTTTTGGTTTGGACGGACCATAAGAACTTAGAGTACCTTAAGACTGCTAAAAGACTTAACCCTAGACAAGCAAGATGGGCTCTCTTCTTCGGACGTTTCAATTTTTCTCTGTCTTACAGACCCGGGACTAAGAATGTAAAGCCTGATGCATTGTCCAGGGTGTTCGAGGCGGACGAGGAGAGCACCAGAGGTGCAGAGGAGTATGTTTTACCTAAATCTGTGAGGTGTGCCATTACTATGGTTAATTTAGAGCAAGAAGTTAGAAGGGCCCTCTGTAACCACCAGCCCCCAGAAACCTGTCCTAAGAATCGCCTGTTTGTTCCTGACTCTTTGAGAAAGCGGGTACTAGAGTTCTGCCATGGGTCCCGCTTGTTTTGTCATCCTGGTGTTACTAAGACTATGGGTATTATTCGGACACAATTCTGGTGGCCTTCTCTGTCTGCTGATGTGCGGGAGTTTGTGGCAGCATGTTCTCCTTGCAATCAGGCTAAAACATCCAGAAGACCCCCATTCGGTTTACTACGACCCTTACCCATTCCATCTCGGCCTTGGTCTAATATTGCTATGGACTTCATCACCGGTTTACCCAGTTCAGAAGGTAACACAGTTATACTAACAATCATTGACAGATTCTCCAAGATGGTCCATTTGGTTCCGCTGCCCAAACTCCCATCCGCTAAGGAGATGGGGGAGATTCTGGCCCGTGAGGTCTTCCGCCTCCATGGTCTTCCGACGGACATAGTCTCCGACAGAGGTCCTCAGTTCGTGGCACGTTACTGGAAGGAGTTCTGTGCCATGCTGGGGATCTCTGTTAGCCTGTCATCGGGTTTCCACCCCCAGACAGATGGGCAGACAGAGAGGGCCAATCAAGAGGTAGAGACCAAACTACGGTTGTTGTGTGGGTCAGATCCTACTAAGTGGTCAAACCAACTCTCATGGATCGAACATGCCTTGAATTCCACTCCTTCTAGCACCACTGGGCTCTCTCCGTTTTATGTTGTTTTTGGTTTTCAGCCACCGGTGTTCACCATCCAGGAGAGGGATTCAAGGGTTCCATCAGCCCGATTGTCAGCTATGAGGTGCCAGCGAGCCTGGAGGAGAGCTCGAAGAGCTATTGGGAACTCATTGGAAAGTCAATCCAAGGCTGCTAACCGCCACAGGGTTCCGGCACCTGAATATCGGGAGGGCCAAAGGGTGTGGTTGTCCACCAAGGATTTGCCTCTGAGGGTGGAGAGCAGGAAACTGGCACCTCGGTTCATCGGGCCGTTCCCCATTGCTAAGGTGGTGAACCCGGTGGCCGTCCGCCTCCAGCTTCCTAGCACAATGAGAATTCACCCTACTTTTCATGTGTCCCGGGTCAAACCTGTTGTGATTTCTAGATTCATGCCCACCTCCAGACCCCCTCCTCCCACCCGACTCATCGACGGTGATCCTGTCTACACCGTCAATCGCATCCTGCGGTCCAGAAGGAGGGGCAGGGGGATCCAGTACTTGGTAGACTGGGAGGGTTATGGTCCAGAAGAAAGGTCCTGGATTCCTGCCAGGTTTATCTTAGATAAGAACTTGATCAAGGCCTTTCACAAGGACCATCCTGATCAGCCCAGAGGGGCGTCTGGTATCCGCCCTTAGGGAGGAGGTTCTGTCATGATTTTGGATCTGTTACCTGGTTTGTTCACCCATTTCACACCTGTTGTTACTCCGCCCTGTTCTCATTACTGCTCACCTGTTCCACCTGCGTTTGATAGTATATATTCACCCTTCAGACAAGACAGCAGTGCCAGTTTATTTCATCTTACGATTGATCTATTCCAGCGTTTTTTTGTATTCTGATTACCTGTTCCTGACCTGTTCTGTCCCTTGACCTCCGAGTTTGCCTGTTCCTTCCTGATCCGTTTGCCTGTTTCTAGACGCCCGCCCGACTTGATATCCTGCTTGATCTCTTGTTACCCGTGTACCGATCTCTGGACTGTGACCCGACTTCGCTCAGGATTATCCCTTGGTACCTCATTGGCTTTCTGATCTCCTGTTACCGACCATTGACTGCATTCCGGACATCGGCTACTGCTCAACCCCTTCGGATTTTCCTGCACCCGATTGCCCACACGATTTTGACCTTTGCCTGCTCCCGGACCACCGCTACACCAGAACTGATCATAAGACCAGGTTAGTGGCCCGCACGTTCGTGTTAAGACACATCCTGACCGACGGGGTCACTAACCTGTTGTCTCCGCCTGCAGAGGTTCCCGCTGAGATCACCGGCGCCGTCCGCTCAGTTATTCTTGAATAAACTGTTTGTTCCTCCTGAATACTGGGTCCTTCTGTCTCTGGTTTCTGACAAACCCAGGTAAACTACACATACAAAGACAAATTTGTCCAAAATAAAAACAAGATTGTCATGTTTTTTGTCACGATGAACCCGGACTCAGACCACACACACGGAGCTCAGTTTAAGAATGTTTATTGCAGGGAGGACAGGAGGAACTGAATTGCTGGAGATCGCTGGGACGCTGCGGTTGCTGCGCCGTAGGAACGGGTACCTCCAGAGCAGACTTCAGAATCCTGGCACAGGGGAGACAGGATTAGTCCAGCAACAAGAAGAGGATCTTACTTGACACAGGTAGGAAGTGGGCAGACACGGAGGACTCGGAAGCTCAGCCAAACGTAGGGAAGATCTTTGGCTGACGAGGAACAGAAGGTTGACATCCAGGAAGACGTAGGAAAAATCTCTTTCTGAACATCAGGTGAGCGAAGGACGAGTGAAGACGAACCAGCGAGGAACTGAAGACAGAGTGGGGCTTAAATAGGGAAACTAACAGGTGGAGTAGATTCTGTCTAATTACAGACCTAACGGGTGTGACTGATTACTAGAGGGTAAGCAACGTGAGAGGAACTGAACTCATACAACAAGAAGCACGACCAAAACTAAACCCTGACAGAGATTGAGACAGAGAATAAGTATTGAACACACAGAAAGAAATATGTAAAATATCTTGTAGAAAAGCTTTTGTTTGTAATAAAAACTTCAAGGCATCTCCTGAATGGAGAAACTAGTCCCATGCATTGCTCAGGTGTTATTTTGACCCGTTCTTCTAGATGAACTGTCTTTAAAGGTTTAAGGTTCTGGGGTTTCTTTCTATGTAATCTGATCTTCAGTTCTTAGAGTTTCAATTGGGTACAAGTCAGTTGATTTACTTGGTCATTCCAGCAGTTTGACTTTCTTTCTAAGAACCTAATTAAGAGTCCTCTTAGCCGTGTTTGACAGTATTTTTTAGCTGGGAAATCCACACACTTTCATCTTCAGATTCTTAGCAAGAATGTTCCTGTATTTCTTCATGAATACTTACTTAGTTAAATTAATTCATCCAGAACCTTAAGCTTTAAGCCACACAGTGATGTAGGGTGACCACCTGCTAATAAGCCCAAGGGGGGACAAGGGGTATGTTTCTGAGGGACAAAGTGGGACACTGCTTGTCGCGGCGGTGCCCCCACCTCACGGGCAGACTCACTGATAGGGGTTTACACATTTCTAGCACATACCACCTTACATGGTATATTAATAATGCCCTATTCCCATAAACATGTGTAATTGCTGATGTATGCTCATGAATAGGCCAACCAATGTGTATTTCTTTCTAAATAAAGATTCATAATACGTTGAACATTCAATGAACAGATGCACTTCCAATTCCGATTTACTTTAGCTATTTAATTTTATTTATTTTTCATTACAATTTATTCACTTTAAATAAATTATAATTTAAAATTAAAGGATTAACAGGAATTGTAGTTGCTCTACACCACAGGAACTGTAAAAAAGTCTTAACTCACGACTCCAGAGGTTCACAGAACGAGAAGGGGGAGGAAGGATGGTGAACTTGGATGTTGGTAAAGGCAGCGCAGGAAAAAAAAAACTGTTCAACATTCTGGGGACACTTTTAGGACTTTGGGGTCACCTTTAGGACTCAAACCTTTTCAAGCCAAAACATGAAGTGGGCAGAATGTTTAGATGTCCACTTATAACATCAGTTTAATCCAAAACATTACAAAATTAACTGACCAGCAATCTAATCACAACGAGCCAACAGCCAGGATGTTTCTGAATCAGATGATTCATCAGCCTACCTTCCATAAATCGCCGCTGCATGACTGAAGGCTTCCCCTGGAGCCGCAGCACCAGAGCGCTCCGGTCGTCTCGGTAGAGCCGGTTGATGCAGTCAGAATCCAGCAGCGTGAACGTCAGACTAGTTTTGGCTTGAACGGCCATCAGCCTCCATGAATACCAGGTTATCCTTGTTGATATTTATTAACACCGATCCAACTCTTTCACTGCGGAGGTTCGCTTCGGTAAAGTCGCACTGTAGAGCACCAAGTGACACAAAACAGGTTAAAATGTCCTCGTACGTTATATGAGGCACTTTTTCATGTCATCTTCTCAGTCATGAATAGTTTGAAGCTGTGGCCATAGTTAGTTCGTCGTTCGAAAATAAGGTGGATAGAGCGACCAACTTTTTTTTGAGAAAGCACTGATTATGCGTGACACGGTCTCAATTTGCGGGACGCATGAATTAGGCTTCAAACGCTGTGCGCGCACGCGCTACGCGGGACGGGTGGTCACCCTACAGTGATGTGTCAGGTGTTTTTGGAGTGATGTGTCGAACCATTCTTCCTTCAAACATGGTGTCTGCTGTCCTCTTGTGTAAGTGTTTCACAACAGAATACAGTTCAAGATTTCACAAAGAGTTTTAATGGTTTGGCACCATTAAATTTGTCTAAACCGTTGCTTTCTTTTATGTTTGCTTTTCTTTTGCCCTTAAGTGGAACTTAAGGGTCCACAAATCAAGTATTGTTAGACACTCCCAGATCACGGCTCCCGAGGAACAATCTGCCTTTTCACATCGCTAACCTACACAGACTGTTGATTATTTTAATACTTTAAAACATTTTTAAAAAAGAAAACAGAAAAATAAAAACTCACTCCATTGGTGAAAGTACGTAACCTGACTCTTGCCAAATGTCACACTACAGGCACGAATGGACTCAGTAACTGAGCGGTTGGCAAGGTTAGATGGAGTTTATTTGATGGTTCTAGGTCAGGCAGGCGGGGGTCAGATCCGTGGCGTCAGTTCGTGTTTAGAGGCTATCCTCGTAATCAGGTGTCAGGCAGGCAGGAGGTCGTTACCGGGGAGTCCAAGGCAGCAGGTGAGGGAAAGGATTCAGGTAGGCAGACGAACTGGACAAGGGAGAGAAACAGGCAGGTTAGAAGGGAGTCAAACTTGGCTTAGTCAAACTAGACGTGAGCGGACAAGATGGCCTGATAGTGTTACCACTGGGGTTAGACAACAATCTGACGCCTTGAATGTGGAGGCTCCGTCCTTATATGGCACCAGCTGCTGATCAGGGGATGACTTGCAAGTGTGAGGGTCACAGCAGCTGATGTGACACCAAATGGATCTAGTTACGCAGTGCTCCACACATCCATTGGGAATCGCTGCTATTGGGAGGCATTTCAATACCACATAAAATGGACGAGCCCTGCCCACCTGCTTAGCAAAATCAGTGATGTCCCCAGTTTTCATTAGAGAAATCTGGTCACCCGGTAACATTGATGCTGCTATTTCATCAGTGTTGTCCAATCTACTGAATATTAATTCTTTAAAAGAACACCAGAGCACCGCTTTGAAGGCTTTTGTTAATGGAAAAGATGGTTTCGGTTTCGATGTTGGTTTCAATGTGAGTGGTTGAAGTAGCACGTCAGTAAAGATGATGGACAAGTGGTTTATCCAATCATATGTGAGGATTTTTGATAAGGCCCCTCCTTATCAAAATTGCTCCATTGGAAATACATCTCCAATGGAGCAATCCCAGATGGATGTGTGGAGCTCTGCGGAACGAAATTCATCTGGCGAGAGTCAGGTTAGGAAGTATGAGCAGTCGTAAAAAGGTAGTCATGTCTACCCAAAAGTCAGGATTTTTTATCCTTTAAGGTTAGGATAATTATTATTATTATTATTTTCGTTTTTTGAACTGTAACAACAATGCAAGTTTTTAAGTACTTGACTGCTGTTTTTGCGTGAAGTATCAACAGGCAAAAAAAACTATTCAAAGGCTGCTTCTCCATCTATCCATCCATTGTCTAAAACCACTAATCATGCTAGGGTCGAGGGAGTCCTGGTGTCTGTCTCCTGCGGTCAAGAGGCAGGGCATCCCCTGGACAGGTTGCCAGTCCACCACAGGAAAATACGGACATGGAACCAGGAAGACACACACTCACACCTAAAGGCAGTTTAGAGATTCCAGTTGTGTTTTTGACTGTGGGAGAAAGCCGGAGTTCCCGGAGAGAATGCACCTTGAGTACATGCAAACTCCACGCAGAAAGACCCCAGGCTGGGATTCAAACCCAGGGCCTTCTTGCTGCTAGGTGACGATGCTACCAACATGCTACCCTGTGCAGAGCCCAAGGAAACTTCTGCGTGGGTATATTCATCTGTACAGGTTTTATATCCCCCAACTACTTCTTTTAACCCTTTTAGAAGTGTCCACATTGGTATTTGTAATTTGCTAAATGGACCCCATGATTAAATCCAATGGTCGCAGCATAATGCTGTGGGGGTGCCTCTCCTCATCAGGGACAGAGATGTTTTCCCATTCACTCTGCAGGTATTTGTTACAACAGCAACAATGTTTTTGTGAGTCCATTTTTTGTGTTCTCTGCTCCCTGCTGGTCAAGGCAAACGGTCAAACTTCTTGACGGTGGCCCAGAGGTGTCAACACTAATACAAAAGCCGTTATACATGACAGAATAAGAAGAATAAGAAGAGGCATACCCGCCAAAAAAATTTATGAAGAAGGAGCTTTGGTTGCGGACTCACAAGCAAATATTTCCCATGTGTCTGTAAAGAACAACTCAATGAGTCTATGGAGATGATTTAAAAAATTTAACCAAAGTATACAATACAGTTGGAGTTATAACTTCCAAATTCAGGAGTTTCTGAGCGATACATTCTCCGTTTTATGCACCATACTGTCGCTAAGCAATGCAAGTTATCCGAAATTGTCTGACTCGTTTCCATGGTAACCACTGACTCGCAAACCTAAAATGCAATGTTTCTCTCTTCACAGGGTTAACAAACCTGCAGTTGTCAGTAAACCCACTTTCTGGCATAGCGATACACCTGTACCAATATTTGCTTGTGAGTCCACTTTTATATTAGTGTTTCGGCTTTTGTATTTGTGTTGCAGCTTTTGTATTTGTGTTGCGGCTTTTGTATTAATTTTGCAGATTTTGAATTTATGTTACGGCTTTTGTATTACTGTTGACACGTCTGGGCCACCGTATCTGAGCCTGGTTGTGCTGGAGTTTCCTTCCTGGTAAAAGAGAGTCGTTCATTGCCATGCATTGGAGTGAAGATTTCATGCAAACATTCAATTTTCCTAGGTGTACAATTTTTTCACCAATGGCAATGTAATTTGAATTGGACTCTTAGATTATGTATGCAATTTCAACTGAACTTCATAAATAGAAGCCAGAAGCGTAGGATTATCTGTTATGAGAACTTGTACTCTGGGTTAGTGAATAATTATTTTTGACAAAAACACTATATTGCAAAAAGTACTGTATTTGCTCACCCATCCAAATTATTGGAGTCAGGTGTTCCAATAACTTCCATGGCCACATGTGTATAAAATCAAGTACCTAGGCATGCAGACTGTTTTTACACACTTTGTGAAAGAAAGGGTTATGGAAAGCCGATTGAGCATTTATTCTGATATCTTGATATCAGGCATAATTGTACATGTACATGCAAGCCATTGCTGCCCACTAGTTAACTAGTGAGCCATTTCTGTGTGAACTAGTTAACTAGTGACAGCCAAAATGCCCACTAGTTAACTAGTAAGGCCCAAATTCTCTCTAGTTAACTAGTTCATATGTTTCATACCTTACTAGTTAACTAGTAATGCTCTGCATGTTCACTAGTTAACTAGTGGACATTGCAATGTGCACTAGTTAACTAGTTTAAAGACTTCTATATATTACTAGTCAACTAGTAAGGTACAAAAATGTTTACTAGCTGACTACTGAATGTCAAATTCCCACTTGTTAACTTCTATGTAATTTGGCCAGCCGCTTGAGCATTTATTCTGATATCTTGATATCAGGCCAACATCCATTTTTGTCAACTAGTGAGCCATGTTTGTGCACACTAGTTAACTAGTGACAGCATAAATGCCCACTAGTTAACTAGTGAACACATTTCAGCTTCACTAGTTAACTAGTGAGAGCCAGAAATGTCCACTAGTTAACTAGTAAAGGCCAAAATGCATACCAGTCAGCTAGTTGAAGGCTTTTGGGTCTCACTAGTTAACTAGTGACTGCCAAAAATGTGCACATGTTTACTAGTGAAGGCAAAACACCTCACTAGTTAACTAGTTGCAGTAGGTCAATGTCACTAGTTAACTAGTGAACCATAAATGGCTTTCTAGCTAGCTAGGTGATGGCAGTAGTCTCACTAGTTAACTAGTTGATGCATCCTTCGTCCAAACTAGTTAACTAGTGAGGTCATAAATGTATACTAGTAAACTAGTTCAAGACAAAATTCACACTAGTCAACTAGTGGCGCAGAATTCAAATTAGGAGGCGGAGAATTCTGGAAATTGAGGCTTTCTATTGGCTCCCTATGTCCAAATAGAACATGACAACCAATCACAGTGCAGAATTTCATGAAATCCCACCCACAACATTTGCATGTGGCACACAAGTTAACATGCTGGCCAAAGGTACTCTAGCTAGTAAACTAGTGGCTTCAGTGTGACACTTACATGTAAACTAGTGAAGGCAGAACTGCTCACTAGTTAACTAGTGAAGACACAAATGCCCACTAGTTAACTGGTGAGGTCTAAAAAGTGTCACTAGTTTACTAGTGTGCACCAAAACACCCACTAGTGAACTAGTCATGGCAAATTCCATTCAACTAGTTAACTAGTGAGGTGCAAAAAGTGTCACTAGTTTACTAGTGTGCCCCAAAATGCCCACTAGTTAACTAGTGAAGGCCATTGCAGCCCCACTAGTTAACTAGTGAGATGCCAAAACGCTCACTTGTTAACATGTAAAGGCCAAAATGCCCACTAGTTTACTAGTGAGGGTGTTGTGGGCCTTACTAGTTAACTAGTTGCATGCATATTTTGTTCACTAGTTAACTAGTTACACCTAAAAACACTAACAAGCTGACCGTTTTTGTCCACTAGTTAACTAGTTGAACAATTTAAGTCTCACTAGTTTGCATGTGTGGCAGTAAAGCAGCTCACTAGTTAACTAGTGCCTGAAACGATCATTATGCATATTCTAATGAGAGGGTGGGTAGAAGACTCCTATTGGGTATCATGTAAGAATCCCACCCAGATATGTAAATTGACTGTTCATAGCCTCGCGATCAGGTCCTGATGGGTGCCCCTAGTGGCTAAAGTGACAAACTGCTCTGCAACGGTTAAAGTAGGCTAACTGATACAGAAAGCATAGCCTGCAGTATGGCGAATGCCGTGTTAAGACATATTAGAAGATAATATTTAACATGTTATTCATATTAAATATATATATATATATATATATATATACATATATATATACATATATGTACATATATGTTTTTGTATATTGTTATTTTTATATTTATAAATGTTATATATATATATATATATATTTAAATATATAAAATGCAAAATATTTCAGCACATGACTTTCTCAGTACTTGATAGTTTTACAACATAACATAAAAGTATATGGCATTTGACATTTTAAATGTTTTAAGCACCCCCTGAACATGAGAAAATCCTCGTTATTGGATGCTGTAGCGCACATATGCCCTGGTTACTGGGGGAAAATAGGGAGTACCAATATGGCGGCTGGTGGCTTCAAAGCGACTCGTTCTAACAGCGGGCTATTAGCACTCCGGTGTATAATAGAGCTCAGTGGTCTAAACTAGCCTATTTTCAAATTATTACAAGCAAGGTGGGATGGTGATGGAGGAGACACACCCACACCCCTGCCAGGGCCACTATCACATAGGATTAACCTTCCTTGCCAGAAAATAAAAGTACAAACTAGCCTTTGCAGATAACTGGTGTTGGTTGGATGGTTGGTTGGCTATTTATTTATTTATTTATTTATGCAGCTCCAGTGCACTTAGACTGCATGGTCAGACAAGATTGTCAATAATCTGCAACTGCAAAAACATCTTAAATTAGCCAGGCTAATATTATTTTTAAGCAGTGATGACAGAATTGCCTGTATCGCTTGCGGTCAAAACGTAGTTATAGTAAAGTCCTGAACTACACATTGGCAATTCATGTACATTGAGAAATTTAGCATAAAATTAGCACATCATTGCTAGCCTAACTCCAAAGCCATTATTTATTCTGCAATGGGCCTGAAACGCGGGGGAAAAAGGCGCTTTTGAATGTTAACATAACAATAACGTACAGTATATTCATTAAAACACACTGAACATGCAGGAAATAAAGTCATTAGCCTACAGTATGTTATTTCACTTCAGATAAAACCAACTGCAAAGAACCCATTAGCCACCTTGTATTCAAATGAGCAAACCAATTTCATTATGTTCAAATATTCCGCCAGTGTAGTCATTATAAAATGCTACATTTTGTAGACGACAAATATAAAAAGTATTCATACCTGTTGGACCTAGACGTCTTCGTCTCCGAAAAATGCATCTTGTATTTCTCAACATGTTGTCCTCCTGTGATGATGATAACTCCCGCCTTGCAACCTCAAGTGCATTCCAACATTGACAAAACCCCTCTCGGAAGCTTCCTCCTCTGTTTGGCTCATAAGTTCAGTAGTAGATAAACGGTAGGCCTAATGTGAACAAATTTGTGTCGTCCGCACTTGACTAGGACGTTTTGATTTGTAAATGGAAAAACAGAAAAACGGAAGTAGTATCCGTTTTTCGTTTTGGTTTTCCGGAAAAAAAACGAATTGCCTGAAGATACACAGACCGCTAACACTGGTCTTACATGTGTAACTGTAGCACTAAATGGCGGTAGAACTGTGCACTTCCTGTGCATGATTTGAACACCGACAAATCAGAACCCTTGATAAAAGGGTGATTAAAAAAAGTATCACAAAAGTATCTCATATTCTGTCGAAATGTTTTTTAATAATAACAGGGAAACCCCATGCTTTACCAAGTGAGCTCTTGATCCACACAGGGATCAACGTTATATTGTTCTTTTGTTTATTGCTGCTAGGCAACCACAGACATAAATGCATCCATTTCAGTAGCACTTTTCTGATTAATAACCAAAAAACAAAAGATTGTACACATTAACTGCACATGGTTTCAAAAGTAATTAAAAGCTCAAAAAAAAAAAAAACATCATGCACTTCTAAGGAATTGAACCCTGGTCTCCCACATGATCTCCCGCTGCTTAACCACTTGAGCTAGTCTTGCCACATGGGCAAAGCTATCATCAATGTTCATGTTACTGAAACGTTTTGTTGCATACAAATGCCTCCAGTTTTATCGCGATTTTCAGACTAATAACTGAAAAACTAAAGATTTTACACATTAACTGAACGAAGATTACAGCAATACACCATAACTTTGTCACTAGACATGTTATCAAAACATATTTTTATGCTCAAACGATCTTAGTTTATACAGACCTCTCAACTTTTTGAGAGGTCTGTATAAAAGTTAAGAGTGAGATTATGCTTGTTTGGGGGCGGGGCTAATCAGACCCTGGAAGAGCGGTGGAGTCAACTCCATCTCATTTTTATCCCACCAGACAATGAAGTAGACATGTATTACTTTTGTTAAAAAGAGAAAGAGACATATTAATACTTTATTGTTCTGTTAATGGATTAAAACATAAAAAATACACAATTGTTCAAATAATACTAAATAAAATTAAGTAGTTTTAAGTTATTGACCGAATTATTACACTGTTACACATTCATCTATGGGTTTGTTTATCATTGTAGATCTATAACCTGATTGGTGATTTCATCAAGCCTTTATGGTCAACAGTTTCCCCTTAGCAGCAACACTGAAGCTCACAAAGGTTCCCGCTGCATCATTACGCACGATCCAGCTGCTGATGTCTCCCTCTTTTCAGCTCAATGCCCTTCTAGACTGTTACAGTTTATAACCATTATCATCACCTTTCACAGCGACAGGTTTCTCAGTCAGTCGCCACGCTGAACAGACGAATCTCTATTGCTCTTGTCAGTGCGCTCTGGTGAGGTGGGCGGATTTTACCCCGTTGGTGCGCTGCGTGCGACGGATAAACAGTGGGGAAAATACATAACTAAAGGCTGTAAGGGGCTCCTATAAAGGAAACGGGGGTACTGACAGATCTGAGATGAAGCCCCTGATGTTACAAGTTCTTTAAAATGACCCTTAAAGTGCGCACCTGAATTAAAGCGCAAGGCAGCACGCCCACCGAAGCGCCACTGATTCTATGTTGTTAAAAATACAAGAGCAACTCTCCTATTGACTTTAACTGGCACACGTTGCTACCGATGTGAGGGAATTAAACGTAGTGATTCACGTTTTGAATAGTGAACGGTGATAAAAGCACCTGCTCCGAGGGAAAAGGAAGGGGGGGGGGGTGAGCAAGCGCGGAGGCACAGAAATACGGTGCATGTAGTTAAAAAATGCAGAATTTATAAAAATGAAACTTATAAACAGACCAAGTGGCGTTTTAAACTGCATCTGGATAGCAGAACAGTTTTTATGATCCTGCGTGCAGCAAGCAAGCAGCTCCACCCCCTCCCCTCATGTGTACGCGGTACAGGACCGTACCAGCTCGCTTTCACCACTGTTAAGACTAAAATTATTCATAACTCTGATCACTCTTCCTGCTGCTCTGTTAACACGAACTGCAGCAGGAATTACAGATGGCCACAAGCTGTGAAAGAAGCCGAAACAGCTCAGCAGAAGGCGGAGTTTTCTCGTCCGCAGCTCAGATGGGCTTTGTGATTTTTATGCGTGAGAAATTCCATGTTTGCGTGTGAAATGCCATGTGTTGCGTGTGAGCGTGTGAAGTCAGTGAAATGCGTGTGTCACACGGTCAATGCGTGAGAGTTGAGAGCTATGTTTTATGGTTAGGAAGGTTAAAAAAGATAAATATCGGTTTAAAAGCTGGTTATTAATTTAATACTGTTTAGAAAGACTGATAAGTCCAAGTGTGTTAAAATAACACTATGGGTGTGTACACCATCATTTACAATGATTTGATTGTGAATATGCAGAAAATTAGAGTAAGAGTAGTAGATGAATATGAATATGATATTAACAGAATTATGTTTCTGCCCCATGTGTGTAGATTGGTTTTATTTTTCTGCTGGATCAGATATCGATCTGCAAGAATTCTGAACCTTCCACGGTTCAGTGGTGGGCCAAGCATCAGGAAACAGAGAACGGGATTCACACCACAAGACTACAGACAACTACCTACTTCTCTGATACAGATAAACGCGCTCACTAAAAAAAAGAAGACCCGCCCGGGTAGTAGAATAAACGGACAACCGTACAGACAGACCTACACCACTCATAACTAAGCTTTATCTTCTGATACAGGAAAAAAGGACACTTTTATTATTTTATTTTTGTTTATCAAAGAGCTCTATTTTGTTTTGGGTTTTTTCTAATTCCTTGCATTTCAAAGTAATATTTGTTAGGTGGAATAAATGATGATTGCTCAACTTCCACTCAGAGTCCAACTTTCTGAACCTAGAGAATGTGGTTTCTTCCTAACATTGAGGTTAAAAGTGCTATAGGTAGCTGTAAAGAGGCCATTAGGAGCTGCTCTGCCTTTCTTCCACTTCTACATTTGCGAGATAAATATTAGAAACCATGAAAGGTGAATGAAAAACATATTTCCTGGAGTTTCATGCAAGCAGGAAATAAATAAAAGGTGTAGAAGGACCAGTCCTGTCTTCCACTGTTTTGTGAATCTGTACTTCTTGTATTAACTTGTTCAGCTGGTTTTCGGGAGCACTGTGTTAGTAACATGGCTTTTCTGATGCTCTCCAGCAGCTTCTGGTTCTGTCTTTGATGGATTTATAGTGAATTTGTACCCATGATCAATGTTGCTGCAGCTGCCACATGTAAACATCTGCTGTAGCTGTCAGTCTTACAGATTGACTCACTATTGCTGTGTTGTAATTCGCTGCCTTTATTGAACTAAATACACGCTCTCTTTTTTTCTGTTCCGCTGTAAACAGGGAGAATTTTCACCTGTGGAGCAAATCTTTTTCCTTCTAGATTCAGACAGAGGGCTGATAATCCTCAACACTTACGTTCTCTGGGAGGACAAGTGTCCAGGTGAAGAAGCAGAAAATTCAGCTTTCATCCTGCTCCTGACTCTGGGTCCATGCCTTTTCTTATCTACAGTGCTCTTCCTGGCCTTCTCTTCCCCTGCTGGGCCATAATGATTTAAAATATGAGCCTGCTTCTGTTTTCTGAATTATCATTTTTAACATCATCATTGTTTAACAATCCAAGACAAGGGATCAGTCTGTATTTTTAACCACTAAGATCCTTTTAACTCAAGCCAGTTTTTCCTCCATTGTGTCCAGTTCTCAAAAGCTCCAGCTGCAACAGCTCAACTCTTTCTAGATCTATTTATCCATCAGAGACCAGATGTGATCTGGTCTCTGTTTTAAACAACTACCCCTGGTTTGGTGGCTGGAATTGGACAGACAGGGTTTCTACACTGTGAAGTCTTTATTAACTCAGATCCCAGAGCCATCAGAAATATTCGCACTGTTCTTCATAAAGCATCCAATCATCTCATCATAATGTGGGACAGCTGAGGCCCACTGAGCAGATGTGGTGGGAGCTTGGCATCACTCTGCTCCAAAGCTCCTCTGCACTAACAGATGGATCACTTCCTCGCTCTGTGTACGGCAGCCAGACCATATTTAAGACCACTTTTTCAGATCAGTTATCACTTACCCACATATAGTCAGCACACCGAGATTCCTCCATCTCTGACATGTGTCACATTTCTTCCTGCCGTACATAGCTCGCTACAGTCTCTCCAACTCATGCACAATGTTTTCCTGCTGCTACTCTGACTTCTGGGCTCGGCCTCGCTCCTCTCCATCAAGCAGATCCACATGTTGAATCCTCTGTGCTGATGGAGGTTCTTCATCTACAAAAACCTGATGATGAGTAGAAAAAGACAGAGGCTGAAGGGGGAGGAAAAATATTCCTTTTCCCCAAATACAATAACTATTTAAGGCACAAATCTGTGAAATCTGTCTATAAATTTCTTGCTTATTAAACTCAAACGGTGAGGCTGGTTCTTGCTTCCTGCGAGGATGTGTTCTGAATATTCTTCCAACTAACATCAGAGATCAGTCTAGTCTCGCTGTCGGACCCAGAGGATATTACTGTCAAACAAAGTGTTGTCATGTCAGTCCAAGAAGAGGCAAATGAAAACAGCAGAGCAGTTTTTAGTGGCAAAAGAAAAACTAAACTCCCATAAAATCCCTTGTGAACACTCTGCAGAACTGCATCAGAACTGGGTCTTTATTGAGGAACTGGGATAAAAGAACATGTTCCAAAAGCTTTCCACAGCACAGATCCCTCTTTGTTCATTTGCTGAATCACATCAAAACGTTTACTGTTCCTCAGAGTTGAGCTCAAACCTCTCAGCTTGGCTCAGACTGAGGAACACCTTATGTTGCTCTTCTCCAGGAATGATTCTGTTTCCTGAGGAATTTAAGCTCCTAAGAGCAAACTTTACAGCCTAAAGAAGAATGGCAGTAAGACCTGGATAAAGGGTGAGCAGGAGCCTGGTTAATCACAGCACAGACTCTTGCTTCTGCAGGAGTAGCTCAGACTCTGATTGGCTGATAGGTAGGAGCATCTCAGACTCTGACTGGCTGTCAGGGAGGATAAGCTCAGACTCTGATGGGCTGTCAGGAAGGAGCAGCTCAGACTCTCATTGGGTGTCAAGGAGGAGCTTCTCAGACACTCACTGGCTGTCAGGAAGGAGCAACTCAGACTCTAATAGGCTTTCAGGTCAGATCGACTGGAAAATCGAGAGCTTTGCCTTTTGACCCGCCCCCCAAGGCAGACGTCAGTGGAACCAAAACCCCAGATGCCCCAAGGGATCCCCACAGCAAAGGTGCCCAAGAGGGGCCAACCCAGGAAATCTGCCCTCCCCAACCAAGGGAAGAGGAGAGACGGTCCCAAGGAAACCTGCCACCAGCCACAATGCTGAAGCCCCGGGGAGCCACCGGGACAACCCGTGGATTCCACCGGCAGCCAGCTATGGTGGAGCGGATCCGGCCCCCTCCAGCGGGGCCCCGCCCGAGCCACGGGGCACCAGGCCCCGCGAAGCAGCCACCAGGAGGGAACCGGCACCCACCCAGGCACCCAGCCCCATACACCGACTACCAGAGATGCACCACGAGGCCAAGGCGCCAGCCAGCGTAGGGGGGCTGGACGGGTGGGTATGGGCTCCACACTTAGTGGAGACCTGAGATGTCATGGGAGAGGGGGCAGTACATACCCAACCTGACAAATAAACAAACAGAAAGCTACATACACAGTGACATTCACTCGTTCCCACCGTAGTGCCCCCACACGCAAACACTCCTACAAAAAATATAGGACACTTTACACACACTCCTACTTACCACACACACCCTCTATTCCCAGGTCCAAGGGCCGGCACCCCAAAGGGGTACCCAGCCCCCAGACCTGGTAAGTGAACCCTAAAATCAAGATGGGGGGGTCACCACAATAACCCGATGCTCCTGGTCAATGCTCCGGTCCTGACCCCCCATCCCGGCCCCAGACCAGACAAGGATGAAGAGATCGCCATGCATCGCAAAGACCATAAATGCTCATGTATTGTTTGACTACATTTAATGAGTCCCCGTTGTATTCAACCTGTCTATTTCCTCATTTAGACCAAGGTTGAGGTCACCCCCAATAAATAGAGAGCAATCCAGGTGTTTTGAAAGTGCATGGAAAAGTTTGTGGAAGAATAACGGGTCATCAACATTTGGCCTGTATATACTGACAATGACAAACCTTTGATTATGAATAGATATTTTTATTATTATGAATCTACCTTCAGATCTATAATTTTGTCTGATATTGTAAAACTAATGTTTTGTGGATTAAAATTGCTACTCCTCTTTGTGTAGAATTATAGCAGGCAGCTAACATATTAGGGAACTCAGGTGAGTTAAGATCGTTTTTAGAGTTGTAACTGATTTATGGGTTTCTTGCAATAAGACTTTAATCTTTTAAGCTGGTTAAAGATCTTTAACTTTTTTCTGTCTGGTGCCAGCTCCATGCACAGTCCATGTCACAAACCTTAAATACAACATAGGTGTGAGTGCAAAGTTGAAGCTGGAAAGTGCATGTCCCTATAGAAATAGATATACATAGACCCATTTGACATTATATAAAGTGCTTGTTTGATCCACAGGAAAAAAGCAGAGGAAAAAGATAAAGGAAGATAGAGAATGAAGAAATTGCAGAGTGAGAAAGGGTGAAAGAAAAAGAATTACAACCCAGCCGTGTTTAACAACCATACCATGTTCATGTGCTCTTGAGCTGTGCATACATTTAATTTATCACCGTGTCCCATTTTATTCTTTTTCAACAAGTGTCACATGCTCTAAATTCACCTGTTGTGCAGCTAATAAAGCCACGGAGTGATCTTCTGATCCCTGAACAGCTGACCATTAATATGAAGCTTATCTACAGCTACTGTAGCTCTAATGCCCTCAGCAATGTATTTCTTCCTGATTGGGAATAAAACTTGCCTTCGATCTAGGATTCCCTTTAGAAACTGGTCATTGACGCTGAAATCCGTTCCTCTCAGCTCTCTGCCCCGACTTTTGACCTGCTCTTTTTGTTTGTAATGCTCAAATTTAGCTACAATTGGCCGAGGTTGGGTTTTATTGGGCTTCTTTCCTCCAAGCAGGTGAATTTGATGGAAGGTGATATGCTTTACCTGTTCTGCCGGGAGTTTCAGCTTCTGCTGGAGTAGTGTTTCCTCGGGATCCTCTTCCTGCTGCTCCGGGATGCCGGCAAAGACGAGGTTCTCTCATACTTTGCGACTGAATGTCCAGAATGGATTCCTTCATCTTCCTATTTTCACCGGACAGCTGAATCATCCCCTGTGTCAGCTTCGTGACTTCCCCCCTCAGCGCTTCGTTCCTCCGAAGCTGCTCCTGGCTGTATTCCAGCGACTCTCTCAGGGCTAGAAATTCCTTGTGTAGAACTTCTACCAAGGCGAGGCTAGTTAGCTTTTTGTCGATGGATTTCAGGACATCGCTGTAGCTCCTGTCTGGATATAATGTGGAAGCAGCGCTGATTGAACTCAAACTGGAGCGTTTTGTTGACGGTGTGTTCGTGGATGTGGTACTTTTCGGCTTCCCCATTACAATGCTGTCGAAACACTTGTCCAGGTTGCTCTCAAGGCTGGTCAAGTTCTCCTCGCCCAGTTTGTTTTATCGTGAAATATGAGACAAGTGTTAATGTTTAAACCTTACTTTGTTTAATTTTTAATTATTGGCTTGTTCTTACTTGAGCGGGCTAGATTACAACTACATGTATACTGCCATTTTACTTACGGACAGCTCTCGCAAGATCTCCGCCGTTCATCCCCCTCTCAGCTGTTCTGGTTGAATGGCTGAGGGGGAGATGATGGCTCAAAGAGCCAGCTTCTTCAGCTGAGGATCAGAATGCCAAGGTCCCTGCCCTCGGCTGCCACCCATCACACAATGCACCCAACCCTATCCCTATCAGACAGGTGCTGAGCACATTGGAAGGGGGACCCATGTCTCCTCTTCGGGCTGTGCCCGGCCAGATTCCATGGGTAAAAGCCCGGCCACCAGCGTGCCCCACCTCCAGGCCTGGCTCCAGAGTAGGACCCCAGTGACCTGCGTTCGGGTGAGGAAACATTGCATCCATTTGTTTCTTTCATCATGAGGGGTCTTTGGGCTGCTCTTTGTCTGGTCCTCTCACCTAGGACCTGTCTGCCTTGGGTGACCCTACTAGGGGCATGAAGCCCCTGACAGCATAGCTCCTAGGGTGATTGAGGCCCTTAAACCCCTTCTCCACGATAAGGTGGCAGCCCAGGGGAGGGGGCTGCCACCTCACGAAATGTAAGTGTTAATTTAGTGTTAATATTATCGATCATTTTCAGCTTACTGTTTTGTAACAGCCAAAGACTGTATCTAAAGGAAAAGACCTCTCATAGGAATGTAGGCTATTTAGCAACGTTAGCAATACTGTTGCCTATCTGTGCTGTCAGGATAAAACATTTACTTTCTATATAAATGTATAATCACTGACATCTTCCAAAACGTTGTTTGTTATAGCTTTTTAGATATATATATATATTTTTTTTCCAGTGTCCTGTCTAGCAATGTGGCAATAAGAATTGATGTCTTAATGCCAAATAGAACTCAACAGATTTTGCTTTCACAAGTGGAGCAAACAGCTTTCGCCATTGTGCTCCGCTTGATTTGTGCATGTAAATAGCTTTATTGTGATTCCTGCAGGGAGAATTTAAAATTATATGGACACTACAATGGGAAAGTAGGAGAGTAAAGGAAGAACAAGAAGAGAAAAAAAGAAAGAGAAGAGGTGAAAGAAAGAAGAGATAAAAGGGAGAGAATGATAAAACGTCCTCTGTCTGCTCCATCACCTGGAAAGAGACGCAAAAAGAACAGCACAACCAACAGACATAAAGCAACAAATACAATCGAGTAACACCTTGATGCCATTGCTAAATCATATGTATTATTTTTTAAGCTGACATGTGTAATGTGATACCTGAAAAAAGAAAGTGAAAGAAAATAAAAAATAAATTACAGGCTTTCTGTATATAAGTGAACACTTAATACCTGGAACCCTGCACCTGTGGGAGTTTGTGAGAGTGCACTAGTTTAGGTGAAAATTATCCAAAAGGAAATAGCTCGATAGTGGTTTTTAGATATTAATTTAAATGCTAAATATGTAACCATTTCCATTTGCTAATGTGGTTAAAAATGTTGCTCTTTACTTTCTTGTTGTTTCCATCTTTCTCAGCACAGTCATCAAGGGGATGTTACTGCAGTGTTCCTTGTAGTTCCAACAACAAACAAAACAGTCTGTATTTGAATTTCCATGATTTTCCCGTGGACGCAGAAATATGTGCCCGTTGTGAGACAGCATCCACCCTCACACTATATTCAGAAACCTTTTGAAACTATAAAAATTACACCACCGTTAAAGGTCTGATTGGCATCGTTCCATGTGGGATAATCATTTCTGCACCCAAGCTGTACACAGTCTCCCAGACATAGAAATTACTCAGAAATCACAGATGTTACAATTACTTCAGCCCGGAGATAGAGTAATGGTTGACAAAGGTTTCCAGAATGAGAAGATTCTGTTAGAAGTTGGGACAACACTTATCATTTCTCCACTGAAGAAAAACACTGAGCTCAGCATGGAGGACACGCAGAAGACCCAGGCTATTGCTCATCTGAGGATTTTAGTAGAGAGGGCCATATGCTAGGGCTGGACGATATAGAAAAAAAGCATAGAAATTAGATTGATCGATATTGATAATTATCAAAGTTCAAAATATATGTTTTAAGTGCAGCCCTGGCCATTTTATGCTATTGCTTAGCAACTTCTTATTTGATACAGAGCATACAAACACTGAATTCAAACTCAACTTATTATTCAACCAACTTTTTACCAAAACTGCAAGTTTAAAAAAAAAGAGAAGAACACGTGCTCTCTGAACTCTTTGAAGCGGGCGGAGCATTCCTGCGTCTAGGTTTGTGATTGGTTATTCTATTGAACTTTTTATTGACCCTTTTTTTTATCATCGATATACGTCTATGGATCGATATATATTGTTATTCAATTATTGTTCAGCCCTACCATATGCAGGGTGAAAGAGTACCATATCTGGGATGGGCTTGTTCCTCTTTCTATGGTAGGTTCAGTCAATCAGTTGTGGGTCATCTGCTGCATAATGTCAAACTATGTGAAGCAACCATTCAAACCCAATTTCCTCTTAATCAACTCTGACCAGTAATCAGCAGGTCAAATGCTATTTTTTTAACCTGTTCTTTAATTCAAGTTTTGTTCCCTGTTCAGTAAAAATCAGGTTTACTGGAGAAATCTGGTAATCTTTTGGTTTTCTGTCAGATTCAAAAGTACAGTTTCTATCGAGGAATGGGCAGCACATAATTTGAGCTGGTCCTCTTGCACTGATCAGAAGAAGGCCAAGCAGAGACTGGACTTCCTGTAAAAACTCAAGAAGTCCAACCTTCCACAGGAGCTGCTGGTCATCTTCCTTGCTCCCATCATTCAGTCTGTCCTGCATTCGTCCATCACTGAGTGGTTTGACTCTTCTACAAAACAGGACCAGTCCAGATTACAGCTAACAATGAGGTCTGCAGAGAAGATCATCATGGCTGACCTTCCCTCCATCTTGGACTTCTACAGATCTAGGGTCAGGAAATGGCAGCTAACATCTCTGCAGACACCACATATCCTGCGCAAAAACTGTTTAGACTTTTACCTCCAGGTCGGTGCTGCAGATAAACAGTGTTCTCTGATGAACACTAGAAAGTCAGGGTACCCAGCTTGATACCATGCTTATTTGCATCAATCTAACTGTCTCCTTGTTATGTTGAAAATATTTTGTATTTACAAGAAAAAATATTTCTATTTAACATCTTTTTGTATATTGTTCTTAAAATGTCTTCATTGAGAGTGAACCTGGAGAGAGTGAAGTAGAACCAAAAGTGGAACCAAAGTCAAATTCAGTGTTTTATGAAGCAACTTGATGATTAAACCTGATTCTGATTCGTTTTAAAAAAAGGAATCATTTGGTCAGACCTAAAAAAAACACATAAATCTACATCAGTCAGCGTGTTCTAAAGGATTCTACAGAAATGAGACTGTTACCTGCATCACCAGCTTTATTAGCATTTGCTTTGAAAGTATGTACTATTGTATTAGTTCCCAGGTTCCTTTTCTTTATTTTATCAAGCCTACTAAGATGGTGCATTTATGTATTTTCTGTTGTTTCCTGCTTCCACACTGCACCCGCTTTATCAGAGAGCAACTTCCAAACATCAGGGACTCCTTTCTGGTCAGTGTCTTTCACTCTTTATTGAACCGAGAAGCTTCTCTGAAATCCTGTCAGAGGTGCAGCACATCCATCCATTCATGACCCGTAGAGGTCCAGGGCCAGTAAAAGGGCAGCTATCCACCCAATTCACAACGGTAGGCACATAGTGGAAATACAATTTTTTATGAAGCCAACTCATGGAATAACACAATTTAGGAATAGGGATGGAAAACAGACGATGCAACAAAGAAAAAACAAAAACCCGGAACCTAAACACAACTGGGAATCAACGGAAATTGCTTACAACACAGGTAAGTGGAATTAACTAATTAACACAAACATCCAAGTATCATGACAGTTTGTACTAAAAAAACTTGGCAAAAAAGTTGATTATGATGTAATTTTATATGTGGTTATGAGGCACCACCTATTGGTGAAAAGGAAGGAAGAGCTAAAGCATGGCAAATAGAACAGTGGTTAAAGGGGACATAAGTGAAAACCACTTTAGCCCTTAAATACATTTAAGTTGTGTACTTGGAGTCTGTAGAAGTGCAGAAAAGTTTAATTTAGTCTCTCCAGGAGCTGCGTAGATATCTTCAAATTCTTTTTGGGTAATTTTTCCAAGCCATGCAGTTTTTCTATTCTCCATTATGTTTTTTTTAACAATTACATACCAGTATCTTCTGCAGAACTGCTAAACAATGTCCATCCCTTTTCTGACAAGCCTATCCCTTGTGGGGTCACGAGGGGTGCTGGTGCCTATCTCCAGCTGTCAATGGGCGAGAGGCGGGGTACACCCTGGACAGGTCGCCAGTCTATCGCAGGTCATTGACTTCCAGTTCACCATATTAACTATTTTTATTTTTCAGAGCGATTTTACACTCCAAGCTGAAAATGATCAGTTGTTTGTTACATGGTCCCCCAACATACAATAGAAATGGCCGAACGGGAGGGAGAGGAAAGCTCTGCGAACTGGAGGGGGTTGGGGTGTGAAGTGCACCACTTGGATTTAAAGAGACAGCACCAAAACAAGTTGCTCACAAATGCAGCTCAGAACTTGGGGTAGAAAGGGGGAATGTGGGAGTAACTTCCTCAAGAAGTCCGGACTTTGTGAGGAAACTTAGGTTCTTCAGGGTTTGCAGCCAGATGCTGCTGGTCTTCTGTGGAGAGTATGACCTCCTCTGCTATCATCTGTTGAGCTAGCAGCATCAGAGCAGTTGACCTGAAGAAGCTCAACAAGCTGATAAAGAAGGCCAACTCTGTTCTGGGGGCGATTCTAGAACCTCTGGAGATGACTGCGCAGAGAAGGATTCTCCATAAAATGATGAACATTATGGACAACCCTGAGCATCCTCTTCATCAGACTGTTTTATGATAACAGTGTCTTCAGACAGAGGCTTCTCCAGAACCCTGTAAGACAGACTGCTACAGGAGATCCTTCCTGCCTGCAGCCATCAGCAGCTACAACAACTGGTTGAAGAAAGCCCATAACATAAGTAACATCAGACCTTAGTTTCACATTGGGATTAATAAAGTATTTTTGAACTGAATTTAATAAACACCACAACTGAATGATGTCAGGGTGAAAAGAAAGGCATTAAACGGCTTGTATAATGCTTTAACTAGTCTTGACAACCTCCAAAGCACTTTACACTACAGTTTTAGTCATTCACCCCCTGACAGTGGTGAGCTATGTTAGTAGCTGACAGAGGCGAGGCTTCCACACAATGGCACAACTGAGGCCTCTGACCACTGCCAGCAGGTAATGCAGGTGAAGTGTCTTGCCCAAGGACACCATGACAGAGACAGTCAGAGCAGGGGATTGAACCGGCAACCCACCAATTGCAAGACGAACCCCCTAACCTCTGTGCCAACGTCATCCCGTATGTCCTCTTTAATGGTGTGGCTTCTGAGAAAACCAGTTTAAAAATTTAGCTAGACTTTAGCTAGAGATTTTACATTGTTTTATGTTACTTCCTTGTATTTTAGGACCACACAGTCACATCCAATTCTAAGCTTCAGTTTTGTGTCCTGACCAGTTTTGTGTCAAACTGTCAGTCAGCTTCCTTTTAATTGAGTTCCTCCATTAAACAGTGAAGGCCTCATGGGTGCAAGTCTAAAATAAAGCTAAAACGCAGCTCACAACTGAAAAAGCCAAGATTGAAAGATTCAGATTATCTGCACGGCGCCTCAGAGGAAATGTAAAACTGTTTTTAAGCACTTAAGTACTTCTAAGATACTCCCTGAGGAGCATCAGTGTCACCTGCTGGATGGCAAGCTGTAATTCTAACTTTGATCAAAACATTTTCCCCATTTAAGACCACCAGTTCTTAAACAGAAAACTGATGGAGGTCAATTATATAAAGTGCATTTACTCCAAACAGCTGGATTATAGTTCCTGTAGTTTTGTAGCCTTCAAGTAAATACAATTTTCAGCTTCTTTTTTTTATTCTGGAAAACTATTTCCCTGACTTGCCTTAAACTGTATCAGAAAACATCTGAAGTCTAATGATGGTAATGTGTTTTATAAACGATTGGATTACTGTGATCTGTTCAGGATCTGAGGAGACCAGTATCCTCTGTGACTTTTGGACACAGTCCTCCTGAAACTGGTTTTCTTTGCCTTAACCCTTATGTGGTGTTTGGGTCTATGGGACCCGTCTTAATTTTTTACTGAAAGAAAAATTATACAATGGATGAATTTTTCAAACTCATATTCACTGGCCTTAGCTCATTTTCTGTGAAGAACATATATCAGAAAACGATTTTAATGACTACACGCCGTACACACCCCCTACACATTTCTATTACATATAAGATGTCTGGGTCCACTGGACCCGGGGCTAATTGAAGTGTGGAAACTGATGTTCTGTGTACACAACACTTTTTCCTCCTCCTGTCTGGGCACATTCGACTCTCTGTTTTGCGGTAATCTTTAGTTTCTCATACTCTTTCTGCCACAAATGAGGAGTAGATAGAGTATAAATATAGCTTTGCCAGTGTGGTTTCTCATAACAACCGATCAAGGTGGCCAAAAGATACTATGCGCAGAGGGCCGTGGAATTGATTTTGGAAGAGAGAGAAGTTTTTGATGATAATGTAGAGGGAAAGGATTTCAAAAGAAGAGGTTTCAGAATTTGAGGATCCCATTTCTGAAAATTCAGAGTCTGACAGTGACTCTGAAGCAGGATGAGATTGAGCATCAGCCAGTTCCAAAACGAAGACAAGTCACCAGACCAGGCCATCAGCAGCCAGCCACAGGGCCAAGAACAAGAAAGAACAAGAACAAGACAGTCAGCATGGAGCAAATGAGGAAGAAGTCAAAAATTTTGAAATTGAATGGCCTCACCCAAGAAAAGAGCCACCCCGCAGGCTACCAATGTGATAAGGATGCAACCAGGACCAACACAAAAGGTAGTTACTCACACACAGGACATGAAGTCTTCTTTTCAGCTTTTCATCCCAGATTCCATCCAGAAAATTATTCTTGACAGCACCAATTTAGAAGGAAGTGTTTTTGAAGAGAGGTGGAAGGAAATAACCTGACAACAGCCAGATGCATGTCTCGCTCCGCCTAGCTCCACTCACATCCATCTGGGACTGATCCATAGGAATGGCCTTTTTTGAAGGCTGGGCCTTATCAAAAATCCTTGCATATGATTGGATAAGCCACTTGTCTGTCATCTTTATCGACGTGCTATTTCAACCACTCA
The DNA here is from genome assembly GCA_037039145.1 of Fundulus diaphanus. Lineage (NCBI taxonomy): Eukaryota > Metazoa > Chordata > Actinopteri > Cyprinodontiformes > Fundulidae > Fundulus > Fundulus diaphanus. Next base: position 38,486,425 of record CM073137.1, read on the forward strand.
CACCGAAGCTAACCCGTGACGCTGATGAGAGTGACGCAGGAAAAAAAAAACTTTTTTTTTTATGTGTTTGCGGCTCTAGTGGCACGCGTTTTATTGACAGTGAGCTGACAGGAAGAGGGGGGAAGACAGGCGGCAAAGCGCCGCGGGTCGGAGTCGATCCCGGGCCGACCGCGTTGAGGACTAAAGGCCTCCTAATATGGTTAGCGATAACTGCTAACCACTCCGGGGCGCGTCCGTGTCCGCAGCGGACGCGCCCCGGAAAACAAAACTTGCCAAATCCGGTCGGGAGAAGGGCGAAAACATGGTTTCCACCAACAAAAGCCTTCAGAGCCGTTCTCTGATGTTCTTTTAATGAAACAATATTAGGTAGATTGGACAACACAGAAGAAATAGCAGCATCAATGTTAAAGCTTGCTTCCTCGATGAGCCGCCATTGCTATCAAAACAGTCTCACGTCATGGTCGCGTCTCCACTACGTCACATCTATGAAATTCCAGCCCTGCGTCCTGATTGGCCAGACCATAAAATTGGTTGGAGAAATCACTTTCTATCGGCGGTGTCCCAGATGTATGTGAGTGGAGCTAGGCGGAGCGAGACATGCATCTGGCTGTTGTCAGGTTAGGAAGGAAATGGGCCAAACCCATTTATATGCCTATTTCGGGGTTCTTATCCTTGCTGGAGTTTTCAGGTCGAAAGTCAAGCCTTCCAAGTTTGCATACGCGGGTGACACAACCCTGGTATCCTATGTCCCAAATGAGGACGATTAAGGAGGAGAATGCTGGTGCCCTATCCACCCAACCTACAGAACCAGAATCTGCAGAGCCTGAAGTAAGTGTGTGATGCTGTTCCAGTACATGTTTGGCAACAAGAAGAAGCAGTGTGAAGTCTGGAAGATGGACAGAAAAAAACAATATAGATGCATCAAGTGCAAAAAGTCTATCTGTTAGAAGAAATGTGAATAATCATTTTCTTTTTATCTTTTCATTAAGGACTGTTCTGTTTTAACTTCTCACAGGAGAAACAGATGTATCTCCTAGACAAGGAGTCTCTTGCTATATATGTTAATCTTATACCTCTTTGTGTACCAACCCCATGTGGTAAACCCCCCCCTTATCTTTTACACCCATGTTGTGAATTCCTGACTCCTCCTGCCCTTTCTTTGATGTCTGATAATAAAGGCAAAGAGATAGAAGGTAGCCAGCGCAGATGGGGCCGAGACTGTGATGAAAACAGCCTCACGTCCCTGGCCTTGCTGCCCTCTGTCTCTTTGAGAAGAGTCTAAAACTTGTTTGTGTTGACTTTCTTTCCAGAATAAAGGGGTTATTAAACTTAACTCTATCAATATCTGCAACACACACAGTAAAACCCTGCCCCTCATGTGTTGTACAGGTCATTGGCTAAAGGTCATAGGGCTGATGCGTTGTCTTGACTGATAGGTTTACTCTGTGTTCTTATAGCTTGTGTTGTGCACCTGAATGGTTTAAATTTCTGAGTTCAAAGAACTAAAAGTCAATAGTTTTGGGAAAAAACTTGCTTCACATGTAAATTTGTTTCCACTGATTTTATTATAATTAATTAGCTTTATTATGTTTTAAATAGCCAAATATTTTGTTTATACAACTTGAAATTTGGATGAAGTAACATCTGTTGAGTATTTTTACATAAAAGTGTTTGTGAGGCATTAAAAAGCACAAAATGCAACGGGTCCACCAGACCTACAAACATTGGCTGAGTAACAACAGTATGAACACCAAAATGTGACACCTGGAAAACTACAAATAGACTAAAAACAAGTCAGAACTGATCACTTGGTGTGAAAGTTATAAGGAACAGACGATTGAACAGCAGCATGTTTATTGATTATTGGTGTTCAACCTTATGCTTATTTTATTTGGACAGGTATAGAATCTGTTTATGCAGACTACATCACCTGTTTGTTGTCTTTAGTCGTTCTGATTTTCTGCCTTGGTTTCTCTAAAGAAGAACCAAGACTAGAAATCTAACCTTTTGCAAACACTATTAAACTAAACTCGGCTGAATTGAAGTAGAATAAAAACTGGATTGAACTGAACTAAACTGGTGCGGCAATAAGTCAACTAGAGTAATTAAATTGTCTTGATAAAAAGATAAACTCTTCCAAATATTGGCAGCTGCTAAGATTTAGCATTAAGATCAGCTATTTGCTGACCTTAGAATAAAATGTATTATACCAAAATTAAACCCTTCAAACTGATGACATCACTGCATTTTAATAAACTGAGTAATGTGAACTGAAACAGTTTCAACTTTTAATAATCAGCAGCCCATTATACTGGCTGCTGTTGATGCAGGTCACAGAGCTTCTTCCGAAAGCATACGCAAGACATCTTCCGCAAGAAAGCATCTCTGCTCACTTCTCCTTGTTCATTTCTTTCACCTAATCATCTCCCATTCAAATCACTATCCCGTCACACTGCCTTATGAGCATACAGACGCTCTGACCTCGGCATTTTTGGGGGGGAACATCCCTGTTCTCATACATCTACTTATGCATATTAAGTATATTCAGCATTAATGTTCCTGCCGAGGTCTGAGCGCCAAAGACTTAAAATATTGTGTCAATAAAATCCTTCTAATTGCCATTTCTTTCTCTGAGTTTTTCAGATTGAAATGAAGCTGAAGCGCAAGTTCAATTGAAGAAACTCATCGCCTGCCTCCATTCAATCAGAGTCCGATCCGCCTCTGATGTGAGCCAATCAGCTACGAACCGCACCTCCATGAAGCCAATCAGCATCCCGCACTCATCTTAAAAGCAACTTCAAATCCACGTCTCAGCCTGCTAACCAGCAAGCGCAAATGGATTGCATGTCGGATTTTGAATTATGCCTCTGGAGGAGAACATGATAAAGCTCCAACGAATCATGTTAACCATGGAGTCTTTATTTTCTGGACACAGAGCAGAGCAGATTAACAGTCAAATACAGACCGTGTTTATCATTTTGCACTACCACAGCCCCTGGTCCTGATTGTACTGTATGTGTTCACACAAACAGTGAATATTTAATATTTCATCCTCAGAACCTGGGAAATCAGGTTCACCTTCTTTTCTCAGACCAATGCTGTATACATTACAGTCTCTTACTGTGGTGCTGAAGTAAAAGCCCATCTGTGTATAACAGCCAAAGGCTTCATAACCAGATGTAAGCAGGAGCACAAGCAAATTAAATCAAGGGGTTATGGAGGAATGCTGGATAGCTCTGAACGGAGACAGTTACCTTCTAGACACTTTTGGACCTTCTGAACCTTCCTATCATATGCCAGATGAAGCGGTTTAGAGAGCTGGCTGAAGCTGCACACATAAACAGAAGGTGGAGAAAGCTGCAACAAAGGCTTCCCCTCATTATCTTTTTCATGAGACTCTACAGTTGAATCCCTGCGTGGGAAAGAAAAACAAACAAAACTCAAAACTGTCAGTTGTTTAGTATGAGATCATAAAACCTAAAAATGTTTGAGAAAGCAGATTCCATTTAAAATACAGAAAAGACAGCGTTGCCTTTGATCTAAATAATATTGAAATGTGTTTAAAAAGTGAAAGCCTGAACAAACATCACCTTTGTTTGGGGTGAATTTAGACCAGAGATACAAGCTACAAAAGGTCCACTGATGTTTTTTTTTCCTGGGTTGATGAAGAGCAACGACTAAAAGATCTGAAATAACCAAAAAACATCCACAGTGTGTCAGAGGATGGAGGGGAGTGTATTTGTGTTGCAGTATTCATCCAGTTCATACCTGAGGTTCAGGATAAATCCCACACTAAAAGCAGACCAGAAGATCTGATGAAATAATACGGAACATTCTCCGTCTCACCGAAGCTAAAAACATATTAACTCCTGCCTACAACTTTGAGCGCAGACAAGATAAAATCCCTTTGTGAGACTGTTGACAGCCTGTCTGAGACAGATAATAATGAGAGTTCCAGCCAGCTCTTCATTTGACAAACCTGATGTCATAGCCTGCTTTGAAATGTGATGCCACTAAGGTGGTGTTCCATTGAAGCGGCTCCTCAAACACATGCTCTGCCTCCTGTGGGGACTTGGAACCAATCTTCTCCACAAAGTCCAGGATTTCCTTCAACAAGGACTCATTCAGTGGAGTGGACTCCAGTTTGGCCGTGCTGGAGCTGGAGGTGGTCCACTGGGCCGCCCTGGTCAGTGTTAGTCCCATAGCGCCTCCTGGGAAGTTCAGAAACAGAACAAACTGGAGTAAAAACTCTACAGTGGATCACTTCAGTTCAGTATCGGAGTAAACAACTGATTCCTGAGCAAAAGATCAGGCTGAGAAGCTGCTACCTGAGGACTTTCACAATAAAATACAGCGTGACATTAAATAAATATTAGGGGGAGTTGTCTCCTAGTTTTGACAACATCGTGTTACATCATGTTCTCTTTAGCAGCTGAACATTGTGAGTTTGTAAAATGAACTAAAATAAGCGTCTGTGAGCTGCAGTGAGGACCGTTAGAACAGCTAGCAGCAACACACTCGCTATGCTAGCTGAACGTTTCTACACAGAAAGCAGCTGAAACTAAACTATCGCTGAGCAACAAACTCAGTTCTTCAGCTGGAGGCAGTCTGAACACAACAAAGGCTGCAAACTATTCATATCCCACCTATAAAAGGGGTTAATTTCATTAAAATGATACAATTGTCATGAATCAGAAACAGAGGACTCTGAATTCAGCCAGACAAACAAAGGTTGTAATAAAAAGGTGATTTATTAACAGACCAAAAAACTCAAACAGTCCACAGCCAACAACCTAAAATAAACTGGTCAGAAGTCAGGCTGGTCTAATAAAACAAAGTGAGCAGAACAGGTCAAATAATTAAGGCAAAAACTAACAGGATCAGGTAGGTAGTGATGTTACGTCATGTGCCGAGGCTTCGAGGCGTGTGTCGAGTAATTGAGGGGGCGTTTCCGTGAAGCGCGTATCGAGGCTTGCTTCATTTAGGGGAGGAGCCGAAAACGATGACGTCCGAAGCCTTGCTGGCCAGCTGTACCATGTGACTGCTTCGGGAAGTGGTTCAGATGTTGGCGCGGCTTCGACAGCTTTAAAAACCCCACAGGCTCCATTCAAAATGTGGGTTGTTGTAGGCGAGTTGCGGTCAGTTGTGAGAGTGTATAGAGTTTGGATAGTAGAGTTTGGATAGTTTGGATAGCAGAGTTTGGATAGTGGTTATTTAGTTGGAGACAGTTAGTTTGGTGTTTAGAGAGTTTAGGAGAGAGATAGATAGACAGGAGATTTAGGAGTGCGCGGACAGGATAGGAGTAGGATGGAGGCGGCGAGAAAGAGGAGGATGTCCCCTATGTGGGAACATTTTGATTTGATAAGCCCTAACAAGGTAAGGTGAACTGAACATTTGCAGATGCATTAGGTTTGCTTATGAGGAACTGTATTTTTCACTGTTTCTTATTTTCTGTAAAGGTGAGGTGTTTATTGTGCTCTAAGGAGTTGGGGTACAATAATAACACCTCATCCATGCTAAGGCACTACCGTGCCTTGCATGAGAATAGGGAGGAAACTGAAGCTTCACCCAGCCAAGGTATTTCATTACAATATTACAGACACACTATCACATTTTGTGCATGCTGTACCCCAATCTGTACAAACTTGCACTTATTTATTTATGCACCCCGGCATCATCTGTGCCATGTGAGCGTGTCTTTTCAAAGGCTGGAGAAGTAGTTTCAAAAGAGAGAAATCATTTGAAACCAAAAACTGTGGAGAAATTGTTGTTTCTTAATAAAAATGCATGAAATCATCCAAGTTACACAAGCATTAGCGTATTCATTACCCCCTCCCTAGTTCCATAAGCACTTTCATTGTCCTCTGCCTGATTAAGCCCATTCCATATTTTTAGAGTCACAGAAAAACATTATTACACAACATGCCACATCACATGACACTACTATGGGAATAATTACACACAGAATACATTCAAACAATATTTTATTATACACGTGTATACAAAAAGTATGTAGACAAATGATTTCATCCTACACCTTTTGTGAAGTCATCCCCAAGAGCCATAATAGAAAAAAATCAATGCATCACACATGTTAAGATACAGCTGGCTGTGATTATACACCTCACCAGTAGGTGGTGTCGTGTGCACATGAAGCATCAAGAAATTAACCCTTTCTTGAACCAATTGGCTCAAGTGGTTCAATGCCTCATGAGGCTTCATCTCACCATCACTACAGGTAGGGTTTCAGGCAGACAGGCAAAACAGAAAACTGGCAGGATCTGACTTACCCCAGGCAGGAAAAAACACACACACACAATGATCGGGCAGAGTGCAAGGGACAGAAGCAGGAATAAGTAGGGGAGTGAGCAGGTGAATGGAATGAAACTAATTAGACTAGGAGGAGCTGATCAGGGAAGTGGCTGGAGGTGGAACTGAACTACTGACATGTGAAAACAGGTTAAACTAAAAAACAGTTCAAGAACCAATCTAGAACACACAATAAATGATAAGGCCCAACCTAAGATGGAACCAAGACTGAAACAGGACACAAGCTAAATTAGAAAAGAACCCAAAAACAGAAACTAAACTAAGGCAGGAACTCAAACTATGACAACAATACCGTATTTAAGAAGTTGCTTCTGTAGAATATTCACTAGGTGGTAATTATCAGCGGTGAGTTGGTTACCATGGAAACCAATGGTCAGGTTAGGTGTGCCGTTGTTATGTTACAGTCAACAACAACAAAAACCAAAATGGGCTAAACTCCCTCTTCTCTATGTTTAAGATTAATCAAATAAGGACCAAGACCAGGGGTCCGTTCTTCGTACGTTGCTTAAAACATCCAAGATCAAATGAGACATCCGAGATGACTTCATCCGGCTAATTATGATCCGGCTAATTGGGTTCTTCGAACACACCTGTTGTTTATGATTAGTATCACTGTATTGAGTTATCTGAGATAACTGCGCGTTCATGCGTTTGTTTAAAAGGGGAAATGTGTCGATAGTAGAAACAATGATCAGCAACGCTGCTATTGGCTGTTCAGCATGGCCAAAGAACGCCCACAGTTTTTCTCCCAATCAGAACACGAGCTTTTAATGGAAGGTTATGCCGAATTTGAGTCATTAATTAAAACAACAGGGAACACCTCAAAGTCTGCTAAAGCCAGGAGAGAGGGCTGGCAAAAAGCAGCAGACAAATTACATGCATAAGGGCTGTCCATGTTAGATGTTTCTATCACTTTCTACAGTATGTATTTTTGCTTTTTAATAATTTCATATTTACTTTGTTCTTTTATGTCAGAGCCTCCACGGGAGCCACTAGAACATGGGGAAAAAAAGTGAAGTACAAGAATATTCTACAAAATGGTAGCCTTTAATTATACTGTATTTTAAAAAGCAACTTCTTCCTCTTTTTTAAAAGCCACTGTTAAATGAGGTGTTTGTCTGTTTATAACAGCCACCAAGAAAAAGGCTGAAAAAAACGGGTTCTTTTTACTTTTGTTGCATGAGGCATGTTTCACCCTTTTTTCCCCAAAATGACACAGGGTGCCATCCGTTCGTTATATAAACGGCATCTTCAACAAAAAAATTGTATTTTGTCCGGAAAAAACACAAATCAAGAGGAGAAATTTAACTGCACAACTTGAAAAAGAGAAGAATTGCACTAGAGATCGAGTTGCTTCAAAAGGACCTTCAGAGTAAGTTCTAATACACCATTTGACAGTAGTATTGCTGACTTTACATAACTCTCTTATTGAAGGCAAAAGATGGCTTGCTGGCTTTTCTTTATAAAGAATTGTTTAAATAAAAAGACAGGAACTAAGCATTATTTGTTTAGTCTTTTATTAAACATTAAAAAATGGTGTTCCACAATTCTGTCCCGTCCTCTGCCACTAGATGGTCCAAGTGCACTGGCTGGATATCCCTATCTCCTCCGTTTATACAGCTGCGATCTAATCCTGTTTACATGAAATAAGCCTGCTCGCGAGCAGGTTTAAGTTTACGCACATGTTGCTATGACGGTAAGTCCGGAATGAGTTTCGAAGAACCAAACGATCCAAGATCATGCCAAATCGTGAACAATCAAATCCAGCTAACTGAGTTAGCGACGTACGAAGAACGGACCCCAGATGTGACCGGCCTGCTATACAGTAAACAGAACATCTGTTTGTAATGCAACACACTGGCTAGACAAGTTATTGATATTACTAATAGAATCATTACAACCTTTATCGTTTTTTTCTAAAATTAGACAGACAGAAAACACAAAAAGTTACAAATAAAAGCTAACAAAGTGTTATAATAAAAAAGAGGCCCTTTCAGCAATTCTGGTCTATCTTAATGACGTCTCCAAAGGAGCCAAGTTCAGAATTGTCTCCGATGCAGCCCTGATTTAATGAAGCCAATCAAGCAGGAGACCATCAGCAGATATCCGTGTTGTAGAGCAAAAAAACCTGAAACATGTGGCAACTAGCTTCTTTATAAGATGTGCCTGAAATACTATGACAATATATGTTAAAAAACAGAAATACAATAATTTATTTTTTATTTTTAAATACTGTCTTAATATTAGAATCCCTGTATGTTTTCCTTTTAGATCATCCACCTCAGCTCATATTTGAGAGCCTGTTTCCTCTGTGACTCCTGGTTTGGCTCTGTGTGCAGACAAACACTGAAGATTGAAAAAAAAATCTGTTTGTATTCACATTCACTGTTTGGACCCACAAGTTCACTCATTTCAGAATAATTCAACACAGGCTGGAAGGCTTTGTTCAAAAATGAAAATAGAAGTTCTTCTGCAGGTCTTTCCTTTCAGAGTCCTCTATCCAGGAAGCAGGTTTTCCACAACTTTCTTCAATTTTTGAATTATGAGAACCCGGGCTGAGGTGTTCTTTATTTAAGGCAGTGAATCAGGTAATAATCATCTTAATTGCTGATATGCAGCAGAAACAAGGAGACATCTTCAGTCTCCATACAGCAGCAATCTTTCTGCTTTCAGCCCTCCTCTCCATTCATGATGTCAGACCCAGAAAATATCTTGCTGCTGATCAGTAAAACTAGTGATTCTAACTTGCTTGGCTGTCTGTCTTCCAGCAGAATCAACGGCATGGTGAGCTTTGTCTTTCTGATCGGTGTGTACAAAGTCAAAGCAGGAGGACCCTCTTTGTCTCCACAGTTTGTAGGTATCAGTGGGATCAGGTCAGAATGTGAATCAATCCGGAAATTCCTCCTGAGGGGAGGAGAGGTAGCAGCTCTTCTACAGTAATAAGACAAATCATCTGTGGTGCTGTTGTTAGAAACGTGAATTTATGAGCTTTCCTCCTTCTGCAGCTATTTTACTTGGAGGAGGTCCTGAAAACATGCACCGTGCTGCTGGAGTTAATGTGGGGAGCTGAACGCAACACAGTTCAGACACATGAGAGAGTTAACTTAGCATATGATTTATTGTCTGCAGCTGACTGGCTTTGTACAGGAAAATAAATAAAGAAGATGGATTAAAGACTGGGTGAAACTGTGGAAGAAAAAGAAGTATAAACAAGGGTCTTAATATATCTAACTCTGGTCTCATTAGTCGGCCTAATTACTGTTTGTTAAAGCAGAGATTAAACAGAATGACCTTCCAGACTGGGTCTTTTGTTAAGGAAAACAGCTCTGCAGCGTGCTCAGAAGCTCCTGCTCTTCTTAGATGACCTGTGACCAAAACTTAATACAGCATAATAAACACAGGCTGCTCTCCATGCTGGTTCTCCACTGTATGAGCTCAGGCACTGATTGACCTTCATGGAAACCTGCCGGATGACCCAGAAATATGCTGCACTTCACAGTGGCTCCAACACTCCATTAAAGCTCAGATGAAACACACACATAAGGACTGTGTGAGTAATAAGAGCGATGATGAGAAGGTGTTCTGACTGAGACTACTGTTCCTGGTTTGGATAGAGCCGGAATGAGTCTCTGTTGTCGTTTTTTTCAGTCACAGATTCTCATCTTCCAAGGGGTTCATTTGTTTTCCAGGCTCTGTGTTAAATCCAGTTCCGTGTGGCTCATGGCAGTGTGGTTAAAGCAGGAAAATATGGAGGTGACTCTGGTCATAGCAGCGAGGAGCTGGTAGATATGTGTGACCACATCCCACAGTTGTAAAATACTCCCAAGACCAGCCTGTCCTTTCCCACAAACCTCTGGATTTAGGTCAAACAGAAAAAAATTATATAGCCTTTAAAACTTTCGTAATTTGGGGTGAAATGTGCTTTATTCATCATGGGACACATGTTGTACTCAGTCAGAATTTAGCTGCTCAGCTTCTTTTAATCTGATGGTGGAAAGATCATTTAGTGATTCAAAATGATCGAGTTATTGTTAGAAAAATGCATCAGACAGACTGCTGAAGGAAAACTTGCCGTTATGGCTGAAAGGAAATGGAAATGGCTTCTAACTGTTATTAGTTTGATCTGCAGCAACAACAATCATTGCTGTTTTCTTTCCTTTCTGACATTGTGTTAAACTCCTCTTAGCCTCGGGGCAGCAAACTGACCAACTCAGATTGTTTAAAACTCTGACCTGATACATGAGGTCTTTGAGTTTTCAGAGAGTCCGCTTATTTTCACTATTACTATAACTACTGCTGAAACCATGACAAACATCAAGTCCTGATCAACCTTTCTGAATCTATCATTATGCTGATTTAGCCCAGATTAAAATGACTATATGCAATGTCAAACTGGAGACATAATGATGGTTACATGAGAATGAATCAGATCTGATCTAAATGTGTCTCAGCAAACAAACCCTGATACCTCTGAGAAGATTTCCATATCACTGCTTGGGCTTGTTATACACACAAACCTGCAATTGTGGCTTTAGAATAATGTGTTTCGTATGTATTTAAAGGGGTTGGGCCTTGGTGCCACTGCTTTCTTTGGAGGGGACGGGCTCTTGTCAAATATAGAAGTATTGTGAGATTTATGGTCAAAAAGCTTCTGGAGAAACTCAATGTCAAAAACTACATACATGAGTTCAAACACTTAGTTTTGGTTGCTGTTCTGCTGAGAGACACTTGGCACCTTTTTCTGAAATAGTTGAGGTGCTTCATAAAAGATTTTACATGATCCCACAGAAGCTGAATGAGAACATGTGACCACAAAACATATCTTTGAGAACATCAGATCACTATAAACTGGAATATTTTCTGCTGCTCTGACTGGCTGATGTCCATGATGGTTCTTTCAGGCTTGCAGAAAATAGAAGAACAAATATAAAACCATGGGAGCAATGCTCTACAAAAAGCCTTCTACAAAATACATGAAGGCTCCTATAAGGATGTTTATGACCCATCTTGACCTGTTGACTAGATGAAGGCCTCTGAATAACCACTGAGCTTTGCCTCAGCTCCTAGATCTCCTCTCATGCAGGAATCAGCTGCTTCTACTCTCTGACGACATTCAGATCACCAAAATAAAAGCACATATTCTCCCTCTGCCCTCCTCCCATCTCCAATTCTCCTCTGTCTCTATAATTTTATCTGTGAGAGTAAATATTTTCAAAGTGTGACATCAGCATCTGTTAATATTTCCTCCTCACTCAAAGCTCTGTGAGCTCTAACATACTGTGACTTTTGCTTCATAACCCCTTCAAGAAGACATCAAGATTCCTTTGTTCTCTCTCTGCCATGTCATGATGAGAGAGACAATTGAGCTTCTGAGGAGGGAGAAGAATGAAGGTAGAGTTATGGAGCGGTGGACCTGTTGCTGTGAAGAACATTTGGATGAAAAGCAAAGACTTGAGATGGAGACTGTTGTTGGGTGGAAGATGGGATGTGAAAAAGGTGGAGTAGGAGATGATGGGAGGACAAACGACAAAGACGGAATACGTCAGAGTCTGAGGTGAGTGAGAGCTGGTTCTGTTTTCTTCCATCATTAGGAGGTTCCGCCAGAGACCTTTATGTTGGTGCAGTTCCAGTGCTGGTGCTGCCACACTACCTACTAGATCCGAACAACATAAAAGAAAAATAAACAACAAAGTAAAACAAAATGATGAAAATGGGATGCAAAAACCTTTAAGTAATTTTCAAAATTAAATTAAGCCTCACTTAAGCATTGAATAAATACCATTAACAACAGTAGCAAATGATGTAAACATTGAAATGGATCTGGATTGATGGGATGGTGCCTTAAAGCAAGGCCTGCTACTAGCCAAGTGGCTACAATGAGCTAGCTTTTGCTGCTAAGCTACCAGCTCCAAACCACTACGGCTTATGCCTGAGCTAACCACAGCTACAGTTTAGAAACCACAAGCACGTGGTGTCAAAGAGGGGAGGCTAATTCTACACAAAGGCCACTAGCTGACCCAATGAGCACTTCAAAGAGAATCTGCGCAAAACTCCAAAGCAGAGTGAGGAGAAGGAAAAAAGAAGCGATCGGGATTCTAGTACAGAATAAACCTGGGGCCAATGACGTTGCCTGTCCAGAATAAACATTATAAAATCCACAATAATAGTCAACCGTCGCTATGGTGGCTTTCACAGTAATCAAATTAAATAAAACACAGTAAGCAGTTTATCCCCTGAATTCAGCATGTAAAAAATTCAAAGAAAGTTCAACAACTCCTTCGGGAGTAGAACATCGGCATTAAAGTTTTTTCTAAATAAATTCTTCCCAGGCAAAGATTGGTTTCTACATAAGAAATCAAAGAGGTTCTTTCCTGGTCCAGTGGAGGGAGCGATGCATCGCTCAGATCTATGCGGGGATGGCTCTCAGCACTCTTTGTGAACTGCTCAGCCAAAAACAGAAAAGACGACCTCGCCTGTCGATGGAACAGTGGAAAGAAACTTTTTTCTTCCTTTGGTTGCACGCTTCCAACCTGATTAAAGTCTTAGGACCTCCTCTGTCAATCCAATGACCAAAGGGGTAAAGGTGATGTTTGGCTTTGTACAGTGTTGAGGAAAATATCTTAGTTGTTATATTAATCAGGTATTTGTATGGAAGTACTAAGGAATGCATGGTCTTTGACTGTGTCTCCCTTTGAGGACAAAATAAACATGCAGCTTGCAGGATGTGTTGGGAGACGATTTATGATTGGGAGAGGTCATTTGGCTCCACCCCTGATAGCCGTATTACTTGGGAACCTTGGCTGTGTCTGCGCCCACACCCCCTCCCTAACTAAGCAGGGGGGCAGTCATTCCTTTGTTCAGAGTAGTGAAAGACAGACAGAATCTTTTACATCGCCATAAGCCAGGATGTCAAGCTTGTACTGAATACAACAAAATGGTAATGTAAATTATGTCTCCTTTGGAATTCCAATGAATTACATATGCATATTTTAATGTTTGCCTCTGATAATTGTTTCACTTTTACTGCCAAATCTTAAACCGGGGCAAGATGGGCCTTTACAGATAAGCAGGAGCAGGCCGGTCTTAATATCTACACTAGCAAGGCAACAATCACCATTTTCAACACGTTTCAAAGTGAGGAATCTTCAGCTGAAGTTAGCTGGTGTTTCTTCTAAGTTCACTTCATCACTGGTAATTGTCAAAGGGACACACAAAAGGTATGTTTCCATTACTGTTTTTCAGCACTGAACGAAGAATGTTAGAATACTCAGTCAGTAAATAGATTTAATTAACATGTTGTAGAAAATGAAAAAGTATCCAGTACGAAACTGACATGAGATTTGGTTACAAGCTGTGCCTGAATGCACCAGCAGAAGGGCAACTATTGGAGAAGAAAAACTGTTGTTAAAACAGACTTCTGGTCTGCATGTCTGCCATTAGAAAGACTCAAGTTGCATTTGGGGTGGTTGAATGCAACAGGAAGCTTGATTTGGACTTCAGCCTGTTTGTCTCTATACCAGGGATGTTTAAATTCTGAATTCTGCTTGAACTCGTTTGAGCAGAGTGATTACGTAATTAATAGCTACCTGGCTCATCAAAGAAGAAACATGAGCAAAGCAAGCTCTTATATATATGAATCTGCTTAGTTCAGAGTGAAGGTTTTAGTTTGGGAGATGCGGTTAATTTTCTCCAAAGCAGAACTCACATGTTTGACCCTCAGTTGTCCTTTTCTTTGAGAGCCTCAGTTAACCCCATACTGTGCACTAACATGCAGCCACAGCAGGGGTCCAGGTATGCAGCAATATCAGCCTCAGCAGGCTGCCAGGGTGGAGCAGATATCCATGGCTGAGAAACAGTTATGGTCCTTTATTGACCCATGGTGCGTTTACAAAAAGATAAATATGTGGTTGACCATCCATCAAATCTAAAACATGTTCATTTCATTTTATGGGGCCCAACTGTGTTACTGCACAGAAAGGGTGTTTTACAAGGAAACTAAATGTCCTGGCAATGTCATGTTCCATGTTTACCTGTAGTGTTTTGCCTCACCTCCTCCTTCCTCAGGGTGTGACAGGCAGGTTGGATCATCAGCTGTGCCTCATCAGGTAATTGGTGAGGGTTTAAAAGAAGAGCCGGAGCCTGAAGCAGACGCAAATGGTCTAATCACATCCTGTGTTCCTCCTCGTGGATTGCTCCTCTTGTGAGTGGTTTATCTGGACCGCACGCTGGAACCAGCGGACCGCCCATCCTTCTCTTCTCCGTCTGCCCCGCTCGCTGATGCTATTCTGAAGGCTCCTCTGACCCGTCACCTGTCTGTCCACCCTCCAATGTTTTTCTCACTACTGGAACAAGTAAGCAAACCCACCTGTACCACCTACCATCTAATCCAGCCGTGCACTAACAACTCTTCCCTCTCCTAGTGTGGAACTGGACTTCCTTTCCCTGTGATTGCTCGCTTATTATTGTTTTTTAATAAACCCTTTTTGAACCCACTACTGGTCTGTAATTGCTGCCTAAAACTGATTCTCAGCAAACAACATGACAGGCAAGTGGTAAAATGCATTCAGCTCTAAAATAGCTAAAGTGCTCAAATGTAAGTATTCAAACATTTAGTGAAGCATGTTTGTTTTGTGGGGCATTAGTGTTATTGACGTTCTTCCCAAGAAGCTGCTGCAGACTCCAAGGCTGAAATTTATACAGACTGTTTCTATAAATAGCAGAGAAAACTAAAAGTAACACAAAACATTATGTTTCTATAACACTTCAAGTGTTATAGATCTCAGCATCTTGACAGGCATTTATTTTCTTAAAGCAGTAATCTAATGCAAAAAGGCTTAAGCTGATCCTCTGTCATGGTGCAGCTTTGCCTGCTGCACCATGGACATGTTTTGGCACCTTCCTAATTCCATAGCCTCCAGATTCCATGCTCCACTGATCATTTACACCTGTCAGTCTTAATCAAGCCCGGATTCAGCACACCTGTCCAACCTCCTTCATAAGCTCAGCTCAGTCAGCTCTTCTCCGCCGGATCGTCTTCAACCAAACCTCGTCTGCCAGTCAGAGCTTTCCCACGTCTGCCAGTCAGAGCTTTCCCACGTCTGCCAGTGAGAGCTTTCCCACGTCTGCCAGACAAAGCTTCCCTTGTCTGCCTGTCAGAGTTCCCTACGTCTGCCTAACAGAGTTCCCTTCGTCTACGCCTGCCTGCCCGCCTGCAAGTACTCTCTCTGCTGTGCTTCTTGTTCTGCTGCTTCTCCAGCACTGCAAGTACTCTCTCTGCTCATTATTGCTCACCTCTACTCACAACAGCTCATGATAGTCATCCCTACCGTGTTCATGCCTCGTCTCACGTCTGCCTGCCTGCACTCCCTGCGCTGGTTCTTTGTCTCTGCTCACATCAGCCTGATCCAGCTCCACGGCGTCTCCAGCTCCTGCCATCACCATCCTCTTGCTCCAGCCCGGTACAGACTGTTGGTTTCCTCTTCCACTATCCATCTTCTATAATAAAAACTCACAAACTAGCTCTGTGTGTGGTTGTGTTCGGGTTCAGTTTACAAAGTATGACATCCTCAGATACTCAGTAACCCATGAGGCCCACACAGGAAGAGTTCCAGTTCACCAAAATACAAGACCAATTAATGGGGAGTATTTCTCCGACCATTTTGGTGTTAAAGAAGTTTGGAAGTGGGAAGACATTTCTCTACAGCTGTTGAATTGTCCAAGACAGCCAGAGGTTTTCCAGAGTTAACTCTGTAGCTGAATCCCAAAGCTCCAATGACTAATCAGCCTGTCTGCAGCCTGTGTGTGAGTTCCTCTGCATAGACTAAAGGCTTAGTTTCAGTCTTGAAGCAAAGTCCTCAGATGAAGGAGATCCCTCAGCAGAGTGGTCAGAGAATTAATCAGCTCGACGTCGGACTGAGAACATTTATCCTCTTCAGAAAGCTTCTGGTTCTATAAACAGAGCTCCACTTTGTCCTCTAACTGGTTGTAAACCAAAAGCTTAAAAGCTCTCCCAGGCACTTCAGAACCACTCCTTACCATCAAAACCTACTAGGGCCTGACATGGAGGTTCTGAATGCCAGCTCAGAGGAATCCCTTTGGTTCTCCTTCCTGAGTCCCCAAACATATTTCTCTGACATATTTACACATTAGAAGCTTCTTTCTTTGCTCTTTTCATTCTGACCTCATGATGTTCTTCCCCATCAGCACCTCTAAGGTCCAAAGGTCTTCACACTGGAGTATAAAACTGTTATTACCTGGCAGTGGCATCCTTCTTTATGGTTAGTTTGTCTTCGGGTCATGCCTCATGGTTTCTTTCACAGTTCAGACTGATTGGTCCTTTTAACGTGTTTACAGACCTGTTCTGTGTTCACCAATTGGGCCTCAACAGAACCCGGTAGCCCAGTCTGCTGTCTGCTCAACACATAATATACTGGCGTCCTGTGTAGACCACTGGTTCCTTACTGGAAATGACATCAGCTCATAAAGGGACAGGCCCCATTATGCAACCACACTGCTTCTTGTTAGTTTTTCTTTACAAAGAAGAAAGCCTCACAGCCCATTTTCAGTTGGACTTGTTCTGATTCTTTCTGTCCTGGTTTGTTTTGTTTTCATTATCAGGTGATTTCCCATCATACCTCTCTGTGGGCCAGTGACCCATTAAGACTAGTACCTGATCAGAAACACAATCCAACTCTTCCTCATACCTACCCATGTGAAAACAGAATGAAAACTCATTAAAACATTTTGCGAGATGCGTGCAGGTTCAGGGGCTAAGCCTTGGCTTTTAGGTCTTGAGGAAAAGCTCAGGGGTGCATCATTGATTGTCATAAACCCGATCAGGCCTGGACTCTGTTAATACATTGAGGGAGAGGATTCCTGGCGATAACATTTGGCACAATAATAACCTAAAGTCACTGTTTGTTAGATCTTTGCCTTCAGCAAGAACTCATACTGGTGACAAGTTTTACTCATTATTGATCTCATGGATTTCTTCCTAGCACCCATGAACAGAACCTGTTTAGCCCATCTGTGCTGTCTTAAGCTACAGAGATTTACAGTCTGATGATGCATGACCTTGTTGGACTCCGATAAACAAAATCAAACCTCTGTCTGGACCAGGGTTCTGCAACCTGCAGCTCTGGAGCCACATATGGCTCATTCGGCCTTCCACAATGGCTCTAAATAACTTTGGCTAAAAATGATAGAAAATCAACTACAGTTTTTAATATAGATATATAATTATAGACATAACAAATGCATGTTTCAGCAGTTTTCAGTGGTTTTATTTTATAATTATAATGAATTTCCACAATTGGAGGACACAAAAAGTTTTGGATTTATCAATCCTTTACCATTTTATATACTTATAGTCTTGTTGCTCTCTGCTTGTGGACATGTTTGTGTGGAGATAAAATGTGCTCATTTGATCCTTGATGGGAAGAAGTAACTCATGTCTGCTGCATCCACAAAGGGGATCATGTGCTAGCTAGAACCGGTTTGATTAATTATGATTGGAAGAAAGTGGAAAGGAAGCCCAGATAAGGAGTTGATTGTCTCTGCAATGTCTTGTAACAAAGTAACCGCATCCTGCTTGCATGAAATAAAACGGCCTGCAAGGGGACGTACCATTGGAGTAGGGCTAAGACACTTTGGTGCACAAGTTCTCTCCCCTTTTGCAAGAGCTTGTGAAACGTATACTGTGTCTGTCTGGTCTTTCTCTTTATAGGTTAGGAGATTAAAATAAACTTATGAAAAAGAACCAGTTTTTTTGTTATTAAGTTTTTCTTTTAATCCTTTTGCTCAAATATCAACATCCTATAGAGTGTCATGGTGCAGTTTTGGCCTGTCTGTCTCCCCATGAACTTTTCAGCACTTTCCACCTCTCATGCAGCCCAGTTCTCACTCCACCTCCTCATTAGTTCCACCTGCCGTTCTAATTAAGCCTGGACTCAGTACACCTGCCAACACCTCTACTTAAACCTCCCTCAGTCTGCTCTTCCCCGCCGGATTGTCTTCATCCAAACCTCGTCCTGCCTCGTGCTTCTCACGTCTGCTAGTCATGGCTTCCCACGTCTGCTAGTCAGGGCTTCCCACGCCTGCTAGCCAGAGCTTTATACGTCTGCCAGTCAGAGCGTCTCACGTCTGCTAGTCAGAGCTCCCATGCCTGCTAGCCAGAGCTTCCTATGTCTGCCTGCCAGAGTTCCCTTCATCGACGCCTGCCTGCCCGCTCCAAGTAATCTCTCTGCTGTACTGCTGGTTCTCCTGCTACCCCAGCGCTCCAAGTAATCTCTCTGCTGTGCTGCTGGTCCTCCTGCTACCCCAGCGCTCCAAGTAATCTCTCTGCTGTGCTGCTGGCTCTCCTGCTACTCCAGCGCTCCAAGTACTCTCTCTGCTGTGCTGCTGGTTCTCCTGCTACCCCAGCGCTCCAAGTAATCTATCTGCTGCGCTGCCGGCTTACCCCAAACCCCAAGAGCTCCAACTGCTCTCGCTGCTGTGCTTCCGGCTGAACCTCTACCCCAGCGCTTCAACTACTCGCGCTGCTGTGCTGCCGGGAATCCATTTTGTTTCAGCAAAAGTTTTGAAACCCTAGAAATGTATATATAAATGGTGTTGCTTCAAAAAATAACCAATTTCTTATATTGCATCCTTCTAAAAAAATATAGATATTTTTTTAATCTTTTAGACTTTTGGCTCTAAAAGAGTTTTTGTTAAGCTGAGACCAAAAAGGCTCTTTGGATTGTAAAGGTTGCAGATCCTTGATCTGGACAGACTTATGTGGACCACAACTCTTCACTCTTATTGTTGCTCAGCTCTGCTGAAAACTCTCAAAACTACATGTATACTATTTTAGCATCACTAACATTGGTTTACAATGAATAAGATGGTACTGACTTTAGCATCAATTTGATACCTGACAAAAAAAAGAGACCACAGATTGATTGATATCTATTTTCTCTTCTGTTTCACAGGATTATTACAGCAGAGCTACAGAACTAAGTTAGTGTTTTTTTACTCTTGTCCTGTAATGACTAGTGCTGGCAGTGGCAGGTGAGGCAGGCGAGCAGAATCAGACTGACTAGGGATTGCATACAGTGACAGGACAAACCAGATGATGAAGGCAGGGGCTGACCAGAACAGACGATGTGTACTGAGGAAACTTAAAGCATGACATGCTCTTAAATGTTTTTTGTTATTTATTATTTTAAACATTGTGACACTGTATTTTAGTAAGTCTCGTATTGTTACTCTGTAAGGGTTTGTAATATGTGCTGACATGCCTGTCTTGTATAAAAAGGTTTATTATTGTTGTTGTTGTTGGGGTGACCAGTTCCAGTTGAATTTTCATGTGAATCTAAGTTCCAATGAATGTAACGATTCAGAATGTGGACCCAGTATTCAGCCAGACAAATAGAGTGCAGATAAAATATATTTATTTTGCAACTGATAGTGGGACAGGAACCAGAACAACTGAGGCAGTCAGATCACAAAGAGGGGAAAACAAGAACCTTAATCCAAAACCAGTCCAGGGTCAAAAAACAGGAAAACCAGAATAGCAAGAGAGTCCAGAGCAGAA
Source organism: Fundulus diaphanus (assembly GCA_037039145.1). NCBI lineage: Eukaryota > Metazoa > Chordata > Actinopteri > Cyprinodontiformes > Fundulidae > Fundulus > Fundulus diaphanus. The sequence goes on from CM073137.1 coordinate 38,506,328, forward strand.
TCCAAATGCAGCGTCCAAGAACAGGTCCGAGGTCGGCAACGAATAAACTAAGCAGGAGGGCTAGGAACAGACGGGCACTATTAGATAAGAACAGAATCAGGTCGGGTAAACAGGAATCAGGTAACCGAATGGCTCAGAATGCTGGAACAAATCAGGAAAGGATCGACAGGTAACTATAGACGCTGGATCAGACTCACCGAAAAACAAGAGCAGACGAACTGGCACTGATGACTGAACTGAACAGGGTTTATATAGAGCTGGGACCAGGTGAAACCAGTAAAAGATAATTGCAGGCGGGGTGGAGCAGGTGTGTAAAGAGTGTAATCAAACCAGCCATCAGTGCCGAGATCCCAACAGAAAACAGAAGCAAGCCAGAAACCAAAACAATAACAGAAAACTGGGAAAACTAAAACATGGCAGATAGCAAATAAAACCGATAACATACACAGAATCAAAATACCAAATAACCCCAGAGCCTACACTATGGCGCAAAACAAATTAAGACAGGTAAGTGGGCTGGCAGGTAAACCAAACTGAACTAAAAGCTTACAGAACCCTGACTGATAACATAAAAGAACAAGATCAAACCATAACCAAAACTCAAATCATGACAATGAAACCTTGTATACAGGTCTATAAAGCTTGGAACTCCACACTACTTCAGACATTTGAATTGTGAAAGCTTCCTGGATGGGAAGCGAAACGTTTTCAGCCTCTGAATAGAAGTCCAGTTGTTTTAATTTTTAACCTCTTTCGGATTGATTATACCTTTCAGTTCTCTAGAAAACTTTCTTCCTTGTTCTACCTTTTAGCTGATCTGCATATATCTGTCCCTCCCAGGTTACAATGCCTCGTTACAGAAGCTTTCTCAATTCAAATGTCTGGAGTAGTGTGGAGTTCCAAGTTTTTATAATATTGCCCCAAAAGACCTTTTTATGGCTTATTGCAGATTAAACCGAAACCCTTTGTGATGGGGAATCGTTAGGGTCATCGTTGGCGTGCAAATTAAACCGAAACGTTCCACTTCTTTGTAATGCGAAGTCATTAGGGAACCCCACACTACTCCAGACATTTGAATTGAGAAAGTTTATTGGACGGGAAGCGAAACGTCTTCAAACTTTGAAAAAAAAAGTCCAGTTGGTTTGTTTTTTAACCCTTTTTTTGGAATGATCATGAGCGGGATGACTGAGAATCTTCACCAGCACAGATGGACATATAAAAGGTTTTTTTTGTCATCAAGCCCATTTACACTTACAAACCTATGTTATTAGTAATTGCTTTGTATTTTTCAGTTTTATGGACTGCAGCTCACCTCAGGCAGAATCACCTCTGTGACCATGTGTTGGTCAACAACTCCACTGCCAGGGACATTGAGGATGTTTTTAAGCCGTGTGATGAGAACCTCTGTCTGTAACAACAAGGGAGGCAGTTATCCTGAGAGTGTTGTTAATTGAAATTGACAAGACAGTTTAATTTTAGCAATTGGTTATATGCTTCTTAATGTTTTTCTGTAACTAGAATGACAGCCTACAGCATTTTAACAAAAAAATATGCAACAAATAATTCAAAAAGAAAGAAATGGGGAAAGCTATGCAATGTCAAACAGGACATACTGAGCAGCATGATTCCCTGCAGCATTCTTTGAGAATACAGCATTAATACCTGCTCCCACTGCATGAAAAGTGTGATTTTCGTCACTATGCGGCACTGTAGATTGTCGTGGAAGTTCAGGTTAACGGCTGTTCACGGTAATTTGCAGGCAACACCGAAAACTGCCGTGAATTGTCAGAAATTGACGTGGGCCTTGATTGGCGTGGTCCCCCCATGACCCCCCCTCCTCCTAATTCTAGGGGAGGCTTTAACATGTAAATAAAAATGCTGTGAGCTATACAAATGCAAATCAGGGTTGCAGGGGGAGTTTACCCATGTCTCGCATTCAACTCCCCTTCAACTCCTCTTGGACGCTATCTACAACTTTCAGCCAGTCCGCAGACTGACGAGAAGAAACTGCTGATTGCTATCAGTGGACTGTCTCATATGAGTCAGTCGGTACTGAAGCAATGCCAAGAGCGTGGAAATGTTCAAGTCAGAAGTTTTGGTTGGGTCATTCAGGTTAAAGTAAATGAAATGGGGTTTAATGAACTAAAAATAAGTCCCACTTTAATGGAGAGGTATAGTGAGGATTTAACTATATATACAGATGCATCTAAACTAACTGATAAAAGAATGGGTGTTGCTTATGTCATTCCAAAATTAAACATTAAAGTTGGAAAAAGAATGAGTGATGATTTAGCAGTTTACACAGCGGAATTGATTGCTGTGTGGCTAGCTTTGCTTTGGGTGGAGGTCAATAGGCCAAGGAAGGCAGTAATTGCTTCAGATTCCAGCTCAGCTTTAATCAGTATTAAAACATTTCAGTCAAAATCAAGGCAAGACATTGTTTATGATATACTGCAAGCTGCAAATAATCTAATAAAGTCAGGAATTAATATAACTCTGGTATTGTACCAGCTCATATAGGAGTAATAGGAAACGAGTTAGCAGATAAAAGTGCTAAGCAAGCAGCTAGACATTCTAATATAGATGTTGAAGTGCACTACAGCAAAGAAGAAATTAAAAGTATGGTCAAAAACATAGTTAAGGGTAAATGGCAAACATTATGGGACGGTGGGCAGACTGGAAGACAGTTCTATAACATTCAGAATAAAGTGGGAAAGAGCAGAAATACAAACAGAAGCAAGGAGGAGGAGGATGTATTTTCTAGAATGAGGTATGGACACACACGTCTAAATAAAACTTTGTTAATAATGAAGAAGCATGCTGATGGCAACTGAATTCTGTGGTAGTACAGAGACTATAGAGCATGTTATTGTACACTGTAATAAATATCAGGAAGAAAGACAAAGACTAGTCTTACAATTACAAGGAGAACAGATGAGGCTAAACTTAGAAGAAATTCTGCAAAAAAACACAGGGGAAATGAGTGTAAACTATGTAATTGGCTTCCTGAGGAATACAGGACTAATAAAAATTATTTAGTATGATCTTTTTGTTTGTTTTGTTTTGATTGGTTTGTTTCGTTATTTTTGTTTGTGTGTTTGTTGTATTTGTTTGCAACCTATTAGGGAAGGTTAGACTCCAGTACCACACTCCAGTCCAGTTGGTGGCGGTAATGCACCATTGAAGTTAGTTGCCAACCGCCATAAAAACCGAAAGAAGAAAAAGAAGAAGAAGTGGACCGTCTCGTCAGCTAATAGTGCCGATATGAATGAGCGGTTCACTTAACTGCAGAATTCGGTAAACTCCAGGTTGCTGTCCATAGAGGACAAGTTGGCGGCTCTGCAGTCGAACAACTGTGCGGGAGAGACTAACTCCAAGAAGAGAAGACGGGTGCAGAATCCCAAGCTTTGGTAAGAATATGTTCGGTGACTGCTAGCTAAGCTAAAAGTAGCCTAGCCTACAACCAAATCTAAGATTAGCCTAGTAGCCTTGCAAAAGAACAAGCTTTATTAAAGTGTATTTTCATTTACAGGAAGCAGTATGCCGTCTTCACAACTCGGAGACAAATTGCAGGCGCTATGAACCGGAGCGAGGCGGTGACCTCCTATTTGCTCGGAGCTATGTCTGCAATTCCAGATTGACACGATGTTGATAAAGATGACATTATCTGTAAGTGACTTGTTTTCACTGCTTCTCCTTCCTTGTTTAATGTTATTGTGACTTGCGTTTGATTTTTATTCATACCACTCTCATTTAATTATTTTCCAGCCTGGCGAAGAAGATGGCGTTGTTGGCGTGGTCTCTGGATGGATTGGACGGCCGCCGCCATTTCGTAGGCCGGTGTTGTGCGCAATTCTGTTTCCCCCGTGTCGGGAACGCGCTTTGCAGCCGTTTTCCCGGCGCTTCTAGTTGATTTCTCGGTAAAACAAATCCTATAATCATGTCAAGGTTGTAACATTCAGTTTAATCGGCAGCTGTTTACAAAATTGTAAAATAAAAATAAACGGTCTTTCAGACATCTCCCGAAAACTTTGGGAAATAAAGAGCAAATGTTTCTAAATTCTCAAAAATTATGTGTGATAGGATGTAGTATACTAGAAATTTCCTTAATCCAGTAAACTGTCATATTTTATATTACAAAGGGATGTACTGGGAAGTCTACACTCTTGTGTTTTCAGGAAGTCTTAGGCTGTTTCTCAATTCACGAGAACGCGCTCGCATTCTCGTGAATTGAGAAACAGCCATAATGTTTGTGTCCTGCTATCAGCCATCCCATCCTCCTCTTTCAGCAATGTAAAATCATAAATACACAGTAGGTGCTGGAATAGTGTTTTATGGCTTACTTTTATTTGTCAGGTTAAAGTGACAAAAGTTGGAAAAAGACCGTTTATCTTGCCATTTATAACACAATACAGCGTAAGAAGACATAGTTTGTTTATTTTTATTCTACAATTTTGTAAACAACTGCCGATTAAACTGACTGTTACAACCATGACATGATTATATGAGTTGTTTTACCGAGAAATCAATTAGAAGCGCCGGGAAAACCTGCTGCAAAGCGCATTCCCGACACAGGGGAAACAGATTTTCACGGGGGAACAGAATTGCGCACAACACCGGATCTCTCTGAACTCTGTGTGAAGCTGCAGTCCCGGTTAGAGGCGACGCCGAAGTACAGAGCCACGCACAGTAGGCGTCTGCACATCGGACCTGCCTCAGAAAGAACGCCGCCAGCAGTTACCTACAACCCCGAGGAGGCAAACGGACAGTTCACGGAGTTGTAATTTTTGGATCCTCGCGTTGTATATAGGTGTTTGTTTTAATAAAGCTCTTTCTTTGCATAAACATCTTCCTGGCAAATGTTCATTTCCTGTATAAATTCATTCATGTCCTTGATGGTAGCCTAATAATAGTGTAGTAGCCTACATAGGATAACATGAATATACAGCATAATATGAATGAATAAATAAATAAATATATATATAATAAATAAATATATAAATATATATATATGTAAATAAGTTATTGGGGATCTGCCAACCAATCAGGAGTGATTTTACTTGTTTGAAAGAAGTGGTTCCATCCAATACTCAGTAAGAACGTTCAAGCCTGGCCTGGCCACGTGTGGTTTTGCTGCCAATCAGGAGCGATTTTACTTATTTAAAAATAGTGGTTTCAGCCAATACTGAGTAGGTTATTCAAGCCAGACCTGGCCAGCCGCGCGGGTTCGCTGCATTCATATGCTAATTAGGGCCATTAGTACAGCTGATCGCTCTCCACATACGTCAGAGTCCGGTTCCGACAATTTGTGGCACTGAAAACGGCGACAAGCGCGGGTTGCAAATTGTCGTTAACTGCCGAAAATGAGGGAGATCTGCGGTAGTTTACGGGGACGAAAATCTCACTTTTCATGCAGTGTCCATTGTATGCTTACCCAGTTTTGTATTTCGACATGGTTTTAAATTTAATTACATAAAGCAATGACAACGTACCATCATGTCATTAAAAGTGGTGACATGTTCACTGTATAACTTTCGAAGGAGTGGATCAAAGCCTTTGTGTTTCCACAGATACATTCTGTTTGACAGAATGTCACCAGTCTGCAATTTTTTTCCCAGCTCCTGCAACATTTTAGATTAAGGTAAATGCACAATTGTATTTAATTTCCTGAAAAATGTGATAGTCTTCTCCATAACAATGAATGGCATCACCTTAATCTCTGAATCTATAAGAATATCTTCGGCTTTTACGGACTGCAGAACGTTGCTGCTGTTGAAGAAAAATAAATTGAAAACTTTCTTTAGATATTAAGCAGAGTGAAACTTCCTTCAATTTGTTTCATTTTCTCTCCATGTGATGTTAAAAAAAAATAACATTACAGTCAATTTCCTAAAATCAAATTGCTTGTATTTTTAGAGCAATTCATGTAGACCATAGGACTCCAAAATGCTTTACACTACACTCAGTCATTAAAGCATACACTCACAGGCACAACTACTTTGAGTTTGTTCTAACCATTTTTTTGAAATTCAATAAGCAATTCTTACATATAAGGGTTTAAACTGCATCCACAAAATAAGTCCCTTTCATTCCAGTCTTCTGGCAAACCAGCACACTGAAAATGTAGCCAGTTTTTACAGGTTGTGCATTGTACCCACTGGTATTTTTTGACATGTTCGTGGAAAAGGCTGAGAAATAAAACAGAGGATAGATTAAATGCAGTGTAAAAGTACCACTAAACAAAATTTTCCATTTGAAATAACCTATTACTATTCACAGTTTGTTTTACAGCATGTAAAACAAACTTTAATGACATGATGGTACGTTGTCATTGCTTTGTATGTATTGTATCAATTCAGTCCTGCAGCATGTGCCGCAGGACTGAATTTATACAATACATACAAAGTTTTCCCTGTTGCTCGCTGAAACGAGCATGCCCTGATCTTCCAAGCCAGGCAATAGATGCTGGAATCTGTATTCTTTAGCTCAGTTTCTTGAATCTTTTTTTCCTTGTCTTTCATTGCTATTGTTTCTTGTAAAGTCCGTGGAAAGTCCTATGTGACAAAGAAAATAAGTGTTTCCACACAGCCTTTTTACTTTAATGTGCATTTAAAACAAGAGATGAAATGAACTAACCTCAGAATCAATGTTTCTAATCATTTGGCTGGCATGATGTATACGAAATGTCCTGCATTGACTAAGCGTCAAAGGCTCCGCAGTGACACTATGCTTTTGGACTTCATTTTCAACAGCCTAATGACAATACCAAAAAAAAATGTCTTTGTTGAACCCACAGACACAACATGTAACAAAGAGTAAGAGAAATATTCCAGAAGCAGGTCAACTCACTGAGCACAAAAAATGCCACAATTGACAGAGTTTTGCTGCTTCCATTGTGGAGGAAAAGTTACAGTCCAACCTTGAAGGCCACCAGAGGATCTGAAGACATTTCTTAAAAACACAAAGTCATACTTAACAGATATTGTTTCATTAAGTTACTCATCAAATATGTGCATATTGTCATGAATCAGAGGCAGGGGACCCAGAATTCAGCCAGACCAACAGAGGTTCAGATCAGGTTCTTTTATTAGCAAAAAGCAAAACAGGGAAAAAAAAAACAAAAAGGACTGTCAATCCAAAAGACGGCACAGAAGCGGACGGATTCTTGGGGCAGACCAGGCAGGAACAGACAGAACGGGATGGCACAGATTTCTGGAGACAAGGGGTCCGTTCTTCGTACGTCGCTAACTCAGTTAGCAGGATTTCATTGTTGACGATTTGGCATGATCTTGGATCGTTTGGTTCTTCGAAAGACATCCTGCACTTGTTGTTATAGCAACATGTGCGCCAGCTTAAGCCTGCTCGAGAGCAGGTTTATTTCATGTAAACAAGATTAGATCACGGCTGTATAAGCGGAGGAGATAGGGAAGTCTGCCGTAGCCATGTCCATTTTTACGACTGCAACCTGTTGCGGAAGGTGCAAGAATAATTTGCAGAGTTTTTCGAATTAATCACGTATTGCGCAATAGACAGGGTCCTTTAGCGCAGCGCGACAGTGTAATTGTAGAGAGATTTTCTTGGTGGCTGTTATAAACAGACAAACAAATCATTTAACAGTGGCTTTTAAAGAGGAAAAAGTGGTGTTGGAGCCATAAATCTAAAATATTTAAGTTATTTGTATGATGGTTTGCTTTTTATTTTTATCCTATTCAGTAAGAAGATTTGTTCGGGCCATTTTATTGTGAAGTTTAGTTTACTTTGAAAGGCTTGCTTCCTGTCGAGCCGTATATTCTATTAGAAAAAATTATGGATGGAGCAATACAGTTTTACCGTGTAAACTGTGGATGACTTGGAAAAGGAAAATTTTCATTTTTTATGGATAAAGATTTTTTTTTTGTTAAAATTCCCAGTTTGCACATGTCCTTTACTTCCCGTGTCTAAGGAATGACACTGAAATTTGGATCTCTTGACATAACAAGTGCCTTTTTAAAATAAAGTATAATAATTAAAGGCTACCATTTTGTAGAATATTCTTGTATTTCACTTTTACTTGTCCCCATGTTCTAGTGGGTCCCGTGGAGGCTCTGACATAAAAGAACAAAGTAAATATGAGATTATTAAAATGCAAAAATTAATTCTGTAGAAAGTGATAGAAACATCTACCATGGACAGTATTTACGCATTAATTTGTCTGCTGCTTTTTGCCAGCCCTCTCTCCTGGCTTTAACAGATTTTGAGGTGTTTTAATTAATGACTCAAATTCGGCATAACCTTCCAAGCTCTTGTTCTGCTTGGGAGAAAAACTGTGGGCGTTCTTTGGCCATGCTGAACAGCCAATAGCAGCGTTGCTGATCATTGTTTCTACTATCGATACATTTCCCCTTTTAAACAAATGCATGAACGCGCAGTTGTCTCAGATAACTCAATCCAGCGATACTAATCCTAAACAACAGGTGTGTTCGAAGAACCCAATTAGCCGGATCATGATTAGCCGGATGAAATCATCTTGGATGTGTCATTTGATCTTGGATGTTTTAAGCAACGTACGGAGAACGGACCCCAGAATAACATAAGGACCAAACCTAAGATAGAAAATAAAGCAGAAACTAACAGAGCACATGATGAAAAACCAGAACTACTACTAAAACTAAAAACTAAATAATGTGCCGGGGTAAACTTAAATACACAAGCTATAATAGAAACCAAACAAGACAGAACCCAAGACAGAAAAGTATACCGACTAATCAAATAACAAACATAAAACAAAACCCAGAATATGACACATATGTGTTCCTGTACCTGAGGAGAGCCATGTCATTATCACTAATTGTCCTGTGTAGTGGTAGGGAGTCATATATCAGAATCTCTTTGCAACTGAAGTCAAAAACCTACAAGGAAGAGCATTCTGTCATCCACAGGTTTTGAGATTTGAGACTATATAAGCAAAGTTGGTTTGCCATTATGTTATTTCTATCTCGTTATGTTATTTTTTTTCTCTCTATAGTGTTGGTAATCAAAACAGTATTTGCTATAACATCTCATTACTTATAAAATGGTGAACAACACAAATCACACCACTTTCTTGTTGCTCACCCAAAGAATGAAGTGATTCCCTGTCTCAGAAGAGGAATGACCCACAGTCCCAGGAAGGAATATTTTTCCAGACAACTGTAAGAAATATTTCTGTTTGAGAAATTACTGTCCTTTACAAAATAAAGTTTAAACAGTTTGAATTAAATAAAAACACTGGCTGGTATCTGCTTCACAAGTTGGTCTTTGACTGTTCCACTTTTGGTCCACTCACGGTGCCACAAGATGTAATCAAATGTACCCAAGGAAGTACACTGCAAAAATATAAACAATACGTTTTCTATAACACATATTACATATGTGTATATTTTAAAAACACTACAAATACATTTTAAACGTACCATACTTTCTTGGACCAGTTGTGCTACTCGATAGTTGACAGCCTGAAATTAAAGATATTATATATCTTCTATTAAAATTCAAACCCAGGGAGACACAATATGTTACCATGATACCATTAAAAAAACAACACTTACATCATCTATCAACCATGGCATAATCAAAGACACCTCTTCCAACGGTTCTGGGGGGACACACACTTGCTATGTCTTTTATCGACACAGGAAACCGTCTTGTTGCATGTGCCAAGGCTTGGTTTTCATCCCGATGTCCAGACAATGAGATGTTGAGTTTTTCCTTGTTACATGGATTATAACAAACATGTTTGAATTTTTCAACAACACAAAACAACATCAGTAAGACTGTTAATTACCTTGCTTTTGTCATCAACAGTGTAACGCTGTGCCACAAAGCTGGAAGTTACATTGCTGTTGGGATTGTTGTTTGGATTATGATCTTGATATATGGTGGTTTTTATCCCCTCTGAAAACACTAAAGATAAATTAGATTTTTTTAACATATTATTTATTTTGTTTATTAAGTTCAAAGCAGCACTACCATCCAAGAAAGTGTTCAGGGTTGTTGTAGATGCTACTTAAAGGCAAACAAGGCAACAAAACAGCAGGGATCACAGATGACTGTGTTGTAGGAGCCATTGAGAAAGGGAAGAAAGTATTGAGCTTAAATATTGATGCAAATCAAACTTACCAGGAGACTGAAGTCCCAGCATCCCATGAAGTCCAAAAGACAGCTGGGCATTGCACATCTCCTCCATTTCTTTTTTAAAGTCCCTGTTTATCTTGTCATTATGCAGATGAATCAAGACCCCCAAAGTCTGTTTAAAATGGGTTTCTGTCATTTGGCACAATGAATATCTAACAGATGCAAGCTCTCAATTGAACTGTTCTGCAACAGCAGACTTGACCTATTTTCTAAGGTTGGGGCAAATATTGAGACCTCTCAGCTTCTCTTCTGGTCTTTTCTGATTTTTCTGGTGAAATCTGTCATAGAGAGAGTATCTTTCACATGTCCCTGTGATTGGATGTTGTGCTGTCATTCGATCAACACTGTTGCTTGCATGCTGTGGCAATGGAGACCTCAGGTTCTTTACCCAGTCCAACTGAATGTTTAAATCCTTCTGGGCCGCTTTCTTTAAATTTTCTGGGGTGGGTGCACAAAGCACTGCATGAAAAGTGTGATTTTCGTCACTATGCGGCACTGTAGATTGTCGTGGAAGTTCAGGTTAACGGCTGTTCACGGTAATTTGCAGGCAACACCGAAAACTGCCGTGAATTGTCAGAAATTGACGTGGGCCTTGCTTGGCGTGGTCCCCCCATGACCCCCCCTCCTCCTAATTCTAGGGGAGGCTTTAACATGTAAATGAAAATGCTGTGAGCTATACAAATGCAAATCAGGGTTGCAGGGGGAGTTTACCCATGTCTCGCATTCAACTCCTCTTCAACTCCTCTTGGACGCGATCTACAACTTTCAGCCAGTCCGCAGACTGACGAGAAGAAACTGCTGATTGCTATCAGTGGACTGTCTCATATGAGTCAGTCGGTACTGAAGAAATGCCAAGAGCGTGGAAATGTTCAAGTCAGAAGTTTTGGTTGGGTCATTCAGGTTAAAGTAAATGAAATGGGGTTTAATGAACTAAAAATAAGTCCCACTTTAATGGAGAGGTATAGTGAGGATTTAACTATATACAGATGCATCTAAACTAACTGATAAAAGAATGGGTGTTGCTTATGTCATTCCAAAATTAAACATTAAAGTTGGAAAAAGAATGAGTGATGATTTAGCAGTTTACACAGCGGAATTGATTGCTGTGTGGCTAGCTTTGCTTTGGGTGGAGGACAATAGCTTCAGATTCCAGCTCAGCTTTAATCAGTATTAAAACATTTCAGTCAAAATCAAGGCAAGACATTGTGTATGATATACTGCAAGCTGCAAATAATCTAATAAAGTCAGGAATTAATATAACTCTGGTATTGTACCAGCTCATATAGGAGTAATAGGAAACGAGTTAGCAGATAAAAGTGCTAAGCAAGCAGCTAGACATTCTAATATAGATGTTGAAGTGCACTACAGCAAAGAAGAAATTAAAAGTATGGTCAAAAACATAGTTAAGGGTAAATGGCAAACATTATGGGACGGTGGGCAGACTGGAAGACAGTTCTATAACATTCAGAATAAAGTGGGAAAGAGCAGAAATACAAACAGAAGCAAGGAGGAGGAGGATGTATTTTCTAGAATGAGGTATGGACACACACGTCTAAATAAAACTTTGTTAATAATGAAGAAGCATGCTGATGGCAACTGAATTCTGTGGTAGTCCAGAGACTATAGAGCATGTTATTGTACACTGTAATAAATATCAGGAAGAAAGACAAAGACTAGTCTTACAATTACAAGGAGAACAGATGAGGCTAAACTTAGAAGAAATTCTGCAAAAAAAACACAGGGGAAATGAGTGTAAACTACGTAATTGGCTTCCTGAGGAATACAGGACTAATAAAAAATAATTTAGTATGATCTTTTTGTTTGTTTTGTTTTGATTGGTTTGTTTCGTTATGTTTGTTTGTGTGTTTGTTTTATTTTTTTGCAACCTATTAGGGAAGGTTAGACTCCAGTACCACACTCCAGTCCAGTTGGTGGCGGTAATGCACCATTAAAGTTAGTTGCCAACCACCATAAAAACCGAAAGAAGAAGAAGAAGAAGAAGTGGACCGTCTCGTCAGCTAATAGTGCCGATATGAAGGAGCGGTTCACTTAACTGCAGAATTCGGTAAACTCCAGGTTGCTGTCCATAGAGGACAAGTTGGCGGCTCTGCAGTCGAACAACTGTGCGGGAGAGACTAACTCCAAGAAGAGAAGACGGGTGCAGAATCCCAAGCTTTGGTAAGAATATGTTCGGTGACTGCTAGCTAAGCTAAAAGTAGCCTAGCCTACAACCAAATCTAAGATTAGCCTAGTAGCCTTGCAAAAGAACAAGCTTTATTAAAGTGTATTTACATTTATAGGAAGCAGTATGCCGTCTTCACAACTCGGAGACAAATTGCAGGCGCTATGAACCGGAGCGAGGCGGTGGCCTCCTATTTGCTCGGAGCTATGTCTGCAATTCCAGATTGACACGATGTTGATAAAGACGACATTATCTGTAAGTGACTTGTTTTCACTGCTTCTCCTTCCTTGTTTAATGTTATTGTGACTTGCGTTTGATTTTTATTCATACCACTTTCATTTAATTATTTTCCAGCCTGGCGAAGAAGATGGCGTTGTTGGCGTGGCTCTGGATGGATTGGACGGCCGCCGCCATTTCGTAGGCCGGTGTTGTGCGCAATTCTGTTTCCCCCGTGTCGGGAGCGCACTTTGCAGCCGTTTTCCCGGCGCTTCTAGTTGATTTCTCGGTAAAACAAATCCTATAATCATGTCAAGGTTGTAACATTCAGTTTAATCAGCAGCTGTTTACAAAATTGTAAAATAAAAATAAACGGTCTTTCAGACATCTCCCGAAAACTTTGGGAAATAAAGAGCAAATGTTTTTAAATTCTCAAAAATTATGTGTGATAGCATGTAGTATACTAGAAATTTCCTTAATCCAGTAAACTGTCATATTTTATATTACAAAGGGATGTACTGGGAAGTCTACACTCTTGTGTTTTCAGGAAGTCTTAGGCTGTTTCTCAATTCACGAGAACGCGCTCGCATTCTCGTGAATTGAGAAACAGCCATAACAGTGTTTCCCGCAGGAATTTGGTTATGCGAGGCGGGGGGTTGTTGGACGACACGTTGCCCGCGGACCGACTCGCGGAGCGGGGGGGGGGGGGGGGGACGACACGTTATCCGCGGACCGACTCGCGGAGCGGGGGGGGGGGGGGGGGGTTGGGGGGGGACGACGACACGTTGTCCGCGGACCGACTCGCGGAGCGGGGGGGGGGGGGGGGGGGTTGTTGGACGACACGTTGCCCGCGGACCGAATCGCCGGGGGGTATCCATGTGTTTTTTCCCTGCCATTCACGCACGCGCGAAAGCAACAACAACAAACCGCGTGTTAACGTCACTTTTTTTTTTTTTTTTTGGGAATGTTGGCGAGGCGGTAGCGTGAGTTTGCGCAAGATAGCGCTGCGGGAAACCCTGCATAATGTTTGTATCCTGCTATCAGCCATCCCATCCTCCTCTTTCAGCAATGTAAAATCATAAATACACAGTAGGTGCTGGAATAGTGTTTTATGGCTTACTTTTATTTGTCAGGTTAAAGTGACAAAAGTTGGAAAAAGACCGTTTATCTTGCCATTTATAACACAATACAGCGTAAGAAGACATAGTTTGTTTATTTGTATTCTACAATTTTGTAAACAACTGCCGATTAAACTGACTGTTACAACCTTGACATGATTATATGAGTTGTTTTACCGAGAAATCAATTAGAAGCGCCGGGAAAACGGCTGCAAAGCGCATTCCCGACACAGGGGAAACAGATTTTCACGGGGGAACAGAATTGCGCACAACACCGGATCTCTCTGAACTCTGTGTGAAGCTGCAGTCCCGGTTAGAGGCGACGCCGAAGTACAGAGCCACGCACAGTAGGCGTCTGCACATCGGACCTGCCTCAGAAAGAACGCCGCCAGCAGTTACCTACAACCCCGAGGAGGCAAACGGACAGTTCACGGGGTTGTAATTTTTGGATCCTCGCGTTGTATATAGTTGTTTGTTTTAATAAAGCTCTTTCTTTGCATAAACATCTTCCTGGCAAATGTTCATTTCCTGTATAAATTCATTCATGTCCTTGATGGTAGCCTAATAATAGTGTAGTAGCTTACATAGGATAACATGAATATACAGCATAATATGAATGAATAAATAAATATATATATAATAAATATATATAAATATGTAAATAAGTTATTGGGGATCTGCCAACCAATCAGGAGTGATTTTACTTGTTTGAAAGAAGTGGTTCCATCCAATACTCAGTAAGAACATTCAAGCCTGGCTTGGCCACGTGTGGTTTTGCTGCCAATCAGGAGCGATTTTACTTATTTAAAAATAGTGGTTTCAGCCAATACTGAGTAGGTTATTCAAGCCAGACCTGGCCAGCCGCGCGGGTTCGCTGCATTCATATGCTAATTAGGGCCATTAGTACAGCTGATCGCTCTCCACATACGTCAGAGTCCGGTTCCGACAATTTGTGGCACTGAAAACGGCAACAAGCACGGGTTGCAAATTGTCGTTAACTGCCGAAAATGAGGGAGATCTGCGGTAGTTTACGGGGACGAAAATCTCACTTTTCATGCAGTGAAGTCTTCCATCATGTGGTTGGAAAAAAAGTTGTTTGGTGCAGTTGTTGGTGTGGCGAGCAACCTGTCCTGCTATATCAGATATGTAGCAGGTAGGCAGATACTTGAAGCTCAACAGCCCATCGAGTGTGCTGTCCCATCCAGGGAGCTAAAGTGGAGTGACGAGTCGATGGGCAGTATGGGTTAGCCACAGTTGTTCCTTCAAGTAAAATGTGTACCATTCAAATTCAATTCAAATAAATTCAAAAATACTTTATTGATCCCAAAGTGAAATTAAATTTTTAAATTAAATGTAAAAATTGTTTCATCTAAGTTTTTCTCAAGCATGAGCTTTGTTCAAATAAATTCTGTGATGAAGCTGAAACTATACTATGGTAACATTATACCCAGCAAATAAACACATACCTGATATGAGGCCCTCTGCTACAACTGATTTGTCTAAATCTGACCATGCCTTAACTATGTCAATTTGAAGATCTTCGTCAGATATGGTATCTGGATCCGATCTTTTCTTAGAATTTAGAGGGATCCCACATACATCAACTTGATGAATGTGTTTCGATAAGGAGTGTCGAAACTGTAATCCTTGAGGGCCAGTGTGCTGCAGCTTTTAGATGTGTCTCTGCTTCAACATGCTGGTGAAGAATGTGCAGGCCAATGATGACCCTAACGACTCCGTATTACAAAAGAGTGGAACATTTCGGTTTAATTTGCACGCAAACGATGACCCTAACGACTCCCCATCTCAAAGGGTTTCATTTTAATTTGCATGTTATCTAAGCCATACAAGCCCTTTTCGGACAATAGTATAAAAACTTGGAACTCCACAGTACTCCAGACAATTTAATTAAGAAAGTCCAGTTGGTTTATTTTTTAACCTGTTTTGGAACTCTGCTTCAACACACCTTAATTCAATAATTAGGTCATTAGCAGGATTTTGGAGAACTGAGGAGATTCTTGTTCAGGTAAGTTGGACCAGGGACGCATGTAAAAGCTGCAGGACACCGGCCCTCGAGGACTGGAGCTTGACATCCCTGACACACAAGGCTGCCACCAATGTGACACAACTTCCCCCATAGTGAATAAAAAAGGATGACTGATTATAACTCAGCATGGTGACGATTCTGGAGTTTCAAATTAAAGTAAAAATACATTATTTGAAACTAATCATATTATAGGTGAAAAATGTATAATACCTGCACATACATGTAATATTATCTGACCACAAGAAAACTTCTACAAAGTTGTAAATTTGAACATAACCATATGGAAACATAAGTGACCATAATGATCCTTTAGGAATCCTAAAGCTTTGATGACAAATAACATATATTTAGGTGTAGTGTTCATAATCCACAGTAACATCTTAGTAACAAAAAAAAAATTACAAAAACAAATGATGAAGAACATGACGCATACATTACCTCTTTTTTTCTCTGATGCAGTACCTACACGAGATAGACATTTTCAATATTTACCAACACATATAGTAAATGCATAAGATATAAGTTCAGAGTGCTGCATTGAAATTTTTATAAAGAGTTTTTACACAGTTCTATGATTTCAAATGGTTCAAAATATTTTTCTGCGTCAAGACTACTTACCTGTCAGGATCTGGGCTTTGTTTTGGCTGTTTGTTAATTTTTATCAGTTAGTTCACTCCCCTGCCTCAGGTTTTATTTCTGTCTTAGGTTCTGTCTTAGTTTTGGTTTATGTCATAGTTTGGGTTTTGAGTTTGTTTATGTTATCAGTTCACTTGGCCTGGGGTCCGTTCTTCGTACGTCGCTAACTCAGTTAGCTGGATTTGATTGTTGACGATTTAGCATGATCTTGGATCGTCTGGTTCTTCGAAACTCATCCTGGACTTGCTGTCATAGCAACATGTGCGCAAGCTTAAACCTGCTCGCGAGCAGGCTTATTTCATGTAAACAGGATTAGATCGCAGCTTTATAAGCGGAGGAGATAGGGATATCCAGCCAGTGCACTTGGACCACCTAGTGGCAGAGGACGGGACAGAATTGTGGAACACCATTTTTTAATGTTTAATAAAAGACGAAACAAATAATGCTTAGTAATCCGTGTATCATTCGTTCTTTCTATTTTCAATTGCAAATCAAAAAATAAAAAACAAAAAATGGACTGGTTATTTTGTTTTTTGTTTCTTATGCTTAAACCAAAAACGAAAAAAGAATTGGTTTTTCATATTTCAATTCTAAGCTCAAATCGAAAATACAAAATGGAAAAACAGACAGCAGGCAGAGTTTGATTTTAATATTTAATCGGCACAGTTTACGTGACCCGGAAATAGCTGTTTGCGACTTCAGTAAAGTTAGAAAGATATTCACAGATTCGGCTTTTCCAGATCAATAACTCATCTGTGGATGATTTATTCTACAAAACAGACACCTCTCTGTAACCACAGCAAGGCAGATAGTGAGCTACAACCGTAGTTTCCTCAAAACGTTACTCCTATCGCGCTGGGAGAATTACATTGGACCCAATGCAGAGCTCGCTGCTCCGCAACTGCTTAGGGACCGTCTGCAAGTTGCAACCCCAGAAACATAATCACAGAGAAATATTCAACAGCGTCACCAAGGAGAGGTGGATTATTATCAAATTCATTTCATATGTATCTGATCTCATGTATGTCATACTACATTTATTGGATTTGAAAATAATACATTTTTTGAGGAATTTTCCAAAGCCTAAATGGCAAATGGCACCTATTTTATTATTAGAATAAACATAAAATGAGCAATGACTACACCATAGATCATTGTAGTGCCACCAAACGTGTAGAATACATAGATAACCTCATCTAGTTTATACTACAACTGTTACTTTGGGAAATGTGCTAAACTAAATATTTTTAAGATTTTTTTAAAGTTATAAAGTACTTAAATATTTTACTAAATATATATAACTAAAAATATTATCCAAATTCTACCTAATACAAGTGAAATGAAAAAGAGCTTGTTGAAGTCTAAATCTAAAATATCTAATATGGCCAACAGTTACATATGTAGCTAAAGAGAGGTTAAATTAATGTAGCATTGAATCAGGTCACAAGCTTCAGCTCACAATCAAAACTGAATTTAATCTGGCATGTAAACATTTCTCATTCATTACAACTATCAAAATGACAAGGAAAAGAAAAATGGTTTGACTTACCGTGGAAATTCTGTTCATATTTCAACTTCCTCATAACTCTTTTTCCGCTAAACTGTAAAAGATTATTGCTCTACTGACATTAATTGATGGCTGGGACTTCATTATACTAAGCATCTAATTGGTCTGATTGTGTCTGGTGGTGTGGTTGCAAGGCAGTGGCCATGAGGTAAAAACTCAATACCTGCACATTTAATCAAATAAATTAAATAACTAATCATAGCTCAAACATCTTTGAAATAAAGTAAAAATCAATGACAAATGACAACACATGCAAATGTCATGTTTTTATATTCCAAGTGTACTTTTAATTAATATTATACCTGTAAAGAAAAAAAATCTGTGAAAAGGGTTTCCAGGGCAAGAGTGTTGGCTTAGAGATGCCTGCAGTTCAAACTGAGTACTGCTAATAAAAACGATGAAGAAAGATTTGTATTATTCTTTATGTGAAATTATTCCTCAGAATTCAGAGTCAAAATTCACAAGCCAAGTGTTGCTGTGTAAATAAATCTAATATGATGTGGATGTGATTTTTGTCACCCTACAACTTATAAAAGTTACTTTGTGAATGATGATAATACTTTATCTGCGACAGACTGGTGACCTGTCCAGGGTGTACCCCGCCTCTCGCCCAGTGAACGCTGGAGATAGGCACCAGCAACCCCCGCGACCCCATGAGGGATTAAGCGGTTTGGAAAATGGATGGATGGATGGATGATGTGGATGTGATTTTTGTCACCCTACAACTTATAAAAGTTACTTTGTGAATGATGATAATACTTTATCTGCGACAGACTGGTGACCTGTCCAGGGTGTACCCTGCCTCTGGCCCAGTGAACGCTGGAGATAGGCACCAGCAACCCCCGCGACCCCATGAAGGATTAAGCGGGTTAGAAAATGGATGGATGGATGGATGGATAATGCCCTTTTATGCCCTTAATGTTACATGGAGAATATTTTAAATATCTGTGGCCCATCTTCCCAAAGTAAGAGTTGTAGTATGAACCAGATCAGGCAACCTATGTCTAGAGTGGGTTTGGTGGCACCGCAATGGTCTATAGTATACTTATTGACTATAATATGCTTATAATATCAATGAAAAAAATCTTTAAAAATTTAGCTTAGCACATTTTCCCAAAGTAAGAGTTGTAGTATGATCCAGATGAAGTGATCTATGTATTCTACAAGTTTGGTGGCACTACAATGAGAGTCAGCAATACTACTGTCAAATGGTGTATTAGAAATTACTCTGAAGGTCCTTTTGAAGCAACTCGATCTCTAGTGCAATTCTTCTCTTTTTCAAGTTGTGGAGTTAAATTTCTCCTCTTAATGTAATATTCTAGGCTCTGTTTTGGTTTGTTTACTCTCCTGCCTTAGGTTCTCTGGCTGCTTTGAGTTTTGTCTTGTCTAGGTTCCTGTTTAGCTTGTTTACAGTTAGTTTATCCTGTTTTGGTCATCCGTGTTAGTCTTAGCTTTATCTTCTGTTTTAGTTTTATACTTCGGGGTTGTTTTGTTATCAGGTCTGGTGTAGTTTGTTTCTGTCCACTTGTCCTCTCAGCTTTTTAGGTTTGGTTTCTGATCTGTTCTTGTTTTGAGCCTCAGCACTGATGTCTGGTCTAATTACTTACTCTGCACACCTGCCTTACTCCACCCCTGCTGCAATCACCTCTCACTGGTTTCACCTGCTTCCACCTCCATATAAACTGTTGGGACCAGACATCAGTGCCTGGTCGTCTTGTTGGTCTTGTCATGGTTTTGGGTGAGTCAATCCTGATCTGATGTTTGTTTTTGGAATTTTGACCTAGTTTTTCCCTTCCAGGGAACCTGAGCCATTCTGTCATGTTCCCAGTCAGTTTCTTTTCCTAAGAGGTTCTGGATGTTTTTTATTAGTCTTTTTGGTTCTTCAGTCCTTTTTGCATTGCTCTGCTTTTTGTTAAATAAATCCCTTTTTTAAGAACCTCTGCTGGTCTGGCTGAATTCTGGGTCCGCTGCCGTGATTCATTACACTTAATTGGTGTTTTTTTCCGGACAAAATACAATTTTTTTTGTTGAAGATGCCGTTTATATAACGAACGGATGGCACCCTGTGTCATTTTGGGGAAAAAAGGGTGAAACATGCCTCATGCAACAAAAGTAAAACGAACCCGTTTTTTTCAGCCTTCTTATAGGCTGTAATAAACAGACAAATACATCATTTAACAGTGGCCTTTAAAAAAGAGGAAGAAGTTGCTTTTTAAAATACAGTATAATAATTAAAGGCTACCATTTTGTAGAATATTCTTGTACTTCACTTTTTTCCCCATGTTCTAGTGGCTCCCGTGGAGGCTCTGACATAAAATAATAAAGTAAATATGAAATTATTAAAATGCAAAAATACATACTGTAGAAAGTGATAGAAACATCTAACATGGACAGCACTTATGCATGTAATTTGTCTGCTACTTTTTGCCAGCCCTCTCTCCTGGCTTTAGCAGACTTTGAGGTGTTCCCTGTCGTTTTAATTAATGACTCAAATTCGGCATAACCTTCCATTAAAAGCTCGTGTTCTGATTGGGAGAAAAACTGTGGGCGTTCTTTGGCCATGCTGAACAGCCAATAGCAGCGTTGCTGATTTCTACTATCCATACATTTCCCCTTTTAAACAAATGCATGAACGCGCAGTTATCTCAGATAACTCAATCCAGTGATACTAATCATAAACAACAGGTGTGTTCGAAGAACCCAATTAGCCGGATCATGATTAGCCGGATGAAGGCATCTCGGATGTCTCATTTGATCTTGGATGTTTTAAGCAACGTACGAAGAACGGACCCCTGCTCAGATCACTTCTTCTTCTTGAGTTTATTGGCGGTTGGCAAACAGCTTTCCGGTGTGCATTACCGCCACCAACTGGTGAGGAGTGTGGGTCAAAATGGCCATATTCCCAAAGATGCTTATATTTATATAACTATATATCCAGTGTTGGGGAGTAACGGTTTACATGTAACGACGTTACGTAATTTAATTACAAAAAAAGAGTAACTGTAATTCGTTACAGTTACAATGAGAAAATATGTCATTCAGTTACAGTTACTTCCGAAAATATTAAGAATTACAAATTTAGTAAAATTTTTTTTAAAAATATAAAGAAAAACCTTTGTGAAATATGTAATGATATTTTTATTGCTTCGCGCCCTGTATCGCCGTTTCCCGCTACGGCTCCTTGTCTCTATCACTCTGATGATCCATCCTGTGCTGGTGGAGCCTTCTGAAAGAACAGCAAGCGAGCGGACGTTTCACGGTTTTATTTGGCTTCATTTTAAGGAAGAGAAAGATGCAACAAGGCGCTTTGCAATCATGCAGTCTCTTGTTATTCACAGACAACAATAAACCGTGAGAGCCGACGTGTGTTGTGAAACTGTAAAACTTTGTCTTGTCTTAAGCGGAAAATCAAACGCGCGTCTACACAGCTCAACGTTCACAGTGTTGCGTTCGTGAGCGTCGGAAAGCTATGGTGCATTCAGGAGCATGGGACATTTCAGTTTTACAACGAAAAAGGCAGAAAACGGAACAGAACTTAACTCATACAATAATGTATTTATCCAGAAACAGTGTGGGCTTTCTGACAATACTGAATGTTCTATAATTGTATTTCTGTTATTTTTGATTATGCACATCTGCTAGCTTTTTATTCTAAAAAATCTATAATATTACAGCAGCAAATTATCAAAGTTTTTCAAAGCCTGTTTAAAAGCTCCAAATGGGGCTTCAGATCATACAGCAAAAATTGTGCTGTCATTGTTTTACAGGGCAAAATTTGCATTTCCTGACTCTTGTCCTTTAACTACTGATGGATATACAGGAATAGAGTCATACAAGTGTCAATTCCTCTGAGATAGCAGGGGATGCAATTTTTGGCAAGGAGTTGCCGAAAAATCCATCCTCCTTGTTTTAAACTTAAAAATCGTCACACACACACACTTGTGGACATCCTGTGATTGACTGTCTGCAGTTCCCTTTCAGCTTAGTGCTTTTTTAAGGTTCACATTCAGTTCTCAAAAATTAAATGTTGAACATGGGTCAATACTCATTAAAACCTTAAAGTAATCAAAAAGTAATAAAAAGTAATTAGTTACATTACTTTTTAAAAGTAATCGAAAAAGTTACACTACATTACATTTTAAACAAAGTAACTTGTAACTGTAACGGATTACATTTTTAAAGTAACTTACCCAACACTGTATATATCTATATCTATAATATTAATTCACAAATACTAAATCCTCCTAATTATTTCTATTATTAAATATTTAAATAAATATTGATAACATTTATTTTTTGACTTTTTCTGCAGAATATCTATTATATCAAATTTAACTTTCTCCTTATTAAGATCTCTAACCAAATTCCTTCTTTCTTCTTCATATTTCTTACAATACATCACTACATGTTGTACTGTTTCATCTTGTCCACAATATTCACATTTGCCCGGCATAAGTTTCCCTATTTTGAATAGTGTTTTATTTAATCCTGTGTGTCCAAATCTAAGGCTTGAAATAACTGTTTCCTCTCTTCTGTTTCCTTCTGCTATCCTCATTTCTCCGACTTTCCGTTGAATCCTATACAGCCATCTTCCTCTCCTTTCTTCTTCCCATTGTTTTTGCCACCTTTCCTTCATTCTTTGTTTAATGATACTTTTAATTTCTGTCTTACTTAAGTTAATCATCATATCAATAGTTCTATTTTTTGATGCTTCCTTAAAATTCCTAGGTATAAAATGCAATACCTAACCTATCACTCACATTTTTAGATGCATCTGTATATATTTGAATATAACCATAATAACTATTAACATATTCCTGTATCGGTTTATGATTAATATTGCCTTCTTTTTTCTTTTCCAACCATGTCAAATCTACTGTAGTATCAGGTATGAGCCAGGGAGGGATTACTGGTAACGGTACTGTTGGACTACATTTAATTTGATCTAATTCAAGTTCTTTTAGTTTTTTCCCCACTATCCATCCAAAACTTCCTGTTTGTCTCCTCTCCCTTTCCCAACACGGCTGCAATGTTTCTTTTGTAGGATGATCTTGACCATGCCCCTGCAAACTAATCCAGTAATTTAGCAACAGTTGTGTTCTCCTGATATCCAGTGGCATTTCTCCAGTTTCAACCTGCAATGCTACAATAGATGTTGTTTTAAATGTTCCTGTAATTAATCTTAAGGCTTGTGTTTGTAGATCCTCTAACTTTTTAAGTGATGTACTTGCTGCTGAACCATAAACCACACTACCATAGTCTATTGCTGATCTTACTAACCCTGTATATAAAGCCTTTAAAGCAGTTCTGTCTGCTCCCCACTCATGACCAACTAAACATCTCATAACATTCAAGACCTTTTTGCACTTATCAATAATTTTCTGAATATGAACTGCCCATGTAATTCTATCATCAAACCATAAACCAAGAAATTTTAAAATTTAAACCCAATTCTATCTCTTGATTATATAATTTAACCTTCACCATACTATCGATTTTTTTCTGAGTAAAAAATACAGTTTTCGATTTTTCCACTGAAAGTTTGAATCCCCATTTATATGACCAATCTTCTATCTTATTAATAGCTTTTTGTAATTTCTTTACAATATAATCAGTATTTCGACCTTTCACCCAAATTGCCCCATCATCTGCAAAAAGAGAACACCCAAACCCATTTTCCATATCTTTAAACACATCATTAATCATTATAGAAAAAAGTAACGGACTAATTATGCTTCCTTGAGGTGTTCCATTTTCAATAAAATATTTTGAAGAATAACTCCTTCCTATTCTAACCTGTATTTTTCTTTCACTTAAAAAATCTTTTAACCACCTATATATTCTACCTTTATTATCCATCTTCACTAGTTTGATCATCAATCCTTCCCTCCACATTGTATCATATGCTTTCTCAATATCAAAGAACACAGCCACTACACTTTCTCTATTTATTTGTGCTTTTCTAATTTCATGTTCTAAGCACAAAGATGGATCCATGGTATTCCTTCCTTTTCTGAAACCACTTTGCCATCTAGATATATATTGATTCCTTTCCAAATAATATACCAGCCTGTCATTGATCATTTTCTCCATTATTTTGCAAATATTTGAAGTTAAAGCTATAGGTCTATAATTTCCTGGGTTTGCGCTATCTTTTCCTGGTTTACGTATTGGTGTGATCACAGCTTCTTTCCAAACCTTTGGCAGCTTTACCTCCTCCCAAACTCTATTATATAATTCCAACAAAATCCCCTTTGATGGTTCACTAAGTTGACTTATCATGATATAACATATTTGGTCTTTTCCTGGAGCTGTCCTTTTTGTTTTCCTTAACGCACGATTTAGTTCTGCTTTTGTAAATGGTACATTGATTAATTTATTGTTCTCATCATCTTTAATTAATATCTCTACATTCTCTGCTATTGTCTCCTCTCTTCTTCTTCTCCCTTCTTCACTCAAATTTTCTGATCATGTACTCTAATAAAAGTCTGAGCTAACATTTCTGCTTTCTCATCATCCTTCTTTGCTGTAATTCCATTACCTATTAAAACTGGATAACCAAACTCTTTTTTCATCCCATTCATTCTTTTAACCATTCCCCATATTTTATCTATTTTTGTTTCTCTTCCTACTGAATTACAAAACTTTCTCCAATATATCTTCTTTGCATTTTTAATTGTTTTTCTCACCATTGCCTGCTGCCTTTAATATTCAATAAGATTTGTATATTATGAGTTCTTTTTAATACTTTAAATACTTTATTTCGAGATTTAATCACATTTTGCTCAGATCACTTCTTTGTATCCAGCCTTTAATCAGTCAACTGAGTTCACCTGCCAGCTATCTGCCAGCTCACGTCTTAGTCACCACCCTGTCACTCCCCTTCACCAGTCACCATCCAATCAGTTTCAGTTTACTTCCAGTCACTTCCCTTCCCATGATTAGCTCCACCCATTCTGGTAATTAGTTTCACTCCATTCACCTGTTCATTCCCGTACTTATACCTGCCTCTGCCCCCTGCAATCTGCCAGATCAATTTCGAGCCTTTTGGTGAGTCTTATCCAGCGGTCTTTTCTGATAGTCCTGTGAATTTTGACCCAATCTGCCTTTTTGACTTCTGAGCCAGCCTGATCCTTGAACCTGTTTTCCTGCCCTGTCTGACTGCTTACTCATTTTGCCGACCTGATTCTGATTTAGGATTATCTGAGCTTGCCTGATCCCTGTCTGTATTCCTGCATGTATTGGACTGACATTTTGTGTATCGACCCTGGACTGTTATTTGACCACCGAACCTGCTTATCCCTGTTTGATCTATTTTTGAGCTTTATTAAAGCCTTTTCATTTACCTCACGTGTCTGGCTGAATACTGGGTCCATCTGTCTCTCTAGTTCGTGACACTTACCATGTATGTCATATAGGTGCTTTATAAAATTAGGATCTCTTGTGATTACAACACATTTACACATTGGGCAGTGGTAGTGGCTCCTGGATGATTGTTTACCGTCCTTGCAGAAGCAGGCAAGTTCTCTACAAAAACAGATACAGTATGGAGTAAAATGAATTGCATACCACAAATGCTAACTGTAAAATTTGCATATTAATAAAAAATCTGTTTTAATTATACCTTGATTGTTGGAAGAAAAATAAATTGCTTCCCTCAGGTGCTTTTTTTTAAGGTCAGCACAGTTTCCAAGCTGTTTTTTGTCACAGAAGGGGCACTGAGATAACCTGACTCCGCCAGATGTATTTCGCTCCGCCTAGCTTCACTCACATACATCTGGGACACCGCCCATAGAGAGTGATTTCTCCAACCGATTTTATGGTCTGGCCAATCAGGACGCAGGGCTGGAGTTTCATAGATGTGACGTAGTGGAGACACGACCATGACGTGAGACTGTTTTGATAGCAATGGCGGCTCGTCGAGGAAGCAAGCGTTAACATTGATGCTGCTATTTCTTCCGTGTTGTCCAATCTACCTAATATTGTTTCATTAAAAGAACATCAGAGAACAGCTCCGAAGGCTTTTGTTGGTGGAAACCATGTTTTCGCCCTTCTCCCGACCGGATTTGGCAAGTTTTGTTTTCCGGGGCGCGGACGCGGACGCGCCCCGGAGCGGTTAGCGGTTAGCACGAACCATGTTAGGAGGCCTTTAGTCCTCAACGCGGTCGGCCCGGGATCTACTCCGACCCGCGGCGCTTTGCCGCCTGTCTTCCCCCCTCTTCCTGTCAGCTCACTGTCAATAAAACTTTTGGTCCTGCGTCGCTCTCATCAGCGTCACGGGTTGGCTTCGGTGTGAGTGGTTGAAATAGCACGTCGATAAAGATGACAGACAAGTGGCTTATCCAATCATATGCAAGAATTTTTGATAAGGCCCAGCCTTCAATCAAGGCAATTCCTATGGCGGTGTCCCAGATGTATGTGAGTGAAGCTAGGCGGAGCGAAATACATCTGGCGGAGTCAGGTTAGCACTGAGAGACAGCACAGCTCAAAAATGATTCGACATCACAAAATGTATGACGTGAACCTATGATGAAAAAAAATATAAATTACAAAAAAATTTAATTAGAACAAAGTTGCACAAGTCGGACATTAATACTCACGAATACATTAGTGTAAGTAGTGTTTCCTAATGTTAATTATTCCAATTACTTACATCAATCCATTCCATACATTTCATATATAACACATCTTACCGTACATTTTCCAAAGTCAGTAGGAGACAGCCAAACTGATGAGAACCTATGCATATCATAAAGAAACAATAAGAATTTTTTTTAAAAAGTGGACATACCTAATGTTGTATAACTGATGTGTCGGACCACTACGCTTTAGTAATAAAAGACGCGTTATTGCGTCGACTAAACACAAATTGACATACACACAAATATGCATTTTAATTTACTAGCAGATAAATACTGTGTGGTTGGCTAGATACTAACTATACATAATGTTGCCTTCACAAATCACTGTTCTTTTCATGTCTCGGGCATAACATCCCCAAATCCAACCTTCCCTCTTACAGTAATGGCGCTTGATGTAGATGTTCGAAGCCATAGCTTGCATGCGAAAGCACTACTAACCACGAAAACTATAAATGCAATTATCCTATCTATAATGCTTGCGTTAACGTATAATAAATACATTTACATGGTAGTTTAAACGATAACATTTAAATACAGTTGAAGAGCATTATCCCAGATCACATATTTAAAAGAAACCCACTAGCTTTAGCCTATGGCGGTGCTATGCGCAACAGCCTTTGAATGACTTTTGTAAATTGCATCGTAAAACTCATGTATTGTATAACATGACAACATAATGCAAAATGTTAGAAAAAATAATTAAGATACATACCAAGTTATCCGTATCGAAAGGAGAATGTGTTCGGTCTACTTGGCCAACACAAAGAAAAGAACAATGTTACGATCCCGTCGCTTTATGCCAGATCCCGTCGCTTTACGGGTTGCCAGCTAGGGATTTGGGCAAGTGATGAAAAAACGTATGACAGTAGTGTCAAAAAGTATCTTCTCTCAAATACGTAAAAGAAAAACATTTATAAGGTTTAATCTATTGGTAGAATTTTAAGTTGAGCAGTAATATCTTACTCGATCAATATTGAGTGAAATCACTTGGTAACTTCATTTTTCAGAAGAAAATAAATAGTTTGACTAAGTTAACCATTATTGACTAAGTTGTTTGTAGTTGTTCTTGGCCACTAAAACTTTGATATAGGCCTATATGGTTTGGCTGTTAAAATCACTTACCTGCTTAGTGTGTTTTACTGAAACTTTAAAATAGGGTCAGAGTTAAAGCATATCTGGCAACCATTTTCTGTCAATACTACGCAGTAAAAAATAAAAGTTACTGGCCAACATAATTTCTCCAAAAAGCTGGAATACCTTTGTGTTATTTACAAAGTGGTTATCCTTTGTTAGTAAGTAAGGGACATAAAACATAAAAGACAGTTGTTATTGGTTTTAATTAAGTAAATAGGCCAAAAGAATATATAGTTTGACACTTTGGTGTATTAACTGATATATATATATATATATATATATATATATATATATATATATATATATATGGGCAGTAAGGGCTGCCTGACATCACATCCTGTGACGTGGAAAAGCGGAGAGCCGACAGCATTTCTCCGCACTTTCCAAGCAAAGTCTATAGGAGCTGCGATCATCAACAATTTTTTCGGATTTCCAGAGGACTTCACCATTGAAATTCGCGGGAGCTATTGTTAAAGCAACAATGCTCACGTGCATGGCAGTTGGATGTTCTAATACATCGGGTAAAAGTGGAAAGAACATGAGTTTTTTCACCTTTCCGATTCATGATCCACCATGGGCTGTTTTGTTGAATTACCTACTTGAAGAGAGAAGATTTTCCATCGTGCTTCTGGCCAGAGAGAAACGTCATATGCAGCCAACAATTGGAAGAAGAATGTCTTCAAGATGACATGAGAGCGAGGATTTTCGGTATGTTTTTCTTTTTCATAATGTAGAATTTGCCAGAACATTTCTGTACCAACCAGAGCGGCGGAGTGTGTCGTACGCATACTTATGCTCACTGTTGCAGCGGAGGGATACGACACACTTAGAAAGCATGCTCACTGTTGTGAAGCCCACTTATTTTATGCAACTTTGGTCTTATTTTTTTTAAAGTCACTTGTATATTTCATGAGTTGTGGGGTTGCAGTTTTTTTGGGGCTTGTTTCTGAAAGTGAAGTCGATTGTTTGGGGTCTAAACTAAGTGACGCTGAAATATCCCTCCGCCTCATAACGCGCTGCAGCTCCTCCTCACAGCAGCAGAGAGTAAACTCAGAAGGAGCCGCTCTGCCCGTATTTTCTGCAGTTTACGGCTGCAATAACTGATGATAACTGCTGAAAGTAGATTAGGCGGTGCAGATCACCATTTTGAGCAGAGATTGGTTTTATACTCTATGGCAAGCCGTTTTAACATAAATTCGGTTTTACCGCCATTACATTCGAGATATCTCAAATGGTTTTATGACTAGACGTTTTAGCAATTTAAGATATCTCTAATTGTATTTTGACTAGTCAAAATACCTATTCGAGATATCTCTAATTACATTCTGACTAGTCGAAATGACATCAGATTTTCCATTGAGTTGTATGGAGACGTCAATTCAAGATATCTCGAATGAATTACTGACTATCTGAAATACCCATTTCAGATATCTACAATTAAATCACGACTAGTCAAAATTACAATTCAAGATATCTTAAATTTAGTTTTGACTAGTCATAATTCTAATTAAAGATATCTCAAATGCCACCATAATTCAAGATATCTTAAATGTATTTTTGGATAGGCGAAATGCAGTTTTGACTAGTAAAAACTAAATTTAAGATATCTTGAATTGTAATTTTGACTAGTCAAAATTCCTTTTAAGATATATTGAATTGTAATTTTGACTAGTCAAAATTCCTTTTAAGATATCTCTAAATGAATTAGAGATATCTTGAATTATTCAACTTTTCCATTTAAGATATCTTAAATTGACATTCTGACTAGTCAAAATGACGTTACTGATATCTTGAATTACGAAATGGCTTGCCATACATCATCACACATGAACCGGAGGCTTGCGCTTTTGTTTTCAGAGGAGCTAAAGGAGGGTGCTGTAATGCCTTGTGCCGTCTAGCATGTCAAAATCAAGAGCTAGCTGGCTTCACCATAATTTCCGAAGAGGCAGATAGCTTTACCACAGTATAAAAACTACATCTGGTTATTAACAGAACTGGCCCGGCCTGCGGAATATTCCTTATTTCCAGCTTGGACATGAGTCGATAGTAGCGCTTTCAGCTAGCCGTTTTTCAGTGCATTGTGTGTGTCTCGGCAGCAAGTAAATCCGAAATGCTTTGCAAATTTCTTAAGCATTCTTCAAGTATACTATTTTCGCGCTCTCTGCATATCCCATACTGAAAAAGCTCTTTTTATATTGTGGCATTTTCTTACAATTTTGTCGAAAACTGCCAGCGCCATTGAATGTTCAGACAATTATTTGGACAGCTTACAGCCAATAAGGGGCTTACACGCAATGTCTTATTTCAGATATCTTAAATTGTAATTCTGACTAGTCATAATTACGTTCGAGATATCTTAAATTACAATTACGGATGTGTGACGCTTTCAATGACGAATCCTGTGACGTAATTTGAGATATCTTGAAAGGAATTCTGACTAGTCAAAATGTAATTGAAGATATCTTGAATTATTATTCTTCCTAGTCAGAATGTAAATAAAGATATCTTAAATTACCATTCCGGATAGTCAAAATGTAGTTTTGTCTAGTCAAAATGCATTTTAAGATATCTGGAATGTAATTACGGATAGTCAGACGAAACCAAATTTATGTTAAAACGGCTTGCCATACATACTCATCTTTTAACATTGCAGAACCCAACCCATAAACCATACTTTAATGCTTATTTGTTGTCTTTTTATGTCTCTAATACTAAATGTAAAATTAGTATTACTTTAAATTTAAATGCTTAATACCATGTCTATCTTTGTTTAAGAGGTTAAAAAATATATTTCGCCATTGAAAATGGATATTTATTTACAAGGGGGCAGATAGGGCATCGGGACTTGCTCTACAGCCGATACCTCACCATTACGTCACAAACTGGGAGGTGGCAGTACTGTTCTTCACCAAGATGGCGGCCCCCATAAAAGGACCTTCAAATGAAAATTACTCTTAATTAAAAACGCTTATCATTTATTGAACAGTATGTAATAATTTTATTTTTAAAGTACTTTCAGCAGTTTTAATTCTGATTTTGACCGGACCTCTCCTTTAAAGTAAGCAAAACAGGCAAATGATCTGATTTCTGCGTACTACAACGATCATCAATACAAAGATCCAAGCCATAAGAAAGAACAAGGTCAAGTGTCTGTCCCTTTTCATATGTGGGACCAGTGACCCACTGTTTAACATTAAAAGACTCATTAAGATTTATAAAATCCCTGACCAGAGGCTTCTAATCATGGCAAACATGCATATTAAAATTGGCAATTATTAAGAAATGGTCATAATAAGGAGTCATGTCCACCACAAAATGCGAAAAATCAATGATAAAGTCCTTATTAGACTTTGGAGGTCTATAAACCAGAGCGCACAGGACAGGCACAATGTTCTGTAGTTCATTCAACTGCAGTTCAAAGCTCGAGAAGGTAATTGCCCCCACCCTTGCCAAAGGTACGTGGAGAGCTAAAGAACAAACAACCCCGAGGAAGGGTTTCAGAAAAAGCCAAACACGCACCAGGCCGAATTGAAGTCTCTGTTAAAAACATACACTCAACAAAAATATAAATGCAATACTTTTGGTTCGCGTTGGTATAGGTGGGCGGTCGTTGGAAGCTCCTCTAGGCAAGGGGTTCTGACCCGGATGCTGCTCAGGTGGTGTTCCGTTGAACTCTTTGCACTGTGTGGTGTGGATTCCGGTGGTTGGCGTTGGAGTCCCAAAAACTCCTTCCAGTCTCCAACCTACAGTGGAATTAACTGAAAACTCCGACTGACATTACAGTGCAGGTCCTGATTTCCTGAAGTAGGTTTCATTGTTAGTCCTCATCTTTTCAGGGAACCTATGCCTAAAAATGTAATAGTGAGACATTTTATCACAGTTATGCTGTCCTCTCTTTCCTCAGGCTTCTGGTCATCCTGAAAAAGCATCCACACACACAAACAAATACTTAAAAACCTCTGAACGGGATCTCCATATCTGTAGAGTCAAGAATTATTTAATTCTGGTTTGCAATCAAAGTACATTTTTCCTGTAACAATGTCAGAGAGTTCTTTGGATTAAAGTGACCACACATCGTACCACTTTGCACGATATATTTCACCATCTCCAATATAATTAGATGCCATCCCTCCTTCAAGTTTTCCAGCATCTGCTTAGACCTACATGTCCTATTCCATGTGCTACAGAAAAAGTTCCTGTTTTAACCCTGGAAGAAACACCATCTTCCATCAAGTCCTTTCACAGCACCCCTCCTGCTCTGACGCTCCTCTTCCATAGGCACCTTCATCATGTCAAAAATCCTGCACTCATCTTTTAACATCATGCCATCTGCCATGTATATGCCTTTATACATATATATGTGATGTTGGGTGACTCCAAGGTTTTGGACAGCCTGTGCTGTCTGAATACAGTCATAGGGAAACTTTGTCAATTTACATAAGGCACCACACTAGTTGTCAAAACATATATAATATACTGTATATATAGACCGTGACTACATGAGCTGTGTTTTTTGATCACTCTGGCTATTTTTTTTCTTTCTATGTTATCTAACATTACTGATATATACATTAACATCCTTCTCACAAAACTGGATTTACTGCTAGTTTTGTTACAGAAACATCAACAAAAAATAATAGAGGTGTCAGGGAGAGTCCATTCAGCCACTAATGTTAATCTTTCTAATCTTTCTTAAAGTCGGACAAACTGTTGCTCAGCTTCCAAATCTAAATATTATTGAATTTTATCATACCTTGTATCTTCATGAGATCTCTCAAAGGTTGCGTGAGATCAACGTACCCACAATGTAGTTGTGACAGCAGCCATTTAGTCTCAAAACGATAACATGTCATTCACGCGCTGTAGTTTGGGTTTGTTAGAATGCTTTGCTTGTTGCTGGAGGACACATTGTTTGTTCCTCCGTGGACTTTCTGCTCATAATTGTAATGGCAAGTACACCTTCTGCTGCTTAATGATGATCAGTACGCTCCTGGTCATGGTAACGTATCAAACTCATGTTTAAAATAAACTTATCAGTTATATCACAGACAATTTAAAAGGTATTAGTATATTTTAAAACAGCAAACCTGCACGCTGGTAGGAGCCCAATCAGTTGCCTGAAGGGAACGTTTAACCATGCCCCTAATTCTTTTACCTGGTGCTCAACATGGAGAGAAAGAGAAATATGAGAAATCGTTTCATCTGACATCATATATCGTTATAAATTGTTCAGCAGTAGCAGCTGCCAAACGCTCAGGTGCCACATACATATTCCTAGAAATGACTGTCTGTGTTTTACCTTAAAGAATCTTGATACCAGTCTGTGTGGTTCCTGTCATAGAACAGAGTGACGTGTGGCGGGTCAGGTGGGAGGAAGAGCAGGAACCCAGACGTTGCATTTTCCATAGCTGTAGAGAACACCAGTTGTAGCAGGCTCCGTTCACAGTCCTCCATAGATGTTAGCAATTCTTTCTCCCCCTCAGGTCACAACGGCAGACACTGTTTCTTCTCTCAGTATCATATTCAGTGACAGTCTTAGTCCACAACCCAGGGGCTTATATGTGGCTCCAGTGTCCCCTTTTAGAAGTGAGATCATGTTAGGATTTGGTTGCTCCATACCAGGCTGACCTGCTGGTGGGGCGAAACAACCCACAGTTGTTCAATGTCCAGGACAACCACAGTTGTATGTCAATGGGTGCTTTAACATGTCCACCATATCAGCTCCAAACACTCATCTATCACGCCCTGCGTTCAATTCTCGACGCCACACTGACCACCAAACTGCCGTCTGCTTCCACGTCCAGGACCAACAGACCTGTAATTATATAAAGAATAGAGAAAAGGAGGCAATAGGCACGCCTCCTCCTTGGAGTTAATTAAACTGAGGTGACACCTTCTGGGTTGAAGATCCAACTGCTTAAACCATCACATGTTCACTTTTTATTTTACTCACTTTCTGTTTCGTACCCTGTAATTGCAATTTAAATAACGGATCTTGTAATACCTTTTTTTATTTTCTCTTCCTCTCCCCATCCTGAGCCATATTGGAGTAAATATTCACGCCAGGAGGGTTAGCTAGATAGCTAGGAGCACCAGGAGCAGAACCAAGCAGGAAAACTGCCAAACTGAAGAGACTTGAGTTACTGCATTTGTTCTGCAAAGACTTAACATCAGCATTTTGTTTATACAGTAGCAGTTAAATAAAAACTGCCCACAAAATCCTGAGTAACAATCATAACATTAAAACAGGTCATTTCTGAGGTAACAGCAGAAACATTTTTTTTTTATCAGGGAGCAGCATAACCACTCTAGTACCAAATGTCCCTGTTAGAGTGAAGCACACAAAAAAGTTCACTGCTGGGATTTACTGTGCAGGGAAATAGTCTGTAAATATACTGAATGGAGAATATTAATCAAAAAAGAAACAGAAAACACTTTCAGTGGAGTTTGTAGATTCCTAAAACGTGACTTACTCTTCTACAATAAGCCAGTTGCTAAGGCACACAAGATTATTCACATTTTCAGATGATAAAGAAGCTCTCTTTTTCTGTACAATATGACCAGCAAGAGAAAATAACCTTTCACAGGGTACGGAGGTTGCAGGTGTGGCCAAATACTTTTGTGCATAGAGGGCCAGCCTGCTGTGTGAGCCTGCATGTTTGGACCACCACTCTAATGGACAAGACTCTGGATTGATTGTGGGCTCTGCTCTGTATCGATACACACTGTTCTCAATTGAGTCTTCTTCCTGTTCAGAATCAGATTCAGATGAAGCAGCCAATAGGGTTAACCTTTTCTTTGGTGGCTCTGATGTTTTTTCTTCCACAGGTTTCTCTGCAATAACCCTCTGTTCCTTGACTAAGTTGGTGACTGAGGCCCACACCTCACTCCTCTCTCTCCTCTGGCTATACACTTGAGGTCCTTAAATCTAGGGTCCAGTGCAGTAGCAATCTTCAGATATGCAATGTTGGCATTTTCCTTGCGTGTCTCCAAGTCTTTTCTGAATGTAGACTTGAACTTGGCCACGTAGGCAGGGTCATCATCTGAGCTCTCCATCACCCGAGAGAGATGGCAAAAAGCAGGCAGGACCACAGAGCATGAGGCATAGTTTTCTCCTCCCAAAAGTTCAGTCAGATACCTGCAAAAGAAAACCAACTCCAGTCAAAATAAATTGCATTCACTTATACACAAAACATATCCTACATATTAATGCTGCATTTTACACACACATATTTATCTCTTACACTCAGCCAGAATAGTGAGAAATATGATGTAAAACATACCTGCAAGGCTCCAGTAGCGTTTCCAACCTCTGCAGTTTGTCCA
Organism: Fundulus diaphanus; assembly: GCA_037039145.1. NCBI lineage: Eukaryota > Metazoa > Chordata > Actinopteri > Cyprinodontiformes > Fundulidae > Fundulus > Fundulus diaphanus. The sequence goes on from CM073137.1 coordinate 38,541,348, forward strand.
TTTGTAGTTGGCATGACAATCTTGGTGTTTGTGGTGAGGACATCCCTCAGTGGCTGTTCGTTTCTGCGGATGCTTTTTATCATGTCCAGAGTTGAATTCCATCTGGTTGGAACGTCTTGTGTAAGCGACTCCTTCTTCTGTCCATGTTCAACTTGTTGTTGCTCCAATTCCGCAGCACTCGCTGGACTTTGTTTAAAGTGCCCAACAACTTTTCTGCACTTCGCCAGGACATTGTCAAACGCACTGTTATGCAGGGATACTGTGATGGAACGCTGGAGACTGTGTGCAAAGCAGGGAATATGATCAAAAGGCACATGTCTCGCAGCGGCTATCATGTTTCGTGCACTATCTGTGCTAAGTGTGGTGACTTTATCTGATACATTCCACTGCTGTCCAACTTCAATAAAGTGTCCCGCGCACGTTTCAGCATAATGTCTCTCCTCTGTTTTCATTACCGTTAGAGCATGTGACTGCAGAGCCCACTGTTCATCAATATAATGCACTGTAACTCCGAGGTAATTATGGTTACCCAGTGATGTCCAGTAGTCCCCAGTGAGAGCAACAGCGGGTGCACGTTGTAAAGTTGTCGCTTTTGCATTCCTCACCTTTTCATACAAGTCGTGTATTCTTCTTGTGATGGTGCGTCTTGAGGGAATCTCATAACTGCCGTCATTTGTTGCGATTCTCAGAATGTTTCGAAGACCGACGTCCTCCACAACACTAATCGGCCTGCAGTCTGTAGCTATCCACTTCGCTATGGCATTTGTTTAGCTTGTCTTGCCTTTGTTTATCTATACTTCCCCCACACGCTGCATCTAACGTAGTCTGCTCAAGCCTCGCGCCACTGTCTGTTTCGTTAAATGATTTGCTGGTATCAACTGCGTGTTTTGCATTTAGGTGATATTTTAGACTCGAAGTACTCCGGTGATAAGACAATTCAAGTTTGCAGTGATTACAAATAACTTTGCTTCTGTCGACTGCGCCGTCTGAAAGAACTTTGAAATGAAAATGGCCATGTAAAAGTGCCGTACCCTTCTCCATGTTTGTTGGTTTGTTTATCCGCCAATGTCTTTTCTTTTCCGGTTCCGGTTTGCCTAAGCGCGGCAGCCTTCGGCAGCAGACTTTTATTTTTACCAAATAAATGCCTGGTAGCAGCAGACTTTTACAGTAATAAAAGAATTAATAAAAACTGCGTTATTGCGCGATAAAATAAATATCACCGTTAATAGTCTAATGAATTAACGCAAAATTAACGCGTTAACTTGCCCAGCCCTAATATATATATATATATATATATATATATATATATATATATAATATATATAGTTTTTGTGTGCCCCCCTAAAAAAATGGAATGCCCCCCCTGTAATTTGTTTCTGCAGCCGGGTCTGACTTAGCAGAGGGTCCCAGGATCCTATGATATACTGAAAAAACCAAAAGACAGTCTGTCCAAACCTCTTCTGCCTTTCATTACAATTTCTCTGCACTCCAGCATCATCTGTGCCGTTTGAGCGGGTGTTTTCTACCACTGGAGAACTGATATCAAAAAAGTGTAACAGACTCAGTATCAAAACGTTGAAACGACTTATTTTTTGAATAAAAATTTGTAAAAAAAAAAAAAATGCCAGTCCACAAGCATCCTCATACACAACATGTTTACTTAGAGGTTGTTACATTATGATACAGGTTCACATTATTTCTAGACTGTATCTAAAACAAATCAAAGATATTTTAAATGAAAATATAAAATAATACATGCAACATACAATGCCTTAAATTGTATTATTGTGCATACTAGGTCATCAAATCAGTGTCAGTCAAGTCTGTCAACTAGGTTGCCTGTAGGGATTTTTGTGGTACAGCAGGTGTCAGTATTCAGTGACACAGTATAGACACAGTATCAATACAGTTTCATGAAACGCTTCATGACTCCTCATCAACCCATCACTAGGTTAGGCTAGCTCCAGTACTCACAAAACAGGCCAGGTCCGGTACACGGGTAGGCAGTCCACGGGTAAAGGTTCCAGGGAAGGGGGGTTCCAGGCAGACAGAATCAGAGAGGGATCAGGCAGGCTCAGAAACAGACAACAAGTCGAGGCCAGGCTACAGACAGGCAAACAGGCTTGGTTAAAGAATTGCTGGAAGTGTTCTCACCGTGAGGCTCGAGACAATCTGGCACTGGAGGCTGATTTGGACGGAGCTCATATGCAGGTGAAAACAGGTGGAACCAGTGGAGGTTGATTGCAGGCAGGGTGGAGTCTGAAAAGGTGTGCTGATTGTCAACAGGATCAGCCCCAGTGCCAGGATCATTACCAGTGTTGGGCAAGTTACTTTGAAAAAGTAATTAGTTATAGTTACTAGTTACTTCCCCCAAAAAGTAACTGAGTTACTAACTGAGTTACTCCACTATAAAAGTAACTAGTTACTAGTAAAAGTAACTATTGCGTTACTTTTTCGTTTCTGGCTTTTTTATTTATTTTTTTACAAATTTTTTGCTGACATGTCCATTCAATGCACCCCCCTCCCCCCCCCCCCCCCACACACACACACACACATACTCCCCCTTTTGTGTTGAACAGTGAAGTGTGGTGAAAGCAGCTTTAATTCTCCATCACATAACTTTCATATCACGCATGCATTGACTTTTTCAACAATTTTCTCTTGCGGTTTTCAGCAGCAACGGCATTTTTTCTTATGGTTTAATATTGTCCATATGCCTTCTTTAAATATTTCTAATTCTACTCGCAGGACATGCGCAATTCCAAACTTATTTCCTGTCATTGCCATGGTGAATCACGTTATTTGCGTTCCAGTGATCGGGATTTTTTTCATGCTCACGTTATCCATCAGGGCCAGTGGGCCAGTGCCCAGGGGCACCAACCATGGGGGGGCACCACATGACACATGCTTTAAAAATATATTTTTCATAAATTGTTATATTATTTAGCCTACTTGAAATTGTTGAAAGACCATGCATTATTCGTTTTGTGAACACTGATGTCACAATAATAATAAATGATAAATAAATCAAGATTTTTTTGATTTCAACATTTTAAAATGAGATATTTGAATATTGCTCACTGCTCATATGCCTACATGTAGTTGTGTAAGTTAGTAAATAATAAAGAAATCCCCTTGATTATGTCTGATGTTTTTGACCGGAGGACAGCACGGGTAAGGGGGGGGGGGCTTTTGAGGTATAGTGGGCACCACATTGTCTTAATACGGGCCTGGCTGAGAATGACAAAGGGAGGAAGAGCTCCTCAGAGTTGCAGCTTTCTACTCAGTGTAGATCAGCCGTTTTTTCTGAAACGACTGCGCAGCATAGCTTTGCTGTGCGCACTGAATCCAGATGCTGTGCGCGAATGCACACGCGCGCAGTTCAGAAGAAACATAAACAGTTTGGCGCGTCAGTCAGTTCGAAACAGTTGCTGTATCGGTCACGTAGCGCATACGCATAGCGCATACGCGCGTCAACACAGGTTTTGCTCTACGAGCTCGACTCATGCGCCGACGCATCCGTGTTGCCGGACCCATGTTCTTGTCCTTTTCGCTGTTTAACTCAAAATAACGTGCTTACCTCCAAGAACGCTGTCTTCTCGCCCATCTTGCCGCGGTACAAACACAAATAGCTTACACACACAGGTGCGCGCGCGCACACACACACACACACACACACACACACACACACACACACACAGAGGCAAGGAGGAGCAAGGTACAGAGTACAGACGCAAGCAGCCGCATCTGACTAAATGCAGAAAAGCAGGGACTTCACTTTCCTTATCGAGGGAAAGGAAATTCTTAAAGTAACGGAGTAACGAGTGCTTATTTTGGAAAATAACGGAGTTACTGATTACTGAATTCGCAAAACTAACACGTTAGATTACTCGTTACTGAAAAAAACTAATAAGAGTACTCTAACGCGTTACTTATAACGCGTTACCCCCAACACTGATCATTACACACGCTCCATTTGTCACCAATAATTTCCTTTGGTCAAGGCCATTTAGCCTACCCGTTAGTGAGGAAAACTGGGTATCCCAGGCTGGCTCCTTCAGTGAAGTAAAGGTAATGGACTTAATCACCACATGAAAGGGAGGCAAAAGGCCGCATAGAGAAAAAGTAAAGAAAGAGCAACAGGAGCCTCAGAAAGAAAGGCTGCTTTAAGAAAAAGCCCAGAGTCATCAGCAGGAGTCCACAGACAGCATTCTTCTGATACTGAATAAGTAGGCATATTATGTAGACAGAGGCTTGCAGACTGGGCTCTGGTTAGGATATGGTCCATAAATAAAAATGATTGCAGCATATATTGAGATGGCAGAAATTTCAGTTTAATGGTTTCTAAACTGCAGCAGGGGAACATTGAAAGAACCACTATGGCAGGTCTCTCAGACTGGGCCGGTCTTTCTGACTTTTCCACTGCCCCTCCTCCTGCCCTTCTTCTCTGGCTGTTTCTATCTTTTCTTGAATGATGGCTCTGCATAGATTTATGGATATAAATACATCACAAAGGAAGAGAATGACTCATCAGACCGTACCACAGAGCAACATGAATCTCCTGGATATGAGATACAAGCAAAACTTTACTACCTATAAATCTTCAGACTTCCAATGCATTCTGGTAAACCCTTCTAGTCACCAGAAGGAGAAAAAAAGACATGCAGCAGCTTTTTGATTTGGTGGCTGTTGGTGTTCATGACCAAGCTGGGGAAGCCATTGGCTGGTCTTTACTAACATGGCAGCTCACTTTTCAAAGGATGTCAGAGAAATATGAAGAAAAGGGGAAAAGAGGGATTTGTTATCTTAACTCAGTTAAGGCCAGATGGTCTCGTTTCACTGCATTAAATTAAGATTTATGAAGCTTATTATTAGTGTGCTTATAGTTTACAATGCCATTTATACATTTATTACATGTAAAGTACACTCAGTGTATGTAAGGAATGTATCACCACTCATCTTAAGTACCTTGTTATAAATGTGTGATCCTGTCTGTTAATTACCCATCCTGATCTGTTAACAGATGTTTATGTCATCTTCAACTGGAAGCAAATAAAGAGCATTTGGGCCCTCTTGACACAGTGCCAGGTTTGAGTGGATCAGCTTTTTTTACCTTAATAAAGGAATCTATTTTAAAACTGCATGTTGCGCTTACTCAGGTTATCTTTGTTGATGTTGTAATTTTGCTTGATGTTCTGAAACATTTATAAAAAGGCAAAAACAGAAGAAATCTATAAGGCAGCAAATTAATTTTAGCAGGACTCAAGAACTTGTATCTACATCACGGTGGTCCATTAAAAATTGGAGTTTTACAACTTTTGGTAATTTGTTTTCATGCATGTGATACATTAAACATAACCATCTTCTGTTCAGTCACAATATGCACTTATATACTTTGTGTTACAGTTGAAACTGAGGAGATCCATCCCCAGTAAACTACAGTATGCTCCAATGCCATAAATCAACTGGATTCGTAAATTAACATTGGTTGAAATGTAGATGAAGTTTTTGTAATTCAGCTGGGACTGTAAGCAAGTAGGGAAAGTATTTATTGAATGACTTACTGCTCTCTAGTGATCTCATTTCCAAGATAAAATGTATGAAATGGAATATTTGTTCTCTGAAAAAGATTCCAGTGGCACGTAGTGGGACAAATCTCAAAATCACAGGAATTATTTTGGATTCTGTTCCTCCTAAAAGATCAACAGCAGCTTTGTTAAATACAAATATTAACACAACTTTAAAGGGTTACATTTTATTTTCTTTAGTAAGAAATTAAGTATAATGTTATGTAATGGTTACTGCTGGTGAACCCGATATTCAGCTGGACACAGAGTTATGTTTTTTTAAAAGGCTTATTGTGAGGGGATGAGTAATGGCAGGTGAGGCAGGCAACCAGGACCAGACTTGACCAGATGCTGGTGGAACCAGACTAGAACAGAGGATTTAATGGCTGACAGTGTAGGCAGGCAGGGATGAACAGGGGACCAGAAGATGCAGGTAGTGAAAGAATAGGCAATATGGACTGGGGAACCACCAGAACGGGCAGAGCAAGCGGCTGGAATTCATGGGGAAACAGGCAGAACTGCAGCATGCAGACACAGGCAACTTTCTTTAGAGAAGCGAACAGAAGAGTCAAATTGGCTGAGCACACAGGAACTGGTAGAGTCGAAGCACATCACACTAGACGAAATTACAAGAGACGGGATGGGAAGAGACGTTCTGGCAGGGATGAGTTGGCTGAAGCAGGTATATGTAAGAAGGTGAACAGGTGACCAGAATTGACAGTAATAACTGGCAGCAGGTGGAGTTGATGTGGGATAATTGACTGGTGGCTGAACTGATTGGATAGTGGAGGGAGGCCTGGGACGGAGGGCTAGAGAAAAAGAAACCCAATAAAGGCAAATTAAGAGCCCAGGTGGACGTCCCGAAGGCAGACCTTGGCGTGGCAGGATCCATGGCGAACGTCCCGGAAGCAGACCTCGGGGTGGCAGGGTCTCTGGCGGACATCCCGGAGGCAGACCTCAGCGTGGCAGGGTCTCTGGCGGACGTCCTGGAGGCAGACCTCAGCGTAGCAGGGTCTCTGGCAGACGTCCCAGAGGCAGTCCCTGGCGTGGCAGTCCCTGGAGTGACAGCGTCTCTGGCGGGCATCTCTGGTGTTGCAGTGTCTCTGGAGGGTGACCCTGGCTTAGCAGCGTCTCTGGAGGGTGACCCCGGTGGAGCAGCGTCTCTGGAGGGCGACCCAGCGAGTAACAGTGTCTCTGGAGGGCGACCCAGCGAGTAGCAGCGTCTCTGGAGGGCGACCCAGCGAGTAGCAGCGTCTCTGGAGGGCGACCCAGCGAGTAGCAGCATCTCTGGAGGGCGACCCAGCGAGTAGCAGCGTCTCTGGATTCCTTACCTGGCGTATCTAGGGCTCAGATGAGTGGCTCAGATGACCCTCTAGGCGTAACAGCAACCTTGGCGGCTGGTGACGGAGCAGGACCCTTGGCAGCGGTAGTGGACGACGGAGCAGTCCCATGGCGGTGGGCATCGACGATGGTGCAGGGCTCTTTGCGGCAGGCGTGGACGACTCAGATGAGCACCCATGAAGAACAGCCTTCAACGGACCTGGAGATTAGCGTCAGACAGAACCTGGAGCTTAGCGACAGACGGAACCCAGAGCTTGGTGTCAGATGGGACCTGGAGCTTGGCGTCAGATGGGACCTGGAGCTTGGCGTCAGATGGGACCTGGAACTTGGCGTCAGATGGCACCTGGAGCTTGGCATCAGATTGGACCTGGAGTTTGGCATCAGACGGAACCTGGAGCTTGAGGTCAGGAACACCCAAAAACTTGAAGACCAGAAACCTCTGAAGCAGCTCCCACAGAACCTCTGGTAACGACAACTCAGGAAGTTGCCTGTCAAGCAGCAGGTCTGGATGCAGGAACTCTTGCAGCAACCTGGGGACCTTATAATAACTATGGGGCCCTGGGTGCTTAGCGTCTCGACAAGGCCCTGGGTGCGGAGGTCGTTGGGTGAGTTCTCTGCGAACCTCAGCGACAGATGGCAGGCCAGGAACAGGATTCGAGGCATCAGCCGGACCTGAGGCAATGGGAACAGGACCCGAAGTGTCCACCTCGACGAGGACGAGCTGAGAAATGTTCTCTCTGATGTGAAGAGGCTCGGAAGCTCAGAAAAACTGACATGGGCTGGTGATGCAGCTCGATTACTGGAATCAGACTGACCTCTGGTGGCAGACTTCAGAACAGTGGGAGAAGACAGATGGTGATAAAAAAATCTTTAAAGATCTTTAGAGTCGAAGCACATCACACTAGACGAAATTAGAAGAGACAGGATGGGAAGAGACGTTCTGGCAGTTGGCTGAAGCAGGTATATGTAAGCAGGTGAACAGGTGACCAGAGATGACAGTAATTACTGGCAGCAGGTGGCGTTGATGTGGGCTAATTGACTGGTGGCTGAACTGATTGGATAGTAGCTGGTGGCTGAGAAATGACTGGCTGATAAGAAAAGTTCAGAAAAGTCCAAAGCAAAACAAAACACAAACCTAAATCATGACATTTTACACAACTTGCCTGATTAACATTATTTCCAGAAGGGAATCAAAACCTATTTTCTAGAGACTGTGTCATGATTTACGTTTTTGTTTGCTTTGTTATAGACTAATTAGTTTCCACTCTCCTCAGCAAATAGCCCCTATTACCTCCCTGTCCACGCTTCAGTCTCCAGTCAGCCCAGTCATCTGCCCAGACCATTTCCACCTGCTGTCACTAATTTGTTCCAACTTTGCTCACCTGTTCTCCTGCCTTCAAATACCTGCCTCACTGACCCACTGGCTCCCATATCATTGCATTTCATATCACAGATCCTCTCTTATCATTTCACAACACTTCACATCTCCTCACTCATACCCTGCCATCATGTTTTTGTGTTTGTTGATGTGCCGTTTCGGCTCAAGACTGGCTCCACCCACATCTCCTGGTTTTTTTATTGGTTTTTCAATAAACCTTTTTTTCGTAATTCTGTGTTTGGCTGAACTTTGGGTTTGCTCCTAACATTGTTACAGACTGTACAAATCTGATTCTGATCAATTAAACGTGTCAAAAAAGGTAAAGAAAACAAGTAGAAAAGAAAATCTGGTATCACTGACTAAATCTAAAGTATAAAAATGGTTGTATTTCGTGGAGTTAGGAGTCTCATCTTTAAATTGACAATGACAAGTATTTTTCTCTTTCTAAAGTTATGACCCCCCTGCCTAAACAATAAAGCTAACACTAAAAAGCTAAGATGTCTTGTTTTACTTTGTTACTGTTTTAAAACATTTTCTGTACTTTGCTCTTCTTGGTTTTTAGTTTTGAGAGTCCAATTTAAATACATTGTGCAACTAATTTGGCTTTTTATTAGCAAAAATCAAGTTTTGCTTCATAAATACATATTCTGCCAAAGTCTAATAACAATCACATAAAAGATGACAGCATTCTCATAGCTTAGAATAGGTAGTTTATAAATACATAGGTGGCAGTGCACCCAATGAATGACACCATTTTGTTTAATAAATGGTAAATGTCTAGTACTTGTATAATGCTTTATCAAGTCCAACGACCCTAAAGCGCTTCATACTACAGTCAGTCACCACTGCCAGCAGGCAACGCAGGTGAAGTGTCTTGTCCAAGGACACAATGACTGAACCAGTTGGACCAAGGGATCAAACCATCAATCTGCCAGTTATAGGACAACCTCCCTAAATCTTGCGCCACGGTCCCCCCCTAATACTCAGATCAATCCAATTGTCGTTTTCTGTTGAAATGGAGGACCATTCATACTCTTTGTACTGTGAGAGGGAAGCGAAAGTAACCAAGAATAGAAAAGGAAGCAATAAATGGCAGGCTTTCTGCTGGACATGTAAGTTAATTCAGTATCACATTGAAGTTTGTCTTGAAGTTATGTTAGAAACAGAGATGGTTAATTTGTTTGTTAGTGATCACCTTACGGGACTCTTGAACTCAAGCAGGATGTTAACATTTTCACATTTATGACACTCCGCATCTTTCTTAGTAGTTATTACGCGTTTAGCGGTGAGGCACCAGAACACTCTTCTTGGTCATTTGTAAATCATTTAGCAATCATTAAAGAGCAATAAGAGAAATTTCTGGTTTTTGGATAGAAAGAACTAAAAAATGGTGATGTGAAAAACTAAAGGTAATATTCCAGATGGACTATGATCTGATGTCACTCTCTTGGTCTCCAGTCTCTTGTTTACATAGATGGGCTGGCTGCACGTGGATGTACATGTGCATGCGTGCATGTACGTATATGTGAACAGCTGCACTCAGGGCTTAGCTCCCTGCCCTAAAAAAAATAAAATAAATAATAATAATAATAATAATAATAATATCTTGTTCTAGTCAAAGGTAAGTGACAATGAAACATGTTTCCAAATGGTTGTGATTAAGGGCTACCAACCTTTAATGATTATAACTAGCGATTAGGTTTATTAATCAACAATTATTAACCTTATTGACAATGAAAGATGGATGTTTGACCAGTTGTGAAACCGAGTCACATCAGCCACCAATAAATGTTAATAACTAATAATTTATTTATAATTCAATTCAATTCAATTTTATTTTTAAAGCGCCAATTCATGAAACATGTCATCTCAAGGCACTTTACAAAGTTAAGTTCAATCATATTATACAGATTGGTCAAAAATGTTCCTATATAAGAAAACCAGTTGATTGCATCAAAGTCTTGACAAGCAGCATTCACTCCTGGAGAAGCGTAGAGCCACAGGGAGAGTCGTCTGCATTGTACATGGCTTTGCAGCAATCCCTCATACTGAGCAAGCATGAAGCGACAGTGGAAAGAAAAAACACCCGTTAGCGGGAAGGAAAAACCTCTAGCAGGATCGGGCTCAGTATGAACGGTCATCTGCCTCGACCGACTGGGGGTTACAGAAGACAGAGCAGAGACACAACAAGAGAGACAAACAAGCACAGAAGCACACATTGATCCAGTAATCTGTTCTACATTAGATGGTAATAGTCGGTGATCTGTCCTCCCTGGATGATTTCACAGTCAACAGAACGTCAGACCAGGTGTACCTACTATGAAGAAAAAAGAGAGAGAACAAAAAGTTAAAAGCTGAAATGACAACAGTCATTTCAATGTAATGCAATGCAAATCTGGAGAACAGTAGACTGGAGAACAGTAGAAATCAGTAGAGTGAGAAAAATAGGCCCTGATGTCCTCCAGTAGCCTAAGCCTATAGCAGCATAACTATAGAGGTAGCTCAGGGTAACATGAGCCACTCTAACTATAAGCTTTGTCAAAAAGGAAAGTTTTAAGATTAGTCTTAAAAGTAGACAGGGTGTCTGCCTCATGGACCAAAACTGGGAGTTGGTTCCACAGGAGAGGAGCCTGATAGCTAAAGGATCTGCCTCTCATTCTACTTTTAGAGACTCTAGGAACCACCAGCAGACCTGCAGTCTGAGAGCGAAGTGCTCTGTTAGGAACATACGGGGTAATCAGAGCTCTGATATATGATGGAGCTTGATTATTAAGAGCTTTATACGTTAGAAGAAGAATTTTAAATTCTATTCTTGATTTAACAGGAATCCAATGAAGGGAAGCTAAAATTGGAGAAATATGATCCCTCTTGTTGATTTTCATCAGAACTCTTGCTGCAGCATTTTGGATCAGCTGAAGACTTTGAACTGCATTTTGTGGACTTCCTGATAGTAAAGAATTACAATAGTCCAGCCTTGAAGTAACAAATGCATGGACTAGTTTTTCAGCATCACCCCTGGACAGAATGTTTCTAATTTTGGCAATATTCCTGAGGTGAAAAAAGGAAACTCTGGAAACCTGTTTAATATGGGATTTAAATGATGTCTTGGTCAAAAATAACACCAAGATTTTTTACTTTATTACCAGAGGCAAAGTTAATGCCATCCAGATTAAGTGATTGATTAAGAAGTTTATTTTTTGAGGACTCTGGTCCAAAGTTGACAACTTCTGTCTTGTCAGAATTTAAATGTGTAACGTACGGGAATTAGAACCCAAGATACACACAAAACAGTCAGTGGTATTCAATGACTTTATTTCTCGAGCAACGAGCGCGGCACGGGGAGCGCGCAGCAGCTCTCCAACAGGAAACCCCCTATGGCAGACACAACAGGTTAATGATTGGCTAGAGGGAAACTGGCAAGAGAGAGGGAAGCAGGATCACTAACCTGTTAGTGGGTTTCAGAGCCTGGGATCGGCTTTGAGGCAGGTTCAGGTCCGGGGCTGAGGTCCGATGGCGGACGGAGCTTGCGGGAGCCGAGGCCATTGACCAGCGGTACACAGGGGCAATCCAGAGGGGAAATCCAACTCTATTCCAAGGTCCGTTAACTGGCGGGGTAGAGATGCAAAGGGGTTAGGCAGGCTCGGTAACTCAAACAGAGTGGGGGTCCGGTACACAGGTAGGCAATCCAAGGAAGAGACAGAATCGGTGGTCCAAAGGCAGGTCAGGTCGGGTTCACAGGCGGACAGACAGAAACACATCAGGGATCAGGCAGGTTCGGTCAACGGAGGCGGAATCAGGTCAGGTAACAAGCAGGCAGGCAGAATCAGGAATGCTGGAAAGTACTCTAGTGGTAGGCTTGAGACTATCTGGCACTGAAGGCTGATTAGGACTGGGTATATATGGAGGTGAAACAGGTGGAACCGGTAAGGATTAATTGCAGTGCGAGAGGAGTGGAACAGGTGTGCTGAATTGAGGACCAGCTCCAGTGCCAGGATCGTTACCAAATGCAGGAAATTTAAAGTCATCCAGCTTTTGATGTCATCAAGACATGACTGCAGTCGAAGTAATTGATTGGATTCATCAGGATTTATGGATAAACATAGCTGAGTGTCATCAGCATAACAGTGGAAATTAATCCCATGCTATCTGACAATTTTGCCAATCGGAAGTATATATATAGTAAAGAGAATAATTCCAAGGACTGAACCCTGTGGTACTCCACATGTGACCCTAGAGTTTGAAGACGATTTATTATTAACATGAACAAACTGGAATCTGTCCGATAGATACGATTTAAACCAGCCTAATGCTTTCCCCTTAATCCCTACAGTATAGAGGACATATTCATTTATTTTAAATAAAGTGACAGCCATTGCCCTTTTTCTCATACAAGGCACTATTTTATTTTTTTCAAACAGTCATTGAAGCTCTTTTGAAGCACAGCAATAAGACAGAAGACATGTTTGCATCTTTCTACATTTTCCCTTAAAGTTATTTTACTGACATCAGTTCTGATCCCTCCACCTAGAATAAAAATATCCATCCCTTTGGTTTTATACAGGTTTAATGCTTTAAACACACTAAAGATGGAATCCTGGTTGCTTATGTCGGCAGCACTGCTGGTTCTATGAAGGTCCAATATTATTTAACATTTCAGGTCAGGGTGTTGTGATCCACATACGCTTCCTGAGCCCACATAAAGCCAAAAGTCCTCTGCTGTCAACCAGGCTTTGTCTAACATGTAGATCACCATCCAGACAGGAGCTGAATCCAACTTGTTCCAAAGGTGAAAGATTAGTTTTAGCTTGGTACAGCTCAGGTCCACATCACACCAGTCTGTGCTGCCTTGTCCTTTTCATATTAGGCTCCCAGCATCAACGTCAGTGGATATAAAGAGACTTAAAATGCATAATGTTTGTTGTAGGCCTTCCCTTTCCTCATTTCACAGTCAGAGTGGATCTCAGGAGTGAGTCCAGCTGACTGGAACCCAGTGAGTTTCCGTCTCCACTTGCTTCAGGGCCAACTGCAGCTCGCTGAAGGCCGCAGTGAGGTCATCGTTCACTATAAAATTCTCAAACAGATGACCGTACTGACTCTCCATCATCTCAGCAGTATTCAACATCTCCTGAAAGTCCTCCTCCTGTAAAGTCACAAACACAGAGGGAGAACAAAAATAGGAAGTAAAATTAGTTACACAAAGACACTGTTAAAAGCTTCAAATATCTGCACCAGAAAAAGGAAACTAAACCCAGAGACTAAAACAAAACCACTGCTTTGAACACATACATATACCTGATCTGTGGACATATCATCTGCTAGGACTTGTTCCTGATGGTCACCTCCAGAGGCCATGGTTTTATGTCAGCTGAGATATCAAACATATTGCTGAGATGATTTGAAGTCCCTCCAACACCTGCAGCTCCATGTTTCCATTTTGTTCTTCCCAAAATAATCCAGTTATTATTCAACTTGATGTGCTTCAGCAGAAACAGCTTGGTGATCAGTATTATTCAGAGAATCAAAACCAAATTCTGTATTTTCCATCAGGAAAAGATGGAACCTTGTCCACAAACACGGAGGCTCATTCAGCAGATGGAGATGTTTGTAAGTCAGTGAGAGAATCAGTCATTAAGTGTAAAGAACAGAACCAGGCTCTAACTGTGAGGCACATCAACAGTGTGTATTTGTACCAGGAAAAATATTTCCAACCTGGAGCTCCTGTATTCTTAGACAGAACTCTGAAAGAGCCCAGATATCTCTATGCGGTGGTCCCTCTGAGGCTCTCTGCTTTCAGCCATGTGGCTTCTGGCTGACTCCCTCCCAGAGCAGCAGCAGAGCTGGAACCTGGCTGCATTCATTTTGCATGCTGGCTTTACTGGGAACATCCAGCTATACATTTGAGGACAGATATGGTTTTATAGAGAACCACTTTGCCAGAAAGATGCTAATAAAAGCACAAAGATGCACATTCATGCTAAGAAACTGAGACACAAACAAACCTGCAGGATTCAAGCTGAGTGGGAGCATAAAACATGTATGCACATAAACACAGACTGGTAAAATCTTCCAACCCCTTAACAGCCCCATTTTTGGAGATGCTTCCTTCAGCCAGGAGCTACTTCAAGGCATCTTTAGTGGTTTTCTGCTTCAAAATGGATTAGTTGAACAGCTAAATATAACAACTTTCTGTGACAGCTGGAAAGCTTCGGACCACACGTTTCCAAAGTTCCGTTTGAACCTTTTCAACCTGAAGCTTCAACCTGTTTTATAATCTAATCAAGCTAGAATCTCTAGAAATATTCCCTAATTTTAGGTGATTTGGCTTTTACCTTACTTGATGAAGTTGACGTTAAATATTTCTCCATTGTGTTACTTAGTTCAACCCGATGCATCGTCATCAGTGCCTCCTCAGGCCCAATAAAATCTGTTTTAGGGACCCCCACCCTGTGGTTCACGTACCCCCAGGGGTCTGGGGACCCCAGTTTGAGGGTCGCTGCTCTAGTGGAAAGGGGTGAAACCACAAGAGATGGACTGATATTTTAAAGGCTCTTCACTGGTGAACCTTCAGACCTGGGACTCAGTTATAAACAGCAGCTTTAATAAATACTGAAAGGTTAGTAAAATCAACATAAATAAGTTTTTAGAGTCAATGGAAAAAGCACAGAATACAATACAAACTTTCACTTTCAGTACTTTTGTTTTTTTATACATTTAAACCAGAGGTTCATTTTTAACCTGATTTTGTCTTTTTAAACTGGTCAGTAATGATGTGACGAGTTTCTGCAGCATCTGGAGATTAAAGCCTAATTCAATATAATTTTATTTTATTTATATAGCACCAGTTCACAACACATGTTATCTCAAGGTAATCAAATTCAATCCAATCATACAGAAAGACTTGTCAAAAAGTTTCCCAACTAGTCTCGAGACTCCTCCAGAAAGAGTGTAGAGCCACAGCGGACAGTCATCTGCATTGTCGGTGGCTTCGCAGCAATCCCTCATACTGAGCATCAGTGGCGGCTGGCCCATAGGGGGCGCTCGGGTGCTGCCCTCCCTAGATGTGGAGGGGAAAAGTCAAAATATATATAGATTTTAAAAGTATTATTAATGTCAGTTTTTACTTAATATTATGTGGCTACATGTAATAAGAATTATTAAAACACTTCTACTAATTGACTCTACCAATTGACTCTCATTTAACAGTGCATTTCCACCGACAGAATGTATCATTTCTCTTGTGTATGATTTCTCAGAATGTATCATTTCTCACTCAAAGCGCCCCACAAGTATAGCGAAATAACCAATCGTATACTGTTGCTAGGGAAAATTTATAAATATTTGGCTAATCAGCATCGCTAAATGAATGGCTTTGGGGCTACTGGAATCTTTGCCCCTGCTACACAGTGATAGGTGTATAGACCAGTTCACGCGTGACGTCACGAGCTACATCCGCGCTACATCCGGGTCACGCTGGTAGGCGAAAACACCGTGACAAAACGGGTGAATTAGAGCGTACTTTTAGTTTATTTTTGGAATCTAAACAATGCCTACGACTTGTTGTGCTCCCGGTTGCACACAGAGGCATTCCAAATCGTCGGATGTACGTTTCTTTTGTTTACCGAAGGACGAAGAAAGAAGACAGAAATGGATAATTTCAATGAAAAGGATGCAGACAGACAATCCCAATGGACTGTGGAAGCCATCATACCACGACAGAATTTGCAGTCTACACTTCATCTCCGGTAAATACAACTTAATTTTGCACTAGTCATTGTTCTACTTAAATAATTATATAAATAAAAAATTAGGATATATATTTAAGTCAAGACGTAAACGTTCGTTTCGTAATAATATATGTACATGTACAATGTATGCAAACCCTCTGGCATAAGTGTGAAAAGGATTAATAAGACAAAAACACCAAAATAATCCTTTGTGAACAATGTTTTTTTTAATTAAATGCTTATTGTGGAATCGTAGTAATTTTCCGACTTTTAATTTGAATGCATGTACTGGGTTAGGCAGGGAAATCTATTGCCCAGCCCCACCAAGATTTTTTTTCAGCTGTGAGCTTTTTTCATTATAGTCAGCATTTTCTTTGAGCCCATCACAGAGCTCCCTACTTGTTGTTGTGGATGCCCGTCTCAAAGAGATGTTTGGAGATGAAGTGGTACTCCACACCTTCACTCTCCTGGTTCCTCTCAGGCCGACTGGTGTCTGAGAGAGAGGCAGAGAGAGAGGGAATGAGGAGCTCAGACTCAGACTGTCTGACTCTCTGCTTCTACACAAACTGGTTGAAACTGAGCCACAATATTCTGGAGCTAGAAGCCTGAAAAACAGCCCTACAGGCTATGCCAGGCCTCGTATATATGAGGCTGTAATAGGTCTATAAAACACCCAACCTGCAGGGCTGCAGCAGCAGAAATTCAGCTCTGCTTTAAAGAGTCCCAGTAAATGTAGCTCCTGTAATGAGGCAACATTGCCTGTTGGAACAGCAGCCTGGCGTTAGCAGCTGGAAGGTGACCGAGTTTGGGGGCATTTATTTGGCCGTCCACCCGAACACCTCGCTGTAAAATATGCAGTGGGAATCGCACGTGGAGGAAGCGTGAGCAGAAAGCCTGCTGGGTTTGTCGACGCTACTTTCAGGAGATCAAAGGTTCACACCCCTCAGACATGAAGAGCAGCAGCTTCGATCACCTGCAGCTCCACCTGCCTGGTTCTGCTCTCCTCTGAGTTGCTTATCTCAGCAGCATGTTGAAGGGGTTGTACTGAGACCAAGCCCCTGACAGCCAAACCTGACTCACAGAAAACCAGCCGTGTCATTTAGATCATGTGTTTCTGCTTTAGCAGTCAGAGAAGAGACTGAAGGAGATCCACAGCTTCACGTCACTGAGTCTGAGAGACTCACTACAAACCAGCCTTTAGTCAGAGCAGCAACATCAAGCTCACCTTGTTCTGGACTCCGCTTGGTGGCAGCAGGAAGAAACCCAGAGTAACAAGATAAAGGGAACCTGCTCATTCCCAAACCCTGGACTATCTCTGTAAACATGGATTGGAATCCCAATATTTGACCTGAACTCTGCAGGGTTCATGCAGCTCCTTGTGTCAGATGACTGGTTATATTTTATGCTGGCAGCTGTCTCCTAAATTCCCGTTTTCAGATGAACAAAATGGTTTCATCTGAAACAACACTAAGGGTTGAACACATCCACGTGTCCTCTGACAGCAACCAGCAGAGACAGACTGGACACTTTTTGGGCCTCTGTCCCTTCAGTGAGAGCCAGAAGTTGGTTGGTTTAGATACTCTGGATCAGAGTGTCTGGGCTGAATTTAAACAGCAACATCACCTGAGAGAGCAGTTAACAGAAATTGAGGGGAAAAAAGGTCCTCAGTCAGATTTTAATACCAGGGATATTATAGGACTTGTCCATAACGCCTCACTACATGTAACAAATACAGCAGTTCATATCAGAAGTCCTCATCTGCCCAGACTGCAGCTTCTCTACTAGGGGTGCACAAAAAATGTTGCTGATTTAACTTGAATGTCCAGAAAAGGTTTCTGTTAGACAGAAACCCAACATTAACAAAGAGTAAATAAAAAAAACACACAGTCAGACACAGCTCAGCTAATGGTGCTGTGACTCTCAGAGTCTATCACTCAGACCCAGACAATCTCTGGACCAACTTCAGCCAGAGGACTGCAGGGAACTTATCAGGGACGATCACACTGTGTGCTGGGGGTAAGAGTTTCCTCTTAAGTTCATTCAAGCCGACACCTCTGAGTCCTTCACTGAAACAAACAGAAACATCCCATAAACATTCATCAGAAAAATGTCTGTTTCTTTAAAGATCCTTCGGAATCTGTTTGCTCTCAGCTGGAAGAAGAAAACACAGCAGCTGACATTTTGATATGTTACTGGAGGAAAAGCACAAATGTGACCAACAATAAAACGAGAGATGGGCTCACAGCAGGGTTCTGTTACTGTTGATGCAGCTTCACACTGATTCAACAGAACCAAGGTCATTTGTTCCCGAGTTTTCCTGCTTGTTAGGATGTCACCAGATGTGCTGCTGTAAACATACTTTAATACTTGAACACAAGTTTACTTCAGTTTCAGTAAAAGTCTCAAACCCCCTTCCTCGGCAGAGAAATCAACCAGTTTAACAGAGGTGATAAAGGAAAAAATCCTCTTCCTCTGACTGCTGCAGGTCAGCTGGACCTTTCATCATGTGCCCAGTGGGGGACCCACCAGAATAAGTGGTATCAGACAGACTAATGACACATAATGTTTAATGAGTGGCTCAGAAAGATGACTGTCCCTCTTCAGTTTTTACATGGTTCGTATGAAGAAACAGGAGGATTAAACTCAGAAAAGAGATTCATTTGTTACAATAAAGAACTCTGAACTGTGAGATTTGATGGTTTATTCATCTCTCTTGTAATAATTAATAGTTCATAGAAACAAAGACTGAGATCATTCTTCTTTTGCAGAACATGGAACATTTTTAAAATGTCTCTACATCTTCGTCAGTGACTTCTCTTGTATTCTCATTCTGTCTGTAAAAACTAGAGCACCACTTCACCCTTTGGCATTGTCGGTTCGTGGCCTTTTGAGGCTGGAGTTTCAGCAGGAATGATGACGAAGCCGCAGCATGTGGAAGTAGTAATATATTTATTTGTTGGTAGCAGCATTCACTCTGCCAACCAACTAACAACCAACCTGGTTTACAGACACAATCACTGCCTTAAATACCCTCTGCTGATTAAGGGTTAAACCATTCTGTACTAAACAATTTACTACCAACTTTACCTATAAAATACAATATTTACATAATACAAATACACACACACACACACATTCCCACCTATTTTTTATAAATATTTTATCTTTTAAACCCACACCTAAAAACCCCTTAAAACAAACGTGCAAAAGTTCCCCCCCTGCTTTTCCCATGGTCTCTCCCGGAACCTATAAATGGTGTCTGGACTCCCGGGGAAGCATTTGTCCAAACACCCTGGAGAGGACATAGAAAACAGGTAAGTCACCACATGCTAACACTCTGTCTCATCTCACAGATTCTATACCATTTGCTTAAGTTTCCAGACAGTAGACCTTAGCTCCAAATAACAATTCTTCTTTCTACAGAGTCCACACCATTTCCCAATGAGGAGCAGCTGTGCAGAGCCTGAACAAAAGGCTACATGCTAATTATTAGTGATGGCGAGATGAAGCCTCATGAGGCATTGAACCACTCAGCCAACTGGTTCGAGAAAAGGTTCATTTCTTGATGGTTCATGTGCACACAGCACCACCTACTGGCAAGTTGTATAATCACAGCCAGCTGTATCTTAACACGTGTGATGCATTAATTTTTGTCTATTATGGCTCTTGGGAATGACTTCACAGAAGGTGTAGGACGAAATCATTTATCTACATAAATTTTGTAAACACACGTGTACAATAAAATATTGTTTGAATGTATTCTCTGTGTGTAATTATTCCCAAAATAGGAGTGTCATGTGATATGGCATGTTGTGTAATAATGTTTTTCTGTGACTCTACAAAAATGGCATAGCCTAAATCAGGCAGAGGACAGTGAAAGTGCTTATGGAACTAGGGAGGGGGTAATGAATAGGCTGATGCTTGTGTAACTTGGATGATTTCATGCATTTTTATTAAGAAACAACAATTTCTCCACAGTTTTTGGTTTCAAACGATTTCTCTTTTTTGATACTACTTCTCCAGCCTTTGAAAAGACACGCTCACATGGCACAGATGATGCCGGGGTGCATAAATAAATAAGTGCAAGTTTGTACAGATTGGGGTACAGTGACCGATGATTAGCCCAGTACTCCAGGGGGTTCTCCAGCCTGCTTATGTTCGCCTCTGAGAGGTAGCGTTGGACCTCTACGGTGGCATCTGCTGAGACATTTGGAGTCCTCTTTGCCTCCATGACACTAGTGTCCAATCTTTGCCAAAGTCTGCTACCTAAATGGAAACCACAGGTCAGGTTAGTAAGTGTTTTAATAGGAATAAGTAATCTCAAAATGTAATACAAAAGATTACCTCCACTGAATTCTTGAGGTGGAAGCCTGGGGAATCTCGTGAGTGTTCTCTTCTAGGTTCCGTCGGATTACGGTGGCACACTCTGAAGTCAAGCGCTTCACTGCTTCAGCAGCTTTTGTGTTGCTGAAAAATGCTATAACTTTAAATCGTGGATCCAGGAGTGTAGCCAGCGACAAGATGCTCATTGACTGGAGCATGTGCAGCTTCTCCCTGAGATGTCTGATGAGCTGCTCTCTTATTTGCACTGCTTCTGCAGGTGCCGACTTGGTGTCCTCCTCCTGAAGGGCATTCTCTATCATCTTCAGGAGGGGGATAACTTTTGATGCCGACACGTGTTGTTCTGCCGAGAGCTCCATGGTGGCGTCATAGAAAGGAGAGAGTAACGAAAGGCACGCTACAACAATATCAAACTCACTGGCAGTTAAATAGGGAATGTCAGTGTGCAATCCAGCCAATGCCGCTCCTACTGGCTCCCTCAACTCCACCAGACGGTGCAGCATCAAGTAGGTGCTGTTCCATCTTGTTTCCACCTCCTGCATCAACTTGGTTGCTTGCATGCCCAGCTGAAGCTGCACTTGTGTAAGCTTCTCCTTTAAAGATACAGAAGAGTAGGCCATTAAGTCACTGCAGTAGGAGTACAGACAAACTATTAACATTATATATTGGAATAAAATAAAAGAGGATACCTTAGCAGTGGTGCTGCTTCTAAAGTAGCCAACCAGCTTCCTTGCTTTGGCCCGGAGGCCAGAGAGCGCAGGTTGGTGGTCAAGCGCCCTCTTCACAATAAGATTGAGGGTGTGAGCAACAAATGTGGTGGCGAAGCTTCAGGTCTCTCACGCATGCCACCATATTAGGAGCACCATCGGTGACCATGCATGTCACCTTGCCTGAGATTCCCCATTCCTCCATCAGGGAGGCTTTCACACAAGCAATATTTTCAGCAGTGTGAGACTGGGGGAATGCCTGCACTCCCAACAACACCGAGCTCAGCTTTTCATTCTCCTCCACAAAGTGGCATGTCACTGCCAGGTAGGCATCCATGTTGATGGATGTCCACATATCTGATGTAAGGCTAACAGCAGCCACTTTCTCTACTTTAGCCTTAGCGTGCTCCTTAGCATACTCATATTTGGCCTCCACCATGGCCTTCAGAGCCTAAAGGAAGAGATTATATACACACACACATATATATATATATATATATATATATACACACACACACATATATATACACATATATATACATATATATACACATATATACACATATATACACATATATATACACATATATACACATATATACACATATATATACACATATATATACACATATATATACACATATATATACACACACATATATATATACATACACATACATATACATACATATACATATATATATATATATATACACATACACATACACACACACACACACACACACACACACACACACACACACACACACACACACACACACACACACACACACATTTATATATACAGGTAAAAGCCAGTAAATTAGAATATTTTGAAAAACTTGATTTATTTCAGTAATTGCATTCAAAAGGTGTAACTTGTACATTATATTTATTCATTGCACACAGACTGATGCATTCAAATGTTTATTTCATTTAATTTTGATGATTTGAAGTGGCAACAAATGAAAATCCAAAATTCCGTGTGTCACAAAATTAGAATATTACTTAAGGCTAATACAAAAAAGGGATTTTTTTAGAAATGTTGGCCAACTGAAAAGTATGAAAATGAAAAATATGAGCATGTACAATACTCAACACTTGGTTGGAGCTCCTTTTGCCTCAATTACTGCATTAATGCGGCGTGGCATGGAGTCGATGAGTTTCTGGCACTGCTCAGGTGTTATGAGAGCCCAGGTTGCTCTGATAGTGGCCTTCAACTCTTCTGCGTTGTTGGGTCTGGCATTTTGCATCTTCCTTTTCACAATACCCCACAGATTTTCTATGGGGCTAAGGTCAGGGGAGTTGGCTGGCCAATTTAGAACAGAAATACCATGGTCTGTAAACCAGGCACGGGTAGATTTTGCGCTGTGTGCAGGCGCCAAGTCCTGTTGGAACCTGAAATCTCCATCTCCATAGAGCAGGTCAGCAGCAGGAAGCATGAAGTGCTCTAAAACTTGCTGGTAGACGGCTGCGTTGACCCTGGATCTCAGGAAACAGAGTGGACCGACACCAGCAGATGACATGGCACCCCAAACCATCACTGATGGTGGAAACTTTACACTAGACTTCAGGCAACGTGGATCCTGTGCCTCTCCTGTCTTCCTCCAGACTCTGGGACCTCGATTTCCAAAGGAAATGCAAAATTTGCTTTCGTCAGAAAACATGACTTTGGACCACTCAGCAGCAGTCCAGCTCTTTTTTTCCTTAGCCCAGGTGAGACCCTTTTCGCGCTGTTTCTTGGTCAACAGTGGCTTGACACGAGGTATGCGGCAGTTGAAACCCATGTCTTTCAAGCGTCTCTTGGTGGTGGATCTTGAAGCACTGACTCCAACAGCTGTCCACTCCTTGTGAATCTCCCCCACATTTTTGAATGTTTTTTTTCACAATCTTGACTAGGGCGCGGTGATCCCTATCGCTTGTACACTTTTTCTGACCACAGTTTTTCCTTCCCTTTGCTTCTCTATTAATGTGTTTGGACACAGAGCTCTGAGAACAGCCAGCCTCTTCAGCAATAACCTTTTGTGTCTTTCCCTCCTTGTGCAATGTGTCGATGGTCGCCTTTTGGACAGCTGTCAAATCTGAAGTCTTCCCCATGTTTGTGTAGGCTTCAGAACTGGACTGAGAGACCATTTAAAGCCCTTTGCAGGTGTTTTGAGTTAATCAGCTGATTAGTTTGTGGCACCAGGTGTCTTCAAAATTTAACCCTTAAGTAATATTCTAATTTTGTGACACACGGAATTTTGGATTTTCATTTGTTGCCACTTCAAATCATCAAAATTAAATGAAATAAACATTTGAATGCATCAGTCTGTGTGCAATGAATAAATATAATGTACAAGTAACACCTTTTGAATGCAATTACTGAAATAAATCAAGTTTTTCAAAATATTCTAATTTACTGGCTTTTACCTGTATATATTGCTGAATTGTGACACATACAATAATGTAGTCATTCGTTTCATGCATGGACCCACACATACCTGCCTTGTAGGGAGAACATAATTGGGATCCAGCTTAGACACAAATGTCTTGAATCCAACGTCATCCACAACAGTGAAAGGCTGGGTATCCTTCACTATCATGGAGACTAGAGCTTCATCCAGCTCTGCTTTTCTGGTGGCTGGTTAAAAGGGAATAAATACAGTGTCTGTTACCTATCTTTATTTGCACAACAAGCAAACATCAGCATGCAAAAATTGTGAAAGTGTGTTTTTAATATAGTAATGAAATACCTTGGCTGGGTGAAGCTCCAGTTTCATCCCTATTCTCATGCAAGGCACGGTAGTGCCTTAGCATGGATGAGGTGTTATTATTGTACCCCAACTCCTTGGAGCACAATAAACACCTCACCTTTACACAAAATAAGAAACAGTGAAAAATACAGTTCCTCATAAGCAAACCTAATGCATCTGCAAATGTTCAGTTCACCTTACCTTGTTAGGGCTTATCAAATCAAAATGTTCCCACATAGGGGACATCCTCCTCTTTCTCGCCTGCTCCATCCTACTCCTATCCAGTCCTCGCACTCCTAAATCTCCTATGTATCTCTTTCCTAAACTCTCCAAACACCAAACTAACTTTCTCAAACTAAATAACCACTATCCAAACTCTACTATCCAAACTCTATCCACTCTCTCAACTGACCGCAACTCTCCTACAACAACCCACATTTTGAAGGGAGCTTGTGGACTTTTTAAAGCCGTCAAACCCCGCGCAACAATCTGAGCCACTTCCCGAAGCAGTCACGTGGTACAGCCGGCCAGCGAGGCTTCGGACGTCATCGTTTTCGGCTCCTCCCCCAAATGAAGCAAGCCTCGATACGCGCATTGTGGAAACGCCCCCTCCATTACTCGACACACGCCTCGGAGCCTCGGCACATAACGTAACATCACTACTAATTATTAAAATATCCAATAAATATTCAATAAATAGTTAAAACTTCTTGTGTGCAAATGGTTATTTCTGTGCAAAGTCATGCTTAAAGTGCTGTGCAAAACAAAGTGCTAATTAAGGTGCAAGTTTACAGTGCAAAAGTATTCTTAAAGTGCAATACCAGTTACTTCTCCTAAAACAGTCCCAGTAATGAAGACCTCTTCATTACATTTCCCCCCTCTTCTTTTCAAAGCACAGTATCTCAATCCTCTGTTATCCTAGATAAACAGTCAGCAACCACATTAGCCTTCCCTGGTTTATACTGAACCATAAAGTCAAAAGGCTGCAGAGACAGGTACCATCCTGCAATGCGGGTATTGGCATCTCTCATACGTCTTAACCACTGAAGAGCTCGATGGTCGGTCTCCAGAATGAAATGACGTCCCAGAAGATAATACCTTAGGGCTTCGATGGCCCACTTCATGGCCAAGCATTCTTTTTCCACCGTTGAATATCTTCTCTCCCTCTCAAGCAGCTTCCGACTCAAGAACACCACCGGTCGTCTTTCACCATCCACCTCCTGTTGAAGGACAGCTCCAAGGCCCACTCCTGAAGCATCTGTTTGCAAGATGAATGGCTTGCTGAAGTCTGGGCTTTGTAGAACTGGATGTGTACATACTGCTTTCTTGAGGTCTTTAAATGCTTGATCACATTCTTCTGTCCAGCGCACTTTGTTGGGGGCTGACCCCTTTGTTAGGTCAGTCAGTACTGCTGATCTTTCTGCAAAAGAAGGTATAAATTTCCTGTATCAGCCCACCAAACCCATAAATCCTCTCACCTTTTTCTTCGTGGTTGGAACTGGGAAGGACTGGATTGCCTCCATCTTTCCAACTTGAGGCTTTATCTTTCCAAAGCCAATGACAAAGCCCAAGTACTCCACTTCCCTCTGGGCTATGGTACACTTTTTAGAGTTTATAGTCAGCCCAGCCAGTCGGATGCAGTGTAGCACCTCCTGTAGATGAGTCACATGCTCCTCCCAAGACTTGCTATACACCACAACGTCATCCAAATATGCCGCAGAAAATGCTGACACATCTCTCAGTACATGATCCATCAAACGTTGAAATGTTGCTGGTGCACCCTGAAGCCCAAATGGCAAGACTTTAAATTGGTACATACCAAAAGGTGTTTTAAACCCGGTCAGCTCTCTCGCCTCTGGTGCCAAAGCCACTTGCCAGTATCCTTTGCACAGATCCAGAGTCGTGATGAAGTTTGCTGAACCAACTCTCTCCAATAGGTCATCAACCCTGGGCATTGGGTAAGGATCAAAGTTGGACATGGCATTTAAATACCTGAAATCAATACAGAACCTCAGGGAGCCATCTTTCTTTGGGACCAACACGATTGGGCTGCACCACTCACTAGTAGACTCCTCAATTATTCCCAAATCCATCATCAGTTTTAGTTCTTTTTCCAACACTGGCACCAACCGCTCCGGGATACAATAACTCCTTTGACGGCTTGGTGCATCCTCCTTCAGCCGAATCTTGTGTTGAACCAGTGATGTGAATCCTGGAGTTTCTCGAAAGAGCTGAGGATCCAAGAGAGGTTTTATGGTGCCCTGCTCCATTAGTGACAAATGAGACAGGTCAACTGAAGCACAATCTGACGTGCTAGTTGGGGAAAATTTCTCAGTCACCTCCTCATCCTTAACTGCACGCACATATAACCCTTGGTGCACAGGCTCCTGTCGGCTATGAAACTCTTTTAACAGGTTGACATGAAATGTCTGATACTTCTTAGCTCTTTCTGGCATGTACAGTTCATACACTACTTTACTCACTTGTCTAGTGATCTCATATGGTCCATGCCATTGTGTCAGCAGCTTGTTGTCACTGGTAGGAAGTAGTAACAGTACCTTCTGTCCCGGAAGGAACCCCCTGTCTCTGGCCTTCTGGTCATACCAGGTCTTTTG
This sequence comes from Fundulus diaphanus, assembly GCA_037039145.1. Taxonomy (NCBI): domain Eukaryota; kingdom Metazoa; phylum Chordata; class Actinopteri; order Cyprinodontiformes; family Fundulidae; genus Fundulus; species Fundulus diaphanus. The sequence goes on from CM073137.1 coordinate 38,567,756, forward strand.
GTGTAGTTGAGCTGATCTCATATTGTCCTGTGCAAATGATGCCATTTCCTGCAATCTCTCTCTCATATTGATGACATATGCTGCAATATTTTCACCGTCTGACTTAGGATCTTCCCAGCAGTCCTTCAGCAGATCCAGTGGGCCTCTCACTTGACGCCCATACAAAAGTTCAAAGGGTGAAAACCCTGTGGAAACCTGTGGAACCTCCCGATAAGCAAATAACAGGTAGGGCAGCCATTGGTCCCAGTCAGTACCGGTGTCAGAAACAAACTTGCGTAGCATATTTTTGAGAGTCTGATTATATCTCTCCACTAGCCCGTCCATTTGGGGGTGATAAGGGGTGGTCTTAAGTCCCTTAATCCCTAACAACTTGTAAACCTGCTGCAATAATTTGGACAAAAAATCTGTCCCACAATCTGTAAGAATTTCTCTTGGTATTCCTACTCTAGAAAAAAGCTGCAGGAGACAGTTAGCAACATGACGTGCTTTAATGGACTTGAGTGGAAAGGCCTCAGGGTACCGTGTAGCATAGTCACATACTACCAATATGTAACGATGACCTGCAGAACTCCTTTCTAATGGGCCCACAATATCCCTGCCTAGCCTTTCAAAAGGTGTTTCAATGATTGGCAGTGGCTGTAGCTGGGCTCGCGCCACGCCCTTGCTTGACGTCAACTGACACTTTTCACAGGAGCTACAAAACTTAGAAATCTGAGTATACATTCCTGGCCAACTAAAACGCCTGCTGATTCTACTCAGTGTCTTGTGAAAAGCCATATGACCTGCCCAGGGAATTGAATGTCCCAGCTCCATAACTTTAGGTCTAAATTGCTGTGGGAGGGCTAAAGCTTCTGACTTTCCCTTCTTCTGATACAAGATGCCCCCTTTAATTACAAAAACAGTGTCTTCCAGGAAGTTTACCTGGCCATGAGGAGTTCCCTCCACCCCTGTTACCTTTTCAAACCAGGGCTTTAGAGTAGGATCCTCCTTCTGGAGTGCCCCTATATCTGAAGGAACGTCAAAATCAAAGAGGTTAGATGGTTTAGCCAACTGTGCTGTCCCCTCACTACCTGCACCTTTAAACTTATCCATTCTTTTCTGAGCTCTAGACTTCTTAGTCTTTCCCAGCTCCGCTTCCAGAGATTCACCAAAAAAAGGCAGCTCTTCAAGATCTCCCCTTGCACTTTGTGCTCTTGTAACTACATGACAGTGTTTTAAGTGTCCCCCAGCTAGCCCTTGAGTTTTATCCACTGAAATATGCGAGTTTGTGTCACTGAACCCTTGGGTATCATACTCTAACTGATGTAGCAGGTCAAAGAGAGTGGGGATATCATTTCCAAGAATAACTGAATATGGTAAAGAGGGAACTACAGCTACCTGTACCAGGTATGTTTGGCCTCCCACTGTCAAATACACCTCAGCTGTAGGATAAACGTGTTCATCTCCATGTACACAACTTATTTTAGCCCCCACCCCACTAAGTTTCTCTACTGAGATCAAACTCTTATGCACCAGAGACTGGAAGCACCCAGAATCAAGCAAAGCTTCTTCCTTCTATCCATTAATCAGAACTGGAACAGTGCAAACTTTCTTTCCTGCCATCTCTCCAGCTGGTCTTGGAACTGAACACAAAAGTGAGGGCTTTGATTTAAGGATAGGGCAAAAGTGTTGTGTATGGCCAAAATTATTACAGTTATAACATCTTACATCCTGGACTGAAGATTTGGAAAATGACTTCTTAACATTCTGTCTTTGGGAAGGGAGATGCCTTAAACTTGAAATATTTCTAGCCTGAACTTGACCAGAGCCCTGTTCACCCCCAGTGGACTTACTTGGTTGGGCATAGTGGGTCTCTCGGCCAAAGTAGGTGCTCTTGCTCCCCTTCCTGGCGGATGTGAAGACCTCTGCAAGGCTGGCTGCTTCTTTTGCCGTCTTCGGGTCACGCTCACGTATCCAAATCTCCAATTCTGGATTAACCATTCTCAAAAACTGCTCCAAAATTATCTGCTCAGATATTTCTTGCACAGTCGATTTTTCAGGTTTAACCCATCTTGAAAACAAGTCTTTCAGTCTTACATAAAGTTCACGTGGCGTCTCACCTGGTTCAACCTTTAGGGATCTGAAGCGGCGTCGATAAGTGTCAGCAGTGATCTCATACTTGGCTAGAATTGCTTCTTTCACCTTGTCATAGTTCTCTGAGTCTGCAATATCCATGAGAACATAGGCTGTGCGAGCTTTTCCTGTCAATAGGGGGACATGGCGAACCGCCCACTCATCCCTGGACCAACGACACACCTGGGCCATCCTCTCGAACGTTGTCAGAAAATGTTCAATGTCGTCCTCCAAGGATAAGGGAATAAACTTTGGCTCCATTGTGGACCTGGAACCATGGGCCACCTGGATGTCACCCCGATCAACTTCATGGACCTCAGATGTGGTAGGGGAAGGTTGTGCTTCTGATAGGTCAGGTTTGTCAAGTATAGAATTTACTTGAAGTTGAATTTGTTGAAATTGGTGTTGCATGCTTTTCCACCTTTGCTCCTGACGAAAGAAATCTTTCTCCAACTTCTGGTCTCTGGCAGCTTGAGAATGCACAAGAGATTTCACCAGCACTGCCAACTCCTCCAACTTGTCCCCAGGGTTGGTTACTGTCATGGCCTCCAGATCAGTTGAAGCTCCAACTTCATCATCAGGCGCCTCCTCTTGGCCTGGCTTTTTTCCACCTCTCGTCATCATTTTCCCACTGCAGCGTGACAAGTCCCACTCCTGACACCACTTGTCGGTTCGTGGCCTTTTGAGGCTGGAGTTTCAGCAGGAATGATGACGAAGCCGCAGCATGTGGAAGTAGTAATATATTTATTTGTTGGTAGCAGCATTCACTCTGCCAACCAACTAACAACCAACCTGGTTTACAGACACAATCACTGCCTTAAATACCCTCTGCTGATTAAGGGTTAAACCATTCTGTACTAAACAATTTACTACCAACTTTACCTATAAAATACAATATTTACATAATACAAATACACACACACACACACATTCCCACCTATTTTTTATAAATATTTTATCTTTTAAACCCACACCTAAAAACCCCTTAAAACAAACGTGCAAAAGTTCCCCCCCTGCTTTTCCCATGGTCTCTCCCGGAACCTATAAATGGTGTCTGGACTCCCGGGGAAACATTTGTCCAAACACCCTGGAGAGGACATAGAAAACAGGTAAGTCACCACATGCTAACACTCTGTCTCATCTCACAGATTCTATACCATTTGCTTAAGTTTCCAGACAGTAGACCTTAGCTCCAAATAACAATTCTTCTTTCCACAGAGCCCACACCATTTCCCAATGAGGAGCAGCTGTGCAGAGCCTGAACAAAAGGCTACATGCTAATTATTAAAATATCCAATAAATATTCAATAAATAGTTAAAACTTCTTGTGTGCAAATGGTTATTTCTGTGCAAAGTCATGCTTAAAGTGCTGTGCAAAACAAAGTGCTAATTAAGGTGCAAGTTTACAGTGCAAAAGTATTCTTAAAGTGCAATACCAGTTACTTATCCTAAAACAGTCCCAGTAATGAAGACCTCTTCATTACAGGCATCTTTACCAAACTGGACCAGAAACCAGTACTGGACCTGTGCACGGCTCAGCCTTTCATTGTTGGACCTCTGCAGCGTGTGGACAGTCAGAGACAGTTTGATCCGGCTCCACGTTCCTCACATGCCTGATGTCCTGGGCAGACACTACAATCATATTAAACTCTGTTGGACATTCATTTCTGCAGGTGAATGTGTGCAGCGGGCCGCTCCTCTAAAACAAGCAGACAATGACTTCAGTCAGCGGAGAGTATTGGATGGAAAAAGAGATGGGTGGGAAGGAAAAAGAAAGCAAACTCTCAGGAGAACCACTTCTCCTGTTTGCTGTCATGCTGTCGCAGAGTTCCTCAGCATTTCATCTGGTAGAGAGGAGGGCGGTTTAATGGAGGTCCACAACCTGGTAAATGGATGTGGACATCGAGGCTCTTTCAGTCTGATCTCTGGAAACTTTCACATACAGACACATTCACAGACCATGCTTTCCCTCTCTTCCTTCACTCAGGAACATGTAGTTTGGAGTCCAGTTGTGTGATGGCTGGAAGTGATAAAAGCTGTTTTCTCAATGAGCATGGAGACTCTACGGTGAAATAAAAAATCTCTGAGGAGGGAGACGGTGGGATATTCTGGGCACTCTGTGGTTACCTTATCAACAAACTGAAGCAAAGACAGCGATCAATCTTAGCTGGAGAGAAGTTTTTCACACAGAAAAACAGTCTAAGGAGTTGAGAAGTCGGCTTATTTATTAAGATCAGGAAATTGAGCTCATTTGGATTCCTTTTCAGGAATGTGGGAGGAATGCAGCGCTGCTGTTTAAAGAAGGCTCAAGACCAATGTTTTTGTAGGCGATGAAGGTGGCAGAGCGTGGTAACAGAGGCTCTGTAATGATCCCTATCACAGTGGTGCAGACAGTCCACCCAGCAGGCCATAAACCTGCACACAGGCTTGTGTTTCCTCAGTCTGAGTGGGAATATGGAGCCTCTGGATCAGGGGACCAACACAGTCAGGTCGGCTACACCTTGGTGTGACTGACTGCTGCAGTTCTACACACTCCTGAAACCATTTTCTCTTTGTTCATCGCTCCCTTGGTTGCTACTTTTGAAATCAGGGATGCAGGCTGCAGAGCTTCTTCACACAATTAAAGCTCCTTCCTGCTATGGAGGTCCAACAGCACCACCACCAGGTCACCATGCTCCAATCCAGCAGCTCCATCATTAACCCAAACACAGCAGTAAAACAGACAGAAGTGCTGCTGTTTTCTCTGAGGTGTTATGCCATTATGACGTGACAAACTGCAACTCCCAGCATGCAACACAGTCGGGATAACTGTCCCTGAAACAAACCTTATCTCATCACCATGAAGACCGACTATAAAAGCTCGGAGAAGCCATCGTTCTTTCTTCTTTCGGGCAGTTTGCCGTGTTGAGAAGACATTCAGATGACTCGAATGCGCGGACTCGCATGTGGTCTGTGAATTGATCCTTGGCTGGCCCAAGCTTGTGCCTCACTGTTTCCCCTGTACTCAATAAGGGAGGTCTTGACTTTAAAATTAACGCTAATTAATTTTTTTATCCAACTGGATGCTCCGCTATCTTTCAGAGATCAACAAGATCAGCTGGTTTTTGTTTTGGCCAAACAAACAAGCGCCCATGGAACTTGGTGTTTTCCTGCTCCACAGTAGACTCTGCTAAGCCTACCCGAGACTCCGACTGAAAGCAACGGATGCTGGGTCGCGCAGCATCAATCTCCTCACTGGAACAACACCAAGTAATGGATTTCCCCCTTTTATTTCCCTTTTTCCACCCATAAGGTGGTATTTTGTACCTGGGCAGAACCTATTAGGAATAGTTTCAATGCTTAAGTACTCCAAAGGGTGTTTGTTTAACTTTGCTGAATAGTTTTAATGTGTGCATGCATTTAAGGTGATTTTTGCTGTGTTGATTTTGTCTGATGATTAACTGGCCGCGCCAATCTGCTGAATTAGACTTCTTTTCCATATTTGGTTACTGCCCTACGTTCAAAGCTCGCCTTCACGCTAGGCTAGTGAGTTAGCTGTGATCTCGGAACCACCATCTTACGCACGACCAGTGGTCAGAGGTCATACGTCATCAGGACCGCCTCCTTACGCACCGCTCGCAAGGTCATATGTTGTCATAGTCGCCATCTTGGGTGGGACACCGAGTAGCCCGAAGCTGTTAGCTGTAGGTTGTTGTGAAGTCACATTAGCTTAGCTACCATTAGCCGAGTGCTATCTTGAAGCCGGACTAGAACGAGTTAGAAGCTAACCATGTATGAACATTGTTAGTGGCTAGTTTTGCCAGAAGCTTTCCCATCGTGGTTTCAGGTCTGTTTCGATAAACCACCTTTGCTACATCAGAGCTATTTGGCCAGTGTTCTTTCAATGTTGTTACCTCAAAGTGCTAACATGTTGATTGTAATGGTCAATGTCGATGTCAATAAGCAGACCTCTCAACTTTTATCAAAAGTTAAGAGTAAGATTATGTTAATTTTCGGGGGGCGGGGCTGGTGGCGTGACTGGGGGCGTGACTGGGGGCGTGATTGACTGGACCCTGGAAGAGCGGTCCAGTCAGCCCCGTTTAATTTTTATCCGACCAGACATGGAAGTAGACATGTATTACTTTTGTTAAGAAGTGAAAGAAAAGTGCTAACACACAACTGCTTAAATAATACTGAAAAAATTAATAAAGTAGTTTTAAGTTATTGACCGTATTATTACACTCCTTTTTAAGAATGGAGAACTGCTGTTTTTATTTCCCACTAATGCAGAGTGCCTCAAGGCTCCATGCTTGGCCTAATTCTCTTCTCTCTTTATCCCATCCCTCAGGAGTCAATTGTAAGAAACCAGTGTTTAGCCTTCTTTTTTAGGCAGAAGACAGTCAGACTTTTATGACACTAAAAAGGAAAATATCTGCTCTAAAAATAAACTTCTCTTCTGGGACCTTTAAGTCACTATCTGACACTGACTGCTACAGACCTGAGTGTAAGACTAGAGAATAACCTTAACTTTGATGCTCAGTTAAAATCTGTGGTCCAGTCCAGCTTTTTCAAACTAAGACAACTGACTAAAGTTTTTAATCTATGCTTTAATAACAATTTAGATTACTGCACTGCACTTCACTCTTGGGCTTAACAAAACTCGTGTGGCTTGACTGCTAGCTTTCCACTTACAATCATTATATTACAGCTAACACAATATTTATAGAATAAAAATACTTCAAAAAGAAAAGTCAAACTCACCCCTGCTCTAAATATTCCCAAAAAAGTGTCTCCGTCTGTCATTATGCTGGAGAAGTCCCTGGCTATCTTCAAAGCATCCACTGTGGTCAAAAGATCCGTGTGTGTGTGTGTGTGGGCGCACATCAAGCTATTTAGTCTTTTCTGGGTCATTGTTCATCTCAGATAGGTCTTGATACGACGGAGGGACGAGAAACACCTCTCAGCACTTGCAGTGGACACAGCTAACTAAGCTAACGAAGCAAACGAAGCTAACGAAGTAGCGGTCATAAGCAGCGCAGAGGTGGGAAAACTTTTGTTTACATCACATAACACAATCAGCCAATACATTTTTAGATGGGATGATTTATCGCTTTCTCATTGGAGAATGATGCTGCTGCCATAGACTACTGTGCATTTGAAAAAAATAGCTATTGAATATTTAAATTTTATTTATATATATTATTTTACATGTTTGATCATCAAAAGTAGGTAGGGCTGCGGCCCTACTGGCCCTACCCGTTCCACAGTCCATGACTCAGAGAAAACAAAAGTGTTAGTAGCATGCAGTCAAAACCCTGGTCGTCTTAGTGTCATTTTAATGTGTTGCTCTTGGCTGATCCTGGGAAGGTAGATCTATTCCTTCCTTTCCTTTGAAACTCTGTTCAAAGCATCTCCAAAAGAAAGAAACAAAGAAATAACCTGTCATGGTTTTTAAGTGTTTTGCCCACATGCAGACACAGACGGAAACAGGAACAGTTCGAAGATGTTTATTTTAAGGCTCAACAAAGGGGAAGCACACGCTGTGTGCAGATCTGAACGTCAGAGCTGGAACGACTGCGGGAAGAAAGAGGATATGTTTACTAAGGATCAAACCGGGGGGAATGTTCCAGAAGCTGCGCCACTTACCGTTTGGTCGGGGAGACCTGTCTGGGGGGGGGGGGACGAGTGAAAAAGGGACTCCGTGACCGTAACACGCTGATGGTAACTGGTGGCTGAGTGACAGGAGGGCTGGCAGATGGAATGCAGGCGAGGGGCCCGGACAGCACCACTGTGACGGCAGGCAGGAGGAGCAGCTGGAAGAACCGGAGTGTAGCTTATGAACCAGGTGAATCCAGGAAGGAGGTTCTCACGCCCGGCTTGGTACCACCAAGGGGGTATGAGTGGAGATGCCAGAGCAAAATCTGAGCGGCGGGGATTCAGATGACTGGTTCACTGAGCACGACGCCAACACAGATGAGTAAATTCAAACACGACAAACTGGAGAATAACAGGAGACAGGATTAGTCAAAAAACAGGGGTTTCCAAAAACATACAGGTACGAAGCACGGGAGACAGATCAGTGGCCTAGGCATACCACAACGGGGTAACACTCTGGCGTCTTCCAGCTGTTTGTGTACTCCTTTTGAAGCCCGAGACGAAGGTCCTTTGATGAGTCGCAGGTGTGGGACACGCCCACTCGTCAACTGCAGCCACCTGTGAAGCAGAGTAAGAGCACGGAAAACAGAGAACCCTGACATAGCCAAAAAAACAAAAACAAACTTGTTTCCCAAGGAGCCTGTTTCAGCTTAAACTGTCCCTCTGAGGTTCGCCTCAGCTCAGCGTAACTGGATAACATGAGATGATTTTGTAACTGATGACGCGTTTAATGTGGCCTTCTGATGTTTTGACGCTTCTCAAAATTCCTCTTTAGCTGCATTCAAATTCTAGGTAAAAAATAAACAAATAAATGAATTGAAAACCCTTAGAAAAGCAATTCATATTTAGTTCCATACAGCTTTGTTCAAAGCCAAAGCACAGTTTTTACATCTATTTAAATCAAAGTTCATGTATATCTAAACCTCTTTCAAATGGACTGGTTTGTGATGAATCATTATTGTTACAAGCAATAAGATCTCAGTAATTTTATATTACTTTAGGGCTAAAAAACAAATGATAGGATCTCTGTCTAATTCTGTAGTGGAGTAAACCCAACAAACTTGTATGTAGGGCTTATTACCAGTTCCAATTTTCTAACAAAGCTGAAATATTTTCATTCAAGCCATGTTAATCTCTCCGTGTATCAATTTAATTTGGGTCGGACATTTAATGTGGGGAAAAAAACAACTTTATTTTATTGAAGTCTCTCTTTTCCTTCTTTAGCTTTTAGTTAAAGGCATACTATGCAACATTTTTCAGTTAATTAATGTGTTCCATACCGTTTTGGATGATTAAATGAGTCATTTCAGGTCGAACAAAGGTTTTCTCGGCCGCCCTGGGGGTCTGTGGGGGAAATACCGCACTTGCAATGCAAGAGCCCTCAGCTCGCACACACAGAAGTCTCGCTTTACGGCGAGAACTCCATGTGTTTTTGCCCTGCCATTCACTATATGCACGCGCGAAAGCAACAACAAAGAACCGCGTGTTAACGTCAAATAAACATGCAAGCATATCGAGTTTTATTATTATTATTATTATTATTTGTTTGTTTTTTTATGTTGGCGAGACGCTACCGCGGCGGCCGCGGCGAGGTGGCGGCCGCGGCTGCGGCTTGGCAAGGCGGCGGCTGCGGCTTGGCTAGGCGGCGGCGGTAGCGTCTCGCCAACATAAAAAAAAAAATAAATAAAAAAATAAATAATAATAATAATAAAACTGGCGAGGCGGCGGCGGCGGCAGCCGCGGCTTGGCGAGGCGGCGGCTTGGTAGATAGCGCTGCGGGAAGCTTGATGTTCATACCTTCACTGTGTTAGTCATTGTTTGTATGGCCGTTTTTTCCACTTTTCGTTGCGTTCGCCTGTCTGCTAAGCTCAAAACAACCGCGCCTGTCTTGACGGAGAAACCAGAACAGCTGAGCATCTTTACGACAGTGCACTTTTACTTTCGCCCTCTGGGGGGAGCCTCGCTGGAAAATCAACCCCGGTTGCAAAGTATACCTTTAATATATTTCATGCCTAACAATGCATTTAAATTAGGGAGCTGCAGTCTCCCAAAACAAATGAACATTTTTGAAACCATGATATTTACAATGTGAACTGAATTACTTCACACAGACGAACGCTCAGTTACATACGATACATGCATACATACATACAGTTACATACAAACGATGACATTCAGACAAACAAACACACGCAGGCCTGTTTTTCACTGCCTTACACAGATGTGTGTTTTTCCTATTTTTTTTAAAAACGTCTATGCCAATGCCGAAAGATATATTTTCAATGTGTTAAGTTCTCGCTTACTTGAAAAGGGAGGGTGTGCGCTGGCTACGTTCCCCAAATGTTTTACGCATAGTTTTACGCTTCAGCCCCGCAAGGATACAACTCTTTGTCTCGCAGACACCTGGACGCTTATCCATTTTTTTAAGTTATACGTCGCTATTAGTGTCAGGGTTCAGTTTTGATCTGGTTTTTATTTACTATTTTTCAGTTCTTCCCTCCGTGTCTGGGTTTAGTTAGGTTCTGGCTTTATTTATGGTTAGTTTTCAGTTTCCACCTACCACTCCCACTTCCTTTCCTTCACTCCCGCTGCAGTTAGTCACACCTGTCAGTCACTAATTAGCCAGACTCACTTCACCTGCCAGCCTTCCTACTTAAGCCTCCCTCTACCTTCACTTCTCTGCCGGTCCGTCATCAGACAACACTCACTCCTCGCCTGTCTGCCTGGTCTGCTCCTGCTAGCTGTTTGTTTCCTGCCTCAGTTTTTCCATGTTAGTCTCTGCCTGCTGCTGGATCTATCCTGTCTCCCCTCTGAACCTCAGGAGGAGCTTCTATCCTGTTGTGACACAAACCTGCAAGTATTCACCCTGCCTTGCTGCTAATCCTGCTGTGGTTCTGGTCTACTAGTATTCATCCTGCCCAGCTGTTTTCCTGCTGTCATCCTGGCCAACCAGTATTCATCCAGCCAAGCTATAATCCTGTTGTGACTCTGACCAGCAAGTATTCATCCAGCCAAGCTATATAGCCTGTTGTAACTCTGACCAGCAAGTATTCTTCCTGCCAAGCTGTGGATCCTGCTACTGTGCTCTGGTTCCTTCTCTGCCGTGCTGTGGATTCTACTATTGGGCTCTGGTTCCCTCTCTGCCGTGCTGTGGATCCAGCTACTGGGTTCTGGTTCCCTCTCTGCCGTGCTGGGGATCCTGCTTCTACTCTGGACTCCAAGTACCCTCTCTGTCGTGTTCCTGGTCCTGCTTGCCAGCTCCTGCATCCTACATTCTCGTCTGGTACTGACTCTGGTTCTTCATATCATCACCATCCACTGTTGCAATAAACTCTCTTAAACCAGCTCTGTGTGTGCGTTCTCTGTCTGGGTTCATCCAAGACAAAATCCTGACAATTAGCAGTTCAGAACACTTTTATCCATAACGGAAGTGCTCCTAGTCGGTCCCCATGTAAACGCTTCCCCAGTGCAACACCCTTTTAGATCCGTTTCCATTTTTATTCCCTTTATTCAATTTCCCCTTTTCTTTTTTATTTATTTTTATTATTTAGTAGCAGTACTACAATATTAAATTAACCCCTATGTGGGAAATCTGCATGTTTAATCCAACCATGTATGCATGTCATGCTTTCGGGCCCATACTTTTCGAGCATGAAAGCGAACGTCTCACCCTGGGGCAAGGCTTGACCCCAGGAACTCTGCCTTTTGACCCATTCATACGGACTTCTCTGCTTCCAGATATTTATTTTTATTTTTATTATTATTTGTCCTCCACAAGGTCGACCAACCAAATCAAAGGCTTCACAACTTATTGGCCGTTCGGGTATAATGGGCGAGAAATCTCTTTTAAAATCTACCTACGTCTAGATAGAAGTCAGGAACTTCAGCATACCTGCGCTTTCACCCACTAAAGGGCAGCCTCTGTCCAACCTTGACTAGAGGACTTCCATTGACCAGCTGCAAATCGCTCAGCCCTGTCTTCTCCTCCCCAGGTGAAAATCATTCAGCCCCTCCTCCTCCCAGCGGGAGAGCCCGTATTTCAGCTGAAAATGTATTTTATTTAATTTTGAATTTTAATTTAATGTTAAAACTTTAGTCACTGTTCTGTATTGCGAATCCTGTTTTATTTGCCTTAAGGATTAAATATAATTAATTATTTCTATGTTTTTTTTTTATTTATTACTACCTTTTAGGTTTACAGTTTTATTTTGAAATTTCTTGCGGTATTCTAAATTGGTTTTGAAATTTTAAAGCTTGCAAGCATTTTTGAGCAATTGCATTTTTTTTCTAAAAGAGCTGGAAAATAATCCCCTTACCGTCTCATGAAAGAACGGTTCGGATCTTCGCGCCGACGCCGCAGAGACGCTCCGAGACCAGGAGCCCCTCATCGTCCCTTCAACCTTCGGGGTACTAGAGGCCGGATAACTTCTCCGGGTCGGCCAAAGCTGCTCCTCTCTTCGGACTCCCCGGCTCATCGGTCGGAGATTCTGTTCGTTGATGCCAAATGTGGATGGAATTCTAAACAATAATAACTGAATTCCCATCGTTACTAAATGAAGAGACGGCGGTGATGAAGTTCCAGCACTGTTATTGAGAAACAGAGCAGAGATCACATAGATGGAAAGTAATCGCACCCCACGGTCCCTCTGCAGTCTGCGTCTGCCCTGTCTCTGCCCTGTCTCGCTTTCGGCTCCCCCTAATATTGCACAGTGGCCTTGGCATGAGACAAAACAAAGACAGTCTATCCTAGACAATAATCATCCCCCACAGTATCCACGCAGCATTTGGCCTTGCAATCAGCGGGGCCATGCTCACATGTCCGAGTTGCGTGAGGCCAGAATAATTCTCCATTCACACTCCCACAGGACAAAGCTCTTTCTGCCTCTTCTTGCTGGAGCCCTTGGGGGGCTGCTACCCAGCATTCACCTTCTTCTTGCCTGAGACAAAAGAAGAGGGAGACAGGCCTGAACCATGAGGGCTCAAGGCGCCAGACATGAACCAGCACCGGGGAGAGATCCCTCTTCGACATTGCACAGCCTTGGACATGACCGGGCAAATCAGAGTTAAGTCTGCTGTCTTAACCTAAGCGTCAGGCGCAGGAGGGAAGAATCCTGCCATGCAGAAACAGCTTTGTGTATTTCTCCTCAGCCTTTACAGGAAAGCGGACTCCAGACGGAGCTGAAAAACCGGCAAGGAGCCACTTCCCCATGCTGAGAGGAAAACCAGCTGAAATAGAGACTGTGTGGACCGTCGGTTGAGGCCTTCCCCCCGACCACATGTTGCTGCTGCTAGGCTGCAGAGCTGCATGCTAGCCCACAAAACAAGGTTTTTTTAACTCAAGATTCGCATTGTGAATGGATTGAAAACATGCCAAATGTTGTTCTAAATTAGTTAAGCTAATTTAACTCGATTCCATGCTCTTTGAATCAGATCTGCAGTGAACGGGATTCACTGAATTATTTTGATTATGATCAACCACTTTTGTCTTTTGTTTACCTTTGCATGTAAATAGTTCCTTAGCTTAGTTTCTTTTTATCTTTATTTTGCTTAGTAGTTTAGTTAAGTTTCACTAGCCTAGTAGAGAGGATTTGTTAATCGAAATATAGTGTTAATTCAGCTAAACAGCATTACATAGTGATGTTCTCTGGATGTTCATTTTATTTCTGTTATTAAATGCTTGAACTTGAAAAGAAGTTGTCACTCCTTTATTCTATGTGTGTGCTGTTTGCTGTTAAAATATCTCTAGTGCTCGAATTCATCCCTTTCAACCATTGTCTTGATATCAGCTTAAGAGCTGATTATCACCAGACAATACTTAACAGACAGAGAGTTATTTATTAAACATTAAATAACTTAAAACAGTGTATAATTGCACAACACCACATCAATATCATCTGCATATGTAGAAAGTTGAAAAGGTAAAGAAACTTCATTTAACTTTACACCCTGCAACCTTTTCTTGATTTGACATTTCAATCTGAAAAACTCACACGGATAGAAAAGGCAATTAGAAGAATTTTATTGATACAATATTTTAAGACTTTGGCGCTCAGACCTTGGCAGGAAACATTCACACTGAATTATACTTCAATATGCATAAGCAGGTGTATGAGAATAGGGATGTTTCCCCCAGGCCTGAAACTGGTGGTGGATAAACAAAGTTTGTTGATTCCATATGATGATCTCTTTGAGCTAGATGTCCAACTTGATAAACACAGGTTTGCATGAACTGTCCATGATGAGCAAGCATGAAGCGACTGTGGAGAGGAAAAACTCCCCTTTGGGAAGAAACCTCTGGCAGAACCAGGCTCAACATGGCGTTCTGCCGGACCGTTTTAAGGAGTGACATGGAATTCCGTAAGAGTCCGGGAGGAATTACACTCTGATAGGGACGAGGTTGTAGGAGGACCATAGGAAAGCCAGGCGGAGCTTGCTACGATGGTGGAGAAGGGGATGGAGGTGGGTTGAATCCAGTCATCAGAGTCCAAACCAGACACGGCGCAGCCACCGCTTGCCCGCTGAGCAGAAGGCCGAGACGAGGATGTGGAGTTCTTTTAAGATGAACGCAGGATGCTGATTGGCTTCGAGGAGAACCAGTTCAAAGCTGATAGGCTTGCGACGAAGGCGGATGAGTCTCTGATTGGATGGGAGGTAGGCAATAGAGTTTCTTCAGACTGAAATCCCGCTTAAGCTCCACAACAAGGGTTCAATGCTCAATACAACATTCCTGACATTGCACAGCCTTGGCAAATACCTCTCTTTACATTAAAAGGTGCACTTAAACCACCATTGACTTTCAATACACGTTCAATGTCACAATAGAGGGTTTTAATCATGGCAATGAACCCAGAGGAGAAACCAAAAGCTTTCAAACTAGTCCATAAATATTGGTGCTCCACTCGATCAAATGCCTTTTCTTGGTCAACAGAAATCAGACCAAAATTTAAACCCATTAAATTAGGAACATCCAAATAATCTCAAATTAATATTATGTTATCTCTTATTGATCTGCCAGGGATACAATAAGACTGATCCACGTGTATAACTTGATCAATCACTTTTCTCAATCTGCATGCCAGAATCTTTGAGAAGATCTTATAGTCAGTACACAATAGAGAGACAGGTCTTCAATTCCTTATTTCATAAAGATCACACTTCTTAGGAATATGAGTGAGCACAGCCCTGTGACAGCTAAGGGGTAACATTCTCCTTGCCACACTGTTATTGAGGACTTCCAACATATCTTCAGCCAACACAGGCCAACACGATTTATAAAACTCCACAGGCAAGCCATCTATTCCTGGAGCTTTGCCATTTTCCATGTTCAGCAGCGCCTCCTGCAATTCTTCCAACATTAGAGCCTGCTCCAGAAAGACATTGTCTTGGTCTGACACCTTTGGCAAGTCATCAAGAAACTCTTCTGTCATCACAGAATCTTCTTTTAAACTCACTTGCTTATAACGTTGAAAAATAGTCCACAGCTCTTTTCCGCAGTTCAGTGGGATCTGTCAACTCTTTTCCATCTTCAGAACGAATGCAATGAATGAGACGATTTTGTCCATTTTTCTTCTCCAAACTGAAGAATAATTTTGAGGGAGCATCCATTTCAGAGACACTTTGAAAACGTGAACGTACCAAAGCTCCCTGTGCTCTGAGCCCAAGCAGATCAGCCAAAGCCGCTTTTTTTTGTTTGAGTGCCTGAATATGGCCTCTATTTCCTGTGGACTCACAAGAACTCTGAATATCCACAATTTCAGTCTCTAATTCTTCAATAGATTTTACCATTTCTCTTGTAACATTGTAAGTGTATTGATTACAAAACTGCAAATTTTTAATTTTACAAATATCCCACTGTAATAGTTTGAGTTCCTGCCTTAGTTTAGTTTTTGTTTTGGGTTTTTCTTGTTTGGTTGCTATTATAGCTTGTGTCCTGTTTAAGTCTTAGTTTGAGTTATATCATAGGTTAGGCCTTATTGTTGTTTATTTGTGTTCCAGATTGGTTCTTGAACTGTTTTAGTTAACCTGTTTTCACCTGTCACTTATTCAGTCAGCTCAGTCCCACCTCCAGCCACTTCCCTTTCCCTGATCAGCTCCACTCGCTCTAGTAATTAGATTCACTCTGCTCACATGTGCACCAGCCTATTTAAGCCTGCCTCTGCTAACATTTCCCTGCCAGAACGTCTCATTCTCTATACCGCTCTACTCTGATCGATCACCTCTGATGGTATCTCTGGGATCCACTGGATGTGTTGTGCCTGTCTGCTGGACTTTTCTGTGGAGGTGACCTGTGTCTGCATTCTGCGCTTCTACCTGTTTCCTGTGAGTTGCAGCAGTTGGTTCTGCTTGTTCTGGTCTGTTCTCTACCTGCCATACCTAGTCATCTTCACGTCTCTGCCTGTCTGCATCGTCTGCCGGCATTCACCTGCATAAGCCAAGCCTAGATTCTTCTGCCTGGACTGAGTCTGTTTGTATGCCTCATCCTCCATTATTCACTCCTACAATAAACTGCTTTGAACGTTCTCTGTTTCCGGCTGAATATCGGGTTCACTTCCATAAATCATTACACCCACCACTGCTGTACAGATGTAAACTGACATTTCATTAGTCTCCACTCCACCAAAAAAATAAAATAATTTTTTAAAACAACCATCATTTAACAAAACAGTATTGAAATGCCAATATGCACTTTTAGGTCTTAAATTATTTATAAACACATTCCCTATGATATGATCAGAAACAATAAAACCTATCTAATCTTAATATAATTCTCTTTACAATGAGCCCATGATTATTGCCTTATCTTTCCATTTTTAAAATGCCACACATCAGCTAAATCATTCAAGTTTCAATAATACGTTTCAATATTCTCCTCAAATGTATATGTGGTTTCAAATGATTCCTATGTAAATCATCTATTGTACAATTAAAATCAACACCTAAAATTAAGTAATCTGTTGACCCACAATTTATTAGCGTATTTGCTAACTTTTCTAAGAAAACACAACGTTCGCTTGAATTCACAGGAGCATATACATTCAGTAAAATTAACTTTATATTTTCATACTTAACATAATCTTTAACAATCTTCCAGATACCACATCTTCAATTTCAATAGAAACTGAAAGGAAAATTTCTTGAGAAAAGAATAGCTACTCCTGCACTTAGCAAAATTTTATGACTCAGAACAAGATTCCCATCCCATTCTTTCTTCCAATCAACCTGATTATCAACATTGCTATGAGTTTCTTGAGCAAAATATATCAGCTATATCAATGCATTTCGATTTTAAAAGTTCAAAATATACAGCCCTTTTTTTCACATCCCTTGCACCATTAAGGTTCAAAGATGAGATTTTAAATCTACTCATAATCACACAAAAAAAGATCCAAAGAAAAAGGAAAATACAGCGTCTTATCAGCTGTTTTTTAACTTTCATGTAACTCACTTAAATCGAACTCTGATTTTTTGCACCACTTTTCGAAGCCTATATACTTCAGTGTTCCTTAACCCATCAGATGTCCTTTGTCTCATTGACCATTTAACTGAGTCAACAAACAATTTTCTATTTGGGAAAAAAATCATCTAGAACCACATCCTGTTTTCCTTTTGTCTCCTACAAAGACTTGAGCATACTGTAGGGATTAAGGGGAAAGCATTAGGCTGGTTTTAATCTTATCTGTCGGACAGATTCCAGTTTGTTCATGTTAATAATAAATCTTCTTAAAACTCTAGGGTCACTTGTGGAGTACCACAGGGTTCAGTACTTGGACAACAAGACAGAAGTTGTAATCTTTGGACCAGAGTCCTCAAAAAATAAACTTCTTAATCAATCACTTAATCTGGATGGCATTAACTTGGCCTCTGGTAGTAAAGTAAAAAATCTTGGTGTTATTTTCGACCAAGACATGTCATTTAAATCCCATATTAAACAGGTTTCCAGAGTTTCCTTTTTTCACCTCAGGAATATCGCCAAAATTAGAAACATTCTGTCCAGGGGTGATGCTGAAAAACTAGTCCATGCATTTGTTACTTCAAGGCTGGACTATTATAATTCTCTACTATCAGGAAGTCCACAAAATGCAATTCAAAGTCTTCAGCTGATCCAAAATGCTGCAGCGAGAGTTCTGATGAAAATCAACAAGAGGGATCATATTTCTCCTATAAAGAGAAATATTTAGAAGAATTTAAAATTATTCTTCTAACGTATAACGTATAAAGCCCTTATATCATCCCTAATCAAATTTCCCCCACTATGAACTAATTCACCAACATTTCTTCTTGTAATCCTTCTTGTGTAGTGGTTTGACTCTCTTTACTCTCTTCAATATAAGTAATGACATCCTCAATATCACGTTGTGAAACATTTGACTGCTTTTACTCTCCTGTTGAAACTCCTTCCCCAGCGTTAATTTCTTGAGCTCCTTCCCCAGGGTCAGGCACAGGATCTCCTTCCCCAGCGGCAGCCACCAGCGCTCCCTCCCCAGTTGCCCCCACTGTGGCTCCATTCACACTATCCGCTGATGTCCCTGGCTCTGGATTTTCGTTGACCCGAAGACTCTCTTTTTGAATCTTTACAGGGCAATTACGAATTGAATGGCCCTGGTTACATCCAAAACACCTCATAGTTTCCACTGTTGCAAAAATAGTGTAATCAAAGCCGTCAACCTTAAATTTCATCACTATGCTCAGTTCCTCAATATCATTTTTGAGAATCATAAACACTTGTCCTCTAATAGAAACAACGTGTTTCAACTTTACTGATTTGCAACCCGATGGGAGCATTTTCATTGCCGACATGACATGACCATGACGTGACAATTCCTTCAGCAACACATTATCGCTGATGAAATGTAGCAAATTAGACAGGATGATCTTTTTAGCAGGGTTCATTAAAGGGAAAACCGTAGTTTGCGTATTTCACAAAACAATTCCCCTCTCAGCTACGTTGTTCACCTTGGCAATCGAGTCCAAAAACATAACCCCTGCATTGTTCGTCCTGGACGCTGCCTTCACACTTTCACACCCAACGATTTCCCCAACAGCCAAACCACACTCCTCAACCGAAAAATCCACGCCAACTGGTATTTTAATACCATGTCGACGTGAAAGGCTCCTAAAGCCTTCAGTACCGTAACCTTTTCTGTCCATCGCTCTAAAAGCTTGGTGCTGCCGGAAAAGACACTATTTAAACACCAGTTCAAACCTTTAGAAAACCTCCTTTCACTCCATTCATGCAGCAGACACTCACACATGAGAGAGAGAGAGAGAGAGAGAGAGAGAGAGAGAGAGAGAGAGAGAGAGAGAGAGAGAGAGAGAGAGAGAGAGAGAGAGAGAGAGAGAGAGAGAGAGAGAGAGAGAGAGAGATTCCTGTTCGTTTTCTTCTCCCGGATCTGTTGTAATTCTCTCCTCTGTTGCCTCCAATTCCTCACTCTCTCTTGGTTCCTGTCCTTCTTCACCACTAACTTTGACCATATGATGTCTCACCTGCATGACAGTTTCCCTGATTTTAGTTAATTGAGAATATTTGCGAGAATGAATGTAGAGGCCACAGGCTAGGTGCGCATATACAGTAACCCCTAGCGGCAGCTCACGCACCCCTGGGGGCGCACCACACATTGGGAATTTCTGCTTTAGGTAAAGGGAAGCTGACTTGTAATAATCTTTAGATGCCTTTGAAAGTTCTGGTTTGGGTCCATCACTACACCCAAATTTCGTGCCTGATTAGGGGTTATGAGCTGAAGTAACTGAAGCTGTGTTAACTCTTAACCGCTCTTCCATTGGTCAAAAAATAATTACATCAGTTTTCTTTTTATTCAACTTAAGAAAATGTTGGCAAATCCATGCATTGATTTCTACTGAGCATTTACTTAGGGCTTGAATGGGTTCATAGTCAACTGGTGACATGGTGTCATCTGCATAGTTACGGTAACTGATGTTGTTGTTTCTTTATTATCTGAGCTAGAGGGAGCATATACATATTCAATAGAAGGGGACCGGAGATCGACCCTTGGGGAACCCCTGATGTGATATTTTTGGTCTCTGATGTAAAGTTACCTACTGACACAAAAAACTCCATGTCCCTTAAGTAGGATTTAAACCAGTCAAGTATAACACTGACATTAGCGTGAGAGGTGGGAGAGGTTCAGCATCCTCTGAGTTAGGCTGGGACACACTAGCAGGAAAATTGGCTCACTAATTAGCACCTTGGCCTGATGAAGTCCATGCTTTGAGTACAAAGGCCTGGCCAATCAGGCGAGACCAGAGAAATAAAGGAGGGAGCCGTTCTCCACCTTCTACAGTGGATGTTTAAAACAACCTTCTGAAATATCTAACCTGAAGCTGCTGGATCAGATGTTTGAGCTTTTTCCTTGATTAATGGAAACAATAAAGAGAATCTCAGGGAAAATGTGTGGAATGTTGCTGCTCCACTTCTGTCTGAGACGTTCTTGTCATATTTGTTCCCATCAGAAACCTAAAAAAGAAAATGAGGAGATGCCGACAGCTCCCTGATGCTCCAGTTGGTGCAGAGAGATGTAAACCTTCACTGCTGCACCTGACTCAGCTTATTGTTCCAGTATTTACTGCCAGCACTTGTCTTCCAGCAACAAATACAGAATGTGGAACCACTAAATTCATTTCAGGACCTCGGCACATTGTTATAAAACTCTTTGGAAAGCTGAGCAGCAGAAGCTGCTCCTGGAAAGTGTTACCAATTCCATCGTCTCGACAGCTTTGAAGGACTCAGAGAGCAAGGTGCAGGAGGTGAAAGCGTTATATGGGACTGATTGATACAAGCTCTGCAGTGCCTGTTCATCTGAGAGCTAAATTAAAGGCTGCATGTTCCTCCTGGATGTTGGAAGGCTGAGGCCCATCCATCTGGAATCCCAGAGGTCACATTTTCCATGATCTATAAGTGTCTCCATGCTGAGAGCTGAGGATTTTCATTAAAACAGTCTCTCCAGAGCCAAGTCTAACAGCAGCAGTGTGAGGCGAGCGGTGACATCACAGATTAACATCAGGCTCTTTGTTCAACCACCACACAGGACTACTAGCCTGTGTTTAGCTCCACTCTGCCTCCAGTAGGGGAAGACCTCCTCCTCCTCCATGGGGACGTCATGTGTCGTATATTTGGCTTGTGCATAGACCTGTTGGTCTCCTTTTGTCTCCTGTTGAGGTGGTAGCTTCTTCTCCAGCCAGCTGGAGGTCAGGATCCAACCCCAGATAGAAGGAACAACATGATTTACAGAGTCGCTCCATGAAACTAAGAACACCTCCACAGCCATCAGACACATGAGCCTGCAGCTGTGTGATGGTGTCTCTGCAAACACATCACATCTCCAGGTCTAGGAGCTCAGCATGTTCTGATGACAGCATCTTTGCTGGAGGGGAATTAAGTGCAGCACAACCCTTGGTCAAACACTTAGCTTGGATATCACACTCAAACACTTCACTCACATTTTCCACTTGTGGCATTTTTATTATTCCTTTCTGCACATAAAGAGAACTGTCCAACAGTCTTTGGTCATCCTTCATTTCTTTGTCACGTGTATAGGAGGAAGCAGACTTCACTGTAACTGTTTAATGGGATGCTGAGCAGCAGTTCTCCAGGCTGAAGGTATTTTAATGTTATTATTTGGACTTTATTTTGACATTATATGCTCTAGTTTCTGTAGCGGAATCTAGGAAACAGAAGTAGTACTTTAGTATTTTCCAAAAAATATATATATTTTAGTACCAACAAAATTCTTTTCAACTAGCTGAAAACATGGCCCTCAGCCGATCACCAGCTGAAGGAATCTGTCAGATCCTGTCAGGTCTTTGAGGGATTTTGTTTCTTATAGATGAATGTAAGACACATGTTTGTTAAAGTTTGGACACATAACTGTCAAGCTTTGTTTTCCAAAGACTGTATTATGTATTTAACAAGGAAACCTGAATGATCACTGTAAACAAACCTGTTGATGCATCACTTTACAGCTGCAAGTATTCCTGGTTTATGTCACAGATGTAGCTGCACTGTATCCTTTGACCGTCACCAAGGGTTCTTAATTTAGTGATTAATTGTGCAAACTCTGATCTCATAATAAAGTATTAAACGCAGAAATTTGTATTCATTACTTGCTGAAACCTGAAAATAATGACTTTCTCTTGCTGGTTGCTGCCAATAACTTTGACTTGGTTTAACATTTATGATTTCATTATATTTTTATCAGTAATAAATAAAGTCAAAGATATGATGCAGAATTAATAAACCAAAATAAAATAATAAATTGACAGACTCTAAATAACGGCCTGTGTCACTCTGCGCAGCTCAGAGTCCCATTTCTCTCTGCTTGTTCTTTTCCAAACAGTCCCTTTATCAGGGATGGAGTTGCAGACCAATGCTGACTTCCAGATGAAACACGGTAAGTTATGGCAGCACAGTGACACTGCAGCTGGATAAGCATGTGTGTATATAAGCAGTAGTGAAGGTACGTGGCCCAGTGCTGAATACAGTGTTACACGGTACTGAGGTAGACTTTGCTCCCCTGTGGCCAAACTGTGATGTTCATGGTCTTTGCCATCTCTCCTTTGGTTAATCTATTCATTCAGCACCATAACTCTCCACCCTCCTCGTCAGGGAATTATTACTCTGTGCCTCACAGGGGAAAACATCCACAGTTCATCTGCATTTCTCCTGTAAAAAGACATCAACCTGGAACTGATATCCACAAGCTTGGCATCATCGCAATAATCAGAGTGGAGTGTTAGTGACGTTGTGTTGAAAGGGAGCAGACCGGTTCTGATGGGTTAAACTTAAAAATCTCCAGTGCATCATTTATCTCAATATAAACAGTCAGCTCGGTGATCAACCTTAAGTAAATCTATGAAAATTAATAATTCTCTTCACCAATTTGCCATCTCAGTGGATGAGACTTAGGTGGGTCCAGATTTATAAAGAAATTGGATCCAAGCAAAGGGTTTCATGATTTAAGACCAGCTGAAGAAGGTCCTGAATAATCTGGTTCCCCACTGGATCCAAAAAGTTCAGGATCTAAATTCTGCTTCAGGTTTCTGCAGCTTTTCTTCAGGATAAATGAACAGTAGCTGTCAAGACGAGAGACTCTGAATGAGAGCAATTACAGAGGCAGACAGTTTGGTTAAAGTGTTTATTGGTTAAAGAGGCTTGGTTTTGGTATTGGGGGGTGGTGTCCAGAGCTCCAGGTTGTCAGTCCAGGTCCGGTTAATTCTCTCCTGTTGGTTTGTTGGAGGGTGGACAGGCAGGCGAGCGCAGGCAGGAGGGCTAAGCAGAGGAATGGTCCGAGGTCCTTCACAGGTTCTCGGCAGGTTTGCTGGGAGTGTCTCTGATAACGGTCCAGAGTTTGTGGTTCTTGGCGAGGTGTCTCTTTGGTAGGATCCAGGGTACTAGGAGGCCCTCAAACCAGTCCTGTACCTAGAACTAAGAGTATGACAGCAGCCTCTTGAAGCGCCAGAACTATTATTCCTTATGACCCAATTATCCTTTGTTGAAGGAAACGGTGGGGACAGATATGACCATTGACCCAGACGGACTGGTTCAGGTGCAAATTAAATAATGAAATTGAGGACATTTGTCATGAAACCCTCCGTCTACAAACATCACCATATTTGTGGATTATCAAAGGATGAAGTGTGAGATTGGGATAGAAATGTAGGATACTCATACCACAAAGATCCAGTCAGTCAGGTCAAATCAAAATTCTTTTGGAGTTTCCTTCAATAGGAGCTGAGTAGAAGCCGGATTTCATAGAGTTTTCTGTGAGTCTTACTGCAGAATGGTACCAGCTTTGAATAAAGAAATTGCAGAATCTGGAACTGAACAATACTCTGACACTGTGGTGAAGTTATTTGGTAAAACGGAACCATGAGAAGAGCAATAAATAGACGGGCCTATTTAATTAAGCTAAAACATAAGATGTGACTGCACACACTGAAGGAGCTCAACAAAAGTCTGTGTGGAAGCTGTCTACAGCTCTCTGAGCCCATTTTCCAGCCTGATTATGTCTTCTAGCCATGTGGGTCATTTAGCAAGTGTGTAAAGAAAACAGCCAGAGGCGTCTGCAAACTGAAGCTACAAACGGGCCACTCAGACTCCAACATACCGAGAACCACTACAAGCCTGTACCTGGAGTAGAAATGCCTCCAACTGTGAAGCAGAGAGAGACTAGTCCATCTCAAGATAAACTGTCACAAAGACTCATGTAGATGCCTGAAGCGAGAGTCCAGCATCACGTCTTCAAGACGTCATATGTAGCCGATTAGTAGACGAAAAATGGAAGAACCAATAAACAACCGTTTTCCCTCCAATCACAACTCATCTTACTCAGAGTGATGAGAGACAAGGAGGGTGGGGCAGAGGAAAAAAGCTCCCAGTTAAACCACCTGTTGTGGGGCCTTGCTGCAGTGAGGGACCGTGCATCAATGGCCTGAAGCCTAACTGTAGAAGTATGTGCTGACGGCTCCAATACCATCCTGGTTCTCTGACTTGGAGGTTCTCCTCCTCAGACTGAATGGAGACAACATCTAGAGAGTTAACCAGACATGGTAGTCGGGATAAATTGAGTATTATGTTCTGGGCCCAATGCTGCAGTTTGACACTGTAACACTTAGTCCAGGTGGTGGCACCAAAGGTGGAAAGCATCAGCAGCCTTCTCTGCCTGATTATACATCCAGATTACAGGACCAGTTGGAAGGATGAGGAGGAGAGATGGTAGGCAGCCATGGAAGAGAGGGATGATTTTCATTCTGTCAGCCATTATTATGTCAACATGGAGTAAAATGTAATCTGAGGGTAGGCAGGAGAACTGCTGCTCTTAAATGTTCTGGCATAATTCTGGAAGAAAAAAAACTGAATTTGGTGTGAGAACCTTAATTTAAGGATATTTGGTAGTAGGAGGAGGACAAAATACTGAACTGTCAGGAAGAAAAGGAAAGAACTGAACAAGTCCATCCCTCCATTGTTTTTCACTGATTTCAGATAAACAAGAAAATAAAAAGGGAGACCCAACCATCCATTTCCTCTTTGACATCTGGTCCAATCTCAGTCAATTCAGTATTTAACTGCAGACTGATCCAGAAGCAAAGTTTTACTGCTGTTCAAACACATTTTGTAAAAAAAATAAATTGAATTGAAATCCCTGAAAAAAACAAAGTCTTATGTGAGAAAATATGTAATTCCTGTTTTCCTTCATATCTTGAAATGCAGCTTTGCTTTAAAGAGTGTTGCTCCTTAAGTGTGTATTCACAGCAGAAATATAACATCATTCCTTTCTGGCAGTAAAAAAATTAAGTCATTCTCCAAACATTTCCGGTCCAAACTTTACTGAACGAGTTCTACAAATGTTCCTCCCACAGAGCTGTAACAACAAACATATGCAGAAATTATTAGGGTTCTGCAATAAAGTAAAGTTCAGATTGTGATGGTTCTGGCTGCATCCAGCATCTGCTTCCAGGAACAGCCCACATACCTGGTCTGGTACCAAGACCTACCTTCTGACAAAGGCAGGTTTAACTGGGTTTGGTCCAAGTAATGCTTCACACCTTTTATTTGTGCAGCAGTCATCCCAGAGTTTAATCTGAGTTCTCTGGGGAGAACAGACTCCTGAGCACTTTCTACAGCACTCACAGAATATATTGAAATGGTCTCCAAACCGATTCTTATAGCCTTTCATGGTGGGAAAAACTGAGGGTGTTTGGCTGCTAAAGCTCCATTTGTGTCAGAAGTGATTTATATTGGTCTGTGATAACGCATGTTTTTGAGTTATTTATTGTCTAATAAATAACTCTAAGTCTGTTAGGTATTGTCCAGTCAATATCTGCCCAAACAGCTGATATTAGGACAATAGTTGAAAGGTTGATTTGAGGACTGACGTTCTTTTAACAGCAAACGCTGCACACATATGTAATAAATGAGTGACAACTTCTCTTCAAGTATAAGAATTTATTAACAGAAATAAATGAACACCCAGAGAACATCACTGTACAATGTTGTTTATCTGAATTAACACTATAATTCAATCAATAAATCTTCTCTACTGGGCCAGTGAAACATAACTAAACTACGAAGAAAAATGAAGATTAAAAAGTCAGGATTCAGTAGGCTGCGTTGTCTGCGCTGCCTGCTCTCTTCTCTTTTCCTATCCCAGGTGATCGTAGTTGACAGGTGGGCATGGTGCGCACCTGCAGCTCGTTTCGGCAGCTCCGGCTTGGAGCTTAAAAGCAGGGCGCAGACCGCTGAAGGACGCCGGAGTGTTAAACCGTTGTGGTACACTTTGTGGCCACTGTCACTCGACAGTCTCTTGTTCTTGTGTGATTCATGTTTCCTGTTCACAGTACTAACTCATGTCTCCTGTCTCCTCGTAGTTCGCTCTGTGCTCTGGATTACTCACCGGCCGCTCCTCCGAGCGCTGAAGTCTCAAGCCAAGTTCCTGAATCCTCGCCGCTCAGATTTTGCTCTGGCATTCTCCTCGAGCCCCCTTGGTCTTACCAAGCCGGACAAGAGTTCCCCCATCCTGGATTCACCCTGGTTCCTTCGGCTGCTTACTGTTCCCTGCTTCCTGCTGTGGTGCTGCTCGGGCTCCCCGCCTTTGTTCCTCCTGCTGGCTTACCTGTCACTCGGTCACCTAGTTCTACCAAGATAAGGGGCTTTACTGAATCCGTTCTTCCACTCCACTCCCCCTGGATAGGTTACTCATACCTGGCGGTAAACATCACGCCACAGATCTAGATTCCCGCACTTGCCCACGTTAAATCTGTACCTTTCTTCCCACAGTGTTCCGATCCCGACATCTCGATCATTCGGCTGCTCATTCTATGAGCATAACATCTCCGTGTACCCCTGAGTTTTTCAATGAACATCTTTAACTGCTTTTAAAGGTGTTTACAACTGCTCTCCCGACTGTGTTCTGCATGTGGGCTAAACACCTAAAAACCATGACAGAAGAACACTCCGGCCATGCAGACCCAGCAGACACTTTTGGGAGACAGCTATCTGCACAGCAGGAGCAGTTGCAGGCTCTCGGGTTAACCGTATGCACTACCCAGGATCAACTGCAGGGGTTGACAGCTAAGCTGGGTCAATTAACAGCTGCGCTAAACTCCGCTTCACAATCATCTGTTTCCGCGTTGCCCTGCACCCTCCCAGAACACCTTTAACTGCTTTTTGTCTCCCGACTATGTTCTGCATGTGGGCCAAACACCTAAAAACCACGACAAAAAGAAGCTAAGGAACTATGTACACACACAAGAAACAAAAAGACAAACAAAAGAGCTAGCCTGTCAGCTCCAGGTGTGTTACCTTAGTGATAGAATTATTCTATCTTCTACATATTTTATGTTATTTACTATTTTCATTGCATTTATCATATATATTTACTCTTTACTACTAAGAAGTTTTAAGGTTTTAGATCTCTCTCTTATAGTTGCAGAAGGCCTGCAGAAAGCAGAGAAATATGTTGTGACTATGATAAATGTTTTTATGAACTCTATTCAGCCATCTGGAGTCCTGCACTGTGTGAACTGCTTGGTTTTATCTCGAAGGTCACAGTTGTTTTGCTTATCCCTACCCCTTAGCTTGACAATGGAACCAGGGATTCCTTTTCCTAATAAATAGAGAGGAGGTGACGGATTTGCTTCAGATCGGATTTGGAGATCTGTATTAAGCATCTCCGTTCGATCTCCTTGCAAGATTATTTGAAAACCAACCTCATTGTTGTCTCTCCTTCTTGTGTTGTTAATGAATGTTTTAGGTGTTTGAACCTGACACTTAGTCAAACCTTAAAACAAAACAGTAAAACACATTAAAAGTAAACAAATTTAAGCTTTACCTGCTTATGCTCTGCCAAACCTCAAACCAGCTGGCTCAGGGGGAAAAGGTCCTCCTTTTTGAACCGGGTTCCGGTGGGCTATGCTCGAGCCACCGGTTGGAAACTGTTCGAGCCGGCTGGAAGGGGTGGTTTTCAGATCAGCTTTTCTCTTAGCTCAGCCTAGCTGAAGGAGAGTGCTCCGCGCCGTCTCAACTCAGCTTTCATGCAACAACTGAGAAAGGTTACAAGCAAACCATTTTCCATGGCAGTCAGCTGTTTAAGTTCAGAACAAATTATACCCTGAGACTATATCTTAGCCTGTGCATGGGTGCTCTCCCTTCTTCTGAACAGCATTGCTGTGTTGGGAAGACTGATCAGTTGATTTTTTTTCTGCATGTATCCAACACATGGTGGGCCCCCGTGAGCACTCTTGGCAGGACAAAGAGTGCATAATTTTTCCCTCTGTTGAGATCTGGGGGTCTGGACTCTAATTTAACTTTAATTCTGCCGTTTTGTTTTGGCCAAACAAAACCACCGAGCCAGTCAAGAAGCTCTTGCTGCTTGCTGAATCGAGACGCCTCACTCCTAGTTCCAGCCACCCAGGTGATCAAGGACGGCGTAGCAGCTTCAGCTGGAGACCAGTGAGCTCTGCCCCCCAGCCCACTAAAAGGACACCGTCTTCACCTCACTGCCAACACCGGCTTAGATCCGAAGACTCTGAACTGTACAACCAACAAGCTCCATTTTCAGGAGCAACCAAAGCAAAAGAGATCTGTTTTTTTTGTATACACCTAGAAGGTGATATTTTGTGCCTTGGCAGAATCTTAATACTAGAGTTAGTGCTTACATACTCCAAAGGGAGTTGTGTTGAACTTTGGTGAATATTTCTAATATGCTGACTGAATCTATGTTATAATCTGTGATTTGTGCTGTGTTTGTTTTGTGTTGTGAGAAGAGAGCCATGCAGTTCCACCTTAGACCTATTTTTTCCACTTTCTTCCTCTCTCTCTGCTTCCTGCTCCGGATTTTTAAAGTGTCCGCGTTTTAGTTAAAGCTTATGTGTCGGTCAGTAACCACCCCTCAGCTAACGAATTGGCTTATCGTCTCGGCTGAAGCCATCTTAAGTGTGGCAAGTAGGGAGAGAAATGTGATAAACTGTGGAGCTGATGAGCGGCTGAGATCTCGCGAGAGCTGTGAGCTGTGCGTAAGTAAAATGGCGGCATACGTGTAGTTCAAAATTAAATCCACTCAGGTAAGTACTAACCAATAACTGAAAATTAAACATAGTAAAGCTTAAACATTAACAACTCTCATTTTTCACGAGGAAACAAACTGGACGAAGAGACCTTGATGAGCCTGGAGAGCTACCTGGACGAGTGTTTTGACAACATCGTAATGGGGAAATCTAAAAATCCTGCAGCTTCAAACACACCTTCACTTAAATTCAGCCAAGCCCAGCTAGCTTCTATCACCGCCAAGAACGAAGCGTTGAGGGGGAAAGTCACGGAGCTCACCAAGGGGATGATCCAGCTGTCCGGCGAAAATAAGAAGATGAAAGAATCCATTCTGGACATACAGTCGCGAAGTATGAGAGATAACCTTGTCTTTGCAGGCATCCCGGAGCAGCAAGAGGAGGATCCCGAGGTGACAATCCGTGAGTTCCTCCAGCAGAAGCTGAAAATCCCGGCGGATCAGGTAAAAAACATCACCTTTCATCGGTTTCACCGGCTCGGAGGTAAGAAGCCCGATAAAACCCGTCCCAGACTGATTGTAGCTAAATTTAAGCATTATAAACAAAAAGAGCAGGTTAGAAGTCAGGGCAGAGAGCTGAGAGGAACGGATTTCAGCGTCAATGACCAGTTTCCTAAGGAAATCCTAGATCGTAGGCGAGTGTTATGAAATATAAGCACAGCTCAAGAGCACGTTGGCACGGTATGGTTGTTAGTCACGGTTGGCACGAGGCATGGGCTGTGGTTCTTCCTCTTTCACCTTTTCTCACTCTTTGCACTCTCTTAATTCTCTGTCTTTCTTTATATTATTCGCCTGCTTCTTTCCTGTTGACCAGACAATCATAAGCACGTTATATGATGCCACCCGGGTCTATGTATAACTATCTTTCCGAGGGCATGCACTTTTCAACTTCTCACTCACACCTATGATGAATGTAAAGTTTGTGACATGGAATGTGCATGGAGCTGGCACCAGAGAGAAAAAGTTAAAGATCTTTAACCAGCTTACAAGATTAAAGGCAGATGTTGTCTTATTGCAAGAAACCCATAAATCAGCTACAACTGTAAGTGATCTTAACTCACCTGAGTTCCCTAATGTGTTTGCTGCCTGCTATAACTCTAGACAGAGAGGAGTAGCAATTTTAATCCACAAAAACATTAGTTTTACAATATTAGACAAAATTATAGATCCTGAAGGTAGATTCATAATAATTAAAATATCTATTCATAACCAGAAGTTATGTATTGTTAGTATATATGATCCAAATGTTGATGAACCCTCATTCTTCCACAAACTCTTCCATGCACTTTCAAAACACGGGGATTGTTCTCTAATTATTGGGGGTGACTTCAACTTTGGTCTAAATGAGGAAATAGACAGGTTGAATACAACAGGGACTCAGCGCAGTTGGCAGTCATTAAATGTAGTCAAACAATACATGAGTGATTTTGGTCTTTGCGATGCATGGCGATCTCTTCATCCTAACAGTAAGGAATATACTTTTTTTTCAAATGTCCACCATTCTTACTCTCGTTTGGACTATTTCTTAATCAGCAGCTCGCTGCTGTCGGTCGTTTCAGAGGCTGTAATTCATCCTATTGCTGTCAGTGATCATGCTCCTGTTACTTTAACCCTAATAAATAAAAAATAACCCCACGAAACAAGAGCTGGAGATTTAATACATCGCTGCTTGAAGATGAAGAATTTATAAAAATTTTCAAAGAAGAGTGGGCTTCATACTTGGAATACAATGATCTACCAGGCACATCAGCATCTATACTATGGGAAGCAGGGAAAGCAGTGATGAGAGGTAAAATAATTTCATTCTCATCTCATAAAAAGAAGATAGAAAACAAAAAGATTCAGGAATTAGAAGAAAAACTTAAGTTACTAGAAACCTCTCAAGAAGAGGAAAAGTTGGGTAAAATCCGTAAAGTACAATTAGAATTAAACCAATATATTGAAAAGCAAAATAAATTTCTAATACAAAGACTTCGAATAGAAAATTTTGAACATGGCAATACGTCAGGAAGCTTCTTAGCTAATCAGCTAAAATAAATAAAGAAAAAAACGACTCTATATTTGCAGTTACAGACTCAACTGGTAATACATTACATGATCCGGAATCTATAAACAACACCTTCCGAGATTTCTACAAATCTTTATACACATCACAGATAAATCCATCAGATAATGACATCAAACAATTTCTGGATAAAATTACACTTCCTAAACTATCAGATAGCCAAAGAACGACACTGGACTCACCGCTGACAACAGTTGAAGTTCAGGAAGCTCTAAAAAGCATGCCCAATAAAAAGGCTCCAGGTCCAGATGGATTCCCTACTGAGTTTTATAAAGAGTTCTGGAATATTCTGGCACCAACGTTCCACAGAATGTTGCGGGAAACTCAGGAAAATGGCAGATTTCCAGCTAATATGTGTCATGATTTTGTCTTGGATGAACCCGGACATAGCACACACACACAGAGCTGGTTAGGAGAGTTTATTGCAACAGCAGGACGTGGATGATGAAAGCCAGAGTCAGTTTACCAGACGAGGTTGTTGGATGCAGGAGCTGGCAGGCGGGAACAGACCGGAGCAGACAGAGCAGGATCCAGAGACGGACAGGAACGGAACAGGCGTGATGTTCAGGAGACTGAAGACGAACCGGTAACCAGGAACAGACTAAGGTGAGTATATATAGCAGGATGAGCAGGTGGAGCGAGTCCATGCTAATTGCAACCTGACAGGTGTTCCTAATCAGGGCTGCACTGGAGAAGGAGTCAGAAATGTTCAGAGTGCAGCCTTCAGGCTGCATCATGACATTACCCCCCCCTCAAGGTCGGCTTCCAGATGACCCAGAACCACTTGCCCTGGGTGGGTGGAGGGGGGTATTTCAACGGCGGGCAAAAACAAGACAAAAGGCTGGAACCTTTAGGGCGCAGGAACCTTTAGGGCGCAGGAACCTCTCGGGCGCAGGAACCTTTAGGGCGCAGGAACCTCTCGGGCGCAGGAACCTTGGGAGCGCAGGACCCCTTGTCAGCGCAGGAACCTAGTGGACGCGGGGAAGGCGCCGGAACCTTAAGAACGCAGGACCCTCTGAAAGCGCAGGAACCCTTGAGAGCGCTGGAACCTTTGAGAGCGCCGGAACCTTCGAGAGCGCCGGAACCAGACGAACCAGAGGCGGGCGTCGCAGACGGCGACCCCGGCGAGACGAACCAAAGGCGGGGCATCATGGACAGTGATCCCGGCGAGACAAACCAGAAACGGGGCGTCACGAACAGCGACCCCGGCGAGACGAACCAGAGGTGGGGCATCGCAGACGGCGATCCCGGCGAGACGAACTAGAAGCGGGGCGTCGCGAAAAGCGACCCCGGCGAGATGAACCAGAGGCAGGGCATCGCAGACGGCGATCCCGGCGACACGAACCAGAAGCAGGGCGTAGCGGAGATCTCGGACTGGGGAAACGGAACAGAATCCTGCCAGCTCCAGCACCAAGCTCTGTGTGTGACCGGGTTCATCTTTTGCCCGGTTCGTACTGTCATGATTTTGTCTCGGATGAACCCGGACATAGCACACACACACAGAGCTGGTTACGAGAGTTTATTGCAACAGCAGGACGTGGATGATGAAAGCCAGAGTCAGTTTACCAGAAGATGTTGTTGGATGCAGGAGCTGGCAGGCGGGAACAGACCGGAGCAGACAGAGCAGGATCCAGAGACAGACAGGAACGGAACAGGCGTGATGTTTAGGAGACTGAAGAAGAACCAGTAACCAGGAACAGACTAAGGTGAGTATATATAGCAGGATGAGCAGGTGGAGCGAGTCCATGGTAATTGCAGCCTGACAGGTGTTCCTAATCAGGGCTGCACTGGAGAAGGAGCCAGAAATGTTCAGAGTGCAGCCTTCAGGCTGCATCTTGACAATATGAATTCTGCTACCATCAGTCTTCTGCTTAAGCCAGGCAAAGATCCTATGTTTCCCACCAGTTATCGTCCCATATCCTTAATTAACGTGGATATTAAAATAATCTGTAAAGCTTTTGCAAAACGATTAGATAAAGTCACTCCTCTCATAATCCACCCTGATCAAACTGGTTTCATCAGAGGAAGGCAGTCATCCACAAACACACGCAGAGTACTTAATTTAATAGATTATTCCTACAGTAAAAATATTAAAACCAATATATTGTCTTTAGATGCAGAAAAAGCATTTGATAGAGTAAACTGGAATTACTCTACATAAATTTGTTTTTGGCAATTTTTTTATAAATTGGTTAAAAATTTTATACAGCTTTCCAACAGCCTGTGTCAGGACAAATAATCAAACATCTTCCAGCTTTTGTCTCCAGAGGGGCACTAGGCAAGGATGCCCGCTTTCCCCCTCACTTTTTGCCATTTTTAATCGAACCTCTAGCAGCAACAATTAGACAAACTAATGTTGTCAAAGGTATACAATGCATGAAAATAGAGCATAAGATTAGTCTTTACGCTGATGATGTATTACTCTATCTCCAGCACTCAAACACTTCCCTCTCTCAAATAATTAGATTACTAGAATCTTTCTCAAAAGTTTCAGATTACTCTATAAATTGGTCTAAATCTACGGTACTGCCAATTAATTGCTCTTTTCAGAACCCCCTAGATTTACAATTGCAATCAGGAAATATTAAATATTTGGGTATTACTGTGTCGTCTAAACTAGCGGATTTACTCAAATCTAACCACACCCCACTTTTAAAAAAGATAGAAGAGGACCTTGAAAGATGGAAATCGCTTCCAATTTCACTTATGGGTAGGGTAGCTTCAATTAAAATGATGGTCTTTACTAGAATTAATTACATATTTTCAATGATCCCCAATAAACTGTCATCCGACTGGTTTAAATCTCTAGACTCTTCCATCTCTAAATTTATTTGGAAAGATAACCCCCCCCCCCCCCGTATCAGCTTAAAGACACTACAGAAAACTAAAGATAGAGGGGGACTAGATCTGCCTAACTTCCATAACTACTACTTAGCAAATAGGCTACAATATATCCCTAAATGGATAAAGCATAATCCTTTAGACGAGCCCTGGATAGACACAGAACAGAAAATATGCAATAATATCATGATTTCAGATTTGCCGTTTATTAGCTCAAATATAAAACGGCATACATGCTTTAAAAATATTAACATTAGCTCTACTCTGACAGCATGGTGGGAGTTTCTTAAACTGATGAAGTCATCCCTTATCCCATGCAGTCATACACCCATCTGGAATAATCCTGACATCCTACAAAATAACAATATGATAAACTTTACATACTGGAAGAATAAAGGTATTGAATACCTGGAACATTTACTTGACGGAACCGAGTTTATCACTTTTGCAAAATTATTTAGGCAATATGGCATTAGTAAAAATAAATTCTTAGAATATGAACAAATTAAATCTATAATTAGAAATAAATTTAAGCATATTAAAGGTGGTTTCCATATCCCAACTAATATATTAGAGTTTCTAGATTTAAGCCCCCCCCCCCCCCAAACTACTGTCTAAATCATACAGGACACTGACTAAACTAGATGATTCAATATCTCTGTAATGATCAGAGGCAGGGGACCCAGAATTCAGCCAGACCAGCAGAGGTTCAGATCAGGTTCTTTTAGGTTCTTTTATTAACTAAAATAAAAAAAACAAGGAAAAGCCAAAGAGACCGTTGAAACAAAAGACGGCAGATAAACAAACAGTCCAGCAGGGCAGGTGAAACAGGAACAGAAGGAACAGAATGGCTCAGGTTTCTGGAGACAAGGGAGTAAAAAATCAAAAGCAAAACATAAACTGAATATTGCAGGAGGAGACTCATAAACTCAACATGACGACCTGGCACTGATGTCTGGTCTCAACAGTTTATATGGAGGAGGAACCAGGTGAAACCGGTGAGAGATGATTGCAACAGAGGTGGAGTAAGGCAGGTGTGCAGAGTAAGTAATTAGACCAGACATCAGTGCTGAGGCTCAAAACAAGAATAGATCAGAAACCAAAACCTAAACTAAAAAGCTGACAGGACAAGTGAACAGGAACAGAAACTACACCAGACTTGATAAGAAACAAAACAACCCTGAAATACAAACCTGGAACAGAAGATAAAGCTAAGACTAAAACTGAATGACACAACACGATAAACTAAAACAATAAACAAGCTAAACAAAAACCTAGACAAGACTAAACTCAAAGTAGCCAGAAGAGTAAAATGGAGAAATTTATCGAATGTTTCCTCCCCTTCATTCAGTTCCATTTCAACCGAATAATGCTAAAAAAATATCCATAACAGCATCCACCACAGCATGAAGCTCACTTCAGCTCAGTGCTGCTGGTTCCCAGAGCTCAGAGATAAGTTGTATCATGGCTGATATAAAAGCTGAGCCAACCCAGCTGTCAGGACTGCTCACTGTAAGGGGCGGTTTGGGGTCAGAACCATCGGAGCAGATGGCAGAGACTGTTTTTGAGGTTCGGATCAAATGTTTCTGCCTTTATCTGACACCTTGTTTCACATGTTAGAACTCACACCAGTTTCTGCACCCATGTTCCCCTGTTCCTGTTGTAATGGAACATCTAGGGACAAGTTGAACAAGCAGTCAAACCACATTTCTAACAGGATGAGATGTAATTTTAGATAGCGAAGATGAAGGGAACCTTAAAGAGCAAACAACAAGGATAACATGAGAATGATAAAGATACCTTAAATCCTTCTGTGTATTGCCTTATTATTCCCTGTAAGGCTTTCATCTGGTGCCTATCTGACACAGGAATGATTCACATTGTCTATAGGCCTCCTGGCCTTGTACATGAGCATTCCTGGTCTAATCAAGCACCATGTGATAACACAGCAGAATGGAGATCAGGCAGGACACGGTCTGTCTGACAACACTTAGATCCTGAAAGCCAACCAGGCTAGTTCAGAGAGCCAAATTTCCTGAGGTCCAAGGGAACGTTTGGAGAGCAAAGACACCTAGCTGCAGCTGGTATCTGATGGGAGTTTAGGCAACTGCTGAGGACTGCAGTGATGGTGGCAGCTAGGCTCATCATTGATGGAGAGCAGAGAGCCTCGGCTGCACAGACTGCAGCAGATATTCTGTGTGCAGTCAGGCAACATAAAACCAGTCAGCTAACCAGCCTTACAGGATGTTGCATGGCTCCTCTTACCCCCATGCTGAAGGGTGCATCACATGTTCCCTGCATCCTGCTGATTCACCACAGAGGATGACAGATGGAAGAGATGAGGGCAGCATTTAAACAGATAGAAACACAGAGGTAAGACGATGCACTGCTTGTTAGAGGATCAATCAGGTCTGAAGACAGATCAGCCCAGATGAGCAATCAGAGATGTTGTAAATATCAGTTTAGCCATATTGTTTGCATAAACCTAAAATAGAGAGCAGAGAAACAGATGGGATGTATCCTCTGCTGATAGATGTGAATGCTGGCTGGACTGCAGGAACTAAGACGAGCCCAAGTTGCTCCAGAGTTCAGCTTTGTAAATTGTCATTGATGCTGACACCGAGCATTCTGGGAAACTATTTCACTGTTTGTGTTTCAGAGTGAAAACTCTGACATGCAAAGCAGCCTGATCCACAGCAGCCTTCAGATTTAAACAGATATCTTGGTAGGGATTAGACCTTGCATGCAGCAGGGTGTCAGTGGTACACAGTGGTGATCTGATCTCCAACCAGGGAGGAAGACCCCCAGGAATGACCTCTGGTCTGACCCCTGGAAGTGGCCCTGAGTTATGTGTTGATGTTACGCTCAAAGCCTTCTCCTTCAACAAACTGGTTGCTGTCACTTTCTCCTCTGCTCGCTGTTTCTGTCTTTTTAGTAGCAACCAATATGAGACCAGAAGAAACTTCCAGATGAAGGACATGTTTATCCTCCAAACTTTGACCTTCAAAAGTAAGGCAGATCCACTGCAAAGCAGCATTTCCATACCACACAGTGTAACAAATAACTCAATAGTAGGATACTGAAAATGACCAGATATCAAAGTATGAAAGAAAATCTAAAAGATTGATGTAGAAACTGTAAGGGTGGCCCCCACAAGGTTCTCCTTTGGGAAAATATTGAGATCTCCTCATCCTCGCTCCTCAGTCTGCTCCTGTGTCTGTAAGCATTTAAGCTGAATAATTAAATGAATGGACCACTGAACTAAAGGACAGGTTCAGCACCTCTGAAGACCTGTTTCCAAATGATTCAGTTCTTTAGTGCCCCTAAGGTAATAGATAAGTGAGTCCACATGTTTGTCAGACTGGAAAGCAACCAATCAGAGGTTTGCATGGCAGACAGAGCAGCAGACTCGCTGTCAGGAAGCAAAGAAAGCTGGCAGGATGTTCAGAGATTCTGGGAGAGAGCCAGGTACTGATGGGAAGGAGCTGAGGAGCAAAAGGCAGGAGGCAGTGATGCCAGGCTGATTAGTTGAGCTGCAGGTTAGCTGATCTAACCTGGAGCTGAATAATAACTGCCTTAAACACCACCTAATGGCTCTTTAAATATCAGTTTCTAACCACAGAATGAATCAATGAAAGCAGAGAGAGGAAAGGGATTGTTTAGATCTTACAAATGTTCAGTGTAAATGGACACGCTCTCTGCAGCCCTTGCCAACACCAATATTGTTCCAGCTGACGGAGCTCCTGGACTGGAGAGAAAGAGGAAAAGACCCCCTCTTCAATCAGCACCTCTGTCTTTCATTCAGGAACTACGGGCTCTCCCAGGTTTCCTGCAATTAGCTTGTAGTTTATGACACCGGGGCCATGTTGGAACGGCCTGAACCGGGTTCTGGGCCAAGCTTTATCTCCTTCCATCTCTCTGTAGAGCCAGGTCCACTTCTGCTGCTCACTGTGGTCCTTTTATGGCTCCTCTCACTATCTACTGCTCTGTAGCTCCATCCTGCAGTTTCTGTGCTCAGTCTTTAGGGTTTGTATGTTTGGAAAAGGCTGAATGAAGGGAAGGAGATGGGTTCTACTTTATTGAGGAGAACTTCTGGGTTGATGTGGCCTAAATATGAGGTTAGAACTGGCAGGATGAGGCAGAGGGAGTGAGGGATCAGATGGGGAGGAGAGGATGGATTTGTATGGAGGGGTAAGACAGAAATGGTTTTAAACTGTCTTATATTGGATGTGCTTACAGCAGATATTCACTGGTTCATGTGTTGCTTATAAAGACTAATGGAGTCAGGCGATGTACATGACGCTGCTCATGAAAAACCTTAATATCACCAAGCTGCAGAAAGAAGCTCCAACTTGTTTTAGTTAAAGGCCTTTCCTCTGCAGCAATTATGCTGAGTAATAAGCAGCACACTAAAGTCTGAGGCAGGAAAATTAGTTTTGCTGAACCTCAATAATATATAAACTTCCGGCATAGCTTCTTCCTTCATGGCTGCTACAGGCATGAATAACGAACAAAGCAGATTCCTGGACAGGCAGGAACCAAAACAAACAAACGACTGTTTTTGAATCGCAACAAATGTCTTTGTCCTTTTTGGATTGCATGGTAGATAAAAGACACAGAGTGATTGGAGTGAAGAAGTCTTGGAGAGCATTAAACAGATTTCTATGTTACAGAGAAGCAGCTCTGTAGTGACCAGTAGCTTTATTCTGTCAGATGTGACTCAGAGAGAAAGAGATAAATGAAATAAGGGACTCAGACTCCTGTTAAAGTTAGACTTTGCTTCTGAAACATTCAGTGGTGAGATTACCTTGGATCTGGAGGATTTTTCAATGTTTTCCTTTCCTGCCTCAGAAACATATGACTGATAACAGAGAAAACTGCTCAGTGCCCTCCGGCTCCCTCTTCTGTTCTACTAAATTTTTGAGTTTTTTGGCAGAAAATATACTCTTCTTTTTTATTTTATCTCCAATGACCCTAATAATCCCAAGCTGTTTGTACACACCAACAACAATGATTTCTTCACATTTCTGCGTGCTGTGCATACACAGTTTTTTTAAAGGCCTGGAAAAATGTTCTTTAAAATATCCAGGTCAACAAATTAATAAGCATGAAATTATGGTCCATCTGGTGGGTTTCTGCAAACATCTTCAGAACCAATCACAGCCCAAAATGGTGATATGCACGCATGATCTGCTTTCAGTAGTTCTTGCTGGTTATTGCAACCATATGCTGTAAAAAATATGGGCAAAGTTGCTCCCTCTGTGTTTACTCCCAGCAGATCCTATGCCAGCCTAGAGAGACCAATCCAATATGGCGGTGATGCAGGATGCGCTCCAGCAAGTAATGAGGCATCTACCTTTAAAATTTCTATGTAATCAACATATGCTTTAGACTGAATATAATGTTTTCCTATGGCTGAAGGATACTAAACCCTGATGGTACCAACAGAAACAGGTTCTATAGTTGGCTAAGGAACAACGTGGGCTCAATCGGTCCAAAAGTCAAAAAGTCTGATGTCTTCATGTCAAATCATACATCCTGTAGGTTTCAGAAATAAACTTTTCTGTCAGAGACAGAACATATAATGTTAATGTAATTAACTTCACTCCATTAAACTAAGTTGAAGCTGCTGTTTAAGTGGCTGTGAGTCAGATTGTAATTCAGTGGTTTGGATCTAGCTGTGGACAAACAGGGATTCTTCTCTGTAGGGTTAGGGAAGGTAATGAACTAGTTAGGGTTAGAGATAAATGACAATGAGTTTTAATAGAGACTAATAGAGCTTCATCCCTGAAGTCCCTGAAAACTTCAGTCCCATAATGGAACTCATTTGAGGCCTGCGGAGAAGGCTGCTTGGAGGAACTACCCTGCGGCTCAATGCTTGTGGTTTAAAGGGCAGAAAAGAGCCACAGCAGAGAAAGGACACTGGTTGTCAGCAAAGTGATGGGATGCCTGAGGTCTGGCAGAAGATTAAGAAAATTTCTGTCATCTCAAACAAGGAATATTTATGTTTCTTTGCCAAGGAAATGAAGCTCAAACAGAGAATCATTGGGACCGACATTAAAATATACCAGGCAACCCAGTGTATGAATGATTTCCTCTGGTTTCTTGTCATCCACGGGGATCATGTTGACATACTTTAGTTCGTCTCAAGCATAAATCAGCCCAGACACATAGAAATATCAAGATTGCATCTCTATAATCCCTCTGATGTCTATTATTGTAGTCTTCTGACCAAAGTGAGCTACTGTTTGAAAGCGCAGCATGTTCAGAGCCTGAGGTTGTGTACAGAACACCAAATTAATGTTTACAGTGATGGTGATCAGTGGGATTAGAAAGGAATCTTCAGGTTATTGTGGACATGTGTGGAAATTTGCCTTTGGCTCATTTCTGGTGGACCTGACACACAGGCTGAACACAGTGAATATACACACAAATGGGAAACATGTGGACAAACAGCAGAGCGTTGGTATCTGTGTTCACTTTTAAAGACTGTATTGATTTAATTTATGGTCCAAAGACCATTCCTCGACACATCCTTTCTCTGCTGCACAGAATAAGGAACTTTGATACGTCCAAACTGCTGACAGACAAACACAAGTAAAGAACAAGAAGGAGAAGAAGAACAAGGGTGAACTGTCGGCTGCTTCTCCTCCCATGATTCAAACCACAATGATGGGTGCTGTACCATCATCACATTTTATTGTTGCTTCCTGTAGAGAAATCAGTGAGAGGGAACACAGTTATGTTCTTCAACTGTTAAACAGAAAATGGTCTGAAGCATCATGATGTCTGGCTGTTTTCCTGCAGGAGGACCTGGTGCACTTCACATAATATAACATTGAACACATTGAACATATTGAAGCAGTTTCTCCAGATATCAGACAGGAAGTTAAAACTTTGACACAAATTGCTCTTCCAAACTGACAATGATCCTCAGCATCTCACCAAAGAAGTTAGAAAAAGGCTAAAGGACAACAAAGTTAATATTTTGGAGTGGCCATAAAAAAACCCTGATCTTAGTCCTGGAAAAAACTTTGTGGACAGGGCTGAAAAGATGAGTGTGAGAAAAACAGCCAACAAACCTGACTCAGTTCTGCGGGTTCTGTCAGTGGAATTGGGCCAAAATGCCAGCAAAGGACAATCACATATTTAGCCCAAGATATATAATTCTAAGTACCAAATACTAAAGAAATGTATGTAAACTTCTGGAATGTAAGAAAATAAAATATTTTCTGCAAAAGATAATTTTGCAAATAGAAATCATTTTGGCCATCCTGACTGACCTAAAGCTGGAAGTAATGTCAGTCAGTAAGGAACGGAGCTCATGTATGTTTTTACTAACTGAATGTAAATCTTTCTGGATGGAGTTTGCAAGTTGATGTGTTCTCCCTATATACAAAAACGTGCCTGTCAAATGAACTTTAGTTTAGAATAAGCAGCTTGTATGAATAATTTTGGGCCAAACCTCATTTTGTTTTCATCATTTCATCAAATTAAGAGTTTAAACTTAATTATGTTGAGGAGTTTTTAGAGCAAGTCAAATCAAATCACAGTTTTCCCATTGTTGTGCCATTACACATGGTTTAAAGTTATTTAATGTTTATTAAATAACCTTCAGTCTGTTAGGTTTTATTCGGTGAATATCAGATGATTAAAGCACCGAACCCCAGTCGGATCCTCTGCAGAGGAAAATGAGAGCCTCCCCTATGATGCTTAAAGCAGCGGGTGAAAAGAGACCGATTGTAGTGTGGCCAAAGGGCTTTATATGGTGGTCCCCCCTGCTGTGAGAACAGTCACTTGGGAGGGGTTACTGCAACATTCCCTTACATTTATTGTGGCCTTAGTTCAGCCTTAGAGTCTGATCTTACATTATTTTCCTTTTGGCTGATTTCACTAACCTGACTCTCGCCAGATGTATGTCGCTCCGCCTAGCTTCACTCACATATATCTGGGACATCTCCCATAGAGAGTGATTTCTCCAACCAATTTTATGGTCTGGCCAATCAGGATGCAGGGCGGAAGTTTCATGGATGTGACGTAGTGGAGAAGCGACCGTGAGATTCCAACAACAATGGCGGCTCGCATCGAGGAAGCAATCGTTAACATTGATGCTGCTATTTCTTCCGTGTTGTCCAATCTACCTAATATTGTTTCATTAAAAGAACATCAGAGAACGGCTCTGAAGGCTTTTGTTGGTGGAAACGATGTTTTCGCCCTTCTCCCGACCAGATTTGACAAGTTTTGTTTTCCGGGGCGCATCCGCGTCCGCTGCGGACACGCCCCGGAAAACAAAACTGACCCCGGAGCGGTTAGCGCGAACCATACTAGGAGGCCTTTAGTCCTCAACGCGGTCGGCCCGGGATTGACTCCGACCCGCGGCGCTTTGCCGCCTGTCTTCCCCCTCTTCTTGTCAGCTCACTGTCAATAAAACGCGTGCCACTAGAGCCGCAAACACATTAAAAAAAAAAAGTTTTGTTTTTTCCTGCGTCGCTCTCACAGCGTCACGGGTTAGCTTCGATGTGAGTGGTTGAAATAGCACGTCGATAAAGATGACAGACAAGTGGCTTATCCAATCATATGCAAGGATTTTTGATAAGGCCCAGCCTTCAATAAAGGCAATTCCTATGGAGATGTCCCAGATGTATGTGAGTGAAGCTAGGCGGAGCGACATACTTCTGGCGAGAGTCATGTTATGATTTCACAGCATCCCGCGTCAAATCTGATAATGGAGATCTGATTCACTGTTTTTGGATTTTCACATGGGTTCGTCAGCCATGATCTGGACAGTTAAAAGTCACTGGGCTCCTGTGGATGAGAAGATAGTTCATTCAAAGTTCAGTTCCATCAGAAACTCGTCTCTGGGGGGGATTGAGGCATGTTTGGCACAGAGCTAACCCTAACTATAAAGAGTTAATTATAGTTTGAAGGTTTCTCTAGCAGGACTGAGGCAGGTGCTATAATGATGTAATAACTCTAAACCGGATGGGGAGTTAATACTGATGTTCAGAATTCTAGCATTTTAAATGCAAATAGATGTATGCTTTGACATTATTGTTATTATTATTATTATTATTATTCCCAGCCTCTCGCCCAGTGAACGCTGGAGATAGGCACCATGCGAGTAATGCACTAATATAATAATAATAATACTAATAATAATAACTAGAACATTTCAGAAGAAATTTCAGAAGAAATTTAAGAAGGTGCCTGCTTCGTGGTGCGTAATTAAATCTTAATAAATAAATTCAAGTAATTAAATCTTAATAAATAAAAGTATAGACAATTATTTCAGTAACTCAATTCAGTAAGTGAAATACACTATATAGATTACTTATTTTCTAGCCTTGATTTCTGTCATGAGGAGGTAATGCAGTGTTGTGCTGGCAGCCATCACAACTAATAAAAATAAGATTTACGATTAAAATAGTACATTATACTGGTAAAATAAATACAATTATTGTGGTTTAAGGAGAAGTTTGGTACCTGCATTAATGATAATTTCAAAAGGTACATGTCATTTTCAGACTAAAAAACATTTAAATAGATGTTCTAATTCATTGAATATGACTGGATATTTAAACATAAAATCTTTCTAAAAATAATTATTCTTTCAACTAGCAGTTTTGTAGTATGCCAAAAAGTCAAGGCAGTGAAGGAGGGTAACTGGTTGGCTGATGATGGAGAGCTGGCAGACATGACTTTGGTGGAAAAGAAGCAAACAACTGTGGCAGGAAATGTGACTTGAGAAACAATCAAGTTTTAATGAGGCATTTCGAAGAGAAGCCCATGCTGGACCTGGGTACAGATATCAACAGAAGAAG
Source organism: Fundulus diaphanus (assembly GCA_037039145.1). NCBI lineage: Eukaryota > Metazoa > Chordata > Actinopteri > Cyprinodontiformes > Fundulidae > Fundulus > Fundulus diaphanus. The sequence goes on from CM073137.1 coordinate 38,611,303, forward strand.
CCAGAGACACAAGGAGTATTAATTCAAAAGAAAACTGATTTCTGCAAAATTCAGAGGACTTCACTGTACCACATGGGTTAAAAATCAGGCAATAAAATTTGTGGTGCAGCTCCTTAAATCCCCGGAGAGTGAAAAAGCAAAACCAAGACAGGTGCGGTTCCTGCTGCAGCTCAGCCATGCCTTCCAGTAGAGGTCCCCTATTTGGAAAAAGCAGTGACAACATGCACACAGAGACCAGGAACATGACAGTAATAATCCTCCCAGCATTAAGTCCAAGAATGCCCTATAACAAACACAGAAGCTTTTTTATAAGCAGCAGAACCAACAAACACCATATGCAAAAATGTTAAACAGAAACTGTCTTGTTAGTGGTCGACCAAAGCCACGTTTCCAGAGGGATGGATCCACTGTTTCTTTTTTAATCTGTCTTGTGATGTGAAATATATTTACTGTTATATTTACTATATTTACATACATACATACATACATACATACATACATACATACATACATACATACATACATACATACATACATACATACATACATACATACATACATACATACATACATACATACATACATACATATAAATGATCATGACAGGGCTTGAGTACCAGAGTAATAGAGGCCTGGATGTACCATAACAGGTGATATCCCAGGTGCAGGCTATGCATAGAGGCCCCAGAAATCATCCAGCATCACACAGCAGAGTGTAGGATAGCAGGAAGGGAATATATGGAGCACCATAACCTAGTGGCTGGCATAGTATACAGAAACATCTGTTCAGAATACCAACTGAAGACCCCCAGGTCAAAATGGAAGGTCAACCAAGCCTTGGAAGTGGAGGGGCTGAGAAATGTGCAGAAAAAAAATGTGGATATACTGTAAATATATGTATATGGAAATGCTTAAGAGGAAGTGCATGAGTTGGTTTCTGTGTCATCAAAACCATCTCCATGGTATAGTGACAATAAATATTTTTGATTAATGTATTCTGGGTTTTTTTCTCCCTAGATGTCCATTTAGTTGTTTTGAGGATGAAAAAGCAGATACATTTTTGCATTATGGTTATCTATACTTTGAATGTATTTTAAAAGGTATTGATTTTACAATTTAGAGCAAAAATCATTACAGCAGAGACTCAGCCTTGCAGTCAGAGATTGTTATTGATGTTATTGACATTTTCTTACCACAATTTAAAAAACTTAGGATTCATTCCAGAAAGCACTTAGAATATTTTGCCTGCAGATGTGAGTTTCTGGATAAAGTCTCAGCATCCTCTACATAAGCAGCTGAGGGTGAGAAATGCTGCAGTTTCCTTGGCTGTCACGCTGTTACACCTATTCAAGACTGGCTGTGCACCTCAGATTCCTACATTCATCACAGCCAATGCAGTGGGTGTCAAAAGGTGCCATTCTATCCCAATGGAGGATGTCCCTGACCTCTCGTTACATTACAAAGTTTTCAATAATAAGGAGAGCCAGCGAAATGTTTGTGGCAGGATTTGACAGGAAAAGGAGGAGTTTATGTATTAATATAAAATAAATTAATAAACAATTCATAAAATACTTTAATCTTTTCTTAAAACTTCTGAATATAAACTGTCACAAAACATGTTAAATAAATTCCTTTATCATTATTCATTTATATTAGTTGTTTGAGTTATTTAATTGTTACTTGTAAAAGAAAAAAAAAATTTGGGGGCCCCCCTTTCCACCAGTGGGCCCAAGCGGCCGCTTAGTTGGCTTATGCCTCGGACCGGCCCTGGCTGTCTGTCTGCAGCACGCAGAGAGATGAGTCAGAGTGTATTTATTTGGATAAGAATGGAATACTTTGCGTCAAACAACAGTCGATCTTTCGTGAACCGTAAATGGTAGAGACGTAATTTTTTCTGCGTTTATTTCGTGACGGATAGGGGAACAAGACAATCTATGGGTTTTTGCTGGAAATATTTGAATAGAGGCGTAAAAAAATCATGATATAAAGGAGATGTTTTATTAAAATGCAAAAATCCTTTAGAAAGGGTCCCAAACAAATGGCTCTAGCTAAAAAAGTATAAGAGATATCAAAATAATTCTTTCACCGTGAGTATCATCAGGCTTTGGAGGACAACTGTGCTTATTTTTATGTTTGTTCAAAAATCGGTGTAGGAATGGCGACCATGTAAAAAAGTCCATCATTAGGGGGAAAGGAAGTCTGATGGTCTTACAGGATTCTGCACATTTGCTTCTGCCGAACAAACTGTTCCTACGGCAAAACAGTAACAGTTATCCACAAAATTCTTTTTTTGTGAGTGGCAGAAGGGATGGGACATTCATGTGTGAAAGTCTCATGCCTGAACATCAAACGGTTTAGGAGTAGCGGCGATGCGAAAACATGTGGTGTTTTGGATTTTCAGATGTCATTTTTCAAAACCTCTCCATAGGAAATGAATGGGGAGGGTTTGGGGTTGTTGCCGGTCTGAGATAATTTGGGAAAAATCTATAAATCCTACACCAATGAGGGTTACATTTCCCGAATCCAGACAAAAATACCTACGTTTTGATGTATAATTTGTGTACGTAGAGTGAAAATTGAGCAAGTAAGCTGAAGTTGTTCGGAGTCGTGAAATGTTTGAAAACAGCAGAGTGGAGAAGTGTGGCAGCGGTACATAGACTTCAATTGTAAACGATGATTCTGCTGTTTTTTGGACATGAGCTTTGAGGAGTAACTGTGAGAAAACCAAAAAAAATATCCACATGCCGTTTTCACTTCTGAGTAGTTCAAAGATATATCTACAAACTGGAAGTTAACCAGTGTTTGTAGGTGAAAGCATGACAACACAGTACAGCGTTGAAAATGGTAATTTAGAGGTGGTTTTTGGATAATTTTGTCACCACGGTAACTGGAAATAGCGTGATGAGAAAACGATAAAAGATATCCACATACCGTTTTCACTTCTGAATAGTTCAAATATATATATACAAAGTGGAAGTTAAACGGTGTTTGTAGGTGAAAGCATGACGACGCAGTAGAGCGTTGAAAATGGTCAGCTTTCAGTGTTTTTTTGCGAATTTTGTCACCACGGTAACTTGAAATGGCGTCAAGTACAAAAAGCACACTTCACGGTGTCGAGACGCACGTTTTGATATATAGTTTGTGGGGGTAGACCCTACGGTTCGGGCTGTATTAACGGTGACGGAAGATTAAGATGGAACTAGAAAATTTCAGAAGAAATTTAAGAAGGCGCCCGCCATCTGTATGTGCTAAAAAGGAAAATGTAAGCTCTTCAGAAAGAATGCTGCTCATTTTACATATGTTTGCTCCCTTAAAAATCAAAACTGGACACACTAAACCTGCAGAGTGGCAACACTAGGAAAAAGCTGTGCAAGACCATTCTTTTTCAAGGTTTTTAGCTTGCATACAGTACAGACTATTGTATTTAGACATAGATGTGCATATATAGATTTTCAAGTATTATAAATCACTGAAATAATGAACTGAACTAACTGCACATAACTTATAGATTAATCACTGTAAAAGTGGGCGGACAGAAATAACTTTTCCTTTGTTAATGATCAATGCTTTGAAGGTCAGTAGGTGCAACAAAGTAGCTTAACCCTACTGCCTTACTGTTAGTAATATATTAAGATTGTGTTTTCATTTTAATTATTTACAGAGAAGTAGTCACAATTTCAACGTGATCACTTGTTTAATACCATCCTCAAAGTTGTTGTTTTTTGTCATGGAGACTCCCTCACAGCTGCAGTACTGGGAAGTGCCTCAATAAGGGTGCAAATACTTAATGTCACCAAAGATCACCAAAGTTCATGGGTCAGATCAGCGTCATTTTGCAACTCAGCCTCGCCAAATCTTGGCCAAGAACTCAAAGCTTTACATTTTTACCCAACATTTAATTTTCCTTTGGGTTTAAATAAGTATTTTTGAATTTAAATCAATACATTTCACCATCTATTGATGCTTTGAACATTTTTATTCACATATTTCATATTTAACTTCTTCAACACAGTTGACCTCTCCATAATTCAAAGCTGTGCATGGCACTGGTCTTTGGTACAGTGGGTTAGGTGTTTGACTACCAGTCAAGAGGTTGCAGGGTTGCAACCTGGTGTGGCTATTTCACAGTATTACATTTTTATCCAACATTTAATTTTCCTTTGGGTTTAAATAAGTATTTTTGAATTTAAATCAATACATTTCACCATTTATTGATGTCTTTAACATTTTTATTCACATATTTCATTTTTTCATGCTACATTGAAGTATTTAATCGTGTTTTAATAACACCAATTTCCCATGGTGCTTCGATGCACACCTCTTTGACTGTCGGCTGTTGGCAATTGGCTCATTAGCTGCGTCTCAGATTGAAATACAGAGTTTGCACCTTTGCAGACATAAAGTTTTGCCCTTGACTGTCGGCTGTTGGCAATTACCTCATTAGCTGTGTCTCAGATCGAAATACAGAGTTTGCACCTTTGCAGACACAAATTTACAGACTACGCCTTGTATATATTTAAAAACACGGACGGCACATTTATGTGTGAAAGTCTCATACCTGAACATCAAACGGTTTAGGAGTAGCGGTGATGTGAAAACATGTGATGTTTTGGATTTTCAGACATCATTTTTCAAAACCTCTCCATAGGAAATGAATGGGGAGAGTTTGGGGTTGTTGCCAGTCTGAGGTGATTTGCGAAGAATCTATAAATCCTACACCAATGAGATTTACATTTCCTGAATCCAGACAAAAATACCTACGTTTTGATGTATAATTTGTGTACGTAGAGTAACTATGAACGAGTAAGCTGCAGTTGTCTGGAGTTTTGCGTGCTGCAGACAGACAGCCAGGGCCGGTCCGAGGCATAAGCGAACTAAGGGGCCGATTGGGCCCACTGGTGGAAAGGGGGGGGCCCAATTTATTTTATTTTTTTCTATTTTCTATTTTTTTTACAAGTAACAATTAAATAACGTCAACAACTGACAACTGCATAGCACTAGTCTTTGGTACAGTGGGTTAGGTGTTGGGCTGCCACTCGAAAGGTCGGAGATTCAAAACCCACTGGGGGCCCCCAAATTTTTTTTAATTTATATATATATATATATATATATATATATATATATATATATATATTTATATTTATATCTGTTTATTTGCATACATGCAATGGTGACTAATACAAGGTTTAACGTGCAAACGTTACAAACATACAAACATGTTAAAGAAAGCTGAGTAAAAGGAAAAATTTAGTCTTAAACAGTGCACCAGCAACAGCAAGAACTATTTTTTGTGAGGATTGTCAAGAAGAATCTGTTCAATAAATTGGGGAAAGCTTCCCAAGGACAAGACTTAAGACAGAGTTGGTGGATCAAGAGCACCTACATACATACATGTACCAGGTATGGACTTAAAATGTGGAATACTCTGTGTCAGGACACTTCCAAACCAGAGTCAATGTCAGAAGTGCCTTTTTGAGGCTAAACACAAAATAACCAGAGCTATTGACCTCTGGTCAACAGTACTACATTGCAAAAAAATGCATTCATTATATATGAAAACGTACATGGAAAGCAACATTAAAAATCTAAATAAACAACAAATGTAACAAAACAGAAAAAGCAGTGCAAGCATTTAATTAAACTAGGAGATTATTTCACAAGTGCACATTGATGGAAAAAGGCTTCTTTTAAAAATGTTGCCAACTTTGGAACAGTGCTTCTAATGGGTTTCATTCTAGGGCTCCACAATTCCTAGCAATGCAAGGGAGAACCTCCCATGCAGATAAATACTGCAAACATTGAAAATGGAAACATGAGCTTGTTGTTTGCTAATTATTTGGTTGCTACAACTTCCAGAAGGTGTAGGTTTTGTTTGTGTCACGTGAACATATTTAAATATTATGTTGAGCACACCTTTTTGTCAAGTGTCACCCTTAAACACATTGAATCTGGTGCCAAACTGCACACAAATCTTTTAACACTTGTATCAAACCTCTGCTTAAGAAGAACCTCTAAAAGCATTTGATTTAAAATCCTCAAGCATTAAAAGCCTACAACCAAGGATGATTTTTAAGGGAGCAAACATATTTGAAATGAGCAGCATTCTTTCTGAAGAGCTTACATTTTCCTTTTCAGCACATACAGATGGCGGGCGCCTTCTTAAATTTCTTCTGAAATTTTCTAGTTCCATTTTAATCTTCCGTCACCGTTAATACAGCCCGAACTGTAGGGTCTACCCCCACAAACTATATATCAAAACTCGTGTCTCTACGCCGCAAAGTGTGCTTTTTGTACCTGACGCTATTTCCACTTACCGTGGTGACAAAATGAACCAAAAACCACTTCTTCAACACAGTTGACCTCTCCATAATGCAGAGCTGAGCATGGCACTGGTGTTTGGTCAAGTGGATTAGGTCTCGGGCTGCCACTCAGAATTGGAGGTTTGAATCCAAGCTGTGCCAATTTCAGAGAATTACATTTTCACCCAATATTTCATTTCCCTTTGGCTTTAAAAAACTATTTTTTAATTTCTATCAATACAGTTCACTATTTATTCATGCCTTTAAAATTGTTATTCACATATTTCATTTTTTCATGCTACATTTAAGTATTTAATCATGTTTTGACACCAATTTTCCATGCTGCTTCGATGCAGACCTTCTCCTGTAGGCTGTTGGCAATTAGCTCATTAGCAGGCGCAATACGGACTTTTCAGCTCTGCAGTGTCTCACATCAAAAAACGACAAAGTTTTCCTGAACGGTAGGTTTTGATGAAAACAAATCCTTTTCACTCAGAAGATATTCACATGGATGACTTTATCTCAAACTCCATGGGATATATGTTATTTTTTCCTTTTGTGTGGATTATACAGAATATCACTCTAAATTATTTCAAGTCTACAATGCACATAAGTACAGACTAGGCCTTGTATACAGGGCTTTGAACCAATTTTTTTTCCCAATCGGTTAGTTCCGAACAGAATCGGAATTATAACATTTCTGGTTATGAGTTCCACCAATAAATTGACGTTCCCGAACCGGTTAGAACAAAAAAATACTGTTCCCGGAACGGTTAATTTCGTTCCTGTCAGCTGTTTGGAATGAGCGTTTTACTTAACGATGGATCGTAATCAGTGACGGACTGGGATTAAAAAACGGCCCTGGCATTTTCACCAACCAGCGGCCCACATGGGGACGCGCACGCACGCGCGTGCACGTTCCCGCAACACACAGATATAACTTCACATGCACGGAAATAACACACAAGTTTGTAGCCCCATTGGTGTTGAACTCTAACTTAAATATGCATGAAAACTGAACCAAGGGGCATTTCAGTGTTTCCCACAGGAATTTGCTAAGGCGAGGTGGTGCGTTGGGGGGGGGGGGGGGGGGGGATGAGGGGCGTATCCATTTGTTTTTACCCTGCCATTCAGTATATGCACGCGCGAAAGCAGCAACAAAAAACGTTAAAAAAATGTTAACGTCAAATAAACATGCAAGCATATCGAGTTCGTTTGTTTGTTTGTTTGTTTTTGGGTTTTTTTTTGGAATGTTGGCGAGGCGGTAGCGTGAGTTTGGCGCCAAGACAGCGCTGCGGGAAACCCTGCATTTGGCTTATTAGTGGGCCGAGAGATAATGTAGGCAGCTGCGTGAAGCTGACACCCCACCCACGTAAAAAATTTGTTTTGTTTTGTATTAAGCTCAGCACAAAATATTAAAAACGTAACGCTCCGCAAAAACTATTGGGCTGCAAATCTTAATGAAAACTTTATTTTATTTTATTCCAAGGTTGTTGTTGATAAATTAAATATCAAATATGGTTGTTCTATATAAGACTTGGTAATTCTAAATAATTTTTTTTTTAAAAACGAAGCGCTCCAGTTTATTTTGTAGCGCCAGCTATGATGTCATCGGCCGAAATAAAAATCATATTATCTGCGAAACCAAAGCAGCACAAACGCTAATTTTAACGGCACAAACCTGCGCAAACAAAGCACTGAAAAAGTAGCCCACTGTGGTTTGTTTTGAATCCAGCTCAGCACCAGCAAAAAAAGAAAAACGTAGCGCTTTATTTTGAAGTGGCAGGCTATGATGACGTCATCGGCTGAAATTAAAATTTATAATACCTCCGAAACCAAAGTAGCACAAACACTAATTTTAACAGCACAAACCTGCACAAACGCAGCACTAAAGAAGTAGCCCACTCTGGTTTGCTTTGGCTCCAGCTCAGCACCAGCAAAGAAATAAGGTAGCGCTTTATTTTGGAGCGACGGCCTATGGTGACGTCACTGGCCGAAATTAAAACTTATATTATCTGCGAAACCAAAGCAGCACAAACGCTAATTTTAACGGCACAAACCTGCACAAACGAAGCACTAAAAAAGTTGACCAGTTTGGTTGGATTCAAAGCAAAATGGGGGGATGGTGAACTCTAGATTAATTTAACAAATATTCTTTAATATCTTCAAAACCAAAACAGCACAAACGCTAATTTTAACGGCACAAACCTGAACAAACGAAGCACTAACCATTCTGTCTATTTAACCGAGTTTTTTACGTGGGTGGAGTGTCAGCTTCACGCAGCTAATGTAGCCCTACAATGAACAGGGTGAAAGGGGCCGCGCACACCCGACGATCATGCCGAATGCCAGACCGTCCAGTCCGTCACTGATCGTAATTTACCTCTTATTTAAGATGTGTAGCTCTAGTGCAGACACCGCTCTCGCTCCATTCAGTCAGCGAATGTGTGATGTGATGTCACACAGGAAGTGAACCTCAGCCGTCATGGTAACGTGCGCAGGAAAATAATTACTTTTTTTTTTAGTTAATTAGGCAATTGTCCTAGTTATTATTATTATTATCATTTCAGCTTTTTGCTGTGCCACCAACCAAAGGACACCAAGTCTTCCAAAAACAAATGCCTGTCATGTACTTTTTACACAATTTCCTACTCTGACTATTACAAACTCAAGGTGGTTAAAAATATTCTTCACTATTATGTGATTACATTGTAATCAGAAGAAAGGAATGTGGTGGAAAATTTTACTGTGATCATATGTTGTCTAGAAGCAGCTGCATTTTCTCCTATGTGAAAGAGCTTACAAAGCTACAGAGTGATTTACTATTTTGTTTTCTTCACACAAGGAAGGAGAGAAGAGTTGTGTTAGATAAGAACTGGATCGTACCAGCTGTATATAACTGCAATGTTGTGTTGGAAGAATGTTGCTAAGATGAAACATGCTCCCTAAAGTGCTCCTTGATAACCAGCCTGTATCAATGTGTATTGCGTCTTTTTGTTCTTACTCTGCCTTTCTGACTGTGTTCAGCGACGGAGACATTAAAATCTTTTTTTACCTTTTGAATAAACTTGCAAAGACAAAGATGCATATTTCTCTATTTTACTGAGTAATGTTATCTTCCTTTTTGATAAAGAAAAATCCACAACACACAATCAATTCATACAGTATTAATTGTGTGTTCCTCCTGTGGGGGAAATGTTTTTTTAGTACAGCCCATCAAGAGAAAAACATACATGGGTAGACAGTTGCTGGATCCTTGCCAGGCGCCACCGTCTTGCAGAGGGGAGAAAGGATTTAATTAGGATGGGTGATGGAAAAATAGTGCATTACTTGCATTGTCTCTCTGACAATGTGATCAATGCAAGAAACAAAACTCAGCACAAAAAAAAATATATAAGACAATATCATAAGAAGACATAATTCAGGTGGGAGGGTTTTCGGGTGAGGGGCATCCCAGTTCAGAATCCCAAGTGAGCAGCGCGTACGTGCACATCCAACCTGGGTTCCTATCCCAGGGGGGAAAGAACATCAGGCACGGGTAGAGATGGGAATCCAAAACCGGTTCCTGTTCAGAACAATTCCATGGCACCGTTTGGCAGCTCGCTTAACGATTCTCTTATCGATTCCAGGCAGCACCAGAGCCGAGGGCTCTGGGCAGCACAACTTACGTCACGTTTTTTACGCAAGTTACGCACACAGCATTCAATAAGCAAGTACGACCTGACCAGGCGTAAGTCTAGAAAAGCAAAACAAACAAAAATGGCGCCCCATCGGGTAAAGCGATCGAAAGTTTAGCTTCATTTTAAAGGAGAAGTCCGGTCAACAAGGAAAAATAAGTGGATCATTAGCTATACCTAAAACTAATACGTCCGTGGTGATTTAATTAATTTAGCGTTAATCAATAAGAAAATAAAAGCATAAAATGTCGTCTCGATCACTGTATGGGAATCGATAAGAGAATCGATAAGGAATCGAATCGTTTCACAGAATCGATAAGAGAATCGGAATCGTGAAAATCTTATCAATTCCCAACCCTAGGCACGGGGGGGGGGGGGGTATTTATCACCATGTTCGTGTATGTGTGGGTGTCAGAACGGGCCCATGACTCACTCCTCCTCCAGCCTTAGTCTTAGATGGTATATTATGAGCAGTTCAGAAGGACACTGTTTGAGTTCACAGGTGTCATGAGCAGGTCCAGATGGGGTTAGAGCATCTTGTTCGCAAAACATCAAGGAGAATTTGAGATAGCCAGCTCCAAGACTAGCCATCAGGGCACCATATTCAATAACAAGGTGATTGTTCTGTGTCAGGCTGACCATGAAATTTGCGTCAGCCTTCAAGTTTTATTTCTCATATATCAGGTAACTGACAGCTCGAATAAGCAGAAATCCTGTTATCATAAATCCAGTTATTTACACATCTTCCATGTCCTTGATGGACAAAATAGACAGACACACCATGTTCCAAACTCCTTAGTAATCCATGATGTATCCGGCATTTATCCCGGCTGGACAGCTCGGCTCTCCTGTGCCTGGTCTTCTCGTTAAGAAAATGTTATCAATTGCATTGAGTGACCAGCTGATCAGATCAATAGTTTTCAATGTGGATGATTTGCAGAAAAAGGCTCTGAGAGAGTCACACAAAATGCAAACAGAGAGGAGAGCAGGAGAGGTCCGGGGAGGAGAGGTACAGAAAAGTGTCCACCTTTGCTCAGAGCAGGAAGAAATGTAAAATAGAATTGGAAAATAAAACAAACAAACAAGAGTACAGAGTGAACAGGAGACTGGCAGAACAGATGATGGAGTGCTCACAGCAGGAATGAAAGGCTGAACAGGCAGATGCCAATAGGGATGGGTACCTTTCACATTTGAACTGATACCCCGTACCTGGAAATTTATACCGTCACTTAATGGTACATGTTTATGGTACTTTTCTGTGTTTTTATAGTAATAAATGTTAGTTTATTAATAAAATCTAAACATTTTTTGATCCATTTAATGTTCCAGCCACTGCTAAAGATAAATACAGTAATATAAATGTGTAGCAAGAGATCAGATGGATATCTCCATTATGGTAAGTAAAGCTCTCTGTCTAATGATTTTTTGGGTGACGTAACAGAGCAGTCCCTCTTGTGTGACTCCTCACATGGCGGCCCACCTAATTTAATAGATCAGTTGGGATTGTGACCGATAAAAGTTTATCCTAATATTCTACTCTTCTTCTCATTCCCAGTTTCCCTGTCAGCATCAAGATAGTTTCTGGTTTGCCTTTTTATTTCCTCAACCCCTGTCTGGACCTACCAGTCATAATTAACAAGTGAACTAAAGACTTATTATGACTTATTATGTGTGAAAACACACTTAGCAGCTCACCTCAGTGTTTCAGACACTGGCGGTGATGTTTGGGTGTTTGAATGTGTGTATAAATGTGAGGCTATCTCACCAAGCGAGTCTGTCTGTCTCCACACTGCTGCCATGACTCACTGTGTGAACAGCTTGGTGATTCATGCAGAATGAGTGGAAATGCCATCTCCTTGCTAGAAGCTGGACAGAGCCACATATTTTCTCATTGGATATACATGAGAGCTGGATGAGCTCATATTAAGAGACAGTTATGTCACAGAGAGAGGTGCGTCTCTGCCCTGCCATTGTTTCACGTTTTCTCAGTGGTTATCCTGAGTAAAGAAAACACCACTTTCACATGTCACTTCTGATTCCTGAAGTGAGCTGGAAACAGAGCCGCTGAGGAGCAGACAGCATGAGGGGCAACAAAGCTCCCATTCAGCCTTGGAGCTTCCTGGTGCGCAGAACCCAGGGTAGAAAAGAGCAAGAGCTCCAAGATCACAGTTGATGAGAGGAATATTTATTCAAGAGGGCCTTGAGATCAGGAGCTGGGAATACCTTGGATGTGATTTTGGAAGCTGTGAATGTTTTCAGATTGTCAGCTCAATAGGCCTCAGGGTGAAGATGTAAAGGCCAGTGAAAAATGCCTACAAAGAGAAGATCCTCATCAGGAACATGTCTGACCCCAGACAGGACAAGAACTTCTCATTAACCCATAATAACAAAGAGAAATTAGCTACACAGGGCCTGAGGGAAAGGTCAGAGGGGATAGTCAACATCAGCAGGGCTCTGAATCGTCTTCTGTGGTATCCCCAGCCCCACAGACACTACAACCAATCCATCAAGTGGAAGACAAGTTGCTTTTAAAACACGTTGGTCTGTCTATAAAACTATAAAACATGGTTGCTGTCTCCTTTAATCTCATTAGCTGCTTCATTTATTTTCCAGTCAGTCATTCCTTTCCTTTCAACATTCAGATGGAAACAGGCAACAGAGAACTCACTTTTTCTGAATATCGACATCAATCAGGGCTCTTCCTGGATAACTGTCTCAATCAGGAGCTTCTCTCAGAGTTCAGCAGACGAAACTGGGACTCTACTTCCTGTGTAAACCTTCCTTTGTTCCCATGTCATCATACACTGAGCACATACTAATAATGTGAATAGCATTAAGTTTTAAGGGAGGAAGATAACGACTGAAATACTCAAGTCAAATTGTTTGATTTCCAGACAAGCTGGCATCAGGGCGTCTCTGATCCAACCATCCTAAATGTTCCAGACGGAAGAGGAGGTCCTTCTGACAGAGATGGGAAAACCACAGAGCATCATGTAGCCAACACATTATTCCCATCACTGCCATCCATGGAAACCCATGTCCCAAATTGAACTGATCTCAGCTCTGTCCTTTCTCAACAAAATGATCAACTCATTATTAAACACAGAAAATCCACAGACAACCATCCTGCAGTTGGAGCTCAGACAAAAATAATGTTAAACATGTTGTCTACATTCCTATATGCAATCCCCACTACAGCTCAGAAGTTCTTCCAATGCTATTTGTGGTTCTATAATGAGAGGTCCTGCTGATCCACTGGTACCCAGTGGCAGAAGTGGCTGGATGGCCAGGCCTGGAAGCTGGATAGATTGATTGGTGCTAGCTGATGCCAGGCAAGACGATATGTCTCCTGGAACTGCCAGCTGGACACCACAGAACCTGCAGTCTACTGTTTCCATTTAGCCAGAGCCAGTGACTCTCAGCTATAATGAGAAAAAAATAACGTGTGTGTTCAGCAAACGCTGAGAGGAAGGAGAACAACAGAGTCAGACATCAATCCTGTCTGATTCCATGCTACAGAGGTTTTATAGCTGCTAAGGATGCTGAACAACCTCTGAAAGAAAATCTGGTGAAGAAGGAGATGGATTGAGTTCATTTTACAACAACATCTAGTATTTTGTTTAAAAACAAACTTGTTATAGTTTGGCTGCAGCCTTTGATTAGATCCGATGCCTCCATCATCAGTAGACTGAGATTCAACATTAGCAGAAATAGGGCTGATAAAAAACAATGGAAAGGAAATATTAAACGGTGTGAGATTAAAGAAGATGGTATGTGATCGCGAGGATCACTAAGGATGAACTGAGCAGAGGAAGTGAATGAAGCAACAGGAGCCGCCGCTGACTGAGTGGCATTGAAATAGAAGAAATTGTACTTAAGAGTGGAGTGAACTTTATCACCCACAGAGCGGCCCAGGGAACTGTAGGATCAGGGTTCTGTAGATGTGTGAAGGTCCAAAGGAAAACTGCTAGAGATGGAGTCCTTACACATGCTCAGTGATGATACTTCTTTCTGATATTTTGGATAAAGGTAGATGTTCTTTAGTGTATTCACAGTCACTCCAGGCTGTTGAACACATGACCATTTTAAATATTGTTAAATAACTGACTGGTTTGCGGTCACCCCAGGTTCTTTTTCTGATTAGTGTGGTGTATCTATTGTAGACTTCTGTACTAATACAAAGACTCTTGAAACGGTAACTATATTTTATCATATTTAATCTAAAAAGCAGAGGGATTACAGCTTCAGTACTGGACTCTCATACACAACAATGCAACAGGTGCCAGAGAGAGCCCCGTTCATTCCTCACACAGACATTAAGTACGACCCATTGTGTACACCCATTCAGGGGCGTGCACAGTATGATAGCAGTGTTCCATTCATCACATGGAGAAGATCATGCTATAATGCAGATGTGTCTTTGCTACACATTTTCCCCTAATCAGTCATTCTGTCCTATCTAAGTATATCACAATCTGTGCCACCAGAGTCCGTTTTTTTGTAATTCCAATGGTAACTGATATTACAGTTCAGTCTTTGTAATCTTATAATCTCTAACAATTCTCCCTGTTGATGTGCCCAAAAAAGCACATCATAACTAAACAGTTCAAATGTCCGTTAGCGCCCCCCCCCCCCCCCCCCCCCCTTGTTGGTGTGCCCCAAAGGCACACCACAGTGTAAGCAGTTGGTCTAATCTCAGTTGGTTTAAGGTGTCAGGGTTCTGCGGGATGCGCCCGGACGGGGTGCCTCTATTTTCCTCCCTCTCTTCCCACAGGTGGCTGCTGATGAGCGTGGAGGCGCTGAGCCGCAGGTGTTTTGCATTATGCAGCCCACGGCGGGTGCATAAAAGCGGACGGCTGCCAGCCCTACACTGCCAGAGTGTTAACCCAAGTGGTATGACTCAGTCGGCCTCCGTCTTATGACATCCCTCGTTCCTTGCACTTACCTTTGTCTCTTGTGCTTGATTGGCTCTGGATCCCACTCCGCAGCATTCCCAGGACTCCCAACGAATCTCCAAGTCAGTCTCCAGTGAATTCTCCTTAGTGGCCCCCAGCCGGCCAGCCGCACTTTCCCAAGTCTCCCCTGCCGAACCCTGCTCATCCTCCATCGCTCAGCCTCCCTGCCTTGCAGTCACCTTCTCCGCTGCAGTCCCGACGTCCCACCTCAGGCAGCCCTTCCACAGAGCCCGCTCACCTTCTTCCCTCTGGTGGATTACTTACGTACCCGTGGTAAGCCTCACGCCCCTTTGGTTGCCCCTCGTTCTCTGCCTCTGAACTAACCTCTCTCTCTTTGCCTTCAGAGTGTGACTTTGCCTTCCACTTTGCCAGACGTTCCCAGCAATCACCTTTGTAACATTCTTGGCTTGTTAAATAAACATTCTGTCTCTTCGTATTTTGGTCTGCTGAGTGTGATCTCCATGATGGCAAAGTACCTAAAAACCATGGCAGAAGAACACTCTAGCCACCAAGACCCAGCAGACGCACTCAGAAGAGTGCTCACTGACCAACAGGAGCTCCTTGGTCACGGGTTAGTAGTACACACGCTTCAGGAACAGGTACAGGGCCTGAGCGATCAGATGGCCCACTTGTCCCACACGTTTCAAGGCCCCTGGCCAGATCCACCTCCGCCGTCTCGCGACAACCCTCCCAGCCCCGCGACCACCTTGCAGAATTCCCACGCTCGTGACGCCGCCTCCCCCAGCCCGGAGAGAATTTCCAGGGAGGGAGGAGATTGCGGTGGATTTTTTTTCCAGTGCTCCCTGGTTTTTAACTGCTCTCCCCATGTGTACCCGCATGACAACGCCAAGATGCCGGAAGAGCCTTAAGGTAGGCCAAGGCCCGTTAGCCGACTTTATAACATTTCCTGGGCCGAGCGGCAGGCCCTTGAGTATTATATTAACGAACTGTTAGCCGCCGGCCTTATCCGTCTGTCTTCCTCTCCTTTAGGGACCGGTTTCTTCTTCGTAGGGAAGAAGGACGGATCTCTCTGTCCCTGTATAGATTACCGCGGGTTAAACCAAATCACGGTTAAAAATAAATACCCGCTTCCTCTCGACTCCCATGGGCCACTTCGAATACATTGTCATGCCCTTTGGACTCTGCAATTCCCCCAGTCTTTCAATAAGTCATCCGTCACCGTCCTAGGCTTAATTCTTGAGGGTGGGCAGACCCGCTCGGATCAAGACAAAATCAAAGCCGTCCTCGACTGGTCCCTGCCGACTCTCGGAAACCGCTCCAATGTTTCCTCGGCTTCGCAAACTTCTACGTTTCAGAAGAGCTACAGCCAAATCGCCGCTCCGCTACATGCCCTCACGTCCACTAAATCCGTGTTTACCTGGAATCAGGAGGCCAACTCCGCTTTCCTAGAGCTGAAACGGAGATTCTCTTAGGCACCCATCGTCGTTCACCCAGATCTCCGGAAACAGTTCACCTTAGAGATTGATGCTTCGGACACCAGGGTTGGGGCTGTCCTCTCCCAGCACTCGGACGCCGACCACAAACTTCACCCCTGCGCCTATTTTTCCCCAACGGCTGTCCCCCGCCGAACGTAACTAAGATGTTGGAGACAGGGGGCTACTTGGCATCAAACTGGCTCTTGAAGAGTGGCGCCACTGGTTAGAGGGCACTGAACAACCTGTCCAAATCTGGACCGACCATAAAATTTGGCCTACCTGCACTCCGCCAAGCGTTTGAACCCTAGGCATAAGGTAAAACTTTTAAATGAACTGATTTACACTTTGTCCAACATAATTATTCATCAGTTCAAGTAATGATTTTCTTTTTAAGTTTCTGAGCTTGTTGTGTTCCCCCCCATTTCAGTACATCCAGAACTATGTCTAAAACAAAGCCAAGAACAATAATCGAGCTATACAGAAAAAAATTATAAAAAATAAAAATTTAATCCTTCAGGTCTGAAGCTGCCGTCATTTTGCTAAAGCTGGAAACTCCGCCCAAGAACATTGTTTGACCATCATACTTAACAGACCAACACTCTATGAATAAAACACAAAACCTTCTAAGTAGTAAGCCTGTCAGTGTACTTACAATCTAAATGTGCACTTACTCTGTAAGCAAGCTACATTTAGTTGATCTGATCGCAGACACTTTGTCACTGTCCTTCAATAAAAGAATTCCCTTTTACCCCTCCTGTGCACATCATCTGAAATTCTTTCCATTCTCCAGTCCCCGTAAAGGCCAGCTCAGCAAAACTAGATAACATTATGATGTGTATAACATGGCCTGTTGAAAACCTGAAGCCCCTCAAATATCCTCTTTTAGCTGTTCTTAGAAAAGCAATTCATCTTCAATTCAATTATTTTATTTTATATTTATTTATTATTTTACTAAGTCTTATTTTATTAGTGATTGAATGCAATACAGTTGATCCTTGTATCCAAGGTGAATTTCTCTCAAGGGAGACTAATAAAGATACTTGACTTCAATTTCATACAGTTTTGATCAAAGCCAAAGCACATTCCACCTAAATTTAAACATGTATTAAATAACTGTCATGAATCCAGCATTAAACATAACCTCTGTGCAATTTTATAGTGTAACATCTTGAATACAGCCCCAACGCCTCAGGAGCTTAATTTTTTAGTACAGTAAACCAAACGAGCCTTTATGTACAGCTTATCCTCAGTTCCAATTATGTCTAACAAATCTGAATTACCTTTTGTTCCAGATCTAGACGAGAGATTCCGTGATGGAGGGTGGACAGGTCTAACGTTAGCAGGTCGCTAGCAGATTAGGAGGAGCTTTGGTCAATTGGAGTGACAAGAAGGCTCAAGGGATTCAGAACTTTCAGAGGACTTGGATGATGATGCCCAAGGAGAGGCTTGACTTAAATGAGCAGGAACAGGAATGTATCTGTGAATAGAGAACAAGGAATTAGTGTTCCAAAGAGCAAGGTTCAGGTCAGGTACCACTCAGGTGAGCGAATGCTCTGACGCCTTCTATCAGTCTCCGGTCACCTTACATACTCCTCTAGATTGGTGGTAATGAAAAACACTTGCTGCCAGTCTCCACCTGTCACACCATGCAGGAGAAAGGTAGAAACAACAACAACACACCTCTGCTGCCCTGAACCACATAGCTGACAGGATCTGGTTGTTTCAGGGCAGAACATAAAAATGAAGAACCCACATTTGGACTTTACTAAAGAGATTCAGTTCTAGTTTCACTATAATATGAACAGATTTTAGTATGATGGAAATGCAACGAAGAACAGAAACATTTAAGTGATAAATGTTTTCACCTGAAGAATCCAGAGACACATAGATCATCTCACTGTCTATGTTATCATCAAACAGGAGAACAGAATATTCATCCTTCAGATATGAAGCACAGGGAGATGATGGAGGAAATATTTTTGAGTAATGGCTACAGTCAGACTGCAGCTCGTGGGTGGGGGTCTCTGTCACTTTACCTAAAAACAGGAACATGTGCATTTGTCTCAGAAAGAGGAACATCTTTATTATTTCCATCACTTCATATTCCCTCAAGGAACGAGAACAGAAGCCTGATAAATAGTTGTAGAGGCCAGAGTCAGTTTAATGTCAACATTTCAGCATGGCTCTTTAATATTTTTTTTGCTTGTTTTGAAATAAAATAAGTCGAGTTAAGAGATAAAAAGGTTCAACCTGGTTGTGGAAGTGAAAAAAGGAAACAAAAAAGAAAAAAAAAGATGAGAAACATAACCAAACGAGGGAAGAGAGAGATAAAAAGAAGAAATACCTGCCATGTACATCTATGAACGGTAGGCAAGAGAAAAAACTAAATTCTGATCCAATTGCTTCCGGTCCCTGTAACTGTCCTGTTGAAGGAGCTTGTCTTGTAACTCAGGGTGGACAGATGGGACATGTTGGACAACACCTCCTACTTGGATGCTTCACTGCAGGAGTCACATTTTCTATCCTCAGACCTCAGCAGAGAGGGAGCGAGGAGACAAAATGATGTGGGCCTCCTGTAAGACCAGATTTAATTTATTAAATATCTCTGCAGAGTTTTGATAAGTTTGATCCCATCAGGTCAGTCTACAGCTCTCCACTGGCTCTGAACAGCTATGGGCTCACTTCTGTGATACATAACCACCGATACATCAAGCAAATGCATTTGATAGCCTTTTGATAACATTTATTATAACTGATAAACATTTTAAAAGTTCTGTAGCTGAAAAGCTGCTTTGAGATTCAGAGGATTTTATTGACAAATACATTTTCACAAAGTTAATAATTAAAGCGATGACCCTTCATCATAACATCTGTAGGCAGTGGCTCATAGATCAATTCTCATTGAGGACATCTGACTACACATCTGTGTATTACTGATTGTGTGTTAATTCAGAGTGTGTTGTCACCACTGATCTCTATTTATTCACTGGATTGCTGATTGGCCCGAAAACTGAAGTCACTGGCCACCATCTTGTTACTCCCTACTCTTAAAGAATCACAACGTAAACATGCCGACGTGTGCAGCATTTGGCTGTAACAACAAGCAGTTTTCTAGCTGTGGGAATATGTTTCACAGGTAATTTTACAGTCAGTGGATGTACTAATAGTATCAAGTACTGAGAAAGTCATGTGCTGAAATATTTTGCATGTTATATATATATATATATATATATATATATATATATATATATATATATATATATATATATATATATATATATATATATAATTCTTTTTTTTTTCTGTTCTGTCTCTCTACGAGGTCGGTCGCGTATTTCTCTCCTCTCCAGCTCGTCACCCACCCTCCCCCCTCTCCTGCTTCTGCTGCTATGTCTTGTCTTTCTGAGCACTTTCTGCATATCACCCGAACTCTGAAAACCATGGATCTGGTAAGCTGGTCTCTCAATGCTATTGATCAAATTTTTTCGACGGGTAGGCAGCGTAAGGGGGACCCGTCCTGTCCCGATTTGACTCTTTTCGTGGGATACAACCTATATTCTTGGATGGAAAACGGTGTGTCTTTAGACTTTGTCAGTCCTGGACGTGGAGACATATACATCTTTGGATTCATGATACATTTGGTGGATTTTTGATGTATTGATCAGGCTACCGGCTGCATATGACGCTATCACTAAGGCGATGAACGAACAGACCTGGAATGTTGGAGGAGCAGAGCCGAAAAGCTGGATGTGCTGGAACGCAGACTGGCTTCGGTGGTTGAACTCTAGGGGAGATGGGATAAAATCTGGAAGTGAAATGCGGAAAAGCCCAACTAATTTGTAATATTGAATTTCGCCATTTGGAGCCAGCAGTGACTTAAAGCTGACGTGAAAGTCAGTGCAGCTTGTCCTCATAACAAATAAAGTATTTGGATTATGCCTCCTCTATCAATAACACTCCCTGGTTGTTATGGCGAGAGAGCTCAGAACTGTCCCCCGCTCCCTCCTTCCCCGCTGACATCTGCGGATGCTTTCTGAACTGTTGGCCGGTTGATAACATCAAGGACAATGGCCTCTGGAGAGTGTTCATGGAAATATAAACACTTTCACCCAAACAGACACACATAACTGATGCCCACAACAACATATGAACTTACACGTGACCAGTCTGCAATGTTAACCTTCTGCTTATGTGTCTCGCCATATTTGTGCTTCTCGTGCCAGAGGTTTTTGATATCTCAAACGGTATCCTGTTATTAGGATAAAGTGTGAAATATGTGTTTTTCCCTCTCCCTTCCTATTGTGGCCCCTATCTTTCCACAGAGTCAATGGCAGCGCCATGTGGGCACCATGTAAGGCGGTGTCCTTGGCAGCATGGCCTCAGTAAATCATCTCCCCATGAAATGTTTGTGATATATGTTATGTTATGGTGGTGGTACTGAAACAGTAATTTCCCTCTGTGATTATTAAAGTATATCTGATTCTGATATATATATATATATATATATATATATATATATATATATATATATATATATATATATATATATATATACACATATATTGATTTGGTTGATTGCAGATTTCCACACAGTGATGCTGCACGGATGAAACAATGGGTGCAGAATGTGAGAAGGGTGCAATGGGTGCAAGTATGTGCATACATACTTGTATGTATAGTATATGCAAATTCTCAACTAGAACCGCAACTCTGTATATCATTACAACATTGAAGATATTTTTGGTCATTTACTTGCTGTTACTTGTAATATTATTATTATTATTATTATTATTATTATTATTATTATTATTATTATTATTATTATGCAGAAAGGTGTGTGTGCATACACACACTGTGTATGTAATGTATAGATATACATGTACACTTGAGTGTGTATTTTTCAAATTTATGTGATTTTTCTAGTGTAGAAACTGAAGCTCTGTGGAGTGCTTAAATTGGTTCATTAATTTAGCTCTATTGTAAATCTATGTCAGATTTAAAGGCTAATGCACAGACACAGCATAAAAATATATGGCATTTGACATTTTAAAAGTCTTAAGCCCCCCTGAACATGAGAAGATCATTGTTGTTCGATGCTGTAGCGCACATATTCCCTAGTTACTGGAGGATAATAGGGAGTACCAATATGGCAGCTGGTGGCTTCACAGCGACGTGTACTACCAATGGCCAATCAGCAATCCAGTGAATAAACAGAGATCAGTGGTTGTCACCAACTGCACTTCTTCTCCTATTGCCCGGTATTGACCAGGTTGCAGTGGTGATGAGCAGTAGAGCCACCTGCTGGGAGCTACTGACAGTACATCTGGGACCAGACTGGGTCCAAGCATCACTTTATGGTAACCAATAAATTCTGTCCCCATTACCTGAAACCCAAGCATGAAATTAAACAGTTGATTTCTCTGGTTTCTCTTTAGTCCTCAGCCACCACTTCAATAGAGCTCATTCAGAGCAGCATGATGGCTGAAAAACTTTTGTTTTAAAAATACACCACAAGGCTCTGAGCTGACAGGAGACTCAGGTCTGTGGTGTGCAGAGAGACGCTTTGATACACCATCTCTGGGCTCCAACCTGATATCCAGTAACCACAGAGAGCCGCTTTGCAGGGCATTCACCAGGAAGCATAAATTTAACAATCTGTAATTTGACAAAGAATCTGAGGAGAAATATGTAGTGGGGAAGGAAGATAGAGGCTTATAGGAGGGGGCCTTTTCAACAGCCTGGACTCCTGCTAGACCTGCAGAAACAGAGCCAAGACTTGGACAGAGAAGGAAGAACAACAGGAATAAGATGAGATCCTTTAAATCATTTCTAGCCGTCGCCTGTTTAATACATGGCAAGGCAAGGCAAGGCAAATTTATTTATATAGCACAATTCAGTATAGAGACAATGCAAAGTGCTTTACATGATTAAAACATAGGAAAATAAAACAGAATAAAAGCAAGTAGGAATGTAGAAACAAAATAGAACATTAAAAACAGTTGGACTAAAAAAGTTGAACTAATGATGTTTCAGTAGAACAGTTTAACTAGAACAGTCAAAGGCAATCCTAAACAAATGTGTTTTTAATGTTGATTTAAAAGAACTCAGGCTTTCCGCACTTTTACAGTTTTCTGGAAGTTTGTTCCAGATAAGTGGAGCATAGGAACTAAATGCTGCTTCTCCGTGTTTAGTTCGTGTTCTAGGTATGCAGAGTAGGCTGGAACCAGAAGATCTGAGTAGTCTGGAGGGTTGATACACTGATAACAAGTCTGTGATGTATTTAGGTGCTAAGCCCTTCAGGGATTTATAGACTAACAGAAGTATTTTAAAGTCTATTCTCTGAGATACAGGGAGCCAGTGTATGACTTTAGAACTGGGGTTATGTGCTCTACTTTCTTAGTCTTAGTGAGGACGCGGGCAGCCGCATTCTGGATCAGCTGCAGCTGTCTGATCCACTTTTTAGGCAGGCCTGTGAAAACACCGTTGCAGTAATCAATTCGACTAAAAATGAATGCATGGATTAGTTTTTCCAAATCCTTCTGAGACATTAGTCCTTTAATCCTGGAAATGTTCTTCAGGTGATAGAAAGCCGACCTTGTAATTGTCTTTAGATGCTTTTGGAGGTTCAGGTCTGAGTCCATCACTACTCCCAGGTTTCGGGCCTGATCAGTGGTTTTTAGCTGAAGCGCTTGAAGCTGTGTGCTAACTTTTGATCTCTCCTCTATTTGGTCCAAATATTATTACTTCTGTTTTGTTTTTATTCAATTGAAGAAAATTTTGGCACATCCAGGCATTGATTTCTTCTAGGCATTTACTCAGTGCCTGAACTGGTTCATAGTCACCTGGTGACATGGTGATGTAAAGCTGTGTGTCGTCTGCATAGTTATGGTAGCTGATGTTGTTGTTTTTTATTATCTGAGCAAGAGGGAGCATGTAGATATTGAAGAGGAGGGAACCCAGAATGGGCCCTTGGGGAACCCCCACATGTGATTTTTATCATCTTTGATGTAAAGTTACCTACTGATACAAAAGATTCCCTGTTCTTTAAGTAGGATTTAAACCAGTTGAGAGCTGTACCAGACAGGCCGACCCAGTTCTCCAGGCGTTCTAACAGAATGGAGTGATCGACAGTATCGAATGCTGCACTTAGGTCCAATAGAACCAGCACGGTGGTTCTTCCACAGTCTGTATTTATATGGATGTCATTAAACACCTTGATAAGGGCGGTCTCTGTACTGTGGTGAGCACGGAAGCCAGACTGGAAAATGTCAAAGCGGCTGGTCGTTGTTAAGAAGGTGTTTAAATGTTGAAACACAGCTTTTTCAATAATCTTACTGATAAAGGGGAGGTTTGAGATGGGCCTGTAGTTCTGGAGTAGAAGTTTGTCTAAATTGTTCTTTTTCAGCAGTGGTTTGATAATTGATGTTTTTAGGGACTGGGGGAAAACACCTGACAGAAGGGACGTGTTTATTATCTGAGTCAACTCAGACGCTATGACAGGCAAAACCTTCTTTTTTTTTTCCAGTGTCCTGTCTAGCAATGTGGCAATAGGAATTGATGTCTCAATGCCAGATAGAGCTCGACAGATTTTGCTTTCACAAGTGGAGCGAACAGCTTTCGCCATAGTGCTCCGCTTGATTTATGCATGTAAATAGCTTTATTGTGATTCCTGCAGGGAGAATTTCAAATTATATGGACACTACAATGGGAGAGTAAAGGAAGAACAAGAAGGGGAAAAAAAGAAAGAGAAGAGGTGAAAGAAAGAAGAGATAAAAGGGAGAGAATAATAAAACGTTCTCAGTCTGCTACATCACCTGGAAAGAGAGATGCAAAAAGAACAGCACAACCAACAGACATAAAGTAACAGATACAATCGAGTAACACCTTGATGCCATTGCTAAATCATATGTATTATTATTTAAGCTGACATGTGTAAAGTGATACCTGAAAAAAGAAAGTGAAAGAAAATAAATAAATAAATAAATTACAGGCTTTCTGTATATAAGTGAACACTTAATACCTGGAACCCTGCAACTGTGGGAGTTTGTGAGAGTGCACTAGTTTAGGTGAAAATTATCCAGAAGGAAATAGCTCGATAGTGGCTGTGGTGAACCAAAGGCCCGCCTTCCCCGAGCACAGAGGCAGGGGTCAGGGGATTAGCCCCGGACTCCAAAAGGGGCCCCCAAAACAGGGCGCCCAGGATGGGCCAACACAGGAAATCTGCAACCCCCCCCCCCCCCCCCCCCCCCAAGGAAAGAGGAGAGACGACCCCGAGGAAATCCCCCAGCCACCGCAATGTCGACGCCTCGCCTCCAAGAGCCACGGGGACGAGCCCTTCCTAATGTGGCCCCTATCTTTCCACAGAGTCAATGGCAGCGCCCTGTGGGCACCATGTAAGGCGGTGTCCTTGGCAGCATGGCCTCAGTAAATCATCTCCCCCTGAAATGTTTGTGATATATGTTATGTTATGGCGGTGGTACTGAAACAGTAATTTCCCTCTGTGATTATTAAAGTATATCTGATTCTGATTCTGATATATATATATATATATATATATATATATATATATATATATATATATATATATATATATATATATATATATATATATATATATATATATATACGGGCCCTGAGGGCCCATGGCCCAAAACTTTCTTAAAGAAAGCTGTTGGGAGAACATCAAGGCAGCATGAGGAGGAACTTAGCTCTAAGTTTTTGTGGTTTGTATGTTATGGCGGTGGTACTGAAACAGTAATTTCCCTCTGTGATTATTAAAGTATATCTGATTCTGATTCTGATATATATATATATATATATATATATATATATATATATATATATATATATATATATATACGGGCCCTGAGGGCCCATGGCCCAAAACTTTCTTAAAGAAAGCTGTTGGGAGAACATCAAGGCAGCATGAGGAGGAACTTAGCTCTAAGTTTTTGTGGTTTATTTGGCTGAATTGGGACATTTTGTCAGGGTAAGTTCCAGCTGAATACAGCTTTGGTTCTGGTGTTGATATGGAAGTACAAACTGATCCTCTAATTTTTAGGATTTTCTCAGTAAAGAAGTTAGCAAATTCATTGCAGGCCCTGGTGGAGTGGAGTTCGGAAGTCACGGACACAGGAGGATTTGTTAACCTATCGACTGTGGCAGATAAGACACGAGCATTATTAATGTTTTTCTTGATAATCTCAAAGAAGAAAGATTCTCTTACATTTTTCAATTGTAAGTTATATCTGTAAAGTCTCTCTTTATAGATGTCATAGTAAACCTGGAGTCTGTTCTTTCGCCACCTGCGTTCAGCTTTTCGACACTCCCTTTTTTTCACCTCTAACTGCTGGAGCATTTCTTCAGGGAGATTTTTTCTTCCCGGAAAGAACTTTCACTTTAACTGGAGCAATGCAGTCAATGATGTCTGAGACTTTAGAATGAAAGTTATCTACTAGCTTATCTACTGAGTTGCAGCCCAAGGTTGAAGTATCAGAGTAAGCTTGAATAAAAGTTTCCGTGGCATTGTCCTTAAAGGTGCGTTTTCTTACGATGTCCCTTTGGCTAAATGAGCAAGCGGGAAGGAAAAACCTCCAGCAGAACCGGGCTCAGTATGAACGGTCATCTGCCTCGACCGACTGGGGGTTACAGAAGACAGAGCAGAGTCACAACAAGAGAGACAAACAAGCACAGAAGCAAACATTGATCCAGTAATCTGTTCTACATTAGATGATAATAGCGGGTGAGCCGTCTTCTCTGGATGATGTCTCAGATAACAGAACGCCAGACCAGATGTACCTACTATGAAGAAAAAAAACAGAGAACAAAAAGTTATAAGCAGAAATTATGACAAGCGATGCATAATTGAAGAACAGTAGAACTCGATACAGTGAGAAAAATAGATCCTGATGTCCTCCAGTATCCTAATCCCATAGAAGCACATCCCCATAAGTAGGTCAGGGCAACATAAGCCACTCTAGTTATAAGCTTTGTCAAAAAGGAAAGTTTTAAGATTAGTCTTAAAAGTAGACAGGGTGCCTCACGGACCAAAACTGGGAGTTGGTTCCACAGGAGAGGAGCCTGATAGCTAAACGATCTGCCTCCCATTCTACTTTTAGAGACTCTAGGAACCACCAGCAGACCTGCAGTCTGAGAGCGAAGTGCTCTGCTAGGAACATACGGGGTAATCAGAGCTCTGATATATGATGGAGCTTGATTAATAAGGGCTTTATACGTTAGAAGAATAATTTTAAATTCTATTCTTGATTTAACAGGAAGCCAATGAAGGGAAGCCAAAATTGGAGAAATATGATCCCTTTTGTTGATTTTCATCAGAAAATGCTGCAGCATTTTGGATCAGCTGAAGACTTTGAACTGCATTTTGTGGACTTCCTGATAGCAAAGAATTACAATAGTCCAGCCTTGAAGTAACAAATGCATGGACTAGTTTTTCAGCATCGCTCCTGGACAGAATGTTTCTAATTTTAGCAATATTCCGGAGGTGAAAAAAGGAAACTCTGGAAACCTGTTTAATATGGGATTTAAATGACATGTCTTGGTCAAAAATAACACCAAGATTTTTTACTTTATTACCAGAGGCCAAGTTAATGCCATCCAGATTAAGTGATTGTTTAAGAACTTTATTTTTTGAGGACTCTGGTCCAAAGATTACAACTTTTGTCTTGTCAGAATTTAAATGCAGAAAATTTAAAGTCATCCAGCTTTTGATGTCATCAAGACATGCCTGTAGTCGAAGTAATTGATTGGATTCATCAGGATTTATGGACAAATACATCAGCATAACAGTCATCAGCATAACAGTGGAAATTAATCCTATGCTGTTTGATAATTTTGCCAATCGGAAGCATATACAGGTCCATCTCAAAATATTAGCATATTGTGATAAAGTTCATTATTTTCCATAATGTAATGATAAAACTTGAACATTCATATATTTTAGATTCATTGCACACTAACTGAAATATTTCAGGTCTTTTATTGTCTTAATACGGATGATTTCGGCATACAGCTCATGAAAAACCAAAATTCCTATCCCACACAATTAGCATATGTCATCCGACCAATAAAAGAAAAGTGTTCTTAATACAAAAAAAGTCAACCTTCAAATAAATATGTACAGTTATGCACTCAATACTTGGTCGGGAATCCTTTTGCAGAAATGACTGCTTCAATGCGGCGTGGCATGGAGGCAATGAGCCTGTGGCACTGCTGAGGTGTTATGGAGGCCCAGGATGCTTCGATAGCGGCCTTTAGCTCATCCAGAGTGTTGGGTCTTGCGTCTCTCAACTTTCTCTTCACAATATCCCACAGATTCTCTATGGGGTTCAGGTCAGGAGAGTTGGCAGGCCAATTGAGCACAGTGATACCATGGTCAGTAAACCATTTACCAGTAGTTTTGGCACTGAGCAGGTGCCAGGTCGTGCTGAAAAATGAAATCTTCATCTCCATTAAGCTTTTCAGCAGATGGAAGCATGAAGTGCTCCAAAATCTCCTGATAGCTAGCTGAATTGACCCTGCCCTTGATAAAACACAGTGGACCAACACCAGCAGCTGACATGGCACCCCAGACCATCACTGACTGTGGGTACTTGACACTGGACTTCTGGCATTTTGGCATTTCCTTCTCCCCAGTCTTCCTCCAGACTCTGGCACCTTGATTTCCAAATGACATGCAAAATTTGCTTTCATCAGAAAAAAGTACTTTGGACCACTGAGCAACAGTCCAGTGCTGCTTCTCTGTAGCCCAGGTCAGGCGCCTCTGCCGCTGTTTCTGGTTCAAAAGTGGCTTGACCTGGGGAATGCTGCACCTGTAGCCCATTTCCTGCACACGCCTGTGCGCGGTGGCTCTGGATGTTTCTACTCCAGACTCAGTCCACTGCTTCCGCAGGTCCCCCAAGGTCTGGAATCGGCCCTTCTCCACAATCTTCCTCAGGGTCCGGTCACCTCTTCTGGTTGTGCAGCGTTTTCTGCCACACTTTTTCCATCCCACAGACTTCCCACTGAGGTGCCTTGATACAGCACTCTGGGAACAGCCTATTCATTCATAAATATCTTTCTGTGTCATACCCTCTTGCTTGAGGGTGTCAATGATGGCCTTCTGGACAGCAGTCAGGTCGGCAGTCTTACCCATGATTGGGGTTTTGAGTGATGAACCAGGCTGGGAGTTTTAAAGGCCTCAGGAATCTTTTGCAGGTGTTTAGAGTTAATTTGTTGATTCAGATGATTAGGTTCATAGCTCGTTTAGAGACCCCTTTCTTGATATGCTAATTTTGTGAGATAGGAATTTTGGGTTTTCATGAGCTGTATGCCAAAATCATCCCTATTAAGACAATAAAAGACCTGAAATATTTCAGTTAGTGTGCAATGAATCTAAAATATATGAATGTTCAAGTTTTATCATTACATTATGGAAAATAATGAACTTTATCACAATATGCTAATATTTTGAGATGGACCTGTATATAGTAAAGAGAATTGGTCCAAGGACTGAACCCTGTGGTACTCCACAAGTGACCCTAGAGTTTGAAGAAGATTTATTATTAACATGAACAAATTGAAATCTGTCCGACAGATAGGATTTAAACCACCCTAATGCTTTCCCCTTAATCCCTACGGTATGCTTAAGTCTTTGTAGGAGAATATTGTGATCGACTGTATCAAATGGAGCACTGAGATCTAACAGGACAAGTACAGACACAAGTCCATTATCTGAGGCCATGAGAATATCATTAGTGACCTTCACCAGAGCCGTTTCACTGCTATGATGAGCTCTGAAGCCTGAAACTCCTCAAGTAGGTCATTAATTTGTAAATGTTCACATAGTTGATTAGCAACTACTTTCTCAAGAATTTTAGGTAGGAAAAGAAGATTAGAAATAGGTCTGTAATTTACTAACTCATCTTGATCAAGAGAAGGTTTCTTAAGTAAAGGTTTAATAACAGCTACTTTAAAAGCCTGTGGTACATATCCATTTACTAAGGATAGATTAATCATGTCCAAAATAGGGCAATTGGGAATATCTCCTTAAACAACTTGGTTGGGATTGGGTCCAACATGCAGGTAGAAGGTTTAGATGAAGCTAAAATTTTAGATAGCTTAGATAGCTCTACTGCTTCTAAACAGTTCAAATACTGTGCAGGTTCTAAAGATTCCTCCAACGCTGCCTCACTTACTGAAGACGAGGTAATCGTGTTTGGGAGGATGCCAATTATTTTATTTTTAATGGCATCAATTTTATTTATGAAGAATACCATAAAGTCATTACTGCTAAGAGCTAAGGGAATGGATGGATCAACGGAGCTATGACTCTGGGTAAGTTTAGCAACCGTACTAAAGAGAAATCTAGGATTATTTTTATTCTCCTCAATTAATGATGAAAAATATGCTGCTGTAACTCTGCGAAGGCTCTTTTTATACAACAATAGACTGTCTTTCCAGATTAGGTAGGATTCCTCTTGGTGTGTAGAGCGCCATTTTCTCTCCAATTATACACAGCAATGAAGTCATTAATTAAAAGGGATTTTCCTGACAGAGATCTAATGTTTAATAAACCCAGTTTATATGACTTAGTGGTTGATGATGTCTCTGTGACAGGTTGCATCTGACAGTTTATGGCTTTTAAGTATTTGTTCCTGTTTATCCTTTTGTTTTTTTTTTATTTCTGCCACATATCATCACAGATATTCCATAATCAAAAGGCCCAAGCTGATGCTGGAAACTGTCATGTCTGATAAACATGCTGCCAGGGCCCGGTCTGTATCCACATTACTCTGCTATAAAACACACAGCCTTAGGCCTGTCAGGGAGGTAATCTGTTGAAGACTGCTCAGCTGAGCTGCAGCTGCAAACTGCTGGGAGACGTGCAACAGACAGAGGTGGACAGTAGATCTGTGATGAAACTGAGAGGTGAAGAATCAAAAATAAAGTTGAGATGAGGGGCACGAACTGGTTAAATGTCTGTCAATTAATGGTTGCCAATAAAGGGTGATTCCTGCAGTTTTCATTTCATTGAGCCAAGTCCCATCTTTTTCCTCTCTGTTGCTGTTGATGAAATCTCTGATCCTTCACCTCCTCTCCCACTTAGACATTGAGGGTTCTGGGCAGTCACACGGAGGGGGTGCGCTGGCAACAGCTACCTTCCGGAAGGGGGGTGGGCTGTGCCGTGCATCCCCTTCGGCGCTCCCAGTTTTTAAACGCACTTGAGAACAACATGCAACAACACAACATTTGAGCAGGCGTAGGGAGGGTCGGGGTCTTCTGCACACCCCCGTTCTCCGATGGCGGCAAGGAGTCTGGGGCCTGGAGGAGGTGCGGGCCACTGTGTCCGGGGTCTTGGTGGGGGGCTGCGGTGTGCAGTCAGCGGCTTGCCAGGTCTGGGGCTGATACCTCTGCTCCCTCCAGGGGGCGGGGGGCAGGGATGGCAAGGGTAAGGTGGGGGGAGGGAGGGGGTTTATTAGGTATTTAGGGGGAGGGGGGGGGCTCTGGCCGGGTGGCTCGTGCGGGTCGTGTTGGCCCGCCCTCTTGGGGGGGCCCGGTCCGGGGGGCGTCTGGTCTGGGGCCGGGGCCGGGGGTCGGGCACAAGCAGTCGTATAGTCGATTTGGGGTGACCCCCCCCCCTTTGGTCAGTGTTGGATGTGAGTGTTATGTGGGAATGTGTGTACAGCGTCTTTTTTTTTTTTTTTTTTTTTTTCTCTGTGTGTGGTGAGTGGGGCACAAGGGAGGGATGGTGTGAATGAGTTTTTTTTTTTTTTTTTTTTTTTTTTTTTCCCCAGGTATGGGTGTGGTCCGCTCCCTCTCCCAAGAACATCTCAAGTCTCCGCTAGGTGCGGAGCCCATCCCCCCACGTCCTGCCCTCCTCCACTTCGTTGGCGGGCGCCTTGGCCCCCTGGCGCGTTGGGTGGCTTCGGGTTTGGGGCGGGTTCCCGGGCGTGCGCCGGCCCACTCCTGGCGGCCTCTTCGCGGGGCCTGGCCCCCCGGGGGGTGGCCGGGGCCCTTGTCGCGGGGGCGGGGCGCCCCTGGGGCCTCTGGCCCTCAGGGCCCATGGCCGGGACCACTTCAGCGGGGCTAGCTGCCGGCGGAGCCCACGGGCTCGTCTCCGCGGCTCTTGGGGGCGTCGGCGTTGCGGTGGCTGGGGGATTTCCTCGGGGTCGTCTCTGCTCCTTCCTTGGGGGGGGTGTTGCAGATATCCTGTGTCGGCCCCTCCTGGGCGACCTGCTTTAGGGACCCCTTTGGGAGTCCGGGGTTACGGGTCCCCTGACGCCTGCCTCTGTGCTCGGGGAAGGTGGGTCTTCGGTTCTCCACAATCACTATCAAGCTATTTCTGGATAATCTTCACCTAAACTAGTGCACTTTCACATCTCCCACAGGTGCTGGGTCCCAGGTATTAAGTGTTCACTTATATACAGTAATCTTATAATTTGTTTATTTATTTATTTATGTTCTTTCACTTTCTTTTTTCAAATATCACATTACACATATCAGCTTACATAATAATATATATGATTTAGCAATGGCATCTAGGTGTTATTCGAGTGTAGCTGTTGCTTTATGTCTGTTGGTTGTGCTGTTCTTTTTGTGTCTCTTTCCAGGTGATGGAGCAGACAAAGAAGGTTTTATCACTCTCTCCCTTTTATCTCCTCTTTCTTTCACCTCTACTCTTTTTTTTTCTTTCACTTTTTCTTCTTCCTTTACTCTCCCATTGTCATGTCCATATAATTTGAAATTCTCCTTGCAGGAATCACAATAAAGCTATTTACAAGCATAAATCAAGTGGAGCACTATGGCGAAAGCTGTTTGCTCCACTTGTAAAAGCAAAATCTGTCGAGCTCTATCTGGCATTGAGACATCAATTCCTATTGCCACATTGCTAGACAGGACACTGGGAAAAAAAAAAAAAAAAAAAAAAAAAAAAAAAAAAGAAATCTCTGATCCTCCACCCGGCGCTCCGACTCCTCTGTCTGTTGGCAGGTGGCCATAAAAGGAGCAGCTCTGGTTTCTTCATCTGTCCTCATCATCTTTGGAAGGAAACTGGTGAAATGAGCAAGTTAGGCTGCCAGTGTCTTCCGTGCTCCAACATACCACAGTCCCAGTAACATTTGCTGAGCTACTTGGTGCTCCACCGCCTCCACTTACTGACTTACTGAGGAATTTCTCCTCTGTGAGCAAATGCTTTTATTTACTATTCAGGACACTTTCCAAGCTGCTGTCCATGACGCATTCATGTGTTATGCCAGAAGCTGATTGAATATGATTATTATTATTAATTATAATTCTGTATTATAATTTAAATAATAAGTCATTCAAACTCAAAAATTAGCTATAACAAATATGATCCAAATAGTGGTAATGCTAGGGCCGTAAGCTTGTAATGATTTATACTACTAATGCATCTATTAATTAGCTGTTATGAACTCAGTCGTGCTGGAACCAATGATCTGATCGGACTGACCGATAAGGTTTACCCAGCAACGGTGATAACTCAACTTATAACTGCAATTAGAGTTTAAACCGTTACCCTTTATCACCAATCTAATGAAAATGTCTCTGTGTTAATATCAGATGTTAACTCCAAAAGAGGATACCTCTGAATTCTGAATAATCGTGCAACTCTGAATTGGAATGAACACAAACAATTTCACAGTTGTTGTTTTATTCAATCAAAAGCAATTCCCTGTTACAGTAATTCTCTGATTCAACAACCTTGGAATCCTACTCACTACTAAACTAACATGCAAAATATATGTGGAAATAAAAATCAAAAAGGGGTTAACATGAGAGATAGCAAATCTTAGTTCAGCTCACAGTTGTTTAAACACCACACTCAAAGACGTCGGCATTTGACGTTGCAGCATTGAGAGGCAGACAACCGCTTTGAGACCCTCCCAAGATGGCGACTATGATGACGTAGGCTCTACAACCTTGCGTGATGCGTGAGGGGAGGTCCTAATGATGCAGTCAGCGCGTACGCTAAGTGGGGCGGTGCTTCGGCCAGAGGGGGAGCGGCTGACTGGTGAGTTTAAAGAAAGACCGCAAACTAAGTTCTAACAAAGAGATTGAACTGATAAGGAGGAAACGAAGAGAGAGGGGAAAAGATGGAAGAAGAAAGAAAGAGAGTTGAAGAAGCGACCCCGGCGGGGTCACTGATGAACCACAAATCAACACAGCAAAAATCACTTGTAAAAAGCATGCACACACAACAGAAAGATATTCAACAGTTAAAAACACTCCGCCTTGGAGTAAAAAGCATTTAACTAAATCCCTAACACCTGCCCAGGCACTTCTAAACCACCCTGTAGGT
Source organism: Fundulus diaphanus (assembly GCA_037039145.1). Taxonomy (NCBI): domain Eukaryota; kingdom Metazoa; phylum Chordata; class Actinopteri; order Cyprinodontiformes; family Fundulidae; genus Fundulus; species Fundulus diaphanus. The sequence continues at coordinate 38,644,987 of CM073137.1, forward strand.
GAAAAAGAAATAAACAAAATAAAAAGGGGAAAAACCCCGTTTACTTGTGTATCAGGGCTGGGTCCTGGAGCGCTCCGAGTAACGCGGCGTCCTGAATGCGTCTTGACGAACGCAGATGCGTGTAGCAGCGGGACCGGGATGAGAAAGTTCCTGCGTCTCTCTCTCTCTGGCTCCCAGACGCTTTGTTCGGCCAAACAAAAGCGGGGTCCTCTTTCGACCACGTGGAGATAACGGCTCTCAGTCTTTGATCAGAGGGAATGCAAAAGCACCTTTTTAAGTCGACCTCCTGCCTCACAGAGCAGGGATGAGTTTGCTACGGCAATCTTCGGTCCAGCAAAGAGTTATCGAGCACTTGGCATGGGGGGGGGGGGGGGGGTAATTCCACGGAGTGGAGCAGCTGCGTGCCTTCCCTGACTGGCAGAACGCCAAGAAGAAGGGAGATCGGCGTATGCGATCGGGTTTTATAGTCATCACCATAGCAACCTTATCTCGGTCGGCGGGCATTTTGGGCCGTGTTGCGTGATGGGGCTTGGTGGCCATTGTGACCACCTTGCATCGTGGGAAATGCAGTCCGTCATGTCCCAAACTAATGCAAGTTTCTCACGTCCTGACATGGCATAACACATGTGTTTTAAAGTCATTCTCCAACGTTTAGCAGAAGACCTTCTCTGTCCCCACAGTGAGGCAGCGCTGCTGCTGGCAAATAAAAAAAAGTTGTCTTCTGGAATAAAAACTGAAGAAATAAAGCGTGAACTGGAGCCAAGAAAGGCTTGGCTCACACCAGAGAGAGATCCAGGTCCCAGATCCAAATCACCGCCTGAACTTCTGAAGCCTCTCGCATCAAAAATGCTGCTGCTTCAGTGAAGAATAAGGAAACTGTGGTTAAAAAACTCCAAGTTGTAGAAGCTGAGAGAAGATGAATGAATGAACTCACTCACAGAGCTGCTTTCTACAAGGCAGGAGAGTTTGTGCCTGTCTCCTCAGGGTTGTGCTTGCTTCCAGAAACACCTTGTGGGCTTCAAATATACACAGCAATGCAGGAGGAACATCTGAAGAAAACCTGCAATACAGGTGAGGACAGATCCAACAAGGTCCAATGAGGCTGGACTGCAGCAGAAACAGAACATCTGTCTTAATCTTTCTTAGAAGACCTCAGAGTGCTGCCGAGGGCCACTTCAGGTTAAAGGGCAAACACCGCCGAGGTCTTTTAAACCATCTGTGGACTTTCCTGTGATCAAAGCAAACGCAGGAGGAAGAACAACAAACACCTCAAGCTTCCATCATCAACAGGGAGGAAGAGTCGAGGAAAAGAAGCAGAGCCACACAAACGCTGATTCAGAGGATTTAGAATTCAAGCCTGGCACAGAGGAAAGGAAAGACTGTGTAAGGAAGCAGAAGGTGAGCTAGATGGAGAGGTGAGCTGGTGGAAAGAGGAGAGCTCTGTAGATCACAGGGATGGATCATGTTTCTGTTTGGTGCAGTTTCAGTTCGGTGCATGTTTCTGTTTGGTGCAGTTTCTACATCTACCCACCAGAGAGGAACCGGTATCATGTGTCAATTAATCCACCTGGGCCTGTTCCTTCAGTCTGATAGGTAGAATGGATCAGGTTCAGGAGACCTGATGGGTCGACCATAGACAGACCTGCAGGGTTGCAGCTGGAGAAGCTGTGAGATGATCAATTTACTCAGACATGATGAGGGGAAAAACTGAGATTTGGGCTTTGTTCTGACACAGGAGGTTACAGGGTTCTGGTGTAACGGCATCCAGTCCTGGACAAAGTGCTGTGGTTTATGAAAGACATCCTGCAAATGGCGCTACACCATCAACCTGTTGAATTACAGTCAGAACATGAAGGATCACTGACAGAAGAGCGAATCAATTGAAGCCATCTTCAAGCTCATCAGAACACATCAATATAGCTTGGATCAGTTTGTCCTCTTTAACCAGAGAGTAAAATGCGAAGCTGCAGTCTGAAGGTTTAGCAACCAAGTTCAAAAAGAAAAGAGAACATCCAGAAGAACTGAAACAAAAAAACTGGGCTTATTTCTGGTTTCTAAAGGGTTTAAATTTTGATCTAAGATAATTTCTTTAGCTTAAGAAATATATCAAGAGGAGCAGACTCTAAAATATCGCGAAAATCCTCTGATGTAAACATCTGGCAAAGAGACAACTGATGGTTAAGGAGAAGAGAAAGAAGCCATCCGTGTTAAACTACATCCTGAAACTAGCAGCTGCTTGACCTGGAGAGGGAAACATTCCTGGTTTTCTGTCAGTCTGACACAGGTCACATTAAGCTGCGTTTAGACAGACCTACAACAGCAAAACAGAGAAGTGATATTTATCAGGATGAGCTCTGACAGCAGATCAGTCAGATTAATGGTTGGAGGAGGTCAGAAGGGCTGAGCTGCTGTAATAAAGGACTCTGATAACGTGTTCCCACTGTACATAGGCTGGTTGTTAAAGTTTGACACATGGATGTTTCACACAAACAAAAGCTGGATCCCCTGGTAGTGCAACCAACTTGGAATTGTGTAAAGCTAATTAAGAACTAGTGGGAGAATCAATAATACAGGGAGAAAACACAAAAACGAAAACAAAAAACCCCTTCAACCAGTGATGAACGCCTCAACACTGTGATAGAGGATATAATTTCCTCCTGGAGCCCCTCTGAATACTTTGTTGTGCAAATATACAGTGTTTAAAGTTATTTAATGTTTATTAAATAACTCTCTGTTAAGTATTGTCTGGTGATAATCAGCTGTTAAGGTGATATCAAGACAATGGTTGAAAGGGATGAATTCGAGCACTAGCGATCTTTTAACAGCAAACTCTGCACACACATAGAATAAAGGAGTGACAACTTCTTTTCAAGTTCAAGAATTTAATAACAGAAATAAAATGAACATCCAGAGAACATCACTATGTAATGCTGTTTATCTGAATTAGCACTATATTTCAGTTAACAAATCTTCTCTACTAGGCTAGTGAAAATTAACTAAACTACTAAGCAAAATGAAGATAAAAACAAACTAAGGTAAGGAACTGTTTACATGCAAAAACAGGACAAAAGACAAAACAAATGTGGTTGATCATAATCAGAATAATTCAGTTTATCCCATTCACTGCAGATCTGATTCAAAAAGCATGGAATGGAGTTAAATTAGCTTAACTAATTTAGGAAAACATTTGGCATGTGTTTCAACCCATTCACAATGCGAATCCTGAGTTAAACAAAACATTATTTGATGAAATAATATTTTGTTTAAGTTTTATTTTAGTCATAATGAGTGGGCCGGATAACGTTAACATTAATGTCCCATCAATGTATGAAACCCTTGTGGAGATAACCTTTGTTATAACCATAAAAACACACTCGACAACTACATGGTACCGAATGCTAGCAATGAGCTATTCCGTTAGCCCTATGTTTTAAAGCAACCATGTGTAACGATTTACAAAACATTTCCCGATAAACCATTTAAACTCTCCTTCTGGTTTCTCTGTCCAACCTGTCGGCGCCTCATGTGAGTTCGGTCCACTTTGGTCATCCAAGGAAGGAGCACTGAAAAGCAGGGAAAATCGTTGGTCTGTTCAACAGCGGGCTAGCCTGCGGCTCCGCGGCCTAGCAGAAGCAGACATGTGGCCAGGAGCTAGCCGAAGCTAGTCTGGGCAGCTTGGAGGCCTCGACCAATGTCCATTTAATAGTCTGATCGCTCAGCTTGTCTGGTGAGGGAAGGCATCCGCCGTCTCGCGTCTGCTTTCCTGCAACAGCTGACAAAAATAAACAAAGCTGTTTCGGCATCCCTTACTTTGCGGCTGGTTTGCGCAGAAGTCAGAGTGCAACTTAGCTTCGTTTCAGCAGTTCCTCCGGTGCCAGGGAGGTCCTCCATCGAAGCAGGCAGATGAGTTTAGCAGCACTCTCCGTGAAGCTGGTGGGTTTTGTTGGCCTCGATCCCCATGGTGTTAGCTTTCTCAAGCCAGCCCCTCTTTCCTCCTTTCCTCTCAGGAGGAAGGAATGGGGACGGCTGGTAGCTTTGTCCTGGAGAAGTGGTCTGAGAGAGGGGTTCTGAGAGAAGGGGTGATCAGAAGAATGGCTCTGAGATGAAGTCTGTGAGGTGTGGTTTACAGCAGCACCCTGCTGAGATAAAGGCCGAACTTGCCTGGAACTCTCCTTTGTGGCTGTGTGGTCAGAATTCAATCTGACATCAATTATTATGGCTGTAATATGACACAACAACTTCCATAAATGTTCTGTGTCATGGAAAGCCAGGATGGTGCATGACAAAGTCATGTTCCTGGAAATAAGATGACACCAAATCATCAAAAACAAAAGGGTGCAGTTTTCTAAATTTCCTGCATCAAAAAACAAGGAGAATGGCATCTATATTTCAACCAAGTTGTTTATTTGATTTGTAGCATAGCAGAACACAGGGCTGTGTCTCTGACAGGCTGGTCTGCAGTACAGGGGCCCCACAGGGACCTGTGCTGGTACCATTCCTGCTCACCCTCCACTCTACAAAGTTCTCCATCAACTCCCCAGGCTTCCTTCTTCACAAGTTCTCAGACAACTGAGTCATCCTCACCTGTGATGAAGCAAACTATGGCACAGTACAGACAGTGTACTTTGGACTGGTGCCAGCAGAACCATCTCCTGATTAACACGAGGTAAACCAAGGAGCTGGTGGTGGGTTTCTTTAGGCATAGTTCAACCCCACTGATACGGTCAACATCCAGAGAACCGACTTAGATAGTGGACTCTAGGTACCTGGGTGTTCACCTGAACAATAAACTGGAGTGGAGCCACAAGACTGATGCTCTATACAGGAAGGGTTGGAGCAGATTCTACCTGCTAAGAAGGTTGAGATCCTTTGGACTGCAGGAGGCACTCCTGAAGACCTTTTTAAAGTGACTAAGAATAATGGCTGTAGAATCTCTGCAGAGGTATTTCTTCAGTTAACACCATTTACTGAATGTGGAGTGTGGAGGCTGGTGAACCTACTTTTCTGAGCTTCAGCCACTGGACCTGCTCCTCCTCTCAGATTTAATTATTTGGAATTAAATAATTAAAGATATTTGTCTTTTTGAAGTCATCGTCAAGCTTATCAGAACACATCAATATAGTTTGGATCACTTTGTCCTAAATTGCGAAGCAGCAGCCTGAAGGTTTATCAGGTGAGATCAAAAAGAAAAGAGAACATCTAGTGGAACTGAAACAAAGAAATTGGGCTTCTTTCTGGTCCCTAAAGGTTTTTAATTTTCCTGAAGGTAACAACTGGCAGCAAGAACTAAATCATCATTAAATTAAAAAAAGGAGATTATGTGGTTAGCTTTCAGAAGAACCATGGATGAACATCACTGAGTGAATCATAAAACTGGGAGTGTGACCAGGAGCCGGGTCATTATTCAATCTGTTTGGTACCCAACATATACAGTCCAGTATGTCTGAAAATTAGCTCATTCACTGAAAACGGTCTCAACTTACCACTTCGGTCCAAGAATCCACAGCAGCAAGGTAACCTACTATTAAAGGTCTGCAGCACTTTGTGAAGAAAAGACTGGAGAGCCCACACCAATAAGGTTAAGAAACAACGAAGCAGGAGCTAAGCCTGTTAGCAGCTAACAGGAATTTATGACAATCTTACTGACCACAAAATGCGGGATCTGAGAGGCCGCCCAAAGGCCCGCTGACAGGAACTTGGTCAGAAGAGAGAGTCCCACCTGAGGCAGGTGGAAACTGAACACTGGTTTACATTTTCTGTGGATTTCTTTGGAGTGGGACCTTGACAACAGAACAATAAGTGAGGAGGAATTTATAGAAAGTTTGCTTCAGTGACCTGCTTTCATTAAAACACTGTGTTGTTTTAGCTATGCTAGGTATGCCCAGCAGAGCTCACATTTCATGTCAGTTCTGTTTCTGAACTGAAAGTAAAGTCTGTAAATGAGGTGAACTGATGAGCCTCCAGCCCTGCTGAGACACTGCATGAGGAAATCATAATTTCATTGGTATGAAATAATCTGACCAGAGCTGTGAGAGGGTCTCCCCACTGGATGATGAGGGTCAGTGACCACAGACAAGTCCTCATCAGGGTCTGAAGGCTCTCTTCTCTCATGTCTCTCTCCATCTCTATCACTGGTTCTTTGCTTCCAGACAGAATGAGCAGCAGCTGATGAGCCATTCTGAACCAGGCGAGTTCCGCGTGTTTCCATGATGGGAAGTCTGTCATATTAACATGATATGTGTTTTCTCTTTTAGTAATAATTTATAAACTTTATCAATTCAAATGGTTTCAGAATTTCCAGCAGAGAACTTGTTCACAAGTTTTTTGAATTTCCTTGTTTCTGGAAATTTTGAATGCACCAGCGTCCCATAATAGTCTATATGTTGCGACTCTATCATGCTCAACCAATCAGCGTTCACTCTCTCTTCAGGTCAGTCATCGTACATCAGTAATCAACAGGTACTAACCATCGGAGGACAGCAGCTTTGTTCCTCTTCATTAAGGACTGTGGTGTTTTTCATTTCAGGAGTGCTTATGCATCCTCGAGACTGTGAGTTTTCCTCTTTTATTGTATGGTTAATGATTAAATATATGGCATTCCTTAGTTCCCTGTTCAAAGTATTCTGATATGTTAATTGATTAAACTGTTTAATTTTGTATGTTGTCGACATAATAAGCATTCGTGTCACAATATCTGTCCCTGAAGATGTGTAAATGCATCTTAATTGCTTGTAATTTGATCGTCTTATGGTTGTTGTAAACCACACTGATGATGCATTTAAAGACATTTAGAAATTCAATTCAATTCAATTCAATTTTATTTATATAGAGCCCATTCATGAAACATGTCATCTCAAGGCACTTTCCAAAATCAAATTCAATCAGATTATACAGATTGGGTCAAATTATACAGATTGGTCAAAAAACTTCCCATCTAAGGGAACCCAGTAGATTGCATCAAGTCTTGACAAGCAGCATTCACTCCTCCTGAAGGACCGCAGAGCCACAGGGAAAGTTGTCTGCATTGTCCATGGCTTTGCAGAAATCCCTCATACTGAGCAAGCATGAAGCGACAATGGAAAGGAAAACTCCCCTTTAACGGGAAGGAAAAACCTCCAGCAGAACCAGGCTCAGTGTCAACAATAAAAGAGACAAAAAAGCACAGAAGCACTCATTAATCCAGGAACCTTTTCTACGTTACATGGTAATAGCGGCTGATCTGTCTTCCCTGGATGATGTCACAGCTAACAGAATGCCAGACCAGGTGTACCTGCTATAAAGAAAAAAAAAATGAAAGAGAACAAAAAGTTAAAAGCTGAAATGACAACAAGCAATGCAAATAGGAGAACAGCAGGAGAACTCAGCAGAGTGAGAGAAATAGACCCTGATGTCCTCCAGCAGCCTAAGCCTATAGCAGCATAACTATAAAGATAGCTCACGGTAACCTAAGCCACTCTAACCATGAGCTTTGTCAAAAAGGAAAGTTTTAAGCCTAGTCTTAAAAGTAGACAGGGCGTCTGCCTCATGGACTAAAACTGGGAGTTGGTTCCACAGGAGAGGAGCCTGATAGCTAAAAGATCTGCCTCCCATTCATTTTTTAGAGACTCCAGGAACCACCAATAGAGCTGCAGTCTGAGAGTGAAGTGCTCTGTTAGGAACATACAGGGTAATCAGAATTCTGATATATGATCGAGCTTGATTATTAAGGGCTTTATACATGAGAAGGAGAATTTTTAATTATATTCTTGATTAAACAGCAAGCCAATGCAGGTAAGATAAAATTGGAGAAATATAATCCCTCTTGTTGATTTTCATCAGAACTCTCGCTGCAGCATTTTGGATCAGCTGAAGGCTTCGAAGTGCATTTTGTGGACTTCCTGATAGTAAAGAATTACAATAGTCCAGCCTTGAAGTAACAAATGCATGGACTAGTTTTTCAGCATCACCCCTGGACAGAATGTTTCTAATTTTGGCAATAATCCGGAGGTGAAAAAAGGAAACTGGAAACCTGTTTAATATGGGAGTTAAATGACATGTCCTGGTCAAAAATAATGCCAAGATTTTTTACTTTATTACCAAAGGCTAATTTAATGCCATCCAGACTAAGTGATTGATTAAGAAGTTTATTTTTTGAGGACTCTGGTCCAAATATTACAACTTCTGTCTACTTCTTTCCTACTTTTAAATTCTTGTCAGAATTTAAAGTAGGTAATTTAAAGTCATCCAGGTTTTAAATGTCATCAAGACATGCCTGTAGTCGAAGTAATTGATTGGATTCATCAGGATTTATGGATAAATATGGCTGAATGTGATGAGCATAACAGTGGAATTTAATCCCATGCTGTCTGATAAATTGGCCAATCGGAAGTATATATATAGTAAAGAGAATTGGCCCAAGGACTGAACCCTGTGATACTCCACAAGTGACCCTACAGTTTGAAGAAGATTTATTATTAACATGAACAAACTGGAATCTGTCAGACAGATAATATTTAAACTAGCCTAATGCTTTCCCCTTAATCTTTACAGTATGTTCAAGTCTTTCTAGGAGAATATTGTGATCGATTGTATCAAATGCAGCACTGAGATCCAACAGGACAAGTACAGACAAAAGTCCATTATCTGAGGCCATGGGAATATCATTTGTGACATTCACCAGAGCTGTTTCATTGCTATGATGAGCTCTGAAGCCTGACTGAAACTCTTCAAATAGGTAATTACTTTGTAAATGTTGATTAGCAACTACTCTCTCAAGAATTTTAGATAGGAAAAGAAGATTAGATATAGGTCTGTAATTTCTTAAGTCATCTTGATCAAAAGATGGTTTCTTAAGTAAAGGTTTAATAACAGATACTTTAAAAGCCTGTGGTACATATCCATTTACTAAGGTTAGATTAATCATATCTAAAATAGGGACATTAATCAAAGGGTATACCTCCTTAAATAACTTGGTTGGGATTGGGTCTAACATACAAGTAGAAGGTTTAGATGAAGCTAAAATTTTAGATAGCTCAGAAAGCTCTACTGCGTCTAAAGAGTTCAAACCCCGATCAGGTTCTAAGCATTCCTCCAACGCTGCCTCACTTTCTGAGGATGTGTTAATCATGTTTGGGAAGATACCAATTATTTTATTTATAATGGAATCAATTTTATTTATGAAGAATCCCATAAAGTCATTACTGCTGAGAGCTAAGGGAATGGATGGATCAACAGAGCTATGACTCTGGGTAAGTTTGGCAACTGTACTAAAGATGAACCTGGGATTATTTTTATTATCCTCTATTAATGATGAAAAAAATTGTTATACAACAATAGACTGTTTTTTGAGATTAGATAGGATTCCTCATGGTGTGTAGAGCACCATTTCCTCTCCAAAACATTGTGCTTCAAAGAACGCAGCTCTAAATTAAACCAAGGAGCCAGCTTTCTGTGAATAATAACTTTCTTTTTCAAGGGGGCTACATTGTCTAATGCAGAATGCAACAAGGAAGTGACACTGTCAACAAAGGCGTCAATTTGTGAATGGGAAGAAACAACATTGCTGCCATCTGCTGGGCATTTCTGTGATACTGAGGATATTAAAAGGGGGACAAACTCTTTAAAGTTTGATACAGCATTATATGATAAAGATCTACTATAAATAAACCTTCTTTTTTTAAATTGAAGTCAAAGGTTATTAAAAAATGGTCAGATAGGACAGGGTCGTGAGGAAATACTGTTAATTCTTCACAATCAATGCCATATGTCAGCAAAAGGTCCAAAGTATGAAGGCAAGAGTGCATTGGTTTATGGACATTTTGAGCAAAACCAATTGGATCTAGGATAGTTTTAAAGGCTACACTAAGGTTATCACATTCAGTGTCAACATGAATTTTAAAATCCCCACTTTAATAACCTTGTCAGTGTTTAACACCAAATCAGATAAAAAGTCTGAGAACGGATCCAAAAACTGAGAGTAAGGGCCTGGTGGACGATACAAAACAACAAAGAGAAGAGGTTTTATTGCTTTGCAATTGGATGAGGGAAACGGAGGATTAAATGTTCAAAAGAATTATAGTTATTAATTGGCCTGGGACTAATTAATAAATCAGACTGAAAGATGGTTGCTATTCTTTCTGGGAATGTGAAAATTTTAATAATTGAAGGGAGTTGACTCATTTATAGTGGTCTTGTAGCCAGGTTTCTGTGAGACAAAATAATAATAATAATAATAATACAATTTATTTCAACCGCCATTCAAAACACTCAAGGACACTGTACAGGTAAAAACAATAAGTGGTAAAAGCAACTTTATCATAAATAAAAGAAACAACACAATCTACACACAGGAAAGTAACAGAAAGTTATAATGAAAAGGCAATCTTGAACATGTGGGTTTTGAGTTTTGATTTGAACAAGGATAAAGACTCGATAATGCAGATGTCTGGGGGGAGTGAATTCCAGAGTGTGGGCACAGACCGAGAAAAAGCTCTGCTCTCCATGATGCTAAGACGGGCTGTCGGGAACAACGAGGTGAGTGGTAGAAGAGGGTCTAAGTTTGCGAGAGGGAGTTGAAATTTGAAGTAAATCAGAGAGATATGGAGGAGAGAGATTGTGATTAACTTTAAAAGTAAGTAGGAGGATTTTGAACTGAATTCTGAACTTGACAGGTAGCCAGTGGAGCTGCTGTAGGACTGGGGTGATGTGATGGAAAGAGGGGGTTCTAGAAATGATGCGAGCTGCAGAGTTTTGCACTGCCTGAAGCTTGTGAAGGGATTTTTGAGGAAGACCGAAAAGAAGAGAGTTACAGTAATCGATGCGGGAAGTGACAAGACTATGGACAAGAGTACAGGTGGAACCAGGAGAGAGAGAGGAGCGGAAGCGATTGATATTGCATAAGTGAAAGTAAGCAGAGCGAGTAAGGTTGTTAATGTGAGAGGAGAAGGACAAGGTACTATCAAGGATGACACCCAGACACTTGACCTGAGGTGAGGGGGAGATTACAGGGTTGTCAAATGAAAGGGAGAAACTGTCAGCTTTGGATAATGTGGATTTGGTTCCCACTAGGAGGATTTCTGTCTTGTCGTTATTCAATTTAACAAAGTTGGAGGTGAACCAGGATTTTATTTCAGTTAAGCAGGAGAATAATGAAGGAGGTGGGAGTGAAGAGTTTGGTTTACAGGAAAGATAGAGCTCGGTGTCACCCGCATAGTAGTGAAAATGGGGCGATGGTTGCGCAGAGGTCCTGCAATTGGCGGGTTGCCGGTTTGATCCCCCGCTCTGACTGTGTCCGTCGTTGTGTTCTTGAGCAAGACACTTCAGCATTGCCTAATGGCAGTGGTCAGAGGGCCTGGTGGCGCCGGTGCATGGCAGCCTCACCTCTGTCAGTCTGCCCCAGGGCAGCTGTAGCTACTAACATAGCTCACCACCCTCTGGGATTATTCAGTAATTTCCCTCTGGGATTATTAAAGTATATCTGATTCTGATTCACCACAGTCAGGGTGTGAATGTGTGTGTGAATGGGTGAATGACTAGACTGTAGAGTGAAGCGCTTTGGAGGTCTAACATCCGGTGGGTGAGGTTGCCATCTCTGGAATGATTAGGTTGTTTGCATCGACCAGTTCGAAGCCACCACGGCATTACCAGCAAAATGTGTGGATCACTGGCCCTGAACTATAGAAGAAACATGGAGAAGGGCATCGGGCTAAACCTCACTGGTTCTCAGAGACAAGGGGCTCCACAGTCCTTTCTTGGTCAGTTTATCTTCTTTCTTCTGTCTTCTTTCTTCTGCTCCGTTTGAGAGGAGAGAAAAGAGAAGTATCCGCTTTCACAGAGAAACAGGAAATTAAAATAGTATTCCCAGACCCATACCAGTAGTCATCACCTATGTTGCAAGAGTTTCAGATAAACTGTGATGTTTATTTCCTAAACATGACTTCCCAGTGGCTTTCAAACCCCAAAACACATCAGGACATAGACTGGTTCACCCCAAAGATCTGGTCCCCCGACACCAACAGAGTAATGTTGTGTATGCTGTTAAGTGCCAGGAGGATTGTGACCAGTTACACATTGGGGGAAAAAAAGTAGCCACTGGTCAAAAGGATGGCCCAGCACAGAAGAGCAACATAATCAGGCCAGGATTCTGTGTTCTTCAGACCAGAGATCTCGCTTTTAGGGATCAAGATCTTCTCATCCTGGATAGAGAGGAACCTTGGTTAGAAAGGGGAGTAAAGGGAGCAATTTCTTTGAAGAGTAACCACCTGTCATTAAACAGATGTGGAATCCTCTGTGTCCAATTTTTCCCCTCTTACAATGCTGTTATTATAAGCATGACTCATCCTCCCGGGAACAATAAGTGGCCATTGGAGCCTGAACAATCGGTTGGTTGGTTGGTTGATGGTCCTCTTTTGCATTTGAACAACCAGTTTTGATTGTCACACTTTATACAAAGGTACTGCTGATAAGGCTGAGGTTACCTACAACTCCTCAGAGTTAAGGAATTTCTTGGAGAACAAGCACAATATTTCAATAAAGAAGAACCTGTCCAGAAGACCTACTCAGTTTCTCTTTTTTTGTATTTTTTCTTCCTCAGTGATCTCAAACTGCACTCCTCAAAGGCTGATGTCCTGTAACTTTTAGATGCATCTTTGCTTCAACACACCTGATGCCTATATCATCTCATTAGCAGAGCTCTGCAGAGCTTGACTCCATGCCACCAAGTTAGTTTATCCATTTGATTCAGGTGCGTAGGGAAGGGACACATCTAAGAGTTACAGGACACAGCCCTATAGCATTAGAGTTGGAAACCACTGTTCCACCCAGATTATTGAGATGCCTCAGTACTTGTGTACAGCTATATTCTCGGTTTTATGTGCCTTCCTCAGTTCCTTGCACACAAAATGCTACTCAGTTCCTTGAACAACAGTGGTAGATCATTGGCAGAAGGAATATTAGAGTTTAGCTCTGAATTGTCAGAGCAGAGATTTCAGCTTCATTCAGGCCCATGATTCCCCTATCACTAACTCCAAAGAACCAAACCACTTCTTTACATTAAAGGTCAATGAATGAGTTGTCTGATGCGTTCACTGATACTCAGACATTTGACTGTCCTGCTCTCTGACTGATTGGATCCTTTGGGGAAAAAAGTAATATCTTTCAGGAAGTGAGTTAGGTATCAAGGGATGACTTCAGAGCAGATCATGCATTTTTCCAGGTGCATTCAACCATCAGTACAATTACACATCCACTGCTTCACTGTCCAACTTGAGTACGCCTCGAGTACATGTGGACCTCCGCAGAGTGAACTACACCCAAGAATGTAGGGGCCTTTGCATGAATGCACTTCTAGTTTCGACATTACAGTCAGGCAGTCTTGTAGATAGCTCAGGGGTCCAATCAGGTAGTGACACAGTGTACCGTAAACCGAATATCCATTGAGCGCAGTGGCTTTGTTACTTACCAAAGTCGTACTTACATTTTAACAGATTTTTGAGCACATTTTACCACATAAAATTGGTCAGCAAGCACAACTTAACATTTTTCTGTTTGTTTTTGGTAAGGTGCACTGGATTATTAGGCGCCCCATCAATTTTTGAGAAGATTTAAGGATTTTAAGTGTACCTTATAGTCCGAAAAACATGGTAAATGTTCTTTAAACTTTCTGTCTGGCTCACTCGTTTTTATTCAGCATACCACAGTCTGCTTGTCAAACAGAGGAGAAGCTTTTTTAAGGTTCTTTGTAAAGTAGCTGAACAGGTCCAGCCCAATGATGACTGATCTAGTAGCCAGCAGAGTTTGGAAGAGCACAACAGAGGAAGGATTTCATCATAACACAAAAAGAAGAATTCTGTCTATTGAAAGAAATAAAAGTCATCTTTCTTCTCTGTCTGATCTTCTCGGTTCTTTCATTTAATTTCTCTATATAAACATCTGCTTCCTCTGACAGTAATTTTTAAGATGATATGGAAATTTCTTACCAAAAAAAGTAAAAAACAAGGCAACTGGACTTGTTATCCGTAGTAGAAGACGTTTCGCTTCCTCTCCAGAAAGCTTCCTGGAGAGGAAGCGAAACGTCTTCTACTACGGATAACAAGTCCAGTTGCCTTGTTTTTTACTTTTTTTGGAATGACCATGACCTGGATGACTGAGAATCTTCACCAGCATATGGAAATTTCTATGCTAATGGAATAACTGGAAACAGGGAGATCTTCCAACAACTCCTTGTGTTTTGGAACAGCATCAGTGTGGCAGCAAGCCGCCTACTGGCTACTAACCAGGACAAACGTCTGAAGCTCCTAAAGGATCTACCAACCCCCTCAGCTCAGACCAAGTCAGCTCCCAAACCTCTCTAATGTCTCCAACAAACTGAAACCAACTAAAGACCAAAGGCTCAGGATTCTTTTCCACCAGGATGTAAACTTTGTTATCCCAGACAGAGATCGTTTTAAACATATTCTTATCAAAACATTGATTTAATTCAGAGATTAATGCTTCTACAAATGGTTTTGTCCTGCACCACAGGATCTGCATGGTGACAGCAACATCAGGATAAAGGCAGCATGGTTGGCTTTAGCATTATCTGCGTCTCATCACTCACAATCATTACATAGCCATGACCTTTACCCAAATGGGAAAAGTAAAGATTTGCGCAAAGATGCTGGAATTGTTCATTTATTCTCCCAACCATCTGCACATACAGTCACTGGGTTATTCTGCTAAAAGCTTTGTCCCGTTCAAACATTTCCACAAATCGTCTTTCAGCCTCCTTCTTTGCAACTGTGCACAGCTGAACTTCCTCACCTTTAAATGCTTTGTGGGAGCTGTACACTTTGATAGAACCTGCAGGTCCAGTTTGGAATAACATTGTTAACTTTAATGGTTAATAAAAAGGACATCCGGGTCTTTAGAAGCACCTCAACCACAAGAGTCAGGGGAAGGTTGTAGCCTGACTTCAGGTGTTTGGTATAAGGGGGACCAAGCAGTGATGTTATGACCTATTAGGGCTCATCAGCATTTGACTCACTAGGAGCCTGAACAATTTGCCAAATAAAAGCAATGACTGTTTATTCAGTAAACAAAGCTGCATTATTGAGAGCAATAAACATTACTGTCCTAATTCAGTGATTTGAATCAAAATGTTTTTGCTGAGCGTTTTAGTGGAAATTGTCTTGTTAGTTTGGCCTAAATTTAGATCAGAAGTTTCTCTTTTTTTCACCAGAAAATAAAATTCCACAGCCAGGGAGGTGCTGCTTTATTGAGACTCAGCTGACAACAGAGTCTCCTCGGCAGGCAAGAGATGTGAAAGCCCAGAAACAGTATGCTGTTCACACACTCCACCATCTCCCCATGCAGAGAGGAGCATGTTCAGTCTTCTTGGACCTCCCGTATTCCACTATGACCTACTTGGTCTTGGTGGTGTTCAGGATCAGATTGTTGCTGGAGCACCACTGTGTCAGATTGTGGACCTCTTCTATAGTTTTGGTCTGTTTGTGGGGTGAATAGAAGCGCAGTGGTGTGAGAAAAGGTTGAAGAGGGAAGGGCTGAGGAACCAACCCTTTGGCATTCCAGTGCTGAGGATCAGTGGGACAGATGTGAATTTCCCTATCCTCACCACCTGCGACGTGTTGGTGAGGAAGTCCCTGATACAGGAGTAGAGCAGTTGATCCCAGGTTGTAGAGTTTCCGGACCACCATTTTTATAAGCACGGTGTTGGCTGAGCTGAAGTTCATAAATAGCCACCTGCAGATGAATCAGAACCGTGTGAAGTGCCAATGAGACAGCATCCTCTATAGAGCGATTCTTCCTGTAAGTGAAGCGCAGGTTGTCCAGGGCAGTAACGCTGTGCTGCTACCTGAAGGTGGCGACCTTCTGCTTCTGGTCTGTTCTGCAGAGTACGTCTCTGAAATTCTTGAGACTGGAGTTGTTTCAAGATGGTAGTGCATTACTTTGCCTGGACCTTGGTCATAGACTCACTGTTAGCTTCGTCCACTGAGAAAATCCAAATGGTGTTTATAGAAAAAGCAATGAGTCACCAATTTTAGGTATAATACCAACTGCTCTAAACCTCCCCACAGAACACCACTTCAAATAAATTTGAACTGTTCCTTTAAAAGTACAGGTTTGAAACTACCTAAAAATTGAATAGGACACATTCCTATTATCTGAAAAGATTAGATGGTTTATTTTTTTTTATTTGTTTGTTTATGGTTGGCAATGTCCCCTGATTCTACCTCCCCAGCTTCTGAATTGCTCCTCCAGACGACCATAATCACGGCAGCAGAGAGGAAATGAAGCTACCAGTGGCCAGCTCTCACTCTAAGGCTTTCTGACCTCTGACTGTCTTGAACCAGAGGCTGAGTGTCAGGAGGTCTCAGACAGGAGAGCAGCGATATTAGCATTAGGAAGAACTGAGAAAGCTCCTCCTCTGCAGGTGATGGGCAGCCATAAACTGTACAACTGCAGCAAAGGAGGAAATCTGTGTTAGATTACCTTAAACCACATCCAAGAATACCCAGTGGGTAAAATAACATGAAACCGAACCTTTTGGCTGATGAGGTTCAGCAGGTAGATGAACTGTGTGCTGTAGACAGAGGAGTGGGTTTGTCCTTCTGGATCACCCTGATTTGGAGCTGAATCAAGCTGAGATGATCTTATCATGGTTTTTATATGTTTTGCCCACATGCAGACACAATACAGAAGACAATGCGCAGTTTAAGATGTTTATTTTAAATTCAGACCACAGAGATCGATTCTGCTGATGGGATCTGTCGAGGTCTGAACGTCAGTGCTGGAGAAACTGCGGGGAGAAAAGGAGAATTGTTAAGAGAGATCAAACCAGAGAGAAATCTCCAGAAGCCTAGCCGCTTACCATTTAGTTGAGTAAACCTAACCGGGGAAGTAGTGACAAGGGAACTCTGAGACCGAATGCTCACGGTGGATAGCTGGTGGTCAGCGGCTGGAGGGCGGACTGTTGGTAAGTCGGCGAGGGATACGGAGCGAGCCACGACAGGCAGGAGTGACAGATGGAGCAACCAGAGTCCGGAGGAACCAGCAGAATCCAGGGAAGGGAACCTCAGGCCCGGCTTGGTATCACCAAGTGAGTAAGAGGGGGAACGCCAGAGCAACATCTGAGCTTCAGGGATTCTTAGGAGCTGGTTCGTCGAGCGAGACAACAAGGCGGGTGAGTAGTCCAAACAAAAACTAAGAAAAAGCAGGAGATCCAAAATTAGTCAGATTTCAGAGATACGAAAAAAACTCACAAGTTCAGGTTTCCAAGATCTGGTCAGAGTCCACGTCGTACCACGACTGGGTAAGGCTCTGGCGTCTTCCATCTGTCTGAGTCTTCCTTAAGACGCCAGTGAGCACTGCTCCAAACGAGCCGCAGGTGTGGGCCACGCCCCCCAGCCAACTTGAACCACCTGTGGAGCAGAGTTAGAACATCGACCAACATATCTCGACTTAGAATTGGACACACTGGACTTAATAGATCTCTTTTCAGAATAGGGAAACATGAAACAGGTACTTGTAATTACTGTAATCATATGGAAACAGTGGAACATGTGTTATTTGAATGTAATAAGTATTCAGAGGAACGTCAGCACTTAAAGTCGGTACTAAATAGAGAGAAAATAGGATTTTCGATGATAAATCTTTTAGGAAATAAATCAAATTTTGTTAGAATTCAATTAATTCGATTTTTAAAAAGCACTGGGTTATTTAATCGTATTTAGAGTGTGTATGTGTGTGTATGGATGTTAATTTGAGCATTCTAGCATACCATTGAGATATGTATTATTAACTTCCCTCTGGGATCATTGAAGACCACACTCCAGTCTGGTAGGTGGCGGTAAATGCACCTTGAGTTGGTTGCCATCCACCAATAAATAACAAAAGAAGAAGAAGAAGAAGAACATCGACCAAACAAAGAACCCTGACAAATCTGAGCGGAGGTGAAACAGTTATCTGTCCCCGACTGAGTCCAGAACTAAACTTCAACCTGGTTAAACAGGACGAGAAATCACTGAAATGACGGTACTTCATCCTATTGCTATCAGTGACCACACTCCTGTTACTCTCACCTTAATTAATAAAAAAATAACCCCACAAAACAAAAGCTGGAGATTTAATACATCACTGCTTAAAGATGAAGAATTTATAAAATTCATCAAAGAACAGTGGGCTTCATACTTAGAATACAATGATCAACCAGGTACATCAGCATCGATATTGTGGGAAGCTGGAAAAACAGTGATGAGAGGTAAAATAATTTCTTTCTCATCTCATAAAAAGAAAAAAGAAAACAAAAAGATTCAGCAATTAGAAGAAAAACTTAAGTTACTAGAATCCTCTCAAGAAGAAGGAAAGTTAGGTAAAATCCGTGAAGTAAAATTAGAACTAAACCACCAAATTGAAAAGCAAAATAGATTTCTAATACAAAGACTTCGAATAGAAAATTTTGAACTTGGCAATAAGTCAGGAAGCTTCCTAGCTAATCAGCTTAAAATGAATAAGGAGAAAACTACTATATTTGCAGTTACAGATTCAACTGGTAACACAGTAAGTGAACCGGAGTGTATAAATAACACCTTCCGCGATTTCTACAAATCTTTATACACGCCACAGATAAATCCATCAGAGAATGATTTCAAGCAATTTCTGGATAAAATTACACTTCCTAAATTATCAGATAACCAAAGAATGACACTGGACTCTCCGCTGACAACAGCTGAAACCCAGGAAGCTCTTAAAAGCATGCCTAATAAAAAGGCTCCAGGTCCAGATGGATTCCCTACTGAGTTTTACAAAGAGTTCTGGAATATTCTAGCCCCAACGTTCCACAGAATGTTGCAGGAAATAAAGGAAAAAGGCAGATTTCCAGCTAATATGAATTCTGCCACCATCAGCCTTCTGCTTAAGCCAGACAAAGATCCTATGTTGCCCACCAGTTATCGTCCCATATCCTTAATTAATGTGGATATTAAGATAATCTGTAAAGCTTTTGCAAAAAGATTAGACAAAGTAACTCCTCTCATAATACATCCAGATCAAACTGGTTTCATCAGAGGAAGGCAGTCATCCACAAATACACGCAGATTACTTAATTTAATTGATTATTCCTACAGTAAAAACATTAAAACCAATATATTGTCTTTAGACGCAGAAAAAGCATTTGATAGAGTAAACTGGAAATTTTTATTCGCTACTCTACATAAATTCGGTTTTGGCAATTTTTTCATAAATTGGTTAAAAATTTTATACAGTTCTCCAACAGCCTGTGTCAGGACAAATAATCAAATATCTTCCAGTTTTTGTCTACAGAGGGGCACCAGGCAAAGATGCCCTCTTTCTCCATCACTTTTTGCCATCTTTATAGAACCTCTAGCAGCAACAATCAGACAAACAAAAGCTGTAAAAGGTATAAAATGCATGAAAATAGAGCATAAGATTAATCTATACGCGGATGATGTATTACTTTATCTCCAGCATTCAAATAATTCTCTTTCACAAGTAATTAGAATACTAGAATCTTTCTCTAAAGTATCAGATTACTCTTTAAACTGGTCTAAATCTACGGTACTGTCAATTAAATTTTACAGTCCAGAGGTTCTGGGCACAGATATGTAAGGACTTATCAAAGTGCCTGAGCTGTAAAATTAAACCTTCCCCATCAGTTTGCTTGCTCGGTAATTTTGAGGAAAGCCCCCTGGAAAAAGAAATAGTTTACATGGTTTTCACTGCATTATGTATCGCAAAGAAAACTATCCTCATGAATTGGAAAAGTAAAGAAAATCTCAGTATCAATCAGTATAGAGATCTTTTGTTGGATCATATTAATCTTGAGACAGCATCTGCATCCACATCTGATCGATCTCTTTGGGCTCCTCTGATCAACACCATCACTTAGTGGAATGGGGGGCGGTGGGTTGCTTCCTGCAGGGCGCAGTGGCTGGATGGAGGGGTTCCTGGGGCTCTGGGGGAACTCGGAGTGGGGCACCTGGTGGGTCTGACTCCGGGGTCTGTCGCCCCCACCTGGGAAGGGCTTGGGAGGCCTACGGGCGGCCTACAGCAGCCGCTTGCAGCACTCTTGGGGAGCTGCGTGGCGACGGACGTGGGTTACTGACCTGGTAGCTGTGCTGCCGCTGGGTGGGGCCGGGGTGGGTCTGGGGGCCTGGGATCCCTGGGGCGCGCCGCCCTCGGGCGGGGGCCCCAGCGGGGCCTCGGGGGTTCCGGGGGGTGTGTCGCTTGGGGTGTGGGCCGGCGCGCGCCCGGGTGTCCGCCCCTGCACGGGGCCTCTGGTGCGCTGGGGGGCCTCGGGGCCTGTTGATTGAGCTGGTAGGAGGGCATGGACATTAACATCTCAGGGCAGAATGTTAGTGTTGGGGAGGGATTAAATGTTGTGTGAGCCTCGCCTCGGACGGCTCCCTTCACCTCCTCTCGCACTTAGACATTGAGGGTTCTGGGCAGTTGCTTGGAGGGGGTGCGCTGGCACCAGCTTCCTTCCGGAGGGGGGGTGGGCTGTGCCGTGCACCCTCTTCGGCGATCCCAGTTTTAAACACACTTGAGAACAACATGCAACAACACAACATCTGAGCGGGCATAGGGAGGATCGGGGTCTTTTGGACACCCCCGTTCTCCGATGGCGGCAAGGAGTCTGGGGCCTGGAGGAGGTGCGGGCCACTGTGTCCGGGGTCTTGGCGGGGGGCTGCTGTGGGTAGTCAGCGGCTTGCCAGGTGACGCCTCCGCTCCCCCCAGGAGGGGTGGGGGGCAGAGGTGGCTAGGGTAAGGTGGGGGAGGGAGGGGGTTTATTAGGTATTTAGGGGGTGAGGGGGGTTCTGGCTGGGTGGCCCGTACGGGTCGTGTTGGCCCCCCCTCTTTGTAGGGCCTGGTCCGGGGGGCGTCTGGTCCAGGGGCGGGGCCGGGGGTCGGGCACAAGCATGCGTATAGTTGAATTGGGGGACCCCCCCTCTTGTGAGTGTTGGATGCGAGTGTTATGTGGGAATGTGTGTACAGCGTCCTTTTTTTGTTCTTTTTTTTTTTTTTTTGTAAATCTGTGTGTGGTGAGTGGGGCACTAGGGAGGGATGGTGTGAATGAGTTTTCCTTTTTTTTTTTTTATTCCAGGTATGGGTCCGGTCCGCTCCCTCTCCCAAGAACATCTCAAATCTCTTATAGGTGCGGAGCTCATCCCCCCACGTCCTGCCCTCCTCCGCTGCGCTGGCAGGCGCCTTGGTCCTCTGGCGCATGGGTGGGCCTCGGGTTTGGGGGCCTCTGGCCCTCAGGGCCCATGGCCGGGACCACTTCAGCGGGGCTGGCTGCCGGCGGAGCCCGCGGGCTCGTCCCCGCGGCTCTTGGGGGCGTCGGCATTGCGGTGGCAGGGGGATTTCCTCGGGGTCGTCTCTCCTCTTTCCTTGGGGGGGGGGGTTGCAGATATCCTGTGTCGGCCCCTCCTGGGCGCCCTGCTTTGGGGGCCCCTTTGGGAGCCTGGGGTTATGGGTCCCCTGACTCCTGCCTCTGTGCTCGGGGAAGGCGGGCCTTTGGTTCTCCACAACCACTATCGAGCTTTTTCCTTCTGGATAATTTTCACCTAAACTACTGCACTCGCACAAACTCCCACAGGTGCAGGGTTCCAGGTATTAAAGGTTCACTTATATACAGAAAGCCTGTAATTTATTTAGTTATTTATGTTCTTTCACTTTCTTTTTTCAGATTTTACTTTACACATGTCAGCTTAAATAATAGTACATATGATTTAGCAATGGCATCTAGGTGTTATTCGATTATATCTGTTGCTTTATGTCTGTTGGTTGTGCTGTTCTTTGTGCGTCACTTTCCAGGTGATGGAGCAGACGGAGAACGTTTTATCACTCTCTCCCTTTTATCTCTTCTTTCTTTCACCTCTTCTCTTTCTTTCTTTTTTTTCTCTTCTTGTTCTTCCTTTAATCTCCCATTGTAGTGTCCATATAATTTTAAATTCTCCCTGCAGGAATCACAATAAAGCTATTTACATGCATAAATCAAGCGGAGCACTATGGCGAAAACTGTTCGCTCCACTTGTGAAAGCAAAATCTGTCGAGCTCTATCTGGCATTGAGACATCAATTCTTATTGCCACATCGCTAGACAGGACACTGGGAAGGACAAAAAAAAAATCACTGAACAGCAGCTGTCTGAAAGAGAGGAAATACCTAGAGAGCAGCAGGATAGTTTTCTGTCCTGACTTCTGGTTTATGGGCCTCCTCACTGTCAGTCCTCAGAGGTGTTTGTTCAGTTAAAAACACATTCTATATTACCTCTTGTTACAGTCAGAACCAGTATGTGGTAGTATGTTAAATCTTAAAACAAGAACCAGTAAAGTGTTTCTGCAGCCTCCTGACAAGCTGCACAGGGATAGATACACTCAGCTAAAATGCTCCAAGCCACCACCAGAACCAAGTCAGAACAACCTCTAAGCTCTGCACATGGATACATTTTATGAGAGTTTCAACTGTTTGTTGTTTGTTTAGTTTCATGTATTAAACTAATTGTTACAGAGTTCTGCTGTTTATTTAGGCAGAACAGGTTAGATGATCTCAGGACCTGTTGTTAGAACAATGTGAACGGTGTTTGGAGCTTCAATATTGTCATAAGTTAAGAGGGATGTGTTCTGATTCCTGTCTGCTTTTTGCATTCATCCACATCTTTTTTACTTTATTCTTCATTCATCCACATCTCTCCTGTTCCAGGCTCATTAAGGTTATTTTCTGCACCTGTGAGACTGCCTCTCAGCCACTGCTATCAAGCTCATCACACACCTGTTTTCTGCCGTCTTTCAAGCCGGCTTCCCACTTACTACAGCTCCATCTGAATACCCTTAGTAATAGCTTATATCTCTTATTCCTAGCTCTTGTTCCTTGACCTTTCACAGGGTCAACAGTAAGAACACTATTGTGGATCCGAAAAGGATAGTTTGACTGCTGTGCCGAATTCGAACATCCTTTAACTCTGACGTCACTATGTGAACGAAACAAACATGGATGATGCAACTCAAATCAGGGCCTACAAGCTTCCGAAATCGAACTACAAAGCACGTGCTCTGTTCTCTCTGGACATTTTTGTTGATTTCCTTGAGGAAAAAACCCATCGACTAGAATGGGTTTTATTTGTGAAGTAACAGAGGAGTATGTGTGAATCAGGGGTAAGTCTGCTGCAGACAGTCAGACAGCATCAGATCATTTAAGGCTTTCAACCAATAGATCTCCAGCTGCCTTCATGTCTGTTTTTCATGTTTGACCATGGTGATGTTTTCTGGATCTTCCTGCCTTATCAAGCTCTTGTCAGACATCTAACTTAATGTCTGTTTTCTGCATCACGCCTTGCCGAGCCACTGGACTTAGTAATAATAGAACTTTATTGATCTCACAATGGAGAAATTCACTTCTGCATCTTAACCCATCCCCTTGGGGAGCAGTGGGCTGCCACTGTGCGGCACAATCAGGGGTTAAGGGTCTTACTCAGGGACCCAGAGAGCAGGCTGTGGGGATCTAACCGGGTACTTGCAACCTTCTCAGAGCGCAAGCGCACTGCGCTGCTCTAACCACTAGGCCACCCCTCCCCCTAATCTTGTCTTGTCTGCCCTTCTCAGCTCTGACTACCCGTGTATGAACCAAGTCTGCCTCCTGGACTCTGCCCAAGCCTCAGCTGTCCTGCCTATCTCTCTGCAGTGAGTAAACCAGCTTTCACCTCTGCCTGGTCTCCTGATTGTTACTGCAGAGGATCTCTGTTGCTCCAGATCACATTATAAATCTTTAGAACGCAACGCTACTTGAATGTCAGGTTCCCTGTCTGACTCATGACAGGATTCCTGATGCAACATCTCCATGTAGGCAGCTGCAGTTTGACATCCTGACAAAACCTTGAAGGAAACAGCTTTCAGGTCATGATGTAGCCTCCATTTTGTCATATACAAAACGTCTCCAATGGGATCTCCTAATCAAGCCTGTAATGTTGGAGGTCATCACGATGGTCCAGACAAAGTTCCTAGGAGAGCTGTGTCAGATAAAAAAAAATGTCATGACAGCATGGAACTCTAACAATGTTTAACTGAAAGTCAGAGTTCTGCATAACTTTTTTAGGACTGCAGCAAAAAAACATTGATCAGCTGACCATTACCATGTTTGAGTTTAAATGCAAGTTTCAATAGTTTGCCTACTCTGTATCTTGCTCCTCCTTTTTTCTTGTCTTTTGAAGCTCTACAGACAACCTTCAAATTTAAAAAGATTTCTTCCCAGGTTTTTAGATTCTGTTCAGAAATGTTGTTGATATTCGTTTTAATGCTACAGTTGATTTGTTGGTACCATGCCATCCTGACCCAATGCCAAGCAAGCAGTATTTGGGATTTCATCAGGGTTGGAGATTAGTGACCCACAATTCATGCAGATAGTTCACCATGATTCACCTCCACACACCTTCACAGGACCATCAAGGAGGAGCTGAGCTTTTGTGTAGAAACCTGGGTTAATGCCAGTAATTGGCCACAATCCTAACTGATGGACCGGATTTCTGCTCAGTTTCCACAGAGTTCTGCAATGATGAAGCTTCAATAACTCTAAGTTCTTCACTCTGATCCACACACACTTCTCTCTGAAGAGGTGTAAAGGCTGGTTTGTATATATGATCGCGATGATGCTCTGTGATGTTAAACTGTAAATTTACAGTGGTGTGTTTTTCATTTTTCTGGGCTCAACACAGGAAAAACAGAATCTGGGTTATTTTCCAACCAGTTGAGTTAAGAAAAATCTGATGAAGGCATCTTAAGAGTAGCAGCACCAGAATCTGTTAAAATGACGATAAAGAGGAATTCAGTTCTCGGCTCAAATCACAGGAGGAACTCTTATATTTTTGTTGTTTGTGTGCTGATGACAGAAAAACTGAACCAAGAAGCAGAACTTCTACATATGCTAGTTATACAGCTGTGTTTTTGAAGCAAACTGTGTTACTGAAAAAGCTCCTAGCTGAAAGGTACGCCACGTACCTTTCAGCTAGGAGCTTTTTCAGTAACACAGTTTGCGTGGTCCAATCCAGGGGCCAGAGCTTCCTGGTTGGACTCAGGCTGTGGAAAATGGCAGCAGGGTGTCAGAGTGGAGAGCTCCTCTACAGAAATCCCAGAGAGCAGCTGGATCTGAAGACGGCCTTTATACCATGGAGCCCTGCAAGGAAACCAGGTTTTAGAGCCAGCTTGTCAAACAGCACATCATCCACATACATGTGAGCTCCAGCAGCCTGTAACCATGGACATGAATATCTACCAGAGCTAACAAATACATGTATGTGTTTCTAGTTGAGCCAACCATTGACTGAGTATATGTGCAGCACATTCACACTCTTGGTGTTTACAGTCCAACACGTTTTTCCCAAAGCGGCTGAACATCCTGCTCTGAACATAAGCCAACCACACCTTGCCTGAACACAGACATACATTCAGCTTTCCAACATTTCATTCAGCAGAAAGAAGGACAACTTTATTCACTGAGGAGCAGGAAATGCAACAGACCTGTGAAAAATCTGAGATGTGTAAAATGAAGACTTTGCAAATATGATGATCAAGTGGA
This sequence comes from Fundulus diaphanus, assembly GCA_037039145.1. Taxonomy (NCBI): domain Eukaryota; kingdom Metazoa; phylum Chordata; class Actinopteri; order Cyprinodontiformes; family Fundulidae; genus Fundulus; species Fundulus diaphanus. The sequence goes on from CM073137.1 coordinate 38,670,549, forward strand.
AAGAAGAAGAGCTCAGAAACGGGAAGAGGAGGATGGAGACAGCAAATTAGATTAATTTGCATTTAAAGGGACAACACGTCAAGTATATTTCTTAGCATTGGTATTGGGTTTGAAATTATCGTATTGTGATAACCCTAGACATACTAGCAGAGGCTTCAAACCATACAATACTGTTGCCACACATGAAAAAATTACACATTTTTCTGAGACACTGAGAAATCGACCAGGACCCAGCAGAACTCAGGGGAAAAACTGGGAAAGAAGATTCTGATAAATCCAGTCCCAAAGATGTTGGATCGAGCATGTAAGCAATTGACAAACAGCACATCAGTAAAAAAAAGAGATGTCTAAATAGCTATCTAAAGTATGATGGGATCATCAAACAGACCTTAAGTGACAACTGGTTTTCCATTATGAGGAGATCAGAGTCCAAATCCAGCTTCTACTTCATGCCAGGACCAGTTTATAGGTCAGATTTATCAGTCGCTTTGCATAAGACTGCGGCGGACATGGAAAACCTGATGAAACCCAAGTTCACTGCTGTTCAACAACAATAAAACAGGTTAAGAGGAGAGAAGGGCAGTGGTCCCTCAAGCCACGACTACAAGATCTCTGCAACAGAGGAATCTGAACAGGAGACCAAACCTGACAGCCACTGAGCTCCTGCCAAGAGTACTGACCTATGTTAAATCAGTTCAGTGTTTCACAGAGAGACTCTGCACGGTTCTGTCATAAACTGAGTGATTGGAATGACAGACTTGGAGAATGACAAACGACAGAGGACATGAAGGGTCAAGCAGTTTAGCAGCCCTCTAATATCAGTCGGTCACCTTTGGGTTGAGACATAATCTTCAGTCTGAGGAAGGAATTGTCATTTCTGATGGAGATTTCTGAAGGTCATGAAGAACACTGCAGGTTCTGGAACACCTGGGACTTTTAACAAGACCCAAAAGGCTCATGACAGATGGGCTTAAAGAAACATTCTCCACTCTCATCACGCTCTAATAGTGTCTGTTCAGATCACAGAGGATCAGATGGTCAGCAGGGGAGTAAAGACCCACTCGGCCATGTGGTATAAAGATGGAATATTTTTAATTGGACTGAATATTTATCCTTCTGCTCACATAGAGCCTGAACTCAGATTGTCCTGTCACCATCCAATGGGACATTTCTGTACTGCAGGGAGAGCTTTCAGTTCTTAATTAGGACATAGCTTCTACCTGACAAAAATCAGCACGCCTCATCTGTTCCTGTTTAACCTTGTTCAATGTGTGAAACACAAGGTCTGATCAGTGTTTAAAGAGAAAATAGCTCCAGGTGGTAGATTGTCAGATGGACCATGGGGGACACAGAGGTGTAGGAGACTGTTTTTCTTCTTCACTTTTCCAAAACAGGCCTGTCCATCCAACTGAGGAGCAACCGGGGTGGAAGTATTCAACTCTCAGCTGGATGTTGTTAAAGTTACTCAGAGAATAACAGACTCAGGGGTGAAGGACTGATAGTTAAATGACCTCCAAGACCTTTCTGAAAGAGCCAATCCCTTCAAAGCTCTGCTCCAAAATGGAACATCAGTTTCATTATTCAGTCTTGTCGTGTTTATCTACATCCTGGCCATGGATGGTCAGAGGAATGACAAGTGTTCAAAGCAAGTAGAACCTCATCAGGGAAGTTAGAAGAGACCAACATGTCAGGTTGGGACTCGTTTCCAGGGTTCTCTGAGTAGGAAGGTCCATGTTGATGTGATGTTCCTCCTGACCCGAACAGGAGAGGCAATAACAGGATAAAGAAGAGCCGACTTTGTTATTCAGAGCCATTTAAACTTCATAATTTCTCCAGCATCAGGTGACAGGAAGACCTGCTGCTGCTGCTGGATTTTATTGGGCCACCTTGGTAACATCAGATCAGATGGTCACATGACTGAATCCTGTCTAAATCCAGAACTGTCTCACCTGCTCTGGTTACAAGTCAGAGGAATGTGCTGCAGAGCTGTCCTCAAGCTCCAGGGTCTGCTGATCAGCTTCAACCTGAATATTTTACATAAACTGGTCATCAGGAACACAATAAAACGGCTAGCTGGCTGCTTGTCACTTTCATCACATGACTGCTAAGATCTACGTAGATCTGAATCGCTTGTTAAATGTAGGAATGGATTTTTCCTCTCTAAACCTGTTTGATCATAAATATTTGAGAGATTAAAAACCTTTGGTGTTCCCAAAATTATTTTCCATCAGATATTCTCCTTAGGTTGATCATATTTTACTCAATAACTCAGCAGGATCTAAACAGACAACCATGGACAAACGGTGCTGACTTCAATGTATTTTGCAAACAGGGATAATCAGATTCATCTATTTCCTGTAAATTGTTGCTTTACCTGGAAGTTCACTTCCAGAAGGAGCTGAGCCTAAACTCCCTGTTTTTGTTTTGGTACGTCAGCTAACGTAATTTCCTTCCAGCGGTACCAGCAGCTGAAGTTGTGATCATGCAGAACCAGAGCTGGCCCTAAAACATCATTGTCGCTGCCAACATCTCTGGCCATGACTACAAACCAGCCACAATACCTGCACACAGGACCACAGCTAGAAAAATGTTTAATATAACGTTTTCCTTACATTTTTTATTTTTATCTAGATGTAACAGTGTGCAGCAATCATTTCCAGACCATCTGGTCCAACTCGTTTGGAAGAAACCTATGAAGCTCAGATGCTCACCTTTCCCTTTCTGTCTAAAATCTCAATGCTATCTACTCACTTTTTCTATCTACAGCTCATCTGTGTGATGCTCTGCCTCATCCATGTCTTGATCTCATTCCACACCATCAGGTCCCTGATTACCTTTAACCTCCATGCTGTCATTAACACTTTTCTGTTGCTCTTTTTCAACCTCAGGTCTTTGATCTTGTCCTCTACCTAGTCTCGCCTCAGTGACACTGCCTCTTTTTCTCTCACCTAAGACTGTAGTAGAAAACAACAATATATTTATTTTCCCTTTATTTTTAAGAATAGCCTAAATCTTCTCAGAAAGCAGCAGCCTGTGATTTATATATCTGAAACTGAAGCATATTTCTGAACTTGAAAGCTTTATTGGGCTTTTTTAGCTTTTACATCTCACATATAGACTGATACTATTTGGGCCTAAATCACAAAGTTTCAATAAAAGCTAGAACCCAGCAACAGACATGCTGGAGCTGATGTTGTGTACGCAGGCACAGCACTTTTGATATTGATGCTAATTTTGATCTAAACCAGCTCAGAACCTGCTTTCTTGTTCCAGCTCCAGCAGCTTTGGATATTTCTATTTGTATTCATCCCATCCTAGAAAATGAATGTGTTATAACTCTGTCCTCTCTGGCTTCTTGTTGCTTGTGTTTCTGCCAACAGAGACAGAGCTGACCCAGTGGAGGGAGGAACAGTGGAGCATGTTGTGCTGCGTTCAAGTGCAGTCAGAGCAACAAAGGTACTTCCTTCTGGAAGCTGCAGCTCCAGTTACATCATCAGCTTCTAATCAGCTCATCATGACTTAGATGAATCCAGTGAATTTTACAGGACTTCCACTGAATCCCAGCCTGGATATTAGTACAACAGAGTTTCTATCCTCCAGTTTAATCTCAGTAAACTGCTGTTATCTAATGCATATTATCTAACAATTTGTTCTAAACATCTGCAGGTTTATTTCAATGTTCTGATAAAATACTGAACCAAGCCTCATAGTCAGTGATACCAGTTCACCCTAAACATGTACTAGTTCTAAGTTCAGTTCACCAGGTTCAAATGAATCAATTGGTGTTCATAGTTCACCACCACATGATTCTGATTTAAGTTCACAGCTAGCTGCACTAGTTCTTATTTGTTCATATTTTGTCTGAAATAAAGTTAGAATAAATCTGTAGGAATGATGCCATTCACCAATAAGAACATGGATCATGTCCTCTTAGCTCACCACATGTTCAACGTGAAAAATAAAGATCAAATTTGTGCAGTTGTTTCAGCTCCTTACCAGTACAATGGCCAGAAAGAAATGTCGAAGTGACAGAAGGTGTTAAGCTGCAGTTTCCTTCCTCTGCTCATCGCTACCCTGTCTCCCACCCAGAAACAACACATTCAGTTTAATGCTTTAGTTTTTAATGGTCAAGTTCATTGTCTAAAGAAACTGTTGTTTAGTTCAAAGTTGTCAGGAAATGGCACACATGAACGCCTTTATTCACTCCATGGCCAAAGGTCTAAAGGGCACAAATGAAATTATCCTAAAAATAATAGATACAACACAAATGAGTTCTAATTAATTAATTAAGTTTCTGATTCAAGGAAACGTAATTAATTAATTAGAGATTAATTAAGGAAAAACTGGTGTAAACCCTGGTGAGCTTCAGGTCTGGGTGTCGTTATGAAGACAGACTGGATGTAAAATCAGTTTTTATTTCTGCTGTTCTACATGAGCCTGGCAGTGACCACAAAGTGTCAAGAACAGAACCGGAGGACACAGAATTCAGCCAGACAAGACAAGTAGTAATTGAAGGCAGTTTATTGAAAGGCTCAGATGCTGCTGGTCGACGTTGGTTGCTGGTAGTTCTCCTGAGCGTTCCAGAGTCCGGTCAGAGACGTTATAAGGAAGTTTTCTACAGAAATGGGCTAGAGCTAGGTTGTCAGAAGACAGGCAGTGGGTGAGAACCGTGGCAGCAGAGGCAGACCGGACAACCGTTGCCTGAGGACCAGAACTGAGTCAGAGCCAGGTGATCAGCAGAGCAGGAAAACAGTCCAAACCAAAATCCAGGAGCAGGGTCAGGGCACAGATACAGGTCAGGAATCCAGAGAGGGCGTTAATCAGGTATGACGGGCTAGTCAGGCTCAGAAGGTCAGAAACAGGTCAGGAACACAGGTTAACAAGCAAGACAAGTAACGCTGGATTAACTCTCTAGTGAGATGTAATAATCTGGCACTATTGACTGGTCTGAGGGCTGGTTATATAGTAAGAGGTGCAGGTGGATCTGATGAGGGTTGATGAGAAAAGGGGCGGAACAGGTGTGTGAAATGGTAATCAGACCAGCACTAGTGCCGTGATCGTGACACAAAGGCTACGTTCACACTGCAGGTCCTAATGCTCAATTCCGATTTCTTTGTGAAATCGGATTTTTTTGCATGGTCCTTCACATTTCCAAATATATGCGACTTGTATGTGATCTCCTGTGTGAACTGAATGCGTTCAACCTAAGTGTCCCGCATGCGCACTCGACGTCACATGTAGCAAGCGTCCTCAGTGTTTGCGGAAATAAACATGGATTATAATGCTGGCGCGCATTTTGCGGTCATTAATTTATTTTCTAACCGGAGCTTTCCCTCCATTGACTGCTCTTCTCATTGTAGTCCGCTATGGGTGTCGTCTTTCTTCCCGCTTCTGCATAGCAGGACGCAGAATAGTGACGTTTGTCGAGTATCGGTGACGTACAGGTCGGATAAATGCGACCCGGCCGTACAGACACAGGTCGCATTTGAAAAGATCAGATACGTATCGGATTCAGGACCACATATCCAAGCGGCCTGGGTCGCATTTGAAAAAATCCGATCTGTGTTGTTCAGACTGGCATAAAAAGATCAGATACAGGTCGCATATGGGCAGAAAAATCGGAATTGGGTCACTTCAGGCTGTAGTGTGAATATAGCCAAAGTCTCTCAGACAGAACCTGATAGAGCTGCAGCCACTGTTACCCACCCATCCATGACTCCATCAGAAGACTATGGCTGTAGAAGATCCAGCTGTGGTAAAGACCAATACTAGTAAACACACAGGCACACACTGAGACTACATTTCAGTCAATGGGGCATAATTGCATTGCAGGAACAAGTAGTTGTAGAGAAAGCTGAACTGTAATATATTTTGAGATTGGAATATTGTTTCAGTATTAAAATACATCTCCCCCCCACCCCCACCCCAGTGTATAAAAACAGATGTGACTCCTTTCATTCAATAGTTTATTCAGTTCCATTACAAAGTAACAGTTTTTTTAAAGCATTTTACTTGAGAACAAACCAGAACAAGGTTCTCCCTATTAAAGCATCAGTTCTGGTCAGGATCAGAGACAGTGATTTCTGCTCATCAAACGTTTTACTCTAAAAAATTATCATCATGAGCTTCATCGCTTGGCCTCACTTCACCTCCTTCCTGATTTATTTACTATACGGTCGACCCAAACAGAGTTCTGTTGACTGGCCCTGAAATAATATGGACAGATCGGGGTTCTTCCGTTGTCCCACCAAGTGAAATAATGTAACTTTATCCCTCGTTAGTCAGACTTTCCTTCACCATGATGTTAAAAAACATCCCCACCAGGATCTGTACATGGAGTTTTTTAAATTGTTCAACACATTCAGCTTTATTCTTTCCTAAAGTCTCTGATCACAACAACAGTCTGAGTGTCAGAAAATGTAAAAGTAATTATTTCTGAAACAGAGTCCATTATGACACATGAACAGAACCTTACAGACACGTATATACTGGGTCAATCAGGGGAGGACGGATCCAAGAGGTGTAGACACCAACAGACAACGATAACATGTTTAAGGCTATAATGGTTCATCTAGGCACCTGCTCAAAGGAACAAAGGCAGTGACTGAATCACAATTTCTAAAAGTAGGGGTTGCAGTGATGCTTCAATGTTCCTGACTTTCCTTTCAGAACAACTAGGTCCTGTTTGTTGAATATCTGAACAATCAGTGAGCGGATCTGCTACAAGACAAAGGCTCTTTGGTGAATACTGAATCTGGACCAGTAAAAAATAGAAGTACAAAAATAACATTACAAAAGTTCCTTGTTTTAAGAAAAGGATGGTCAACACAACTTTTGGACATTTTCAATAAGACCAACAGTTGAATTTTGGGCCTTTCAGATCCCCTTCCTCCTCCTTCAGCACCAGTTGATTTTCTGTCAGGGGGAGTTTATTTGGCCTCTGTTTGCTGAGAGGGGAATGTTTGCTGCTTTTCATAGACGGATAATGACAGAGCTAATACTTCAGCAGCAGCAGCAGCTTTTCTAACAGTCTTCACCTCAGCTATGTGAGAGGACTTCTGGATGATGCAGCTGGTTGTCCCAGAGACGCTGTCCTTCCCCTGTGCCAAGTTGGTCAAGGCCATGGCCGCGTTGATCTCCTTCCAGTGCGTCTCATCTTTGGCCTTCACCTCCTCCTTCTGCGTAGCTGCGACGCCACCGCTGCCACTGACGACCGGCAGAACACGCAAATACGCATAGAAAGAAGAAAAACAGAGAGTGTTACAACTCCGTTCAACTTGTGATCGGATGCAGTTTATCTGGTGATAGAAGGTCTACTCACTTGTCACATTTACTTGGCCCAAGTTCTGTGGTTTCTGAAAGCAGAGACAGAAAGAGGTCAATACGCAGAGTTCTCAGGGTCAGAGGAGATTCACTGCAGCTGTTCAGAACATGCAAGTTCAGCAGATTTGTGGATCTGTGTGCATGGTTTTTGACTTCTGTTCTTTAAGTGAACACCGTGTCCTCAGCAAACACGTGTTGCTCTGTTTTCTCTTTGCTCAAGATGCTGGACAGAAAAAGGATGTTTAGCAAGAAACCTTCAAGAGTAAAGGAGACTGATAGGACGGAGCTGAAAGTTGTTTCTTGTGACTCCTAAAGTCCGTTGTGTAATATTTAGCTGGAAAACACATGGAGCCCAGGCAGCATAACTGAGTTGTCTGAAGAGTGAAAAGACTAAAGGCAGCAAAGTTGTATTTAGAGCATCCAAAGTGTTGAATTCAGTGTGCTGTTTTCAGCATTCAGCTTTCTCTGAAGCATTCCTGGGAAGAATCGGCTCTTGTTTGTGGTGAACTAAACGCTCACATCAGGGTGGAAAAAAGCAACAACCACAAGAAAACATTATTCACATTTGTAAGTGTTTACATGTGGACACAAACAGCCTTTTTGGGCATCTGGAGGCCAAATTATATATTTGTGCAGCACTTACTGCATTATTATGTTGCAATTGTTCACAGTGGGAGCTGAGCTGCCCTCTCACACTCTTGGTGGATTTCTATGTGTGTTCTCTGTCCTCGCTAGGTCACACATCTGCTCTCTGGTTAAAGCTCTCCTATCTCCTCCATCTCGTGGAAAAGCAGAGGTTGTCTATTCTGGACCTGCTTGGCTTTTAAAGTGAGGTTGTGTTTTCCACAGAAAACCCAGGCAGTGTGGCTTCACTTCCCTGTAGGTGTTGCCGATGGTGTGTTCATGTGATGTTTAAGGCCTTAGAGCTGTACACCAGTGTGAGTCCTTTCAAGCTTACTGAAGGTTCATTTTGCACTTGAGCTGATCCTAGATCTCCATTTTCTGCCACGTCTGCCTGCCCACAACAACCAACTGGGCCACAAGACTTTTAGCCAACTGGATGGAAGCATCCAGGTACATCCCTTTTCATTGGACCCAAAAATCTCCCTGTACAAACTGAAGATGTGAAAATTATATTTTACAGCCAAAGAACAGAACAAAGTCTGGGATTGGAGCCGTCAGATCTGAAATCTAATTTATTTGGAGGTGTTGTCCTCTTTGCGGCTGGTAGAAGAACAGATTTATATCAAATCTGCTGTCCAGGGTAAAAAATTTTCTCCAACTATAAAACATAAACTATGTGTAAAAAAGGAATGTGTTCACTAAAAAAAATACCTGGTATCTACAGCAAGCAGGAGAGAAAAACTACAGGATATGATGAAAACTTGAAATAATTTCTCCAGTTTTTCAGTTGCTCTGTTTCTCAAAGATCTGATGTGGAACTAAGACATAATTCTGCCAACTTTGATTCCTTTCTTCTATTGTCGGATAACATCTGATATTCCCAACAGGAGCTTGACCCATTTGAGTTGACCCAAAGAGCTTCTCTCACATGTAACAGAGTAACCCTTCTTTAAATGTGCCAGAGTCCGAGGAGGCCAAGAGGGAGACGTCAGCGGCAAGAAATTACAATAATCAGAGAGATAAAACAGTGTCTATTAAAAGTAGCAGGTCCGCCAGCTGAATTGATCCCTTTTGGGATTTGTCGTCATAAAATCTGCTGGAGGTAAGGTTTTAAGTCTCCTTTTCTTTGATTAACCTAGTTCTGTCCTTCTCCATCTGGGAGTCCCAGCAGGTGTTCTGCAGTGAAAACACCCTGATGCCGGCTCGGGTCAAAGGGTTATAATGGTTCCTGCTGCACTCATTGATTCATTTCATCCAAACCCTGAACAGAAACACACACTCTGTCTCCTTTACACTCAACCTGAAGCAGAACCACGTTTGTCTCAAAGAGACGCAATAAAAGCAAATCTTCCCTCCAACAATCCAGCTCCTACATGTTCAAACCTGGACCCTCCGGGTTCGGGCCATGCTCCACAGAAAGTGAAAATGTTACTGTTGGATGTGAAGTCCACCTGAACAGAGACCCGGTGTTCTCAGCTGATCCAAACAGAACGGACCTTAATTATTCACATTCTAGAAATGCACAGATCCCACATGAAATTCCCTGTTTGAAGAAGCCTGTTGGACGTTTAGCTCTCAGCTCTCAGCTGGAGCCACAGCTGGATCAAGAACATGACAAACAGAAGCCTGATAGCCTTCAATATGGCCTTGTTGTGTCTGAGCCAGTAAACCCTGGTTAACTGGAGGTGAAATTCACCCCACCTCTCTGGACTGGCTGAGAGTCAACCAGTGGTTCTGATTGTGTGGGTCTGACAGTGTGCAGGATACTGAATATGCTTGTGTGTTTCAGACTAACTGCACCTTGTTTCTCTTGACCAACCTCTCCATTTCAGCTACCATGAGAACCAGATTCAACAACCCATTAAATGGAAGGAGCAACAGAACGAGAGGCCAGCAGAGATATTACAGACCATGCAGAGGGACAGGCAGCTGGAGATAAAGGACTGGCTGCATGAATTAAAACAACCGCCCAGAAAGAAGAGAGGACGAAAAATCAAATATGATGGATGTCAGAGTGTGCTGGAGAGAGTTCCTTAAAGGGAAATAAAAATGTAAGGAATGTGGCTCCTTACCGGCTTGATAAACAAAGTTGGCCTCAGCTTCAAAGGAGGACTGCGACAGCAGATTGTCGTCGACTTTGTTGGAGCTGAAGGAGCCAGAGTCATTCCTCTTGCAAGCATCCATGACAGAGTTGGCCGCCATGATGTGCCGCAGAGTTGTTCAGGTAGCGGTGCAATAGGCTGCTCTTGTACTTGGGTGGAGACACGTAGTCCACGGCCATGGAAGCGACATCGACGGCAGAATGCAGCCCCGGGTCCATGCCTATGGTCATGGCCATCATGGAGGAGCCCTGCTTCTTATGAAAGCTCAAGTACAAGGGTTTGGTGAGAACCTCAGAACCACTCTGTGTCCTCTGAGGGTTGTCTCCATCTGCAACCTCAGGACATATACACACGATCCTTCTTTAGATGGAGAACAGAAAGTCTTCTGCAAAGCAGGACTTATTGACTTTCTAACAATTTCTGTCACTCTGTTCATCTTTAGTACCAGCTAAATATAATTTTGATTCATGGCCGTGTTCTGACTCTTAACAAGAATCGGTCTAGAACGTAGGACAGGTCAGCGTGAATTATTATAAACCAGTTTAGCATCCAGGCTGATAGTTTCTCAACTTTTATGAGTCTAACTGTTGTGGTGAAAAAGGAAAACTGTATCTGAATTTTCCTTTCTTGGCTCATCTCTTAGGTATGTTTTTCACTCTTCTTATAGGGAACACCTGAAGGGAACCTCATCTTCCAGTCACTCACTGATCATGAAGTAAGAACTCAAATGTCTCGTTGGGTTGAATTGATCTTGAAAAAATAATGTAATACCCCTTTCATCAAATCATTACGCCCCGCCGGCGGTCCAAAGTGACAGGTAACCCACCCTGCCCTGGAAATCCCGCCTCCTACACCCCTCCCCCTTCCTGTATGACATCACCACAAGACCTATGACCTACGATTTATGACTTGCGACCTATCTCCTAAGATTTGTGATTGTGTGTCCTATGACGTAAGATTTATGACATGTAACCTAAGACTTGTGACCTATGACCCATGATTTATGATTGCATAACCTATGACCGTCTTAATGATTACCAAATGCAAGCAGTCATTTTTAGACAATGAACCCCTTATGTTTAGCACAATACAGCCTTTTTATCCCTTCTAACAACCTAAGACCTATGATCTCCTAAATGATTACCAGATGCTAGCACCAATTTTGAAACAATTACCCTCTTATGTTTAGCACAATGCAGGTTTGTTTATTCCCTCTAACAACCACCACAATGCAACCTTCATAACGATTACCAGATGCTAGCGACCATTTTGAGACTACCTCCTAACTATGGCACCTCCATATCTTGTGGGTGGAGTTTCCGTCTTAAATATAGTCCAAAAAATTGCTTTATGTAAAACAGGGGTTCCCAAACTTTTTCAGCCGCGCACCCCCTTCCGTGTCCCAACCGGGTTGATGCACCCCCAACCTTCAAAAAAATAAAAAAATAAATAAAAAATAAAAAAATTATATATATATATATATATATATATATATATATATATATATATATATACACAGGTAAAAGCCAGTAAATTAGAATATTTTGAAAAACATGATTTATTTCAGTAATTGCATTCAAAAGGTGTAACTTGTACATTATATTTATTCATTGCACACAGACTGATGCATTCAAATGTTTATTTCATTTAATTTTGATGATTTGAAGTGGCAACAAATGAAAATCCAAAATTCTGTGTGTCACAAAATTAGAATATTGTGTAAGGGTTAAATTTTGAAGACACCTGGTGCCACAAACTAATCAGCTGATTAACTCAAAACACCTGCAAAGGGCTTTAAATGGTCTCTCAGTCCAGTTCTGAAGCCTACACAAACATGGGGAAGACTTCAGATTTGACAGCTGTCCAAAAGGCGACCATCGACACATTGCACAAGGAGGGAAAGACACAAAAGGTTATTGCTGAAGAGGCTGGCTGTTCTCAGAGCTCTGTGTCCAAACACATTAATAGAGAGGCAAAGGGAAGGAAAAACTGTGGTCAGAAAAAGTGTACAAGCGATAGGGATCTCCGCGCCCTAGTCAAGATTGTGAAAAAAAAAACATTCAAAAATGTGAGGGAGATTCACAAGGAGTGGACAGCTGCTGGAGTCAGTGCTTCAAGATCCACCACCAAGAGACGCTTGAAAGACATGGGTTTCAACTGCCACATACCTCGTGTCAAGCCACTGTTGACCAAGAAACAGCGCGAAAAGCGTCTCACCTGGGCTAAGGAAAAAAAGAGCTGGACTGCTGCTGAGTGGTCCAAAGTCATGTTTTCTGACGAAAGCAAATTTTGCATTTCCTTTGGAAATCGAGGTCCCAGAGTCTGGAGGAAGACAGGAGAGGCACAGGATCCACGTTGCCTGAAGTCTAGTGTAAAGTTTCCACCATCAGTGATGGTTTGGGGTGCCATGTCATCTGCTGGTGTCGGTCCACTCTGTTTCCTGAGATCCAGGGTCAACGCAGCCGTCTACCAGCAAGGTTTAGAGCACTTCATGCTTCCTGCTGCTGACCTGCTCTATGGAGATGGAGATTTCAGGTTCCAACAGGACTTGGCGCCTGCACACAGCGCAAAATCTACCTGTGCCTGGTTTACGGACCATGGTATTTCTGTTCTAAATTGGCCAGCCAACTCCCCTGACCTTAGCCCCATAGAAAATCTGTGGGGTATTGTGAAAAGGAAGATGCAGAATGCCAGACCCAACAACGCAGAAGAGTTGAAGACCACTATCAGAGCAACCTGGGCTCTCATAACACCTGAGCAGTGCCAGAAACTCATCGACTCCATGCCACGCCGCATTAATGCAGTAATTGAGGCAAAAGGAGCTCCAACCAAGTATTGAGTATTGTACATGCTCATATTTTTCATTTTCATACTTTTCAGTTGGCCAACATTTCTAAAAAATCCCTTTTTTGTATTAGCCTTAAGTAATATTCTAATTTTGTGACACACGGAATTTTGGATTTTCATTTGTTGCCACTTCAAATCATCAAAATTAAATGAAATAAACATTTGAATGCATCAGTCTGTGTGCAATGAATAAATATAATGTACAAGTTACACCTTTTGAATGCAATTACTGAAATAAATCAAGTTTTTCAAAATATTCTAATTTACTGGCTTTTACCTGTGTATATATATATATATATATATATATATATATATATATATATATATATACATCTCATGGGTTAAAGCAAAAATATCAGTTTGACTGAAAAAAGTTTCAAGTCAGCTACCTCAGTTACCTCACTTGCTTATTGTGCAAAGTCAACATTAACCAAATCTGGTAGGTCTACAATATCCATTGACCATTCCTTTATCTCTCCCACCTTTCAGCTTCAGAGCCTTGGCGTCATCCTGGACAGCCTCCCATCCTCTCCTTCACTTTCCACATCATCACCTGGTTAACTTTCATCTCGGCAGCATCAAGTTCTTCCTTCACACTTTTGCCAAACTGGTTCACAGTCCACTCACCTCTCGACTTTATGATTTCATCTCCCTTCCCTCCCTGTCCTCCAGAAAACCTCCATAAACTGCAGCTAGTACAAAGACAGCAGCTTCATCATTACATCATCTACTTCACTCCTGTACATTAACTCCACTGGCTCCCTGTCACATTCAATATAAACCAATCCTATGATCATACAAGGCCAACCACAACCATGGACAATGCAGGACACATCACCATCACTATGATGACGTCATATATTTTAATTTAACACAGATCGCACATTACAATAAGCAGTCTGTTTTTCCTATTATTGCACAGCAATTAATTATCACAACTCATGAGTTTATAAAAAAGGCATTATTTAACTTTTTTGAAGTCTAATAAAATGGTTATATTTAGGCCCTGTGACTGGCGACCTGTCCAGGATGTAATCTGTGTCCCCGCTTAGGAAGAGCCACCTGCCATCCCACCCACTTTGCATAAAGTTAAATATTGCTGTAGGTAATCTTGGCTGCTGTAACTTGTCTCTCTGGCAGGTGATTTTGGGTTGAATAAAATGAGTCCATAGAACCACAGGAGGCTTTCTCAGCTGGTTCTAGTGAGACTTGGTTCTACAGTGTCGCTTCACATCGCGCTCCACTCTGTTTAAAAATAAAAAATAACTTCATAAAAGCTTTCTGAGAATCGCCTTTCTCTGGCCTCACCCAGTTAGAACCCATTCTCCAGTCCATGTTGTAGATGCAGTTTATTTTTTTATTTAATGACGTAGTTTCCTTAATAATCTGCATGCATCAAAATGCTTGTGATTTTATTTAACGAGTGTCCTGGTGAGCAGCTGCTCCTGAGGTGGAGCTGCTGCTTATTGACTGACAGCCGATGCAGCTCTGCCTTCTTTGTTACAGGTGGAATTTTTTTACTTTTTCTGAATCAGACCCATTGAAATGCGGGACACTGTTTCACATTCAGACTGTTCTTAAAAAAAAAACAGAAAAGAAAAAGCGCATCATGCTAAATTAGCCTGAGCTAATGCATAACTCTTTGAGTTTTAAATAAAACGTAATAGCGAATCATGAGGAGATTCCTGTTTGGTTTATCAGCTAAGTTACTGGCAGCGAGGGAATACACGCTGACAGGTGACGTGGCCACAGGTGGAAATAATTCATTAATTAACTGCAGGAGCAGCCACAGACACACTTACCGATGAAGCTGTTGTCAGCTGTTTCTGTTGTTCCGGTGAACTTTATGACCTGCTGGTTTGCATAAATCCAAAGAAAACTTTGACCACCGCTACTTTCATTCATGCCATCTGAGGGCACTTTAAAATGCTCTCCCAAAAGTTAAAATGATGAAAGACCGATAAACCTCAGACTGCCAGATCTCCGCTTCACAAAGACCCGTCCTACTCTCTTTCTGATTGGCTAATGTCCCGGCTCTGCCAGGTTTCCTTGGATGAAAGCAGCTTCTGTTCAAAACCGTGCATAAAAAGTCTAGACGGAACTTTTTGCGTTCATTTTCCAAATGACGGAAATCCGTTGCAGCGACGGAGAACTTTAACCCCTGATATATATATATATATATATATATATATATATATATATATATATATATATATATATATATATATGGCAGTTGCAGTTACAGCTCAAACGTCATAACAAAGGTTATATAAATAACATTAGAACATAATTTGAATTAAACTGCAATAAAGTTACACACAACATCCACAGCAGAACCCAGAGCAAGATCAGTCAATCCTCCACAACCTCAAACGTCTCTGAAGCAGAATCCCTCCGAGTGGATTCACGTACTAAACTCTAATGATCTACCTGTGTGTGTTCTCATTTTGTTTATTTCATGTAACTGCTTCTAAATCTGAGTCTGACTCACAATTACAAACATGAAATTTGATTTGTGTCTGATAACGAGCGAGCGAGCGAGCCACACTTATAGCAAAGCGCTCCATAAAGATGTTATTAATCAGATAAATAAAGTTATTTTTTGATTGTTTCACAGCGGTTACATCCAGCAAAATAAACACGCCCATACCAACACACCTCGGCTCTCCGCAGCACTATTTCTGGTTTGTTGAAATGGGGAATGCTGAGGACAATCCTGGGACTACCCCTCTATGAAAAAATATCAGCTTTGAGAACCTCAAACAATCGACAGATCCTTTCAAGCGGGACTTCTCTTCTATGTCAGACCCCAATCTTCATCTTCCAGGAATCAAGCCATACACCCGACACCCCCAGGAAATCGACATTTTATCTATGTTAAGTACAGATGGCTTCACCCGAAGTGAACCACGAATAGTGGTACCGGACTCTACCAAAACCTATAATCTGGGTACCACCCTCCTTCACCCTTCTCCTACTCGCAGTCATCCTCTACCTCCTCATTCCGAACACCATCTCCGAGTGAGTTTAATGTTGCACACCAACCTGGAGAAATCGTGGAAAATGGGTCAGCAGAGGCAGAGGTGGAGAATGGCGATGACGGAGAGAAAGGTTTGATGCTAGAAAATTATGGTAGAGAAAATGTGTTTACTCTAGAGGTTGATGGGGAGGTCCTTTAAGGTCTGATCCAGTGTTTAATATTTTGTTTCTAAAAAATACTAAATATTTTTTGTGTACCTGAATTAAATAAATTATTAAAAAAATAAATTGTGTATTTCCATGATGGGGTTCAACTGGGGTTTTAGCTAGACTCTAATGTATAGACTCTGAAGCATCAGCGCAGTAAATAGGAAAACAATATCTGGTGTTGACTTATTGAATGGTTTGCATTGTAAAAAAAAAAAAATTCAGTATACTGTATATAAAAGCTGTGACAGACTGCCGACCTGTCCAGGGTGTACCCCGCCTCTCTAGGGTTGGGAATTGAAAAGATTTTCACGATTCCGATTCCCTTATCGATTCTGTGAAACAATTCGATTCCTTATCGATTCTCTTTTTGATTCCAATTTGGGGAAAAAAGGAGAACAAACAGCTTGATGATGAGCATCAACTTTGTTTACTTAACTATCACACAACCTTACAAGCTAACAAGGTCAAGATGTCCACAGCAAATGTGCAACTGGAGTAACATTTATATTTGTTTAAATAAAACAAGGAATATAAGAACAAACTTAAATACAGTAGATGAGTTGTTTAGAATACAAGAAAATGTAAGTCTGTTGTGACAGTTGCTTATTAATCTCTCTTTAGATAACCTCAGTCATCTAAATCTAATGGAGAAGGCATCCGTTTAATAAAAAAGGATTACTGTACAATTTCGGGAAATAAACTCATCTCACGCTAATTTAAATAAACGAGCATCACCTTTCTCTCGCTCCCTGAACTGTGGAGCAACTTCGTAGCATGTTTCGTGACATCCATTGCAATAGCTAGAATCATGTAAGAACTCCAGCTACCAGTAGTTCTAATTATTATCAATTAGTATCAATTTCCTGATCGCATGGAAAGTATTCTTTTCTGATAAATGCTGTAGATTGAGCGAAAGGGGTTGTTTCACCATCTTTGTTGATGTATGCGATCGCGAGTCTCAGAATTGTCATCATTTCATGTCAAGTTACACGTATAAGATAAGATAGAACTTTATTGATCTCACAATAGAGAGATTTACTTGTAACATCAGCTCTTATAAGCAACAGAAGGTGCACAAAGGAGGAAAAGGTTCATGAAGTATATACAGTGCATCCAGATATATTCTAACCTGACTCCGCCAGATGGATTTGCTCCGCATATACATCTGGAAACCTTCCGTTGAAGTAATTTTGGGAAGGGGCGAAAATGCTGGTTAGCTGATTGGCCTATGTTGGTGATAGACGGGCCACAAGTATGATACCTACCCAAAAGGGGTAGGTATCATACAAATTTTTTGATCTACTTGTAGAACTCCTGATGGTTAAAGAACATCTACTGTTGGTCACATTTATACAGAAACAGGAAAGGCTGCAGCATGTGGCCGGTATATATTGCGCCGTTGTATGGCAGCCTCGCTTCTGTCAGTCTGCCCCAGGACAGCTGTAGCTACTAACATAGCTCACCACTGTAAGGGTATGAATGGGTGAATGACGAAACTGTAGTGTGAAGCGCTCTGGTGGTCGTCAGACTAGTTAAAGCGCTATACAAGTGCAAGCCATTTATTATGATCTTGATCTGAGTCACTGCATTTAGGTCACATCAGTTTTTATTAAATTGTAATGGCTTTTATTTCCTCCACCAAATGTTGGACTCCAGGTCCAGTTCTTTTCTCGGTTCTGTTCATCCAGCCTCCCTTAGAGTCTGGTTATTTTGAGCTAATCTTTAATTCATAAAACAGAACCAGGAGATTTTAGTCTTGCATCCTGCCCTCATATTGGCATCACCTCCAGAACAGAAAGTCCAGACTGCAGATCTATTATCCAGCGCCTCCTCTGTCACCAAGTAATCTGACCTTTTGATTTAATCCAATAAAAACATCAAACATCATCAGGACATCAGGTCCACTCTAGCCTGGATGCGCTGCTGCAGCTACAAAACAACCTGGACCGTTACAGGACAGTAGGAGGAATGTCAACAGGGTCACACCTGCTCCCAGAAATAGTCTCTGGAACAAAAGCATGGGCTTCAAAACATAATGGAGAGCCTTTCAGCACGTGGGCCAGCAGTGGGAGCAGGCTGCAGATAGCTCCAGAACCACAATGTGACAGGGAGAGGAGTCAGGGAGATATACGGAGCCAGAGGTGCAGCGGCCTGTGGCAGACACAAACCAATCACCATGCACACATTCCCATGGGAGCCACACGCTTCTCCTCCTCCAACACTGAAGCAGAGATTACTGACACCACAGCAATCTTTTTTTCTGCTCATTCACTGCATTACTATTGAACTTTGGTTTTCTGACGCTTCCTCAGCTTGTTTACTGTTTCAAGTGTTAGCAGTCAATACTGGGCTGACAGAGAGCGACTTGTTTCCAACTGTAGGTTGTGAGGCAGAGGTTGGCTCAGCGGGGTGTCTAAATGGCAGCCTGTCGCAGTCCGCCGGCCATCGTGTGTCCCTCTGCTGGCTCACCATTTCTACTCAGAACATGTTTCTACACTGTGTCGACTCACTTTGGCACAAACGCAGCGGACATGGCCTGAGCTTTTCACATGGGAAGGAGGAAGCTAAATGTTATCCTGAGCACCAGCATCAGGTTGAAACCAGGATCTGTAGCCTTTTGATAACAAAGTTTGTGATTTGATCTAAATTTGTATTTATAGAAACTGATTGTTCACTTAAAGAAATATACACAACAAAAACAAAACCAGACCAGAATAAGCACCATGTGACAATACAGGGACTAAAATACTGAAAGTTTTACTATCATATTTTAACACATGACTCTTCTGCAACAGGAAATTATGCGTTTATTACAAGTCAACACTTATTGGGTGAGATATGTGGGTTCATTTCAGGAAGCCAAATTAAGACACTGACAAGTCACAACTACCCCTCATAACTCCACTTCAACATTATTTTTCTGTAAACTGCAGCCAGGTCCAACATGTACAGACTGAGTAAGGGACAATTGTCAGACCATTGAAAACATAACAAGCCTCTCGCCTCTCGATAAGAGTGATGTTAATTTAAGGGGACAACTGGCTTGTGTGAGTGAGGGAGGGAGCGATGAGAGCTTCACAACGTCATCTCAGCTGGGAAACCTGCTCTAAACCTGCTGAAGGCTGAGAAGCTCCAGAGACTGATAGAATGAGAACATACAGTGTGTCAGTTTCTGAGCTCAGAAGACAATATACAGGTGCTGGTCCAGTTTGGTGGCACTACCAGCGACAGAGCTGGACTTAATTTATAGAAGAGGTGGAGTTCCATCATGATGAATATGTGGCAGAGTGCAGCCCACAAACAGGCACCAACTCCTGTTCAGCAGGGGGCAGAAAAAATCAGGTCCCAGAGTTTTAGCTCCAGAACAATTGTTCTCTTCAATTTGATCATCGGCACCATTTTTATGCCAAGCAGTCACTTTTCAGAGCTCCTACAACTGCTTTCCTTAGAGCACAAATAGGAGGCCTACCTTCTGAGCAGCTGTCGTCACTGCTGACACTGAGCCTCTCAGCGTTGCCCTGAACGTATTTGTTGTAGAGTTTGATCCTGAGGGCCCAGCTCAGGTCCGGCTGCCTCACTGTGTTCTTCAGGCGTCTCCTAGCGTTGGCAAACCAGTTGGACACCTGAGGGGGACAAAGCAGGAAGTGAGAACACACAGCAAACATCTATGTGGAGGAGTGTGAAATCCACACTCCTCCACATCTTCAGCCAAACAAAATGTGTCCTCCTCAGTGAAAACATCTGCTCACTGCCTGCCACGAGTCTCAGTGAGTAAAACAGCAGGAGGAGTGAGACAGAAACAGAGTCAGGCTGAAGTTTAGCTGCAGCTCTCTGAAATTGAGCTTTGAGAAACATCCCAGATGCTCTGCAGAAATGCCTCAAATCTTTTTTCTACCAACACCTTGTAGAAACAAACGGCAGACAGCCAGCGAACGCATCATGTTCTAAACTATCTCAGTTCTGACTGAGACATGTCCACATCCTGTTTATTCTGGACACGTCCAGCCTTCCTTCTAAAAGACACTTTTTCCATCACTGTCTTTAAGATCCAATAAAAGAGACACTTGAGCTGCCGCTCTTCCCTTCACTGGGAGGAGAGACTATTATATGTTATGCTGGAATAACGTTTCATGCTCGATAGATTTCAAGCTGCTTATTGACGGCCAGGGACAGGGGACTCATGCTAGAATACTTAGTCTTCAGATCCTCTCCTTCAGTATTAGATTTCTCATTAACTAAGACCATCCCTCGATCTTTAGTCTGCAGCCTTGCGCTGTGGCACAGCAGGCAGAAAGCAGCATCCAGCTGGCCAGCAGGACTGGAGGAGAGGAGGAATGAGAGCAGGCGAGGCGTGGGACAGAGAGGAGGACAGACAGCTGTCAGAAGAATGAGAGAAAAGAGAAAGGATGGCACGCCTGTTTAGACGACACTACAGAGACACCGAGAAGAGAACTGATCCAGCTCTTCCAGCCGTGGCCTTTCTGTAGCCGAGAGGAGACAGCATGCAGGCACGGAGATGGGTTTCAGGACTGATGGAGAGATGGCCCGATTATCAGCGCCGTCACACATTTACATGGAACAAAGCTACCTGTTGTTCTAAAACATGACAGATTTAGTTGCTGTTTAACACCTGCTGCCAAGTCAGCCTTTCCAGGGAAAAACACGTAGGAAGTGATGCGTTCACCGTCACTGGCAGCCTTTACAGTGGTCTGTCTGGACTAAACAGTGGAAGAAATGGGCTGTTCTCAGCAGCATTCAGTGGAAAAACGAAGACGAGTTTCTAAAGTCAGTCATCATGGTCACATCTGAGTTTCTGTTCACACTCTGGGACAAAAAGATCACTTGTTTTCTCCAGAAAAGATATAAGGGTGAAAGTCCAAAATATCGTTCTAATTTGCTGTTTTCTTTTTTCCTAAACAGCAAAATAAATAAATTTAAAGAGTGTTTTTTCCCTTCATACCCTAAAAACAGAGAAACAGAATTCTGAGAAAAAAGTCAGAATTGAATAGACTTTTTTTTTTTTTATGGCCCTAATCCTCTTCCGTAGAAACAGGTTCTAACAACAAGGAGGAACCAGGAACAATGAGTCATGAAGATATTTCTGTTTTTTCATATTTATTCAGACCAGCAGAGATTTGACAGCTGAACCAATCATCTAATAAACACAAACCTTATCAGAATAAAGTCAGAATATTTAGATAACGAACTGATTGGATCCCTGCTGGAAAATTTAAATACGAAATCTGTGCATGTAATAATGAATATACAAGTATTTAAGTGGGTCAATCATTTATAAAACACAATATTTAATTAAATGTGGAAATCATTCATTAATATTTACATTACTTGACATTATTTGTTCAAAATGTATGAAATATCGTCTGTATTTCTTGAATTACTTCCTGATCCTGTTTAGCAGCACATGGTGAATGTCTTTGATGTAATAATAACAATTGAACTTTATTGATCTCACAATAGAGAAATTCACTTCTGCATCTTAACCCATCCCCTTGGGGAGCAGTGGGCTGCCATTGTGCGGCACAATCGGGGGTTAAGGGTCTTCCTCAGCGACCCAGAGTGCAGGCTGTGGGGATCGAACCGGGTATTTGGAACCTTCTCAGAGCGCAAGTGCACTGCTCTAACCACTAGGCCACCACTGTGGTGTTGTGCGAAGTGTTGTGCAGTTTAACCAGCTGAACATTAGCCTCTATTGGATGAGTCGTAGAGACACTTTCAATGATTTTCTGATGGACTGGAGCTCAGGAGATATGATTCATTAAATACTAAAATTGTAGGATTTTCAAATATAATAAATCTAACTTTTATTTCATAATTTAAAGATTTCTTCATTTTATACATTTGATGCATTTATAATGTATTTATTACAGTTTTATTTAAGTATCACATATCACGTATGTGTGTGAGAGGGCTGTCAGTGTGTGTTCGGGTCGCAGCGTCCTGGAGTCCAACACAAAGTGTTCCTCCTCACTCTGCCTCGCTCTCAACTAAACAAACGGCTCCAGGGGCCCAGAAATGAGAAGCAGGTTCAGCACCACGGCCGGCAGCCTGAGAAAGCTGCCGCAGACTCTCAGAGGCCGGATAAGTGACCTTGTGAGGAAAATGATACTGTATACACACCGAAACAAACACTCACACACACACCCTTGTTTAAAGTTTATAGTGGGGACTGTGCCTTGACTTGTGTAGACTTCCGTTCATCTTCAAACATTTCTATGGCCTAACCCTGACGTAAACCTAATTGACACCATAGTGCTAAACCTAACCCCTCTCCCAGAACAAAATTGAGGACCGACAAAAGGTCCTCACTTTACATCAAAATCTCCACTTCACTAGGAAAATGAGCAAAAAATGTTCTCACTTAGCTGAAAGTACAAGTACACACACACACACACACACACACACACACACACACAGCTGCACATGTCAACCACAGACATGGGTTCAGTGCTGGATGGAAGATAAAGAAAAAATAATCTCAAAGACTGAGACACGCAGTCGAGAGCAAAGAAGCTGCAGGAGGATCTGGAAGGCGGAGGAAACAGCACTTCACTCCTGCATTGCTGCTGAAAAATTTTCAGGAAAAGTAAAATCTGACTTGAAGCGGAAAAATCTCAACTCCATCAGCCTGCTCACACTCATGTATGCATGTGCAAAAAGCAGGATCTGACTTTTGTTTTCCTCCCACTGGAAACAGAGAACAAGAAACAGTCATCAACAGTCATCTGCGAGCCGAGCGCCAGGAGGATTTTCTCCGTCTTGGTCGGGTAGGGGTTGTCTCTGTGGTTGTAGAGCCACTGCTTGAGCGGCCGGGCCATGTCCTGCAGGGCCTGGCGCTTGTGTTGCACTTTGCTGCCACTTGGACGACCCCTGTGGAGGAGCAGGAATGGGATTTAAAAGCAGGCAAATAATTGGGCACATCTCTTGGTTTCGGTGCACAGATATTATAAAATCCCTCAAAATCTAAAATGACTAGAGGTGAATGAGAAGAACCTTCTGAACCCACAGAAGGAATAACTGAATCCTTCTAATTCTCTGAGCCGTGTCGGCTTCACTCTCACCTGCAGCTCCAGGTGTTCTGAACCTGTAGATGTCAGTATGGAGCTGCACTCCGCTTATCCCTTTATCTCCCAAAAAGGCTCCACTGGCTGCAGATGGGACAGATTTCAGACCTCAAGGTGGGCCTGAAGTTCTTGTTCTCCCCATATTTCCCTTGTAATCTGGGTCAGTCTGAACACCATGGAGCACATTTCTCTCTGAGCTCTGAACTGAGTTCTTTGTGATATTTTCAAGTGCTGGGCATTCAGACTATATGATAGGAATAACTTTGTCCGTTTAAATAGACGCCAGCCGTCCTTAACGCCTACACCAGATGTATATTCTCAGTGGCTGAGATGTGGACCTCATGGACAGTAGTAGGGACAGAAAAAACCGCCAATGGCAAATGTGGATCAATCATAATCAGTATTGTTGTCACAATTTTCAGCAATAGCAATTCAGTATTTCCTGAGTATGGTGAAGCCCTATTAAACTGTGAATGAATTCAGGCAGGAAGATAGAAAGTGTTCATGGAAACTTTTAGATCCACCTTTGGCTGAATGACGCTGTACCAGAATGTGTTCATTGCAGACTTTGTTCAGCTGACCAAATCAGATTTAATTAATCCTGTTTTAAACTCATTTTATCCAGATAATATTTCTATGTTATTTAAATGAGGCTCAAAAACAATAGATTCTGTAAACACAAGTTACCTGTAGTTGCAGTCTCCATCAAAACTGTTTAAATAAAGTGTTTAATAGCAACCGATTGTTTTTCCTTTAGAGTTCCACTAAGGACTGGACTGGGGCTGATTTTCCTCATCAGGATTTTTAGTTGTAAAGAAATATATAAGGTCTTAATCTTATTTTCATCATGCTAGCGGTGTGATTATACATATATTAAATACTTCAATGTGCTATATTATATTTAAATTGTATTAGATTATATGCAAACATTTACTGAAAAAATTTATAAAATTGTTTTTGGGAGAAGAAAATATTACTTTGGTTTTGTCATGGTTTAAGTTTTGGTCGAGGTTTTTCTCTGTTAGTTTTCAGTTTCTCCTCCTGTCACTCAGCTCACCCTCACTCCTCAGCAACTGGTCACCTGTTAGCACTAATTAGTCAGGATTCACTTCACCTGCCAGACTCCCTACATAAGCTCACCTCAGTCTGTTCCTCTTCGCCGGCTCATAATTCAGTCAATCCAACACCACGCCTGTCCGTTCCTGTCCTCCCGTCTTGGTTCCCGTCTGTCCTGTTGTGTTCCTGTTAGCTGCGCTGCTGGACTCTGTACCTCCGTTCCTGTCTTCATGATCTCTGGCTTCACTCCCGTTCCTGCAGCAGCTCAGCTCCTCCGTTTCCTGGTCAATCTCTCCGCTCTGTTCCTGCCAGCCAGCTCCTGTACCCTACATCCCCGCCTGGCAACTGACTCTGGTTCATCATGTCATCCATCATCCACTGTTACATTAAACTCTCAAAGACAGCTCTGTGTGTGCGTGCTCTGTCCGGGTTCATCCAAAGACAAATCATGACAGTACGAGCCGGCCCAAGGATGAACCCAAGCACGCACAGAGCTTGGTGCGGGAGTTGGCAGGATTCTGCTCCATCTCAGCCCAAGGTCTCCGTGGGTGTCATCCGCCTCTGGCTCTGTTGCCCCGAGGTCGCCCTCCGCGACGCCCAACTCCGACGCTGCCCAGCGTTATCTGTCGCCGCTGCCCAGCATGTTAAGGACGTTGCTGCCCAGCGCACTCAAGTTCCTGCTTCGATCTCAAGTTCCTGCTTCAGTTTTCTAGTTACTGCTTCAGTTTTCTAGTCCCTGCCTTAGTTTTCTAGTTCCTGCCTTAGTTCTCTATTTCCTACCTTAGTTCTCTAGTTCCTGGCTTTGTTTTTTAGTTTCTGTCTCGTGTTCTAGTCCCTACGTTCTATGGGTTCCTGCGCTCTATAGGTTCCTGCGCTCTATGGGTTCCTGCGCTCTCCCAGCGCCTATGTGGTCCCGGCGCTCATTAAGGTCCCGGCGCTCATTAAGATCCCGGCGCTCGTAAGGTTCCTGCGCTCCCTTGTTTTGAGCTGTTTCATGCTCCTTAGTTTTGGTCTGGCTCTAGTGTTCTTTAGTTTTGTCTGGTTCCAGCTCTCCTTAGCTTCTGTTTTGTTCTGGCTTCCCCTAGTTTCCCTGTTGTTCTAGTTCTCCTGAGTCCTCCTAGTTTCTCTGTTTCTCTGACGTTTTAGTTATTCTCGGTTCCCTGGCGTCTAGATTTCCTCTGTTCTCTGCCGTTTTGAGTATTCTCTGCTTCCCTGGTGTTTTGAAAGTTCTCTGTTCCCTGCCGTGTTAGACACCCGCTGTTCCTTGGTGCTTTAGCTATTCCCTGTTTTTATACGTTCCCTGTTTTTATACGTCCCGGCATTCCTATACGTCCCGACGTAGTTTCCTCTGCCGTTTCCGTACGCCTGTTTTTTCCCCCTGGCGTTATAGTATGCCTGTTTTTTCCGCCTGGCGTTGTCGTACGCCTGTTTTTTCCCCCTGGCGTTGTCGTACGCCTGTTTTTTCCCCTTGTGTTTCCCTATGCCTGTTGTCCCAAGCTTTTCTCTACGCCCTCTGTTTGCCTGCCAGCGTATTAGACGCTCTCTGTTTGCCTGCCAGCGTTTCCATACGCTCTTTTTGTTAGCGTTTCTATTCGCCCTCCTATTCCCCAGTGTTTTCTAGGCTCTTTGGTTCCCCAGTGTTTCTCTAGGCTCTTTAGTTCCCCTGTGTGATCTGTTTTGTTTTGATTCTTGCCCGCCATCCTGAGACCCCCTCCACCCACCCAGGGTAGGAGGTTCTGGGCCGTCCGGAGTCCAGCCTTGAGGGGGGGGGGGGGGGGGGGGGGGGGGTGTAGTGTCATTGTTTAAGTTTTGGTCGGGGTTTTTCTCTGTTAGTTTTCAGTTTCTCCTCCTGTCACTCAGCTCACCCTCACTCCTCAGCAACTGGTCACACCTGTTAGCACTAATTAGTCAGGATTCACTTCACCTGCCAGACTAAGCTCACCTCAGTCTGTTCCTCTTCGCCGGCTCGTAATTTAGTCAATCCAACACCACGCATGTCCATTCCTGTCCTCCCGTCTTGGTTTCCGTCTGTCCTGTTGTGTTCCTGTTAGCTGCGCTGCTGGACTCTGTACCTCTGTTCCTGTCTTCATGATCTCCGGCTTCACTCCCGTTCCTGCAGCAGCTCAGCTCCTCCGTTTCCTGGTCAGTCTCTCCGTTCTGTTCCTGCCAGCCAGCTCCTGTACCCTACATCCCCGCCTGGTAACAGAGCTGTCTTTGAGAGTTTATTGTAACAGTGGATGATGGATGACATGATGAACCAGAGTCAGTGTGTGCGTGCTCTGTCCAGGTTCATCCAAAGACAAATCATGACAGGTTTCACTGACTAAACAAATGTTTAGTTAATAGATTAAGTTAAAAAATAAATAATTCTGAGGTGCAGCTCTAATTCATGTCTCTAGAACAATGAGCTACTGAACAGGTCTAAGGTGCTTCTTGATTCTAAACTGAGCTGTGAACATTAAATCAGCAGCAGTTTGGGAACCACTGAAGGCTTATTATCTCATTTGTCAGATTGTTCTGCATTAAAACCTCTGGTATACAATATTTAGAAATTACAGGGAGCATAAATAAGCAGGAATCTAAACAGAGAAGCATTTAAACTCGTTTAGCCATAATTTGAAATAAATGCGCAATTACGCACGACTGCAGAAATATTTTTGTCGGTTCATTATTTTCTTAATATATTTACATTAAAAACTCTGCTGTATGTTTTGTTGCGCTCATTTTGCGCACAAACCGCGGATTAACTCCCAGAGATCTGAGGAGAGTTTTGTTTTCTCCCCTAAATAACGAGTGACCAACAGCTTCAAAAGGGTAGATATAGATATTCCCCTCGTGGGTTTCTTCACGCACTCCAGCTGATCCACATCCACACATGCTGAACAGCAGCCTCTATCAGAACCGGGAGCCTCACATACCCGCTCCGCCTGTGTCTGACCGCCTGGCTGTCTCTTATGGCTGCGCTGCTGCAGAGCAGATCTTGATGTTGGCCGTCGATGACTTCCAGGTAATTTCTGCTGCTCATTTCCACCTCCTTCGCCTTCTCCTCAAACAGGACCTGGCTGCTCAGCTGGTTAAACACAATTGTGTTCATCTCTGGCCGCTCACTCCGCAGGTCTCTCCCTGTGCTGCACACAAACTCTGAAGGTGTGTGGAGGGAAAAACGTCCCAGCGTCCCCGTGTTTCTCCTGTGGCAGAAAATATCATATTTAGTTTGTGAGGATCATGTGAACCAAATCCTCCAGATCAGATCCTTCACATTCAGGAAGCTTCAGAGTTAAAGGCGGCGCTCTGACACTCCATTTCAGTGTCTGGAGACTGGAAACAGATCAAAATGGATTTCAGTAGAACCAGAGATAAAGCATCTTAAACAAATTAATTTTTTTTAGGTAAAGTCGTGATAGCACTGTGGTGTAGTCAGTTGCTTCTCGTTGTGCTTCTTTGGACTTGTTTTCATAGAGCTGGCCGCTTGTTTGTCTCTGTGAGTGGATCAGTGACAGTTACCTTCCCAGGCTGCGTCTCGGCTGTGCTGAAAGACAATCTTGCTTGAACCACACGGACCGGCGGACCGGGACTCTGAATATCTGCGCCTGCTCACGCTTCCTTGCACTCAACCTGAACCTGCGAACATCCAGCTGCTGTACTATGCCGGTTCAGGGGCAGCGGCCCCCAGAGGGAAGGAGAGGGAGGAAGGCTGTTTGTCTGAGCCTCTGAGCTCAAAGTTCCTTAGGATTAACGGTCCGATGAGCAAATAATGTGCTTTTAGAAGCTGCTCTGCTCCCACTGATGGGGTTCACTTGTTTTTATGTCAGAAGGTTCAATGGATTTTAGCTGCTAAAGGTTCAGGTCATATTTGATTGGGCAGCAGGAAGCTGCAGCTGAAGGACATAGCAACAGTAAACTTTAGGGGCAGAAAAACACATTTTTAGATATGACAATAAAAGAGTTGTTTAACTATTTGATTAATTATTAGCAGAAGGTCATAAAAATGGTAGTTTGAAACTCATTTGGAAAAAAAATCCATCCTGTCAGGAATCACCCCCTCCACTCTGAGTTTCAGCTTTTATTCTCTGGATCCTGGTTCAGGTTCTCTTCTGTTAAGAGCACCATTAAAAAGAGAAGAAAAAACTGAACTAAAGCAGCTAAGCTGATGTTTCTGAAGCTCTTGAACAGAGTATGAAGGTCAGGTTAAACTCACAGTTTGGGGTTTATCCAGGGTAGTTATACCAAGGATGTGACTAAGCAGCAGGAGCCATCATAAGGGTAGGACCTCTGTGTAATTATTATTAATCTGTGCTTATTTTCATTTAACGGGGAAAGTTGACTTTTTGAGTTTGTGCAAACATGTTATGAAGGGTCCAGTCATGTAATCAGGTTCATTAAGGTCAGGAAGGGTTTATTTGCTCAGGTTTTCCAAAATATTCCAGCTTGGACTTCTGGCCTAAGGTGAACTTCTGTTTCCTCCTCTGACTTTATTGCTGTACTCTAAACCTGTGTTTCAGCACCGACTTGGTGCAGCACCACTTTTATCCTAATCCAGCCTCTCCAAATCTTCAACCACTCCTCTCTACACCTCTGCCTCTGACTGCTGTCTATCACTCTCTGTAGGTGAATAAAATTATTCAACAGGTAGGAGACCAGTATTAATCATGATGTCCCAACCTCAAAGGGATCGATGAAAGGGACTCTGCAGGCAAGTCCTATCCACAGCTCTGCTTCGTCTCAGACTGGACTTCAGGAGCTATCCTGGCATCTGCTTTCTTTGGTATCCATTCAATGGCTGCTGGGTTAGTAATGGACTTTGAAGCCTGGCAACAGAGTAATTATGTCAGAGACATTGGATACCTGCTAAGAAGCTTTGCAGCGATCCAATAAGCTCTGCAGCTTCATATGTTCCAGCAGGATCTCTGTTCCAGATCCTCTTCTAATGAATGCAAACAGACTTCTGACACAGTTTGATCTTTGATTGAAGAGGCACAGATCAGGTTTTCTGCAGAACTTCATCAAGTTTCATGTAGAGCAAAGTTATTTTTCTATTCTTTGAGTTGTCCCAGTTGTTCGCCGTCCATTTTGGGATTCTTAGTTATTAAACCCTGACTTCACCTCCTGCAGGTTTAGATACTTCACAGGAAACATTTGATAAAACTAAAGCTACTAAACTGAATTAATGATTAGTGTTGCATTCCCAATACTTACTCAAGATGTGAGCTTGTTCTGGCTTTAAGGAAACTTCCTGAGAGTGTCATTTCTCCATACTGACAATGTTTGCTGTCTCTATAAACTCGCAATTTAACTGGGATCCAGTTAAAGATGGCCGTTACTAGAAATTTGTGTTCCCTCAATTGAATGCAATTACAGTCCAGATGATTTAAAGCTTCTGTCTGGAACCACAATCTCTCTTTGAGGATGATATTTTTCCCCCAGACTTGGGCTTGATTGCTCCATGTAAACCAGGCTGGAATTACAGTCTTCTGTCAAGAACGGGGACAGAGGACCCAGTATTCTACCAGACAATGAAAGTATGATAAAGAAAGTTTATTTCAGGACAGGTTGTGGGTGGAACTGGGATGAAAGACTGGTATGTAATGATAAACAGGACAAGACAGAGCTCGTGGTCAAATACAGTCCTAAGTAAAAAAAACAGGTAATCACAAAGGGAGGAATGACCAGAGCAGAAACCAGGAGCAGAGTCAGGAAACAGATCGCAATAACGGGCAGACTTAATAAACAGACAGGGGTCAGGCAAGCTCAGATATCCAGGAACAGAATCAAGTCAGGAAACACAGGGTAGCAGTCTGAATCAGGCAGAAAAATCAGGTAATGCAGGAATCAGGCTGGCTCAGATATCCAAAGGCAAATCGGGTCTGTATCAACAGGACAATCGAAAAACAAGCCACTGGATAAGACTCACCAAAAGGCTCGTAATGATCTGGCACAGAACAGAGGATAGAGGCAGGTATAAATAGAGGAGTGCACAGATCTGAATAGATCTGACTGGTTGTAGACTAGTGATAGGAGAGTGACAAAACAAACTAACTGGGTAGTGGCTAGTGGCTTTGAGGTGGATTGGCTGAAAACTGACTGGTGACAGAGAACTGAACTGGACTGGCTGGTGACATAGATGTGAACTGAACTGGCTGATAACAGACTGGTCAACTGGTAAAAATAAAGCAAAGTACAAACATACACCAAAACAAAACCCAAATTGTGACATCTTCTAAAGCCACAAACACATTTGTTGGATTAATTTGTTGGATAACATAATTCCAGCTTTCAAAAAACCTTTCAGCATTTCGGACATTAATCAGTGACCTGAATAAAGTGCTGTCTGGACACATCTACTGAACATAATCCGGAGTAGAACTCAGAAATGTTAGAAGTTACTGGGATTGATCTCTGAAATTACAGAGAGGAAGAACTGAAACCTGGAAGAGCCAATACTGTCTGACCTCTTCTGACAGGTTCTGCTGGTTTTGTCCTCAGTAAGATTTAGTTGGTTGGTTCATAATTCCTTGCTGATGATTTTTTGTTTGGGTGCTGTTTCCTTCAGCTTCATGTATTCATCTCTGGTCCAGGACCGTGATTGTCATGATTTGGTTTTTTTTCTGGTTTATGTTTAAGGTATTTTGCCCTCCTTCCTTAGGTTCTCTGGTTGCTTTGAGTTTTGTCTTGTCTAGGGTCTTGTTTACTGTTAGTTTATCCTGTTTTGTCATCAGTTTTAGTCTTAGCTTTATTTTCTGTTTTAGGTTTGTACTTCAGGGTTGTTTTGTCCTTTATTAGATCGTGTGTAGTTTGTTTCTGTCCACTTGTCTTGTCAGCTTTTTAGATTTGTCTGATCTGTTCTTGTTTTGAGCCTCAGCACTGATGTCTGGTCTAATTACTTATTCTGCACACCTGCCTAACTCCACCCCTGCTGCAATCACCTCTCACCGGTTTCACCTGCTTCCACCTCCATATAAACTGTTGAGACCAGACATCAGTGCCAGGTCGTCTGTTTGAGTATGGGTGAGTCTCCTCCTGCAAGTTTCTGTTTATTGGTTTGCTTTTGGATTTTTGACCCCTTGTCCCCAGAGATCTGAGCCACCCTGTTTCTGTCTGTTCCTGCCTTGCCTGCCCAACTGGACTGTTTGTTTCTCTGCCATTTTTGGTTTTTGGATTTTGTTAATAAATATTCTTTTACCGAACCTCTGCTGGTCTAGTTGAATTCTGGGTCCTCTGCTCTGATTCTTGACAGTGATAGTTTGATGAAAAGGTCCTGATGAAGACTCTTGGATAATAAAAGTGTTGGTGGGGAATCTCATGGAGCCACATGGAGCTCACAGATTAGTTTATGTTCCAGTGAGAGAAATCTGGAAAGGTTTCTAGTTCACAGCTGTGCAGCTGGGAGCATGTCCCGATTCATCCCTGTCTGATGTGTGAGGAATTTCTAAGCATCTCTGAGCATATTAACTTTGCAGTATCCCTGACTGCAAATAAACAGAACTGCCTGTTGGCTTCACTTTCCTTCACAGCTCAGTAGCACTGGAAGAAGTGAGGCCCCATATGGGTTAAAGGTCACAAATAACCTGGTGCAGACAAAAAGCTAAAAAGTAGATGGAGCATCATCAAACTTCTAAGAAGTGACAGAAACAGACAGTAAATCAAGCTCACTTCAACCATCAGCAACACTCAAAGCGCCCATGTTTTTGTTGTGCAATTATAGTTGTAATTGTGAATATCTATCTATCTATCTATCTATCTATCTATCTATTCTGTTAAAGCTATCTCACCCTGTCGGCGGTGAAACACCCTCGGTGGACCCAGCTCATTTATACCCTTCAGGCGACCCCCACTACATATTACTTTGAATGTAATACGCATGAAACAGACAAGTATACTTTAAGTTATATTTTATCTACTAAAGACAGAGAAAGTGTTACAGACACATCAGCGCTGATGGGCTCTTGATCGGCAAGACGCCTCGATCGCTCATTATACAAACATTATATAGGGATCTAGGTACACGCCCATGCAAGGGCTGTACGCTTCCTCACTGTGTCATCTGTAGAGAAAACGTGTAACCTCGGGGACGCTATCTGACAGATTTGAGTAATTTCCTTGTGTCCGGTGTTATCCAAGTGTGGCAGGCAGTTCTGGGAAAAGCATTTCGTTCCACTTGACCCAGTTGATATCTTAACAGACCCCCTGATGATGTGCCTAAATGGCACATCACCAAAGATGATCAACCAGACCTGGACCAGTGGAATGACAGCTCCCTGGCTCTCCCTCTCCGTCCAATCCAAGCATGTCAGCTTCCGGCTTCCAGAGTCCGTCCATCTGTGATCTCCATGGCAACCGATAGTGCAGCATAATATCTGCTGGTGTGCCCGAAAGGCACATCATAAAAAAAACAGTCAAAATGTCCGTTAGCCCCCCCTGTTGGTGTGCCCCAAAGGCACATCACAATGAAAACAGTTCCAAGAAATGGGCCAGACAAACATCAATGGAAAACTTTTGAGCACCAATCAGCATGAATAATTCATAATTCAGCATTTATCACTCAAGACCACAGTCCAAGCATTTTATCTACAATTTAGGGTTCAGCTAATTGAGCTAGGCCTGTTTTAGGTTCCTAAGTGCACATTATTTTAATTTTACATTAGACTAGGTAAGCTAAGACTGTTCAGTAACCAAGATCAAATCCATCTACTCTTCCCCCATCCCGAAAAACCTCCTACTTGGTCCTCCATTCTCCATTCCCATGGATAAACATCCATCAATTTCATACCTTACAAATCCAAGAGTACCAGTAGGGGGCATCACAGGCCAGGCTGGGCCTCCACCAGAAAACACCATTTTGTCGAAGAAATGGTAAAAACTGATGAAACCCAGTCAGGGGAATCCCGCTCTCGGCCAATCTGAGCAAGAAGACCCCATATTGAATCTAAAAATTTGTCCTTACCAAGCAATATATGGATCTGTGATACCCATCACATCCTGGTTCTCTTTATATCAAAGCAAAAAGATTGCAAGAACTGTAGATCTTGGTGTGGGTGTCTGTAGCAGACAGTTTCCATTCTTAATCATAAAGCCATAGCGATCAACATAATGCAACATCACAGTCAGGGATGGGCACAAATACATCAAATTTATTTCCAAATAAAATACAAAATACCCACCTTAAAAATTTATCAAAATAAACTACAAAATACAGCAGCCAAAAATGTATCAAAATAAAATACTGTATTTTTGTATTTTCAAAATACTACAAAATACTTCATTCTAAGCGCCTTTTTCTTCTATCCCTTCACTTGTACACTATCTGGAAAAACATATGCTGACCCCTCATGTTAGACACCCCAATATAAACCTCTGCCCTGAGAAATGTTCAGTAACTCAAGAAGCCCTTCCTTAAGTATAATTATTTACTCTATTGGTGGAATAGATTGCCCACTATGAATCAGTGACAATAACTCAAAGACAAACAATCCAAATAGGCCGTGGGCCAGAATCTGTAGGGTGACTTTTCATATGAACTGTCAGGGGGCAACTTTCTTTCACTTGGATAAGTTGTTACACATAGCAGTGATCTCAAAACACCAATGTTCCCACGTTTTCACTTGCACATTAATAAGTTTAAGCCGATAAAATTTTTTAAACTGTAGCGCTCCGGTCCAAGAGGTCGCGTGACTCGAGTTTTGCTGCTCAGCCAATCAGATCACTGTATTGTCAGCTGTGTGAGTTCAACCAGTTCATCATGGCTGCGTCTGTAAGGTGTTGTTTGCATCTGTTTCCAGACGAAGAAAGCCCAATAATAGCATTTTCTGGCGCCAGTTGGCAAAGATCTTGATGGCAAGGACAAAGAAATAGCCCAGTCCATCCACCCATCCATCCATCCATCCATTCATTTTCTAACACGCCTATCTCCGCTGGGTTCACGAGGTGCTGGTGCCAATCTCCAGCTGTCAATGGGCGAGACGCGGGGTATAAACTGGACAGGTTGCCAGTCCATCGCAGGGCAGAAATAGCCCAGACTTTTGCCCAATTTACAGTGGTATCACCAAGACCTGCTGCGCTAGGATACCACAGGTGTCGCGGCAAACGATTTATCACTTATCTCCGCCAGAATTTGTATCCCCTGCGTCGGGAGCGCATTCAGCTGGAAGAATGAATCCAGTCAACTCCGCCTCATTTCCAACCTATTAGGAGTGGAAATGAAGATGTTTTACTTTTCTTAATGAAATATAGCAATGGTGTCGTTACATTATCGTTCAGTTAGTGGGTTAAACTGGAAATGTAACACTTGTTAGTGCGATCGTAAGGGATTGCTATGTCGGTTAAAACTTGATTGATCACTCAATATAATACGTTATGAGAAAGTAAACGGCTCTGTGGTCATTTCCACGTGTCATGAAAATATTAGCTTTATGTTATTAGATTGTCGAATGTCTGTCAGCTGAAACCACAAATCCACCTTCCTGAGTTCATTACAGCTGTCTACTTGTTCGTCTTTTTTCTTTTTCTTTTTTGGTAGCTAAACCTGCATGAATGGATCATGCAGGTTTAGCTACTCTACCCTCTCTGCCTTCTACTCGCCCAGATTCAACCATAATTTGTTACATTACAATATTACTGTCTTTGAATTTTAAGGCATTACACTACGTTTACATTACTTTCACCAAAATAACAGGAAATATGGATTTCTTCATGTGTTCAACGCAGCTCATTACACGGCAGGAGGTGATGTGGTATGGTAAGATCTTTGTCCGTAAAAGCAACATTTTAGTTATTCTCACTGAACACTGAACAGGAACATGCAATAAAAAGAGTGATTCATGGTTGAGAATAAATGAGTTACTGAAATAAACTAGGTAAATGTGGTTGCTCACCTTGCTTTGAAACAACTTCCTTGACTGGTCCTGACAAAGCACCAAGTAGAAGATACCTGACTCAATCTAATATGCAGCACCGTGTGTTGATCGAGCAATGTGCCCATAGCAAGTGTGAAACAGTGCCAACGTTCCCTAGAGGCTGAGAGTGGTATCACAGGGACTTGACTGCAAAGGTGCCACAGACACTATTTCATGCTTTATAGATAGTTAGATGTCATCACAGAAAGTATTTTACAGTATTTTGAAAATACAAAAATACACAACACTGAAGTATTTTGATACAAAATACAAAGGCATTTTCATCATCTCAATAAAATACAAATTACAAAATAGTATTTTGTATTAGAAATACTGCCCATCACAGTATAGACGTCATAACAGAAAATCAAACATGTAAGTCAGTGGAAAAGAGAAAAGAAAAAAACAGTTTTGTGATATAAAAAGAGTCCGTACATCATTAACGCAAAAAAGCCATCAGGCCATTCTGAGCACGTGCCAGACATGAATATATTTGCGCATAAGTGGTCAGCTCAGGGTTATCAGGCAACTGCTCCTTTGTTGCAAAAAGGAAAATAAAAAGAGAAAAAAAAATCATAGTTCTCTGGCTTGCTCCTTCCAAACTTCTTAAATCCTTTTCTTGTTCCTCTGCTTGGACAAAACGATTTAGTTGGATGGTAATGAGTGTTTGGTCCTGGCTCGGGCAATAAGCATTTTATTCCCAGTAAAATGCTCTGTGAAGATGGTTGGCAGACACCAGGCCTTGTTTACTGTTAAGGAACAGAAACAAGGTGTAATTAGTGTTCTTATCAAGACTCCCAATCTTGTGTCATTTACCTTCTTCAAACACTTTCACATCCAGATACTCCCGCTCACAATTATTGTGCTCTCAGCTTAACCTCCTGCACTGTAATCATCAGATCTTGCATTGCTCCTATATTAAGGGAGAAATCTTAAAGTTCAACTTTATCCGCAGCAGAATACCAATTACACTTTTGTTTCTGTTTTGGAACAGAAAACAAAGCCTCGTGTGTCATGGTATTTAGTTTACTGACCCACATGCAGAGCACACACACAGGAGAACGGTTTAACAGATTTATTCAGGTCTAGGGGCGGTGAGAGCGCAACAGGGCCGGAGCTAAAGCACGGGAGAGACCGGAGCCGTGGATGGCCGGGTTAGACGCTCTATCTGCGGGAGAGATCAGAGAGTTAGTGCGGGACAGGAGGAAAAGGACGATCAGCTGGTCACGGTCTTACCGTGGATGTAGAGTGTAATATTTGGCTTCATTAGGTCACCAGCAGCAGTTTTTAACGACAGCTACAACTAAATAAGATGTAGACAGCAACGGATTTCAACACTTTTTATTCCAACTGGTCTCCAGTCCCACTCAGGTCCTTTGTAGGATCTGGATTCCACCCACTCTCTACCCACTCAGATCCTTCTCCACAGAGACCTCAGCAAAGCTGAGGTCAGAGGTTAACTCATACACTTCATTCATGGATTTATATATAGATGTTGAGAGAAACTTGGACTTCATTTTTGTGCCAGAAAGATGACTCCTTCCAAATCAACCAGAACCAGAAACCGGTCGCTCTGTATTTCAGGAAGTTTGAGAGAAGTTTACTGAAGTAGCAGTTTTATTTCATATCATACATGACTGTTTTCAGACTGACGTTGACCTCTGAGAAGTCAAAGCATCACACCACCGTGCGCCTGTTGTCTGCTATAAAGAACATGTAAGGTAGTCCACCAACAAGGCCCACACGGAATGCTGTCACAATGACCTAAACACTCCCTAATCACAGTATCTCAGTGACTGCAATTAGCCACGCTCATCAGGGATGTCCTCTATTCCATCTGTCCTCCCTCTGCACATACAGGGGTATGAAACTGAAACACCTCCCATATTAGTGTGGGAGGTTTCATGGCTAAATTTGACCAGCCTGGTGGCCAATCTTCATTAATTGCACATTGAACCAATAAAAGCAGAGTGTGAAGGTCCAATTAGCAGGATAAGAGCACAGTTTTGCTCAAAATATTGCAATACACACAACATTATGGGTGACATACCAGAGTTCAAAAGAGGACAAATTGTTGGTGCACGTCTTGCTGGCGCATCTGTGACCAAGACAGCAAGTCTTGGTGATGTATCAAGAGCCACGGTATCCAGGGTAATGTCAGCATACCACAGAGACCATAGTACCCACCTTCTGTCACTTTTTGATTGATGGATGATTAATGACCCTTATCAAACCCTTGTCAAACCCCGCCCCTTTTTAATTGACCTCCACATAACCCCCCCCACTTCCGCCCCCTCCCCCACTTCCGGCCCCATCCCCCATCCCGGCCCCTCCCCCATTTCCGGCCCCTCCCCCACTTCTGGACCCCTCCCCCACTTCTGGACCCCTCCCCCACTCCCAGACCCCTCCCGCCCCCGGTCGCCACTCTCATAATATAAGGCCCTTTTCTCAAACCTCGATAGTGATTGAATCCTTTTCAATATGGCGTTCGAAACGAGCAAGCTTGAATCTATCATTTCCGACACACCTGTCATGACCTACAACTATCAGGATGGTGTTTGGCAAGCTCAGCAGACCCCTCGCAAGGTTATGCTCTCTCTATGCAGAACTCAGATGCCTCCGACCCTACCTCTGCAAGAAGAATAGTCTTTGGAACCCTATGGAGCTCGCGGTAAATGGGGATACCTCTTCAAGTACGAAACCGGCAAAATGTGTCTGTATCAGCTGGATGAAGGAGTCGACAAGCTGCAAACTATCCACTCCTTGTGCATGCTAACGTCAAACGATTGGGCTGTTCTGAGACTCATCATGCTCCGCAAACTAAACCCTAAAGACACGTACGCGGCAGGCCCCGAAGACACGTACGACCTTCGTAAACCGAGGACGGAATCATGGATTCACCTACCACTAAACGCTGCAAGCGGACTCATCAAGAAACCGAGGACGGAATCAAGCATTCACCCGCCACTAAGCGCTGCAAGCAGGCACTGACCCGCCTGCACGAAACTCACACAGATTCAACAAATAGGATCTTCTCAGCAACATGGCAATCAAAGACGGGGGTTACCGGTCGGTGGTTTTTCCGCGCAACTCTGAGACAAGCTCAAGATAAAACAACCCCGGTTATCTTTGTGCTTGACTAGTATAATGCAGATTGCGGCGTGTTCAGACCCTTATTAACCATTCCCTTTGACACATGGCGCGACAAGATGACTGCAATAGCAGACCGGATTTCAACGCTGTTTCGCGACTGTCGCAACTGGAGAGACGTTTTGGGGGTCAAGAAAGTGCTAGCTTTTTAGACCCGCCCTCTCACAACAGCCGATACCGCCCCCCTTCAACGTTAACCACATCCCTTTACAGTATAAAAACAACCAGGCAGGCCGATCGGGACTCCATGCAACTTCACTTACCAGACTTCTAACATCTGAAACCATGAGGAACGGCTCGGCATCGGCGTTCTGCGGGGTGAAGAGCTCTCCTACTCCGCCGCCTTCTCCTTCATCACTGCAGCGTGGTTCCCCGGAGAGCGACAAATTCTTCCCAGGACCGTGCCACCCTCCTCCACCCTCGCCAACCCCTGAATCGTCTTCTTCCGAAAGCGACAGCGAGAGTCTCCTCACATCATTGCAGAAGCATGTCGATGACTGGGCCAATGCCCACGGAGGTTTGCAACTACGCCACGAGTACTTTTTTTTATGGGATAAGAATTCCGCGCTTCCTGTCAGGGTTCCAGCCAGGCTTCCAGCCAGGCTTCCAGCCAGGCTTCCAGCCATGCCGTCTCTGTCAGAGACCCAGGAGGAAGATTCACAGCTCCAGGACTCGCAACTTCCCTCCGGCCAAGGAGATCCAGCCTCCCCGGACCCTTCTCAGCCCGAGGACATGCAAATTCCCCACAGCCAAGCAGAGGGGGAGAGCGGGGCGGATGAATACGACGGGTGGATTCGCTTCGGGTTCATCAAAGCTGTGAAAA
Source organism: Fundulus diaphanus (assembly GCA_037039145.1). Classification (NCBI taxonomy): domain Eukaryota; kingdom Metazoa; phylum Chordata; class Actinopteri; order Cyprinodontiformes; family Fundulidae; genus Fundulus; species Fundulus diaphanus. The sequence continues at coordinate 38,709,634 of CM073137.1, forward strand.
CCGTGGTGTTTCGTCTTTTGAGTGCTGCAATCCAAAAATACATGCGTGATAAATGTTATGGGTGTAACAATGACCGTCCTAGTCAGAGAGAGCATGAATGTTTGGAGCAGCTTGAGGACGGGTTCTTTGAAAGCAATTACTATCGTGTAATGCGAGTACTTTATAACGCACGTTTCTTCGATGCCATTCAACGGTTTCTAACCGCTCGCAACATCCACCAAGACAACGACACAGTCAACGCTGTCGTACAGACGTATCTGTACGAATTGACGCTGACCAAGGAGTTATTTCATACAATCCTTGACGGTTATGATCAGATGGTTGAAGAAAACCATGAATTAAAAGATCAACTTGAAGCCATCACGCAGTACTGGCAGGGGTCTTGAAACCAAAGCATACATGTTTTCTCTGGTCTTTCTTTAATATATATTCAAGTAGTATTTTCTGCAATTAGTTAGTGACATCGTATTAAAAGAATATATTTTTTATATGAAATGATTGTCTTTACAATGAGCTTGTGATATATGAAATTAGTGTTTTTTACATTGAGTTTGTGGTATATTAAAGTAGTATTTTCTGCAATTAGTTTGTGATATATTAAAGTAGTATTTTCTGCAATGAGTTTATGACATCGTATTTAAAAGAATGTCTTTTTTATATGAAATGATTGTCTTTACAATGAGTTTGTGATATAATAAATGAATGTTAATAAAAAAATATATAAAACCCTACCACATTCCTCCTGTCCTTCATTCAACATCACTATGTGTGTGTGGGAAGGTATGGCTGAAGAAAAGTTAATGAAACGGGTATATTAAACACCTTCGCACCCTGGCTCTTTCGGCGGAGTAGATAGATTACAGAGAGCTTTGGAAAGTGAAACGGGGGAGAAGGTACCGGCTGAAAAGGTCCGAGACTTTTTATCAGAACAAGATGCTTATTCTTTGCATAAACCCGCAAGAATTAAACTTCCTAGAAATAGAGTGTTTGTCACCGGGCCTCTGAAACAGTTCCAAGCCGATCTTTGTGATATGCAGAGCTTGTCCAAAGAAAACGACGGTTACAATTATTTATTAACCGTTATCGACGTATTTTCCAAAAGAGCCTATGCCAGGGCTTTAAAAAGGAAAACAGCCTCTGACGTCGTAAAAGCTTTTGAATCCGTTTTAAAAGAGAGTCAGATTCCAAAGAAGCTTCAAACTGACGACGGAAAATAATTTTTCAACAAATCGTTCAAAGCGGTGATGGATAAAAACGGTATTAAACATTTTTCCACTGCTAGTGAAATAAAAGCGTCAGTGGTTGAGAGGTTTAACCGTACAGTAAAATCAAGAATGTGGAGATATTTCACTGCAAACAACATTCTCCGATATCTAAACATGCTTCAGGATCTGGTCAAAAGCTACAACCACGGGTATCATGCAAGTATTAAAATGGCGCCTATCCAAGTCACCGCTAGTAACGCTTTTCAAGTGTTTCAGAATCTGTACGGGACCAATTCCGAACGCCGCACAAAAGTCAAGATGGCGTTTAAAGAAAGGCGACCATGTCAGAATCTCCAAGGTGCGCGGAGTGTTTGACAAGAAATATGAACAGAGTTTCACGGACGGAATCTTTACAGATACAGAAGTGATACAACAATCTCCACCCGTCTTCAAACTGGAAGATTTAGACGGGGAGCCCGTCCAAGGTTCTTTTTACGCAGAGGAGCTTCAAAAGGTGAAAATGTCAAAAAACAAAATGTATCAAGTGGGTGAGATATTAGACAAAACGCACCGTGCGGGGGGTCAAACAGGTCTTAGTACGTTGGAAGAATTGACCGGAGAAATTCAACAGCTCGGTGAGACCCGATGACCTGCGAGACGTATAAAAGAAGACGTTGCTCTTCGACGGTTGACAGTGCAACATGGACCGCTTAACTCAGGACGAGGGATTTTACCTGACGCTACCCTCCAACGCTAGTCTCGACGTCTTTAAGGATAATAACATATCGAGTTTCCGTGTGGATTTAGCAGAGCATATCAATTTACAAGGAGAAAGGCAAGTGGCATTGACAGAGGTTTCTTATCCACACACATGGCATAACGTCCCCTCAGAAAACACTTATTTTGAATGGCGGAAAGCGAGCGAGGAACAAGTCCATTGCATACAGATTGGAAACAGATACTACAGTAATGTGAATCAGCTTATCAAAGAGATCATAGCCCATCTGAGAAAGATAGATTCCGATGTTTATTTCAAGGTTAACAAACTCGCAAACATACTCACCTACCAGGCTGGCGCCCAGTACCATCTACGTTTTCACGCTCCACTGGCCTACATGCTCGGCACGGAACCCGGAGAATGGATCATATTTGACCACTGGCACGCCCCTCATCCTGTAGATTATAAATCAGGTTTCTACCACCTCTATTTTTACAGTGACATTGTTACGCCGCAGATAGTGGGGGACGCATACGCACCTCTCTTGCGAACGGTTCAGGTCCAGGGTGTGTTTGGAGATATTATAACGCAAACCTTTCATAACCCCTACTGTCTCCCTGTTGCCAAGAAACATATTGAAAATATACAAGTAGAAATTAAAATGGATCAGAACACCCCGGTGAAATTTACATACGGAAAGTGCATCATGAAACTACATTTCAGACCCGCTGCCTCGCACCGAGCATTCAGGTGAAACGGATTGTGCTTATAAAAACACACGATTGCGGCCGGAATCCTTCATAGCTGTGCAACCAGTAACACCGACAACGTCACCAGCGTTCTAAAAACGTGAGAAAGAAGCGACGACAATCAAGAAAACATGGTTTTCTTGAGAGAGGACCGGCACCGTTTTATCCCTTACTTCCAGAACCAGGTGGGGGGCACTTTCTATGGCGCCCCTGTTATGTACGGCCGGGGGATAGGATCCATATTTTCAAAATTATTTCATTTCGTATCACCCCTATTTAAATCCGGCTTCGCTATTGCTAAACCGCATCTGAAAAAGGCTGCCACAAACATCGGCTCGGACGTCATAGATAAAGCTATGACGAAAATAAGCGGCTCGCACGAGGGTGTGAATAACCAGGAGGGGTCGGGGGTTATGGTTTTGTCAAGAAGAGCTAGAAAGAGACCTCCGGGGCAACGTGTTTGGCGTTCACAAATACTAGTGCTGCGTAAAAAGAAGAAATCAGTCGCTAGGAGCAAAGCAAGAGGGAGGAAGTCCGCTGCGAGCAAGGATATATTTAGCTGAATTATTATTTTTCATTAACAATCAAACATGGCTCTTTTACACCGGAAATCATCAGAATGTACGCTGGTGGAACTCGACTTATTTACCACCCCCATGACACAACTATCTATCGAAGATAAGCTCTACACCGAAATATTACCCGTGTCAGCGATTAAAGACACCGGACCTATCAAGTTCTTTATCCCCGGAGATGGAGAAAAATACTTGGATTTGAACGATACTTTGCTGCACGTCCGTCTAAAGATCACCAACGCAGATGGAAGCGACCTGGCTAACGATGCAGCCATCGGGCTAATAAATTACCCGTTGAATACAATGTTTAGTCAATGCAACGTTATTCTGGGGGACAGGTTAATTTCACAGAGTACACTCAAAAAACTGAAACGTTGACTTTAATTAAAATATTTTTGTCAACAGTTTCCACGTAAGTGTTTTATGTTAGTTAAAAGCAAAATTGTTAAGTTCATCTAACTTTTTTAATTTGTATTAAGTTAACACAATGTGAATTGACCCAAATAGATACAATAAATTATAAACAAGAGATATTCAAGTTAATCCAATCTAATTCGGTTATGTTACATGGACATAAATAATATACTTACAGGCTACATATTTAACATTGGTCCTTTAAACGTGTATCTAATAAGTATGAGTAAAATAATAAATTTAAGTTCAATTTATTAAAAAAGGTTTTCATCCAATTTACTTTATATTAATTAGTGTGACCTAATTCTAGTTTGTCAACAGGTTCCACACAAATGAATTTAGTACACCCAACATATTTTTGACATTTACTTTATTCCACAATATTCATTTAACATTTTGTTAGCCTCGTGAGACCATCCTGATCTCGCGAGCTTTCAAGGTTTCACTCGCAGATCAGTCTGGCTACTCTCCGTTAAAGAAAATTTGGAGCCCGTTCACCAAACGAACGTCCAATCAGCGTTGGCTTTGAGGCGGGTTGAGGTGTGACGCAACGAGAAGCGCGACAGTTAAGTCTAAAGAACATGGCGGCTTCAGCCGATGAAACTAGCGTTAGCGTGGCTATCGAGCAAGTTTTATCGGAATTACAGAGTATTTCTTTGCTGAGCTAACGAGCCATTACCTGCAGCAGCAAGAGTATGTTAAGCATGTTGACGAGTACGTCATATGCTTCGTTGATCTGATTGGTTTATTTGGCCCGTCTATCACCAACATAGGCCAATCAGCTAACCAGTATTTTCGCCCCTTCCCAAAATTACTTCAACGGAAGGTTTCCAGATGGATATGCGGAGCAAATCCATCTGGCGGAGTCAGGTAAACATTTTGTTGCCACTGGGTCCAAAATACAACCCGCAAATAACCCTAACAGGTGCAGCATAACACAACAGCACAACACCAACAGTTTTAAACTGCCTTCATGCAGTCCAACACAACAGGCTTGCAGGGTATTTTTTTAACAGCCAACACACACATGTCTTGCTATCAACTTAAATTTCTAGGAGGGAATACTCTGAAATTAAATTATTTTAGCAAACATCTCAAATTGTTTTGCAGCATTGTTACCCCCAAAAAGAAAAATTCTAAAGCCCCTTGATGCAGCATAAAAACAAAATATCCCTGATTCACAAATGTTACATAATACAGCAGTTTTGGAGTTCTGAGTATTTTTGTAACATCAAACCATATCAATGCAGTGTCAACTTTTTTTGTAATATGAAAAGGGAAAAAACCTGACATGTTAACAATACACTCAGTTATGGTGGTAGTTTTCCAAAAGTTTTCCAAATTTTTATTTTTCTGAAATGATTTTGTTTTCTACTGTTTTCTTACAGAATCATTTTTGTTCAGATTTGGCATAATGGTTTGGTTTATTCATACATTTTGTTCTTGAGCATCTGTACCTTTGTCGAGAGGTTGCTAGTATCCAGTTCAAGGAAGAGCTTCTGTAGTACTTCAAAGAAGGCTTTCAGTCCCTTAGGATAACTGAGGTTCAGGGCATATATTACACCCATTAAGAGTGCACATGCAGAAGCGATGTCTCCCAGGTCATGTAGAACTTCAACACCCTCGACCACTATTCCAACATCAGCTGGAGGAGTGGTGGCATCACCTCCTTCGACTTTGATACTGTAGATGCCAAGGGTAAGTAGCCCAAGCTCCCTCTGTACAGCGGTACCATCAGCATCCTTTACATAATGGAGAAAAAGAGGACACAACCAATCTATGAAATCACAAATTGTGTAGAATTCCAAACATTTACTTTGGCCTTTCAGGCTTCCCTTAAATAGAAATAGTGCAACTATAAAAAGGTATCATTGGTAAAAAAGGTTTGAGGATCTGTAACAGTACAATTTGTAGTTGTGTACATACACAGATACAAATCACTGCAAACAATTAAAATTCTACTTTTATAGCTGCTCAAACTTTTACACATGTACTTCAAAAAGAGCTATTGGAGTAAAAATAAGTTGAAGCTCCATGGATAAGAGGGACAACATGTAAGACATACAACCAAGTGCAGCTGTTCAAATTTAAAAAGATTACTTATTAAAGATTTGATTGATTAAAAGGTAGAAACTAAATTATTAAAATTACCAACCAGATATTCTTTGAAGAGGATGTTTGGGTCTTCATTTAGGAAGATACAAAGTGCCTTGAGGATGCACTCCCTCATCTTTTCAACAGTTTCATTCTAAAAAAACCAAAAACAAAACAAAATCAGTAATGTTACACTTAACATTTTTGACTTGTCACTGAAAATCAAATCAACTTAAAATTCCACAATGTTCTATACTGTTAAACATACCTGTGTGATCGGGACCAAAGTCCTTCTGATTTTAGTCCCTGTAGAGCCTCCCTTTTTATTGAACACTTTGATGAGCTGGCCAGAGTGTTGGTCAAGCTGTGCATGGAACTTTGAGACAAGGGGACCAGTAGTGATCCTCACAAATTCTGCTTCCACCTGAAAACATAATGTCCACCAACATATCGGCACATATTAAAACATTACTTACTATCAGGGGTTTGTCAGGATTTGTCTTCTGAACCCGGGTTGAGCACACACACACACAGAGCACGTTTAGACAGTTTATTAAAGGTAAAGAGTGCTCGAAGGGGAAAACCAAAGTCTGTTATTGGACTGGAGGAGGTGGTACTGGAGTCAGTGCGGCTAGTCAGGTTAGCAGACCACTGGAGACACCATGGCACAGAGCAGAGCTTCTCCAGAGCAGCTTGTCAGGTTAGGAGTTCACACGAGACACCTGGACAAAAAGCAAAGCTTCTCCAGGAACAAGCAAGAAAATACAAAGACTTACTGAGGGACTGGCATGGAGAGGGTGTAGAATGATGACGGACCGGCAAAGGAGTGACAGCAGAGTGAGGCTTAAGTAGGGTCAAAACCAAGCTAATCCAACTAGGGTGGGTGGAGGGAAGGTGGATGGCGGGCTAAACCCAAACAAAAAATACCACTCAGGGCAAACCAAAAGGGGTTCCTAACAACCCCTAGTAAACAAAACAGAGCGTCTAACAGATGCTGTTAGGCAAACCAAAGGTGTCTAACCGAGGCTGACAGGCGCACATCGCCACAGGACAAAACAGGTGACCAATGTCACAGGGCAAAACAGGTGAGACAGGCGAACAGCGCCATAGGAGGGAACAGGCGCATCAATGCCAAAGGAAAGGGAACAGGCGTACGAAAGCGCCCAGAGGGAAGGAACGGGCGTACTTAACGGCAAAGGGAAAGAACGGGCGCACCACAGCGCCAAAGGGCAGGAACGGGCGCACCACAGCGCCAAAGGGCAGGAACGGGCGCACCACAGCGCCAAAGGGCAGGAACGGGCGCACCACAGCGCCAAAGGGCAGGAACGGGCGCACCACAGCGCCAATGGGCAGGAACGGGCGCACCACAGCGCCAAAGGGCAGGAACAGGCGCACCACAGCGCCAAAGGGCAAGAACAGGCGCACCACAGCGCCAAAGGGCAAGAACAGGCGTACTGAAAACACCAGGGCTCAACAACACACGCTGGAGCACAACTGGCATACAGAATCGCCAGGGGAACCCGCCGGGGCGTGAGGGAAACGCCGGGGCTTGGGGAAGAGAAAGCCGGGGCGTGAGGAAAGAGAAAGCCGGGGCGTGAGGAAAGAGAATGCCGGGGCGTGAGGGAAACGCCGGGGCACAAGGGAAGCAGGAACATCCAAAACGCCGGGGAACCGAGAAACAGAGGGCGTCCTAACACGCCGGGGAACCAAGAAACAGAGGGCGTCCTAACACGCCGGGGAACCAAGAAACAGAGGGCGTCCTAACACGCCGGGGAACCAAGAAACAGAGGGCGTCCTAACACGCCGGGGAACCAAGAAACAGAGGGCGTCCTAACACGCCGGGGAACACAAAAGCTAAATACCCAGAGACAGGGGAACAAGGATAACAAAACTAAAGGAAGCTCGAACCAGCCAAAGCTAAGGAGCATGAATCAGCTCAGAACCAAGGGTCAGAAGTCTAACGAGCGCTAAGACCAAACAAGCGCTGGGAGAGCGCAGGACAAAAATAAAGAATCTAACCAAAAACTAGAAAAAAACAGAAACTAATAAATAAGTAGAGCAAAACTAGAAAACTAGGGCTGGGGTAACCCAAGGCAAGACTAAAGCTAAAACTAGAAAATCAAAACAAGGAAACTAGGACAGGTACACTAATGTAAAAGTAGATAAGTAAAGCTAGAATCAGAAAACAAAGCAACACCTGGAACACCAAGGTAAAAAAACTAGGATTCTAAAGCAGAACTGAAATAACTATAGCAGAGCCGGAAGACTAAAGGCAAACCTAGAGCACCAGAACAGAGCTGGAAAAACAGAAGTAAAATAAAAACTCAAGTATTCTATGGAAAACAAAGAACCCCCTAAATACTTATAAACTGAGTAATTCAAAATAGCTCCTGGCTAAGGCAGAGTCTAAACAAAATAAATTTAAGGCACTGGCCTTAAGGACCCAGGCAAGAATGGCTACTAAGCAAAAAAAAGAAAAGTCTTCGTGGAGGTCGTCCTGGACGAGGCAGGCGGCGGAGCAGCATCGCCCGACTAAACCCTCGAGGAGGACGGCCCCGACGAGGCAAAGTCGAGCGGCTCGAAGTCCGCTGTCTGCGGCTCCGGCCGAACAGAAAAGTCTGAGGCGAGCGCCGCGGTGGACGGCTCCGATGAGGCAAAGTCGAGCGGCTCGGAGCCCGCAGTCTGCGGCTCCGGCCGAACAGGAAGGTCAGAGGTGGGCGTCGTGGTGGACGGCCCCGACGAGGCAAAGTCGAGCGGCTTGGAGCCCGCAGTCTGCGGCTCCGGCCAAACAGGAAGGTCAGAGGTGGGCGCCGTGGTGGTCGGCCCCGACGAGGCAAAGTCGAGTAGCTCGGAGTCCGCAGTCTGCGGCGCCGGCCAAACAGAAAAGTCTGAGGCGGTGCCAGGCTACGGGTCTCGGCAGAAACCGAGGCTAGAGGCGGATCCTCCTGGACCCCCTCGCGAGGCTTGGACGGAGGCAGGTCCTCCTGGACCCCCTCGCGAGGCTTGGACGGAGGCAGGTCCTCCTGGACCCCCTCGCGAGGCTTGGACGGAGGCAGGTCCTCCTGGACCCCCTCGCGAGGCTTGGACGGAGGCAGGTCCTCCTGGACCCCCTCGCGAGGCTTGGACGGAGGCAGGTCCTCCTGGACCCCCTCGCGAGGCTTGGACGGAGGCAGGTCCTCCTGGACCTCCTCGTGGGACTTGGACGGAGGCAGGTCCTCCTGGACCTCCTCGTGGGACTTGGACGGAGGCAGGTCCTCCTGGACCTCCTCGTGGGACTTGGACGGAGGCAGGTCCTCCTGGACCTCCTCGTGGGACTTGGACGGAGGCAGGTCCTCCTGGACCTCCTCGTGGGACTTGGACGGAGGCAGGTCCTCCTGGACCTCCTCGTGGGACTTGGACGGAGGCAGGTCCTCCTGGACCTCCTCGTGGGACTTGGACGGAGGCAGGTCCTCCTGGACCTCCTCGTGGGACTTGGACGGAGGCAGGTCCTCCTGGACCTCCTCGTGGGACACGGGCTGAGGCTGAGCAGCACCCACGGAGGCCTCGGGCTGAGGCAGAGCAGCACATACGGAGGCCTCGGGCTGAGGCAGAGCAGCACATACGGAGGCCTCGGGCTGAGGCAGAGCAGCACATACGGAGGCCTCGGGCTGAGGCAGAGCAGCACATACGGAGGCCTCGGGCTGAGGCAGAGCAGCACATACGGAGGCCTCGGGCTGATCAGGGACGTGCACACCCACGCTGGCTAGGGCCGTGGCGTGTGCAGCAGTCATCTCTGAGATTGCTGGCGAGGCTGAACTCCCTGATGAGGCCAGTGGCGGAGGAGCTGCAGTCGGCCAGCAGGGGAGGAGATCGTCCCGGTCACCATAAAAGAAATCCCACAGCTGTGTCTCCTCGATATGCGGAGCCCTGACCGGCGGGACTGCCGACCACCGATCCTTTGCTTGGGCCCGCACCCGAGGGACCAGCTGCGTATCCAGGAGATGGTGACCGAGATGTCTGGGAACCGGGAAGCCTCCTACCCGTCCCACCGAAGCCGCAGCGACAACGCCAGTCCGACACACCAGGAAGGAGGAGGTGATGTTGGCCTCAGTCGTCGGAACTGGCACAGCGGGATCCGGCTGGGCTTCAGGCAGAACGGCGGCTGCACTGTTGCTCTGGCGAACCCGGCGTCTACGCCGGGAGGAGCGGGGCAGCGAGGGAGGGGCTGAGGTCGGAGCTGTGGCGGGAGCAGCGGAAAGGCTGGTGGCAAGGGGAGAGCCGATTGGCGGAGGTGTTCCCGACCAGAAGTCCCAATCTATCTCCCGGGAAAGGTACGCCAGTTCCGGAAACGCAGAACACTGTCGTGCCAAGGTCAGAATATGTTCCCCCAAACTAGCTCGAACCATGGCCGCTGCCTCCGCTTGCAGTTGCGGCGAGTCCAAACCAGCGACCACAGCCTGGCTGCGCTTCAGTTCCTGAAAGCAGAGCTTCACAGAATCAACCAGGGAGGGAGGTACCAGACCGGCTCCAACATGCGGACTCTGTGTGTGTTTCGGGTTCATTTTGGCCGGTCCGTACTGTCAGGATTTGTCTTCTGAACCCGGGTTGAGCACACACACACACAGAGCACGTTTAGACAGTTTATTAAAGGTAAAGAGTGCTCGAAGGGGAAAACCAAAGTCTGTTATTGGACTGGAGGAGGTGGTACTGGAGTCAGTGCGGCTAGTCAGGTTAGCAGACCACTGGAGACACCATGGCACAGAGCAGAGCTTCTCCAGAGCAGCTTGTCAGGTTAGGAGTTCACACGAGACACCTGGACAAAAAGCAAAGCTTCTCCAGGAACAAGCAAGAAAATACAAAGACTTACTGAGGGACTGGCATGGAGAGGGTGTAGAATGATGACGGACCGGCAAAGGAGTGACAGCAGAGTGAGGCTTAAGTAGGGAAGCTGGCAGGTGAAGTGAGTCTGGCTAATTAGTGGCTGGCAGGTGTGACTAACTGCAGTAGAAGGCTGAGTGGGAGTGGTAGGAGGAAACTGAACTAACCAAAACAAAAGCCAGAACCTAACTAAACCCAGACAGGAGTAAATAAAAACCCAAATCAAAACTGAACCCTGACAGGGTTAAAATCTGACCTTTGATGCACGTCATCCCTGCTCCCTCCCATGCCCTTTTCTGTCTATACAGTGTCACTATCCAAAACTGCAGAATTAATAAACAAATAATAAAGAAGCATTTCCTACCTCTGCCACAGTGAACAATCCTGGCCATCTTATCTTGAATTCCGCCACCATGGGCTTGTCTTTGACAACCTCCTGTCTCCTGTATGCGAAGGTCTTGGCCATCTTTTCTTTTACCACTTTATCGTTATGTCTCTTCTTGACCTCAGATAACAATGTCAATCTGTCACCTTCAAGGCTGTCCTGGGTCTCTCCATCAGGATAGGGAGGACAAAAATTTACCTCTGCCTTCCTTGGCTTTTTGACATCATAGGCAGGGTGACATCTATCTGCAGGTTTGTGCTTGAGGGAATTGATGCTTAGTTCAGGACACCCCAGGTTTCTAAGCTTTGTCCTGTAGTTTGCCATCTTATACTTGAGGCTTATTTTCCAGCCATAGAAGCCACTGAAGGATCCCTGTTCTCTCAAACATGTATGTGCTTTGATTAAAGCTTCAGCAACAGATTCAATTTCCAAGTTTGATGGATATGCCTTAAACTTGATAATTTCCTGTGCCAGACTTTCCAAGATATCTGATTTAAGTTTATGACCAGGAGACAGAAGATTTCCATTTGATATGAAGACCTGGTTTGCACTTCGAAGTTGCATTTCCACGTCGTATGAAAAGTTGGGGATTTGGAATTCTTTGGACCAATGAGATCAAGTCGTTTCTGAATCAGAGGAGAGTATTATTGTGTCAGAAGATGACGATAGGTATGTTTCTTCCTCACTTTGGTTCATGCTGCCTTGGCTGATGTTTAGAGCATCTGACAAGGGGATGATTTTCACTGTGCTCTTGTCTTGAATGTCAGAAATTTGGTTAAGGTTAACAAACTCATTATCAAAGTCACTGTCCATGTACTGGAGTCTAATGTCCCCCTCTATATCAAACTGACGTTTGATCTCACTGGATAGATCTTCAACAGACTTTGGCATCCCTGATTCTATGGTCAGTTTTTCAGCATTGTTAGAACCAAGGATAATCCGCAGTTTCACTGGTGTAGTCATCATCCAAATGTGTCGGCCTAGAAAATATGAAAATACAAATATAAAGTAAATTAAATATGTACAAATACATTCCAATTAGAAAATAACCAACTGACTTGGATCATATGTAAAACAAACAGAACACTAAAGGAAACACTGAGCAATCCACACAGACAGAAGCCAGTGACATGATAGTATCATGGAAGATTAATTTTTATAATATGGTTAGTGGTGTTCAAATTAGTTGCTCAAGGTTGGAATAGGCAAAATTACATTTTTGACCACAGACCTCAATACTGATCTTGTAATATAGTGGAGATGACTATGGCGCTTCCACAAAATATTTAAACAATGAGTTTTTTGTGAATTAATTATTGGTAGCATGCTTATAATAACTAAAAGGCAAAGGCAAATAATTGCTACGTCAGAAAATATAATTTTACAGTAATGCAGCCTTTAAACCTAGAAAGACAACGCTTGCCATAGTCTGATGTAACAATACCCAAGATCCAAGAATCTCTAGTCTCATATTACAAGATCAATATAATATCAACGTATTTGTCAGCCCTACCAGTGACACGGAGTTAGTCCATGTACAGAAACATGTTAGTAAACAGCCAAGTGGAAAGAGGTGACAGGCAGTAGTTTCTCATGCAGGCGAGAATAAAGAGCACATTTAGTAAGCTATATATTAAAGCCATTTACTCACATATTCAACATGTACTTTTGATATAAGGATATCTTTTAAAGGTAACCAGTCGAAGGGGCCCAACAAAGTAGTCATGTAATGGGTACTTCTCTGCCAGTTTGTCATGTGTTATCAGGGACACTGCGCCGCTGGGACATGGTTGCAGTTCAAAGGCCCGGTAGTGCTCTCTAAACCAAGCTGAGAACATCCTGACTATGAAATTCAGCACGTCCTGAATTACACATATTCGTATTATCTCTCCAAATTCAGGTAGCCCATCAGTAAATCTACAGATGACTATCATTCCCTTTCCGTAATTGATCCCCTTGCAAACTGCACTGTTAGCCATATTTACTTCTGCCATGTTTGGGTACATCTGCTGTAAAGGCAATGATACATCAGCTTTCAGAACTTCAACAGGGACTCTCGATACACTTGATACTTCAACAGCTGGTTTCTGTGAATGTGATGAGTGTAAGTGATACGCAATCATCAGCTGGTGTTTTCTTGACAGTGTTAGAGCAACGTTCTTAAAACACTTAGTGTGCTTAGCAACCTCTTTGAAAAAACTGTGTTTGCCCTCAAACCGCATGGTCCAGACCCCAACTAGAGCACCGAAACATCGAGTCATGTGAGGGTAGTGCTCCAAGAAATGATGCTTGGGAAGAAGTTTTCGGTTGGGAAATTCTTCTTGATATTTCTGTCTATGATCAGATATTTTGAATTGAAGATATCCAATGGATTCTTCTGTATGGATCTGGGAAACGGCAAGTTCCACTATCTCTTTTAAATTCAAAATTATCTCCCACACTGGTTCACCGTCAGGTATAACATCTCCAATCATGAAAGGTAGCAATCTTATGAGGGTCCAATTTTCAGCTGCATTGCCACCTATTGTGTTTTTGCTTAAAAAATTTTGTGACACAAGATGGGGACGGTTTGTTTTATCTTCTCCTTTGTAGGGGAAACTGAGAATGACCTTATTTAAAGTGTCCAAAGAGAGGTATTTTTTGGATATCAACACACCTAGACACTGTGCCAGTTCCACTGGTACAATAACCTCCAACAGGTCGTGGAGTACATCAGGCGGATATCCAGTTGTTACATCAAAATGAGAAAGATTTTCTGTCAGTACACATTGCCGTTTCACTCCAACACAAGGCTTTCCACTTTCCACTGCATGTTTCACATGTTCTTTGTGTTCATCTTTGGATCTAAGACTAAACTCACCAGACAGAACCTGCTTGGTCTGAAAATCACTGACACGCCCTGTGCAAAAACGACATACATACTCTCCTGAAAAACTTTCAACAAAGCCTGCAATACCATGGGCACCCAGATTATCTGCAGATACACAATGTACTGTGCCTTTTATATTTTTTCCAATAAGTGGGACAAACATCCCATGCTCTTCCAAGACAACCAAATCACGCAGAAGAGGTTCAAGCACTTTTCCATATCCGTATTCCTTGATGTAGTTACTTTTACACAGTAAAGCCAAGTAGATAGATGACAAAGAGGAGTGCTGGCCTGGGGGTAAGTTGCTCAAAATCCACTACAAAGCACAAAGTTTGTGCTTCTTCCTCAAAGTACCCAGAGGGTTACACACTTCAAAGTCGTCAATATAAAGGGTCACACCTAATCTCAGTTCCCCTGAAGATAGGAACTCATTTTGTTTAAAAAACTGTCCATCCTGAAAAGATTTATATTCTTGCTGTCCAGTTTTGTTTTGGTGATCACTGTAGCTTTTCACTACTCCATCAAGTATATCATCTTTGCTGAGAAGCTGCTGCAACGACTGCAATAATGATACATATTGGTATGTATGGTTGTGTTCCTTATCCAAAACATATTCAACTGGTTCAACTACTTGGAACTTGTCTTTGAAGTATTGTTTTCGCTTAAAAGCAGTGGCAAGTGGGCCCTGATCTCCAATTGCTTTTGTCAAGGGATTAGAAAGAGAGAGGGCAGACGCCAATTTTTCAGTTTCTCTTGCATCAAGAGAAAGATTATGGTTAGTGCAAAAATCTGAAACTATGGCATTTAATGTAGTGTGTGATGCAGAATTCATTAGGAAGTGCAAGTCCTGTAAAAGCTCATCAACTGCATTACTTGGAACATGGAGTATGTTTTCCAACTTAAGCAACACTGCTGCAAGTTTCTCTTCTATCATCTTCTCAACATTTTCTGAGATGTCTCTCTGAATACTAGACTGCACTTCAAGCTTGGCTTCTTCTGATTCTTCATTGTTTCCATGTTCCTGTGAAACACTTGAGTTTTCAAAATGGCATCTTTCTGTAACAATTCCAGGTTTAAAGTCACTGTAAGAATAACCAAGGTGCTTTCTATTTTTATGTGATTTAAATGTCCCATAAATGTTTGTCTTAAATGTACAACCCTTGAACATGCAGGGGACTGTTTCATTAGCTTTGAGATGCAAATTTAAATGAGTGAAATACACCCTTTCAGAGGCAACTTCAGAGAATCCACAAACATGACAGCTGAATGTGGCCGATGTCAATGTTTGCCGCGACGTTTCTCTTCTATGGACTCTACACAAATGTGATCTGAGCGCATTCCAAGACTTAGATGTACATGGACAACTAATATATGGGCAAGGATATGGGTCCCTGCGCCCATAATGTGGATGTTTTAACCTGTAATGATTAAGTAACTGGCCTCTAGTAGAGCTCTTTGAACTGCAACCTTTACACTGCCACATTTACATCTGGGAGGAGAAGGGGAGAGGGGCAAAAAAAACAAAAAAAACCCAAAAAAAAACATAAACCACAATGGAGATATTGGTTAAACAGTCTTAAAGTGCCGCAAACTCCCCAATGAGTGAAGAAACAGCTATTCAACAAATAAATGTAGTTCATGACTTGTTTTTGAAGAGAGCTATAAAACTAAAAGCATCCATTTATAACAGAACGAACATGTTTCCTTCAAACGTGTTTAAGATGCACTCAAAGTAATAAATAAATAAAAAAACTTTACTAATTTGGCTAGTTGGGCATCCCAAATGATTCATAATGTACATTAATGTGCCAAGTTAACAAATTTTTCACAAATCAATGGATCAGTCCTCCCCTACTGCTTTAAAAATGATCAGTGCCCTGCAATGTCACAGCTTACCATAACTTGGGTGCATAAATTGGTGACATTTCTATGCATTCATTTTGTATTAAATACAACTCAACAGCTTCAATTTGTTCACTCTTCTTCAAAATAATATATACAATCTTTTGATATAAGATCTATTGACTTTGTCTCTGCAACAGTTAAGAGTTAGGGCAATATACTTACATATATCTCTATGGCCGGTCAAAAAACGAATCGGTTGAAGAGCAGCCTTAAGTTATATTCTTCACCTGCACAAAGCAAGAGAGTCTGATTAGAGTCAACTTTTAGAAAATTTGCGAGGGGAAAAAGAGGCACTCTCCATTCTGTAATTTATAACTTACATCAGTT
Source organism: Fundulus diaphanus (assembly GCA_037039145.1). NCBI lineage: Eukaryota > Metazoa > Chordata > Actinopteri > Cyprinodontiformes > Fundulidae > Fundulus > Fundulus diaphanus. The sequence continues at coordinate 38,725,732 of CM073137.1, forward strand.
GCACCGCATCTCTTAAGTACTTCAAGTATCACATTTTACCATGACATTCATCCAAACCAAACAAGAATTATTTTAAACATTCTTTTAACATTATGAATGTGTAAATGAAACACGATACAGAGATTTTAAATCCTTTTAAAACACGTGAATAACTTCATTGATCTCACAGTGTAGAAAATCACGGGTCACACATCAGCTTAATGATTAAAAGAAGGTGCAAACAAGGAGGAAAAAGTGAAAGAATCTCCTTACTCATTGCTTTTTACAAAACATACAGCTTGATTTCATTTACGGTATTAAAATAGAGCCAAACGGGGCTTATTTCTCGCTTCATGTTTTTCCGCTCTGGCGGTCTCTCTCTCTCTCCGTGTCTGAACAGGAGCCGCGCGCCGCGGTTGTTTGTGTGTGTTGAGTTGAGAGAGCACAGTGGGCGGGCCAGGCTGAGCCTGCGTGCTGATTGGCTGGCGCCGCTGAGCCATGTACGAGAGGGGAGGGGGAGCAGCAGAGTGCCGGCCCGTGACACAGAAGGGGAGACTGGTGAATCTGCGGAAGTCAGCACGCGCGGGAGAGAATAAAAAGGATCGATCCTGTTAAAAGAATATTGTTCAATATCAATACCCGCGTTGGTATCGATAGTATCGATCCGCCCACCTCTAAACACTACTGTTTCACCCGAAAACCGAAAATGGTGTACCGTCTCTACCGTGCTTCTCACAAGCAGAAAGTTCGCTAGCATTAGCATTAGTTAGCTTTTAATTAACATGTCCAGTTTCAACTCCGTACTCTTCACAAACTGAATACTGTAACTTCTTACTCGTCCCTCGGATTCATAATTTCATCAGCTCTTACTGATAACTTAAATACCGCTTCTAAATGCATTAATACTGACCTGGAGTATATAACAGACGAGACACAGTTGAGCTCCTTTTAGCACCAACCGGAAGAATTAACCTTCTTCTGCGTGCTCGTTCCTGTTTATGCCACCGGGGTAACCAGCGCCCCCAAGCGGCTGTATGTGTAATTACACTCAATGACCGGGATAACACAAATAATTTATTAACCCGAAAATAAAAATGTTGGGGGTGCCTGTTACCATGCTTCTTGTTTCCATTTAATTACAACTTGTTTACCCCCTCAACAAACGTGTCAACTATAAATGTCTAAAGCACTTCTATGGGCTCGCACACGGTTTGGGCAGACCGGCGAGGCAACCAACGCGCGAGATTATCTAGGCCCTGAAGCATTGGAGCCGCGGACCGATAGCTAGCAAGTACTAGCTTACAAGCTAGTGGTTAGCATCTGCCACTAACACCCACTTCCCAGGCCACCACAACGGCCCTTATATTTTTTTCAAACGTATTGTTATTGTTGTTACAACATACAATATTATCGGACAGAATATTGCATACTGTAGTATAATGTATGCTGTATAATATAATGTATGCTGTATAATGTAGCAAATACTGATCTCTAAAACAAGGTGCTCAAGGAGTGTGCAGGTCAGCTGGCTGGTGTCCTCACAGACATTTTTAACACCTCGCTGGACCAAGCCATAGTGCCAGCATGCTTCAAGTCTGCCTCCATCATTCCGGTGCCAAAGAAACCTCAAGTCACCTGTTTCAACGACTACCGGCCTGTTGCACTGACTCCCATCATGATGAAGTGCTTTGAAAGGCTGGTAAAGGAACACATCGTCTCCAGTCTCCCATCAACACTCGACCCGTTCCAGTTTGCCTACCGACGGAACCGCTCCACTGAGGACGCCATCTCCTCTGCTCTTCACCTGAGCCTGGCACACCTGGAGGAGAAGAACACGCACGTGCGGATGCTGTTCCTGGACTTCAGTTCAGCGTTCAACACCATCATCCCACAACATCTGGTGGGAAAACTGGAGCATCTGGGCTTCAACACACCCCTACGAAACTGGCTGCTAGACTTCCTCACCAACAGACCTCAGTCAGTCCGGGTCGGACAGAACACCTCTGATGTCATCATCCTCAGCACGGGCTCCCCTCAGGGCTGCGTCCTGAGCCCCCTGCTGTTCACCCTGATGACACACGACTGCGTCCCCAGGTTCACCACCAATCACATCGTGAAGTTTGCAGACGACACAACGGTGGTGGGCCTGATCAGAGACGACAACGACCAGGACTACAGAGAGGAGGTGGAGCAGCTGGTGGGCTGGTGCAGAGACAACAGCCTGATCCTGAACGTGGAGAAGACAAAGGAGATCATCGTCGACTTCAGGAAAAACCGGCCTCACCATGCTCCACTGCTCATCAACAACTCAGCGGTGGAGGTGGTCAGCAGCACCAAGTTCCTGGGGTGCACATCACGGACAACCTCACCTGGACTGTGAACACCACGTCACTGGTGAAGAGGGCACAGAAGCGACTGTACTTTCTGCAGAGGATGAGGAGAGCCCGCCTGCCCCCGCCCATCCTCATGACCTTCTACAGAAGCACCATAGAGAGTATTCTGATCAGCTGTCTCTCTGTGTGGTGTGGAGGCTGCAGTGCCTCCGACTGGAAGAACGTGAGGAGAGTGGTGAGGACAGCAGAAGGGATCATTGGGGCTCCTCTTCCCTCCATTAAAGACATTTCATCGCAGTGCTGTGTGTCTCGAGCCCGTAACATCATCAGGGACCCCTCACACCCCCACCATAGACTATTCTCCCTGCTGCCCTCTGGAAAGAGGTTCCGCAGCATCCGCTGCAGGTCCACTAGGTTCTGCAAAAGCTTTTTCCCTGCTGCCATCAGACTGTTGAACTGCTGAACTGCTGAAGTATAAAAACAGACTGTGTACCCCACTAGATTCGCTGATTTGCACATTTGTACATTTGCACATTGTATCGTATCCTGCAAAATTGCTGCTGCACCTTAACCGGAAACGTACTGCAAAACTGTGTACAATGCAACTGTCTACTTTTAAATCACTGATGCACCTTACTGCATATTGTTTACATTTGGTTTACATTGTTTACATTTCAACTGCCTACTGTTCACTGCTGCACTTTATCCGGAAGTCAATTGAAATTTATCCTGTAAGTGACTGCGATTGATCACTGCACTTTATCCTGTACTGTAATTCACTGCAAGGTATCCTGTAGAGTTACTGCAATATTTCTGAGCTGTGTGAAAACGAAATTTCGTTCTGTATGCACTCTGTGTATACAAAATGACAATAAAGAAAGTCTAAGTCTAAGTCTCTAAGTCTCTAATAAATATAAAACGAGTGTTGTATAAAAAAAACCCACAAAATAAAATCTTGATAATTTTCTAGTAGAAAAAGAGGTGTGGATGAAACATTACCTACCTCTCTCAACGTTGGTAAGTTCACCGCGAAAAGCAAGGAAGCGACTGAGTTCTTCTTCGTCTTTAAACTTTTTAAACTTTTTGGCGGTTGGAAAACAACGCAATGGTGCGTTACCGCTGCCACCTTCTGGATGTGCGAAGTATTTCATCCATAGTTCACTTAAATTAAATTATTATTGTTTAACCAATATAGAATTATTGTGTACACAGAACGAAAGACACAATTACGTAGACTTTATTAGAAAAAAATGAGTTAACTCATCAAAGACATGTATTGTAAGTAAACTGACAACATAAAATTTATATAAAGCGCACAACCCACCTAGTTCACTTTTTTGAGTGTAGCGCGACTCACCCGTACAGAGCAATGATTGAAACTTTGCTCAACTATTCAGAAGACACGTTAAAGAGTCAATTTAGCGCGGGCCTCTTTTACAAAGACACAGCGGGAGCTATTGAATCGATCGTTACGACCGACGGTCCAAATTCGGGGATGAACAAGAGAGCCGCTTTCACCGCTAATTCCAGAGAGTTACACCTGATGGGACCGCTCCACGCAGATATTTTCTTATGCGAAAGACTCCTCTTGAATTCCGTCGACATGGGGGTTAAGCTAACCAGAGCCAGCGACACCTTCTCTCTCATGGGACCGCGTGATTCAACCTTCCGACTGAAATTCTGGGGGCTTCGCTTTTTGTGAAAAAAGTTTCAGTCTCCCTGGCTATCCGGCTCAGGCACGCCTCAGCATTAATGAGAGGAAACGCCCTCTATCCTCTTTCGCGCGTGAATGTGAAAACGTACTCTATCCCTGAAAATTCCAGGATATGTACTCAGGAGAATCTCTTTTTAGGAACCATGTCGAAATATGTCGTTTTAGGTATGGTCAACCACGAGGCGTTCACTTGGAAGGAGAAGCATGTCGCCTTTCAACTTTAAGCATATGGATGTGGAATATTTAGCGCTCTGCAAAGACAGCAGACAGGTCCCCGCCAATGCGTTTCAACCCCAATTCAACGACGGTATTTCGGTCAGGGAATATTACAACATGTTCACCGCTACAGGTCGTCATTTAAGAGACCTTCCTTTAAGCATCGCGCGTGAGGAATTTAACGACGGTTATTCCATGTTTGTCTTTAATCTCAATCCGAGCGAGGACGCTGACGGTCTGTCACCGGTGTGTAACGGAAATTTGAGACTGGAAATGAGATTCAGAGTTCCGTTGCCTCACACAACCACCCTGATTGTGTACGCGTGTTACGACTCAATTTTGGAAATCGACTCAAAAAGGCAGGTCTTGGTGGATTTTTATTAAAACATGAATAACCACGAGATTGAGAGTCTGATGCTTCACCTGCTGGGGGACCTATTTTGCAGCGTTTGGGCGTGTGATCAGCTCCCGTTACTTAAACGCACGTACAGAGCCCCCGCCTATTTTATCATCAACACTCATCCTTCACACATCCCTGGAGAACACTGGCTAGCTCTGACTTTGGAAGAGAATGATGGAGCCACCTTTTTTCGATTTACGGATTTCCTCCAGATTTTGAATTTTATCCCTCGAGCATAGTATCATTTTTGAAAGACAGATCGTCCAAAATATTGTACCATGATCGTCAACTTCAAGACACTCTATCTGTCGCGTGCGGTCATCATTGTGTTTATTATCTTTGTCATAAAGCCTGCGGGCTATCGATGCATGAAATATTGGCTACCTACGACGACGATGTTTATAAAAATGATGTCATGGTATTTGATTTTCTGAAAAAACATTAGTGATGTATCAAAAAGCGGGCCTCGTGCTCATTTAATCATGGAACGTGTTCTTTACAAATGGTTAAAGATTGTTACAAACTGTAACCGGTGTTGTGCCATGTCAGGACGTGACAGACTGCATTTCCCATGATGCATGGTGGTCAAAATGGCCACCAACTCCCATCATGCAACGCGGCCCAAAATGGCCGGCGCCCTAGCAACCGATAACGTTGCTAGGGTAAAGTTGATAAAACTCGGTTGCACCCCGCAATCGATCTTCTTCCCTGGCGCCCTGCCAACCGAGAAGACACACAGCTGTTTAACTCCGTTGGGAAAATCCCACGCCACGTGCTCGAGTTTCTCGCTGGACCGAGATTTTTTCGAAGCAAAACTATTCCCTGTACAGACAGGAGGTCGACTCAAAAAGGTACCTTTAATTCCCTCTGATCAAATACTGGAAGCCGCCTTATCTCCCAGTGATCGAGAGAGGACGACGCGTTGTTTGGCCCAACAAGCGTCTAGGAGCCCAGAGAGAGAGAGAAAGACGAAGGAACTCTCTCAGTCTGGTCCCCGCTGCAGCCTGGGGACCCTGCGGTCGTCAAGACGCGTTCAGGACGTCGCGTGATCCGGAGCGCTCCGGACCGAAGCCGGGACTTTCACTCCGGACCACCTCAAAGTAACGGGGTTCTCCCCTTTTATTTCTGTCTCACCAACAGGGTGTTTAGAAGTGCCTGGGCAGACGTAGAAATTTGTAGGCTTAGGTTAATGCTTTTATTCCACGACGAAGTTGGAATTATTTTGCTGAATATTTTCTTTGTATGTGCATGCATTTTACATTTGATTCTGCTGTGTTGATTTGTGATTCATCAATAACCCCGCCGTGGGTCATTGCTTCAGTTCTGTTCCATCTTCTTCCCTGCCTTCCCCCCTCTCTCTCTTTTCGCTTCTTCTTATCAGTTTAATCTCTTTGTCCGAGCTCATTCCGCGGCTTTGCTTTAAACTACCAGTTAGCCGCGCCCTCTCGAAGCGAGGCATTACCCCATCAGCGTAAGCGTGGTTACGTCATCAGAACCTCCCCTCACGCTTCACGTAAATTGATAGACCATACGTCATCGTAGCGGCCATCTTGGGAGGGTGTCGGATGACTGGGCTGTAGCTTAGCTGATAGCTTTGTAAGGCATCAAAGCGTCCGGTAGGACTCCCACAGCTGCTCTGTCTGTCAATGCTATGTCAAATGCCGATGTTCTGAATGTGGTTTAAACAACCGTGAGCTGAACTAAGAGTTGCAACCGCTCATTTTAATCCATTTGTTTTTCTTTCCTTTCGTATTGTTTGTTTTGTTTATTCTTTTATCTCCATATATATTTTGCGTGTTAGTTAGTAGTGAGTAAGATTTCCAAAGTCGTTGAATCAGAGAATTACTGTAACAGGGAATTGCTTTTGGTTCAATAAAACACCACTGCGGAATAGACATTGTTTTGTGTTCAATCCAATTCACAGTTGCCTGGTTATTCAGAAATCAGAGCTAACCTCCTTTGGAGTTAACATCTGACATTAATACAGAGACAATATCATTGGATGGTGATAGACGAATAAGGATTTAAACTCTAATTGCAGTTACATTGGGGTTCTCATAGCCTGCCGGATAAACCTCGTCGGTCACAAGTCCGACCAGATCATTTATCCCAGCATAAATGAGTTCATAACAGCAAATTAACTAATGCATTAATGGTATAAATACTTACAAGCTTATAGCTAACATCACCACCATTTGAACTATATTTTGTTGTAGCGGAATTTTGAGTTGAATGATTTATTATTTAAATTATAATGCCAAATTATAATTAATAATAATAATAAGCATATTCAACCATCTTCTGGCATAACACCGGTCTAGAAGAAAAAACACTGTACGCATGAATAATTTGAAACAATAAAAGTATCTTTATTACAAATTATTTTTCTCGAGTTTTCATTTCACAGAATTTTAAGGTTAAAATTTCAACCATGCAGGGTTCTTGACTCTTTTGCTCCTGACTCGTTCGTTGTCGGGGGTTGGATGCTCAAACTCTAATCCCGAGAATCTAGGGCGGGGGTTGGCAACCCGCGGCTCTAGAGCCGCATGCAGCTCTTTAGCGCCCCCTTGTGGCTCCCTGGAGCTGTTTTAAAAATTTATGAAAATGGAAAAAGATGAGAGAGAAAATATATTTTCCATTTTAGGGTGATTTATGTAGCAGGGAAACCCCGAGAGAAACATTCTCAATGTTTTCCAATGATGTAAAATGTGTATTACATTTCTAAATATTTGTCAACAGAGATTTGCGTCATAAACTGCGGCACACGTTTCTTGCAGCTCGGCGTAGCGCCAGGCGGGTCGCAGTTGTAAACAAACGGGTAGGTGTGTGATGAGCCATGGATCCCAAAGGGAAAAAGAGAAAGATAGCTGAGGACAACAGAGTTCTTGGACCGAATCATTTGCTTTCATTGGCGATATCACAGTAAATTGGGCAAAAGACGACTATTTCTCCCCTGCGATGGACTGGCGAGCAGTGTTCCCTCTAAGCTCCGCGCGTGCGCCATCGTGCACGACATCTTGGTTCAGCGCGCACAGCATCTATGCTGCGCAGAAAATAAAATCGAAACTGAACTGTAAACAAAATAATATTAAACCAAGTTGTTTTATACTATTTTGCAACTCTCATGAGAGGGTGTTCTGCGGCCCGCTCTGAGAACGCAGGTGCTGATCGGAGCGCACCGCTGATTGATTGGTGGGCAGACTCTTTATAGTTGGGCAGGTTGCGGTGTGCGTCTTTGTTCTGGACCCCGTTAAAGAAAAAAATATCGATCTACCCCAAGTAGAAAGCTGCTGCTCTGAGTAGGTCTTCCTCCCTCTGTCATACTCAGGTTTTCGGTTTCAGAACAGGTGATATCAGCCAGGTAACTAAACTCGGTATCCAACCAACCATGATTTCAATGCGAGCGCGATCATGAAAGAAGCCCTGATCGATGGAACGCAGATAACGTGCTTCAACATGGGAACGACAGGAAATAAGCCTGAAAGTACGTATTTCCCACAAGTGGAATTAGAAATTTTGAATGAAAGCATATGGAGAATATTTAACCATAAGAAATAATGCTGTTGCTGCTGAAAAAGCGAGTTGGCTTGATATGAGTTATTTGATGGAGAATTAAAGCTGTTTTCACCCACTTCACTAATTCAACACAAAAGGGGGAAGTGGGAAAGGCACATTGATTAGAAAAAGCATTGAAAGGACATGGCAGCCAATCTTGATGAAGTTTAATCAGGTATGGTTAAGTTCTAAGTTTTCCTATGTTTAAACATACTCAACTAAATCATTAATTGGCTATATTTAACATATGCATTTAATATTGGGATGGTGTGAGTTATTGAATAACTGATATGTTCATCTTTTTGCAAGCATTGGTCACCCATCCTTGTAAAAATGAATTGACATTAATTATCTTGTAAGTGTTTAATTTGTGCCAACCTCACTTTATATTGTTCAAATAGGCTATATGTATATTTCCAGCTGAAGTAAAGGTAGTGTTATTTAAGTGAAGAAATGTGCAGTAGCCCTAACCTCACCACATCCTTGAGCTAAATCTCACTGGAGAAAATGTAAATAATTTAATGGAAATAAGAGTGGAACTCTGAAAGATGTGCACATCTCTCAGTTCTTCCTTAGTAGGACCCCTACACTAAAATAAAAATAAGCTATACAGCTATACAGCTCTTTATAAAAATCCAAGAATTTTGTCTTTTTCATGTAATCGGGCTAAATCAGTTTTATCTAAACTAAATAACCTAAAAGAAATTATTGCTGTAACTTGATTCTTTTATTAAACCATGTAGCTTGATATAACCTCAGGTTTTGGACAGCCCTAATGTGCCCTCAGTGTGCTCGTGGGATGTTGCTCACAGAGGTCAAGTGAACGCTCAGGGAGTTTGTGTGTTTGCTCAGACACATGAAAAATTAGGAACATTGCAGGCGACCTGTCCAGGTTGTACCCCCCCTCTCGCCCATTGACAACTGCAGATCGGCACCGGCACCCCTCAGGACCCCACAAGGGATAGACGTGTTTGAAAATGGTTGGATGGATGGATGGACTGGGCTAATTCATCTGGAAACAGATACAACACTGTACGGGCGCAGCCATGATGAACTGTTGAACTTGCACGGCTGACAATACAGCGATCTGATTGGCTGAGCAGCAAAACTCGAATCACGTGACCCCTTGGACCTGAGTGGAACAGTTTATCTTTTATATTGGCTATAACATACTAATATGCAAGTGAAAACATGGGAACATTGGTGTTTTGAGATCACTGCTATCTGTAGCAACTGATCCTGGTGGAAAAAAAGTTGCCCCCTGACAGTTCATACGAAAGTCATCCTACAGATTCTGGCCCATGGCCTAATTTGCTAACCTGACAACAGCCAGATGCATGTTTCGCTCCGCCTAGCTCCACTCACATACATCTGGGACACCGCCGATAGAAAGTGATTTCTCCAACCAATTTTATGGTCTGGCCAATCAGGACGCAGGGCTGGAATTTCATAGATGTGACGTAGTGGAGACGCGACCATGACGTGAGACTGTTTTGATAGCAATGGCGGCTCGTCGAGGAAGCAAGCTTTAACATTGATAAGATAAGATAAGATAAGCTTTATTGATCTCACAGTGGAGAAATTCACTTGTCCCATCGGCTCAATAGTCAAAAAGTCAGAAGAAGGTGTCAAAGTAGGGGCTTGCAGATTGCTGACTGACGACACAGGGATGTTTAGCTCCTTCAGGGCGGCCATGAAATGGTTCCAGCCTACAGGTTCCTGGGTCTGTGTCTTCCTCTTAAACGACAGCAGAAGGTTTTTCAGCAAATCGACCAAATGTAAACCTCCCATCACTCGATCCCGATAAACAAATTTGCCTTTCGACGTCCAACCAGTACCATATAGGGACAACTTTTTCAGTATGTATTCTGCGTTTTTGCGATCTATGTTAGGTAGAGCTTTTAGAACTTTGTTCATCCAGCTGATACAGACACATTTAGCCGGTTTCGTACTTGAAGAGGTATCCCCATTCAACGGGAGAGGGTGTAGAAGCAGTAGAATCAGAGCCAGAGTCCATCTCACCATCATTATTTTCCGGAGTAGGGTTATGCTGCAAAGTTAAAGTCACTCTGGGTTCCTCCAGCTGACCTTGTTTCATTAGAGTCAGATACCGTTGGAGCAGAGCGTTGTACCTTTTAATTTTTTCATAAGAACTCCCTGTTCATTCAGTATCTCCCTCATTTTAGAATCCAAATCCTCTTCAGTCGTCTGTCTGATAGAAGGCTCTGACGGAGTCAAACGTTTGAACTGATGCGGAAAAACGAGATACATCTTTTGCGCCGTCCTAAGAGACATTTTCTCATCTCCTGATGAGAAAATGTCTCTTAGGACGTCTCCCCCAACCACCTCTCCGATTAAAGGGGCCACAACACTCAGCAGGGGTAAAATAAACCCGCCGGTTTGATTTTTCAGAGCCAACTGCTTGCGTTTTAAACCGGTTCTTTTATCGGCGAGCAGTCTTGTAATCTTTTTCTGCTTTTCCAGTTTTTTATGTTGAGCAGGAGATACTTTAACGTTACCTTTTAAGATATTCAGAGCTATCTCACACAAGGCTTTAAGAAAATCCGGCGAGCAGTGAGCAAGAATGTCTTTCCGTTTCTGCGCAGTGGCATGATACAGAGCTCTGAATAGGGGTGCGCTCCTTTTTATGCGCGCCGACATGGTGAATTAATTTACTTGGGTACATACACAGCCGGCCACTGACCAGGGAGCATTCCCGTTCTCAGTCTGAAACGATCTGGGCAAGTCGGAGTCAGATTGACGATTAAATAGCCGTGAGGTTCTCTGGTGGCGTCTTGAAAACTCTCCATAAAGAACATTTTCTCTGATGGGAACATCTGACGGGCTAATATATTCAGCTGCAGTTTATCTCTGGGGTTCTTAATCAACACCATATAATTAGTGTTTAAGCTGATGGTGCGGCTGTACTTGCCTTGATGAAACACATTCTGAGTCAGCATCATCACACTCATATTTCTAGGATATCTGTATTGCGTAAAAATCTTGACCACTTCTGGATGCTCTGAAGCCTGGAAAATTACATCGTCCAATATAACCAAATGATTCTGATCAGGAGGAAACAGATTTTCATCATAAAAAGAATCAGGTAGTCCTTCGATGAATTTAATCTTTTTATTCATTCTCTGCAATTCAGCGTACATGGGTTGAAGAGATGTATACATCCATACAATATTTACAGGTACAGCATCCAAAACATGGTTGCAATTCTGCAAAACTCTCATGTGTTTCACCGGAGAGTGACATTGTTGTCGGTTAACCTTTTAGTAACCAAAAGGGAGAGTTGTTCTGTCAGGAAAAAGCCTTCTCTTGTCATACACCACGCGGAACTTTTTCTGAAATGTGGCACTTTGAAGCTGGAAGCTTCTTTTATCCCTTCTGATGGTATGCTACGGGACTTCTAACATGTCCCCTGTAGACCCTTGCAGATAACCTTCTACCAGCTCAACCGTAGCTTTTGGGGCCTGTTGAAACAAATTCCTGTATGGTATCGCCTCCCAGCTCGTCCATTAAATCTCTCAAATAATTTCCCAGCTCGAGGGAGGTCTGACCCGGTTTAACCACGTAGATCAAGCTGTCCGTATCAATGTACAAAACGCGGTCTTGAAGTTGTTCAAGACAGGTGAACAGTTTCAACCGCGCGTGTGCCGTGGTGAACGCTGCGATAAACACATTATTCACCTTGTTGGGCGGAGAGATGCATCGCTTGTTGTATTTCCACTGAATCATACACATGTCATCGTTCAGAAAGTGAAAGTAGCTCACAGCGTATTTACCTGAAAACAGGAAGTTAAAAAACTCATCGGACTCTCTCACGATGGTAGTTTGAGCAAGGTCATTTCTCTGTGCAAATTTCCCCCAAAAACTGTTCAAACACAGTTTAGCCACTTGCCTTTTAGCAGGATTCACTTTGATTTTCTCCACATCCAGCTGGATGCCTTGGTTCATTTTGTAGTCTGCCACATACTTTAACCTGCTCTCCTCATCCGTCGCTTCAGCCGGGAAACCTGAAGCTTCCTGCTTACCCTTGAGAAAAGTGTGGATATATGGTTTAAAGATTGAACTGCTCTGTTTTTCAAAATGCCAAACCTCATTGATTTCAGCGAGGCGGTAACCGAGTTCTAAAGCTTTGCTGAATTCGACGCTTACCCATACCTCCGTTAACGCTCTCTCTCGATCAGAGTGGGTGCAGGGACCTGTCTGGTAGTTCATTTCGGCGCAAGCACGGCAGAGGGTAAACACAAATTTACCGGTAGATGTCTTGTACGGTAAAACGGGGAAAAACAGACCGCGGGGTGGAAACACAGTCACCCTGATGAATCCAAAATAGTTACGCGGATTGTCAAAATCTTTGCAAATGATTTTGGGGTGGCCGAGAGGATAGGGGCAGTTTGCATTCACGTACGGGTACAATGAGGTGAAATCTACATAATGCACCGATTCCTCCTCCCCCACCGTGTACAGGAGTCTGAGAGCATGTCTCGGGGAGAGAGGCTCCGGTACGTTGAAACACTTTAGAAACCTTTTGAGACCTGGGTGCGATGCCTTAATCAGATTCCAACTGTGCTCCCACATGACCTCTAATTGCATGCCGTAAATCGATTGCAAACCCTGGCTCTCTCCACGGTAGCAGAGTGGAACGTTTCAAAGCAAACGCCCCTGAGAGGACATGTCTGGTCGGGTGGAAAGCAGGTGGGACACCCGTGAAAAAAACACCCGTTGAACTCAAACGCGATTTTCACCCCTTGAACCTCTGCGTACCCATCGACGTAATAAGTGCCGATTTTTTTTTTCACCTTTATTGAGCGCATGCTGGATGTCGATGCCTCGTTCCAAAGCTACCCATTCTAACCATTGAATAGACGCATTCGAAAATGTTTTACATTGTCATCGATAATCCACCGGGGAGGGGATCGCAAGAGTGTTGGGAGGTAGGAAATTGGATGTAAAGACATTTATGCAGGCTGAGGCAATTGTGATGGACTTTAAAGGATCCACGTTTGTCTCTTTAAAGAATTCTTCTCTGAATTTCACAAGCCTTGAAAAGAATCTCCACATCATTTTGACAATAATAAAGAGCTTCTTTCTGAAAGTCAAAGGGTTGTTTACGATGTTAGCCTCGTTGTACCAAATGTAAAACCGTTCCTGTTCGGCGGGATTCATGCGGTCTACCGCATAGAAGCTGGGGGGAGGAAGCGGGCCCACGTAGCTTAAAGTGTTCTCAGAGAAGAACAAGTGAGGGAAAAAGCCTTTACAGTGATCGGTGAAGCCTAATGCTTTTGGCATTTGACTGAGTTTCATAGTAAAGAATGAAAGGCTGTCGATGAATTTCAGACCGTAATCAGGCTCAGTAAAACAGGATTTTACTCCCCTGTGTGATGAGGTACGGTTTAATACCGAACTGAACCATCACATTCAGAACCAAGTAAGAGTCAAACCCACGACTGTTGTGAGCTAGGAAAGTATAACCTCTGTAACGAGGTTTCCTGAAATGGAGCAGAAAATCCCTGACGCAGTTCAACCCATAGGAATACCAAACATCCCCGGTTAAGGTTTTTGTGTAGACGAGGAATGGGATGTGTCTACCTGTTTGATCTGTAAAAGTTTCAAAATCATAAAAAAACATTTTATTGCCGAGTTCAGGGTCAGTCAGGGTCGGCTGCATGTAACACTGATGCTCGTTTAACGTTACATCAACACCGCTGGGGACTTTATGACGACAGACCGTGCATTTTATCGAACAATCGTGAGGCTTGCTGTCTCTGACTGTGGTCATATCATATAGCTTTTTACACACAGGACAGAATTTTGTCATTTCACAGTTACTCACATGCTTTCCGAGGTTAGGTCTCAATCGCGGCGGGTGAATCCATGGTTCCGTCCCCGGTTTCTAGATTCACAACAGGGTATGTCGCGTACGTGTCTTCGGGGCCTGCCGCGTACGTGTCTTCGGGGTTTAGTTTGCGGAGCATGACGAGTCTCAGAACAGCCCAATCATTTGATGTTAGCATGCACAAGGAGTTGATAGTTTGCAGCTTGTCGGCTCCTTCATCCAGCTGATACAGACACATTTCGCCGGTTTCGTACTTGAAGAGGTATCCCCATTTACCGCGAGCTCCATAGGGTTCCAAAGACCATTCTTCTTGCAGAGGTAGGGTCGGAGGCATCTGAGTTCTGCAAAGAGAGCGCATAACCTTGCGAGGGGTCTGCTGAGCTTGCCAAACACCATCCTGATAGTTGTAGGTCGTGACGGGTGTGTCGGAAATGATAGATTCAAGCTTGCTCGTTTCGAACGCCATGTTAAAAAGGATTCAATCACTATCGAGGCTTGAGAAAAGGGCCTTATATTATGAGAGTGGCGACCGGGGGCGGGAGGGGTCTGGGAGTGGGGGAGGGGTCCAGAAGTGGGGGAGGGGCCGGAAATGGGGGAGGGGCCGGAAATGGGGGATGGGGTCGGAAGTGGGGAGGGGGGTCATGTGGAGGTCAATTAAAAAGGGGCGGGGTTTGATAAGGGTTTGATAAGGGTCATTAATTATCCATCAATCATAAAGTGACAAAGGTGGGTACTATGGTCTCTTACCACCAAGAAGGACGAACCACATCCAACAGGATTAACAGTGGACGCAAGAGGAAGCTGTCTGAAAGGGATGTTCGGGTGCTAACCCGGATTGTATCCAAAAAACATAAAACCACGGCTCCCCAAATCACGGCAGAATTAAATGTGCACCTCAACTCTCCTGTTTCCACCAAAACTGTCCGTCGGGAGCTCCACAGGGTCAATATCCACGGCCGGGCTGCTATAGCCAAACCTTTGGTCACTCGTGCCAATGGCAAACGTCGGTTTCAATGGCGCAAGGAGCGCAAATCTTGGGCTGTGGACAATTTGAAACATGTATTGTTCTCTGATGAGTCTACCTTTACTGTTTTCCCCACATCCGGTGTGGAGAAGCCCCAAAGAAGCGTAGCACCCAGACTGTTGCATGCTCAGAGTGAAGCATGGGGGTGGATCAGTGATGGTTTGGGCTGCCATATCATGGCATTCCCTTGGCCCCATACTTGTGCTAGATCGACGCGTCACTGCCAAGGACTACCGAACCATTCTGGAGGACCAAGTGCATCCAATGGTTCAAACATTGTATCCTGAAGGAGGTGTCGTGTATCAGGATGACAATGCACCAATACACACAGCAAGACTGGTGAAAGATTGGTTTGATGAACATGAAAGTGAAGTTGAACATCTCCCATGGCCTGCACAGTCACCAGATCTAAATATTATTGAGCCACTTTGGGGTGTTTTGGAGGAGCGAGTCAGGAAACATTTTCCTCCACCAGCATCACGTCGTGACCTGGCCACTATCCTGCAAGAAGAATGGCTTAAAATCCCTCTGACCACTGTGCAGGACTTGTATATGTCATTCCCAAGACGAATTGACGCTGTATTGGCCGCAAAAGGAGGCCCTACACCATACTAATACATTATTGTGGTCTAAAACCAGGTGTTTCAGTTTCATTGTCCAACCCCTGTATATCAGTCTTGAGGGAACATAACATCAGATTCCAGTCTGCAGGGCCTGTTCAATCCAGAACAAAAATTAAGCTTCTGATGATCCTCCAGAACAGCTCCGTCCTCCCAGGATGCAGCTATGAAACACATCAGCAGTGAAGCTACAGCTGACAGTGATGGATTAGAGGAGAAACCACAAACCTTGGAGACATCAAAAACCCATGTTTCTTGTACTTCCACAGGGTTCATTGGAGAAAGTGTGATGTCATTAACCACACACAGCCTCCTGCTGGAGAAGGAAAACAAAGATGTGAGGATCTGACTGTACACTGGGAATTGAACATTGGGCTCTCAGGAGTTCTGGATGACCTGATCCAGGATGAAGATGACAGAATAATTATAGAAACCCCCTCAAGGTGGGACCTGAGAACAGAAACCTTTTTGGTAAATAATGTCCTGGAGGGACAAACGCGTTGCTGCTGGTTGTGTTTTATCACACATACATCATGATTGTATGTGTTCAGTAGCAATATATTATCTAACACTGGTAATCTGACAAACAGTTCAGTCAGAGCTCAGTTGGAATAAAAATTGATGTGAGTTATGCTGATTGCTCTGCAAACTACTCAACATGTCTGGAAACAAGCCATCGGCCCAAACATAAAGAGAAAGGCGGTTTGAATAAGAACTAGGCCGACAGACTGGAAGGTCTGTTGTAAAAATGTAGACTGAGAGAACATAAAGAACATGATGAACTAATGTAATAGACGTCTCTGGTTGGGTGAAGTTTACCACAGTCACCAGTTTTATTTAGACATGCTTCATTTTTCTACAACTCTGGGGTTTGTTTCCTTCAATACAAATATAACAGAGCCATACCACAGCAGAAGCAGCTAACTAGAAACTAGAAACTCCCAGGTTTTGTTAGACTTCTGCACAGTGCTAATTAAGAAGTTCTCACTGTCTGGAACAGGTTTGTAAACACAACGAGACCCAAATGGAAGCTTCACATTGCTGTGCAGCCAGACAGGTTGAGGTTAAATGAAGAGGGAAAGCCACCGCTCTGGACTCTGGTTCTCTGGGTTTTCCAGCCGTGGAGTATTGGACGGGGCAGGGCTTTGGGCACGTTAGTCTGAGCAGCTCAGTGACCACATGGCTATAGTCAAACACTGAGAATGAAACCACAACCACATTTAACACATCAGCTACAATAAACACAGCTTTTAAAATCTGTCATTAGGCTGAGGATGAAAGAGACGCCTACCTGCACAGCTCCAAATAAAACTACAGGAATTTTTCTGGGCCCCAGCCCATGACAGGTTCATGAGACTGTGTTTAGATCCTACAATTGGTGTCATTTCTTTGGAAAAAGAAATCACATCAATAAACGACCTAGGTTAGTAAGCCACTAATCACATGTTAACAGATACATCAAATGGACCTCCTGTAAATATAAACAGAACCTCTAACATTGAGGAGTAAGAGACAAACTTACACCATGTTGTCATTCTCTGTGGCACAAGCTCCCACAGCCTTTGTTGCATTTACAAGCCTGGTTAAATGGCAGAGAGCACATGCATGGATCAAGACAGGAGAGAGTTTTAACAATAACTGCAGTGAGAACCAACATAATATACCTGGTTTGTTCCACTGAGCAGATTAATGAGAGCCTTGATACCCCCACCGTTGCACATGGTGGTCTTGTTAGCTAGTATCTGGGCAAACTGTCCCAGAGCTCCCACTACATTGAAAAGGATGTCTTAAGGCTGATCAGTCAGCAGATCAAACAGGGTCTGCAAAGCTTTGCTCCCTGAAAGCTTTGGAGGAACAAGAAGAGATGCTTGAATTAGAATATAATTAACCTGTTTTGATTCATTTAGTACAGAAATTGATCATGGACCAAGAGTCAATTCAACAGATTGTTTTATTTTTAGAGAGGAGGTAAAACTGTGAAATAAAACACGTTTCCAAGTCAGAGGCCAAATTTATGAAAACCTTCTACTGATCAGGACAATGCAACCTTGCAATGCAAATTGAATTCTGGCGGTATTTATGCATTCACAAACACACGAGAATACATATTTTACCATTTCCATCTCAATCATTTGGATCTGAACCAAAAATAGGTTGTGCCAATCATGTTGCAGTATTATGGTTTAAAACGGGTCATACCAGGTTTCATAAAATAGCTGCTGATCCCACAACCAAACCAAAATAAACATGACAGCGTAGGAGCACTTACGCGGAGGTGCAACAGCTGTTTCTGTTTCCTGACCTCAGGTGAGTGAGTAGATTGAAGCTAACATCAGAAAATTTAAATAGCATATACTAAGCTAAACAGCTTAGCATGCTAACACGCTAAAAGAGTCATTTCGTTTTTAGCAACATCAGCATCTTGCTGTAACCCAGCAGTACAAACACTTCTTCCCCGGCTGCTCACAGTTGTCCATCGTCTTCACTTTGCAGAATCAGGACTTGCAAACTCTTCCTCCCTCTTAAACTGTGTGTTTTTGCCTTGTTTGCCTTTGCTATAGAGCAGTAAAATATAGTCAAATTCAGAAGGGATATACTGTGGTCACACAAAAACCTCAGCATCCCTCTGATGTACAGTTAAGTTCTCCGGCTGTTTTTTTCCCAGATATGGTTGCTGGCATCATGTTCTCTAAGCTATTGTAGATTGCTAAGGTCATCTGGTTCTCCAAGACTTGGCAGTCTCCACTTTCCATTGCAAAGTTATTGCTTCAGCCTTTTGTTAAGGCCTTTTACAGCATATCTGTGTGTCTATAACACCTCTGTCCACAGACACCAGAGGCCACATCTGGACACAACTATAAATCTGCACTAAATAAAGTTTCATAAAGGACAGGAAATCCCACACAGCCTCCAGTTATTACGGCAGCCTAAAATCTTTCCTCACTGTGAGCAAACAATCCAAACAATAACATCTGACAGCCAGTAAAAATCCACAAGGTGAGAGCGCTGCAAAGGTGAAGGTTTGTTAATATGCTGCACTAAACTTGAGTGATGGGTTTGATTTAGTACGAGGGCGATTTCTGCTAGAGTTGTTATCAGCAGTAGGGTGACTATTTTACCCGTGTGACGGATCATTGTGTCTGGAGGAGAGCCTGTAGAGGCAGTGAGTTTGTTAAACTGCCACTTTACTCAGGACCAGTTAAGATGCTTTATCATCACACCAAGCTGCAGAGAACTTCCCAATCTGAGACAACTTTGCTTTTTTGTAATATCACTGTTTAGTTTTTCTGTTTCACTAAATACATTTTAAACTGTCAGATTTAAAGTTGAATCTGTGAAGTTCTTCTGTCCATAAAATAGGAGCCAATCCTCCATCCTAACCCTCGGGATTATTTTATCATCAACTCTATAAAAGAGACGCTGATCTGACTGTGTTGCTTTAAAACAAGATTCCAGTCGTTCCTCAGCTTTAAAGAAGGACTCTTTACTGATATCCATGTGGTGGCTGATGTTCAGTTCCAGTTGGGACAGCTTCACATTGACTTTGAATGCAGGATCTGATTGTGTCAGTTCTGATTCTGGAAGGGAGGATAAATCCTTCTCAGAGCTACTGAGCACTTTTACTCTTATTTTTAGAGTTCGACAGCAGTTTGAACCAATCATCCTTTTAGATGAAGAAAAGTGTTTTTAAAGCATTTTACCTCAACTGAAACCTTCAGCTTGAGATTTGTTTTCCTAAAATGTTTTAAGGATAATGTCTCATCAGAGGCTTGGCAACAGGAGAAGTTTCAGATAGATGAATGTGTTACTGAGGGATTAAATGGGTGGGTTACACATTACACTCCCAACCTCACACTGAAGAATAAAATAAATATGGATAAATCAGTCTTTCAAGGGCTTACTAGTGAGAATGTATGGGCTGTCCATCCTCAGTCTGAAGGCATTATTTACTTTAGAGGGAAAATTACTGACTTAAAACTCAGCAACACTAAAATAAAAGTCAGAAACCGTTCCAACTAGGCTAAATGACACTTCAATAAATCCCTGCCTTACAACCTTACCGAGGTTGTTTAAAAGGTTTTGGAAAATTCAGAACAAAGAAGTTTGGGGAAAAAAATTGTGGAAAGACATTTGGGAGAAAGTGCAGTCAATACCAGTAACAGTGACTCATGTTGATGCTCATACCAAAAACACAGACTCTGAAGCTCTACACAACCGGTATATCTATGGGGTTGTAAGGGCGATGAAAGTTGACAGAGAATCTAGTGTAGTATTGGCCAGATGGGTTCAATAGTGGGCCCAGGGAAGGGACATTGATTTGAAAACAGATAAACCCTGTGAAATGACAGAGGTTCAGGAAATAGCTGCCCCCACTAACATCACTGTAAGAGGAACAGGGGGGTTTGGCTCAACAGATAAACCAGGAGCCAAAGTTTGGGTGAGACAGGAAAATGGTCCACCTAGACCAGCTGAAATCCTTGCACAAGGCAGTGATGCAACAGTGTCAGTATTATACTCAGGGGAGGAAAAATGGGTGAATGTGCCAGTGCCTAAATGTTATGTAAGAGAAAACTCAGCGTGATGGCAGACGTCCCAAACCATGGGAGGCGCCACCGGGCTGTTGCAGGATCTGGGGTCACCATCCTCCATGTCCTTGCTGCCATGGTCATGTTGGCTCACCTCTGTTGAGCAGAAACACCAGGCCGGATCCTGAGAGAAGTGGTTCAGCCTTATCAACCGGGATGGAAAAGCAGCATGCGCAACAGAATCTAGGATATGTATTGCCAAATTCTATTAAAATGACACACACTCAAATTGCACCTGCTGTACACACTTGTCAACAAATGGCACGATCGATGATAACAAACAAAGTCCACTGGAGAGTGGTCTTTCCTCCTCTGCCAACACGCACCAGAATGAAACGTGCATGGTGGGACACTTTGCTTGGTGGAACAGGAACTGTGTTAGGTGTTTCCAACACTATTGACAATAAAGTAACAAGAACTATGTTATCGAATACTGGACAGCGTGCATCAACAGCTGTTCATCAGGTTGGAATGTGGATGCCTACCGTTGTAACATCACAAGAAGAAACTGCTAAGATCCTTTTTAAAGGACTGCGCTGGCAAACAAAAATGTGGAACACAACAGCAGAAGTGTTAACGAACATTTCTGTAGCTTTGAACTGGACTGTATGTGTCATGAAGCTCAGAGACAGGAGGACCCAGAATTCGACCAGACAAAAGAGGTTTGAGAAAAAGCAGGATTTAATGAGAAGATCTTGGCAAAACAGTGGTCAAAATCATAATCCAAAAATGATACACAAAAAGGCAGTCCAAAAACTCAAACAGGGACATGGCAGAAAATGTGGAACTTAAACTCACCGGAGGCTTGACAAGGAAAGACACCATATAACAAGACAAGAATTGACGATGAATTGGCAGGGAAGTGGCAGAGGAGACAGGCTTAAAAAGGCAGGAGAACAAAGGAGAGAGAGTGAGCCAATTAACCAGAAACAGGTGGAGGTAATCAAAGGGAGGGAAGAGGCTGCAGGAGGAAACAAGTTGACAGAAAACACGTGGAAAGGAACAGACACTAAACCAACCCTAAAGCATAAATAACCATGAAGAACAACCCTAAGACAGAAGATAAAACTAAGACTAAACAGAGCACAGAAGGGAGATCAGAACTAATACAAAGACCAGATAAACTAAAACAGTACATAAGCTGAAGAATCCAAAACAAGACAGAACAGAAACAAAACCTGAGGTGGAAGAGAGGAACAGCTGATCAAATAATAAACAAACCAAAACAAAACCCAGATTATGACAGTATGTAATGTACAAATGATACACGTGCATCTGCAACAAGAACGGTTTAAACGTGTGGTTACTACAGGAAATTTCCATGAATGGAGACAACTATGGAACATTAGTAGTAACAGTTGGTTACAACTAGAATCACAGAAAACCCATTGTAATGATAATGATGTTACCAATAGTACTACTGTCTGTCATTATTATATATTGCCCGTAGTGACTGTACAAGGGTATTGGTTTTTGAAACTGGATGGTGATTGGTTTGGCCCACAGACAAACTACACCTATGACTTGATCTATGCGGAACTGCTGAAAAAGGGGTGGTATGTATGCTACAGAAAAGACATTTTAACCCATGTTTAACCGGAGACGAGGTGTTATGTGATTGGACACATGAACCAGCTAGGGACATGCTATGGCAGATAGGCCCACATACCCTGTGCATAGCAGCAATTAAGAGTCATTCTCAATTACCTCAGGTGCCTTTCGTTGGGTGTTTACGTGATGTGTAGATCTGGAGTTGGGATAACGTGACCTATCAATTAACCAATTTCTCCCTAGATCGGTTCAAATGCGCATTGAATCAGTCTACGGAGCTAAATCGCTTAGTAAAATCACACAGGTCCAACAGTTCCAGCTTAAAGGTGTCTACACTCATGGCCCAAGGACAGGTTTTGCATGCGGCTACGTTAATAGAGCAAACTTCTGCACATCATTGGTGGGACATTTTTAATGGAATATCTGTCACTGCTCGAAAATAGGTTCCCCCCCCCCTGCTTGTGCTAATTATTATTTTAGCTTGTTTAACCTTATGTAAGGTTTGCACCTGTCTTTATGTTAGAAGGGTAAAACGACATTTAAATCAAAGAATATATAACACTGCCTTAAGATGAAGATTATAATCAAAAAGTGATTTGGGACGGAAAGGATAACTTTACAAGTGGATCCTACAGAACCAATGGATATTCTAGTAATACACTATTGGGAGTGGTATAACAGAGTAGTCAGGGAAATTACTGTATTGGGGAGCAGAATAGAATTCCTTGATTTGGTGGTAGACACCTTGCAAGAATATGCAGGGCCACAATGGCAGGTTACATTTCTTACTGAAGAATCGACCTTGGGGACGGTTTTTCCAAAACAAGGTTTTCCCAAAATTAGGATTGTCAAAGACCAAGGGGTGGAGTGATATACCAAAGAATTATTTTTGCTCTTTGACAATATATTATGGGAAGAACTGGTCAGTAATATAACTTGTTATGTTCACACTTTGAAATCGCCTGAGTTCACATGAAACTGGGAGCAAAATGTTATGTTCGTGCTCTGAGTTTTGCCTGTTATTTTGTTTCACACACTGATATGTTGATTCTCAGACTGATCACGGCGCATTTTTCACAAACCGATTGCCCCTAAGATCCTCATTTTATTTTGATTCACACGCCGATTGCGCTCTGAGACTGTGGCTGTTCAGATCGCCTGGGAGATGAGGACTGGCCATTCTCGCTTGCACCTGATCCTTTGTTTTGAAGTATATAAAGAGGGGACTGCCCTCAGTCCAGCAGAGCCTGCTGTGGGTTTTGTGCACGAACACCCAGCATACGTTGATGCTCTGCTCTGCTTGGACTGACCGGCTCTCCTGTCCTGTGCTAACGGTAAGAGCGATGTTGGGAAAACTGTTATGCATCATGTCTGTTTGAAATGCTTGCTACTTTGCTATATTCTATGGGGAATAAAGGGGACATTTATTCTAGCAGAATTAGTGTTTCAGAAGTGCTTGCTGTTTTTGCTGTATTCTGTGGGGAATAAAAGGGCACAATTATTCTAGCAGAATCAGTGTTTGAGAAATGTTTGCTACTTTACTGTTTTCTGTGGCGGAATTAAATAATTATTCTAGCAGAATCAGTGTTTGAGTCATTATTTTGTGTTATTGCCAATCACTCCCGATCCTGTATAGAAATTTCATAAAACATATGACTAATGATTAAAGGTCCAGTCAGCTCTGTGACATTAAAATATGTCTCAACACTGATTTCACTGAGGCCTATAAAGTCTCCACATCTGCCTGATTCTTTGTTAATGGAGGAAAATCTGAAATCTAAAAGTAGACATTCACATTAAAGATCGGAACTGATAGAATCTGAACAAAAACTTGATATTTTACACCAATAATCACTTTAACCTGACAAACCAGGAAAGAAAGGAAGCTCTGACAACAGAGGAGAGTGGAATCAATAACACAATGAGTCCTAACTGAGTGGCAGCTGCATATAAAACTAACAAATGTACCGATGACACAACATGGACAAAGCTGTAGCAGGCAGGCTGAACCCCCCTGTTCTGGATCCATTGTTGGTGAGATTTCTTTTCCATTTCAGAGATGGCTGTAAAACCACATCAGCTCAGCAAGCTCAGGCTCCAAAAGTTATTGGTCTAATTCCTATTAAACCTCCTCTACACAGAGCTGTGTGAGGTGGCTGCTCCAGTGAGCAGGTAGAGATTTGTTCAAGTCATTCTTCTAAGTTATCACAGAAATTGTCATAGTTTAAGTTCCTTGTCTTAGTATTTAGTCTTAGTTTGGGTTTTTATCTTAGGTTTGGTCTTAGTAGTTATTTATGTTCTGGATTGGTTTAGTTTAGTTTCTGTCACTTTCCACTTTTCCTGTCAGCTCGTTTCCTTTTTCAGCCACTTCCCTTCCCCTGATCACCTCCACCTGTTCTGGCTAATTAGATTCACTCTGCTCACCTGTTCACCTGCCTATTTAAGCCTGCCTCCTATGCCACTTTCCTGCCAGAACGTATCAATCCTCTCGGTGTGAACTTCCAGCATTTCCTTGTCTTGCCTGCCTGTCTGTGTTTCTGACCTGTTTCTGTTTCCTCATGAGGCATTGAACCACTTGAGCCAACTGGTTCGAGAAAGGGTTCATTTCTTGGAGCTTCATGTGCACACGAAACCACCTACTGGCGAGGTGTATAATCACAGCCAGCTGTATCTTAACACGTGTGATGCATTGATTTTTAGTCTATTATGGCTCTTGGGAATGACTTCACAAAAGGTGTAGGACGAAATCATTTGTCTACATAAAGTATGTATACACATATGTGTATAATAAAATATTGTTTGAATGTATTCTCTGTGTGTAATTATTCCCAAAATAGTAGTGTGATGTGATATGGCATGGTGTGTAATAATCAGAGCTTCCTACGTCTGCCTGGCAGAGTTCCCTTGGTTGACGCCTGCCTGTCCGCCTGCAAGTTCTCTCTCTGCTGTGCTGCTGGTCCTTCTGCTACCCCAGCACTCCAGGTAATCTCTCTGCTGTGCTGCTGGTTCTCCTGATACCCCAGCGCTCCAAGTAATCTCTCTACTGTGCTGCTGGTTCTCCTGCTACCCCGGCGCTCCAAGTAATCTCTCTGCTGTGCTGCTGGTTCTGCTGCTACTCCAGTGCTCCAACTACTCTCGCTGCTGTGTTGTCGGCTGAACCACACCCCAGCGCTCCAACAACTCTCTCTACTGTGCTGCCAGCTAACCTCATACCCCGACGTTATAAGAACCCGCTCTGCTGCCGAGCTTCCGGCTCCTTCTGGACCTCAGCGCTCTCACGCCTGCTCTGTATGCTCCTTGGCTCTCAGCATCTCCCTGGACTTACAGCTCAGCACCTGCAGTCCTCCAGCTCCTTCTGCTCCTGCTCAGTCAAGACTCTGGTTCTCTCTCTCTCCACAACTCATCCTTGCTTCAATAAAACTCTTAAAACGTACCTCAGTGTGTGGTTGTGTCCGGGTTCATCAGAGCAAATCCTGACAGATTGATTTGGTTAAATCTAAAATATAATCATAAGGACCTGAATCACAGTGACCATTTACAGTCAGAACTGTCTCAAATAATCAGATTCATGTCTTACAGCAAAGGACACAACTGTATTCACAGGCTCTCCTCACCTGTGTGGCACATTCCTGCAGGGTGCCCACAACAGGGATCAGTATGTTCTCCTGTGGAGACCTGAGCAGGTGTCCCAGCAGAGGGATCCCCCCAGCTTTACGAATGGCCTCCTTGTTGTTGCTACTTTTGCTGCAGCTCCACTGAGCTGATGCTCCATGGCGGGCCATCTCCAGATCCTTCTCCATGTTTGCTCTCAGGTCGGCAGATCCATGGAAGCAGTCCAGCAGCTTCACCTGATCAGAGAGAGCCAACCCCCCCCCCCCCCAACTTACATGAGTTTACGCACAAACACAGGAATGTGAGAAGACAAGCAGTGAAACCAAACCATCTCCATTTCAATATATTTCCAAAACTCAATGAAGATGACTTGGTTTCAGGAGCTCTCTGAGGTTTGCTTACTACATTGTGTGATAGTGGAGGCTTCCAAATGGGAACAATAAGCTGTTAGCCATGACTAAGGGTGTAATTAAAACTCTATTACCTCGGACTGTGTGAGGATGCAAACAGCAGAGATGCAGTGGAAACCTGTAAGGACAGATGTTGATGTTAGAGCCAACCAGCCCAGTGTGACAGTTTATCGCCATCGTTCAGGGTTCCAACCCAGAGATCCTGACCAGTGACACTGAGCAGCCAACAGCATTACAAACTGCACTGTTCTAACATGGTCTTGTAGAACAGCGTGAAATGAATCCGCCTATGTGAGCGACTCACACATGAGCACATCCAATTTGGAGCTGAGGAAAATATACAAGCCATGGAGGCTTTAATCACTGCTCCTTCTGTCAGCAAACAGGAATGCAGGTCAGAGGATGGAGGAGACGTTCTAGCTGCTTTCCTCAGCACCCCCTCTGCTACTTTCTAACAATGGATGGATGCTGTCAGGCATCTGCCGTGCAGCTCAGGATAAAAATGGAAATGTTTTATATGTCTGACACTTCAAACAAGAAGTGGTGTACCGGAGGAAATGAAGCCAAAGCTAAAAAAGTTGGAGCATGAAGCTTTATCAGTTTATCAGTTTATAATGCTGTCGTTCCTTCCCCCAACACTAATAAGAGACCATTTAAGAGCAACAGTTTGGATTTGCTACATGATATACTTTGGACGGCTCAGGACAACAGCCAAACCAGTACCAGTACCACTACTAGTACCGTTTTATTCATCAGCAATGCTCTTGTAATGTGTGCTGATTGTGGTTTTGCAGGCTGTGGAAAAGCAGTCATCCTGAAAGCAGCAAACGTTGCTCTAAACCTGTCGTCCATTTCTGCATTAATGATAGAACTGAGAAAATCTGGCACCATAAAGCCGTGCTTTGGGGGTTGTTGCTAAGAATTGGTTTCTGTTAATCCTTTCAGGACTCTCTTTGAGCATGATTGTATTATAGCAGCTCTTGTTCAGGCCTAAAATCTAAATGATTGCATGCTAAAAGAAATAAAGCTGACAAGACAAAATTTTAAATATCTTTGCCTTAAATGTTCATAAACTAAGAACACATCATGATTGTTCTCTGATTCTCCGATGTGATTGTGGTCAAGTGCAAAAAGCTTAGCTGTAAAACTATCAGACGGATGTGAACAGAATCTTTAATGAATAATCCTCTCTAACAGTGGATGAATAATGTGAATGCAGACGGACCAGGCTGACACTGCAGGCTTTAATAACATAACGTCCATCTTCCTGAGATTAGACTCACCAGCTTCCTGATTCCTCCATAGTGCTGACAGTTCTTGCTTTGTGGTCCTTGGCCGCGTTTGCAATCGTCTCAGCAGACCATGTGTACAATGGTCTGTCGGAGGTGAACATTCTGGCTGATCTTTGTCAGGATCTTTAAAGACCCAATCTGATCATCAGACATTTGGGACAAAAATAACAATATGTAAGAAGGGGTAAGAGTTCTAGGTTCGGTTTCTGATTATTGTTGTTCCTATAGCAACAAGACGCCTCCATGCTGAGATATCTGGAGGTGAAACACTCGGCTGTATTTCCACTAAAAGTAATTAAAAAGTCAGAATAAAAACAGGTTAAAAGTCCTGGATAGCCAGTTGGCAGGTCTCCTTCGTTAGATCCAGCTCCATCATGGCGCAGAGAACAAGGTTGATGCAGCACTCACACTATTAGTCTGTGTGCAGTCTCTATCTGAATAATTTCATCTTTGTTGCATTTGTTTGGTTGTTACTGCAGGCTTGGAAGTGTTTCACTGTGTGGTGGTAAACACTGAGGGAAATATTTATTCTGGAGAGAGACTGCAGCTCCTGGACTCAAACCGGACTCCAGTTTGAAAGTTGTATCTAGATGCTTGATGTACCTTCATCATGTTATCCTCACAGCTAGAACTGAGAGAGGATCATCAATAAAACTCAACATAAACACCACGCTGTAGGATAAACAACTAAACATCCTCAAAAATGTGCTGCATCAATAATCTAATGAAGATTTTTAAACAGGTTCATTTGTGGGGGACCTATAGCTCCATTGTGTTAAGTCAGATCTTTTTCACAAAGCAGTTCTCTGACACTGCAGGGATAACAGGAACATGTGTTCTCCATATCATGAAGCTAAAGCCTAGATGTGAACCATTTGCCCATTAACGGCAGTGGATCTGCTGCTTCCTTTGTCTCCTCTATTCTAACTCTTCAAAGGACTCACTGGGCAAGCTTGTTACCTTGGAAAAACAACCAGAAATGTGATGTTCAGGAACGATAGCTGGGAGGTCAGAAAACACATCATCTGCTTTCATTTTCAGACACTTTGGTCTTGAAGGATTGTTCACATTCTTTAAAGCATTGACACCATGTGAAATCTTTTATGCCGAAGGATTTCTGACTTTCCTGCAACAGGATCAGAGCAGATGCTCAGAGTGGAAAACATCCCAGCATTATTCAACCTCAGAAGAAATGAAGAACTGTTTAATACCTGCATTGATGCTTTCTTTGCTCACAAGACTTAAATTTGACTTATTTACTGTTTAACAGTCTTTATTCACCATGCTAGAAGGTTTTTATTAACAATCACAGAGCTGCTCATATAGGGTGAAAAGCTTTCATTGAAAAATATCAAAATAAGTAAAACATAAATGACTTCTAGAGCCATTGTGGCATAACAATATAGTCGTTGTAGAAGATAAGGAAAGAATCTTCTTGGGACTTTAGGACCTGCACAGTGGCGGGATCTTTGAGTAAATGCACATCGGCAAAGGAAACTAGGTTACCATGAGTTGGTATCGAGGTACTGAAGGAGTAGACCCCCTGAGAGTAATAGTGTCCAGGATAAAACCACTAGAGCTGTTAAAATTGTCATGGTGCAGCTTTACCTGCTGCACCGTGGACATTCATGGCACTCTCCGCCTCCCGTACTGCTCCAGTTCCATGCTCCAGTAATCACCAACACCTGTCAGCCTTAATCAAGCCCGGACTCAGCGCACCTGTCCAACCTCCTTCATAAGCACACCTCAGTCAGCTCTTCTCCGTCGGATCGTTTGCTCTCCACTGCTCACAACTGCTCATGGTCTTCACCCAAACCTCATCTGCCAGTCAGAGGTTTCCCACGTCTGCCAGTCAGAGCTTCCCTCGTCTGCCAGTCAGAGTTCCCTACGTCTGCCTGACAGAGTTCCCTTCGTCTACGCCCACCTGCCCGCCTGCAAGTTCCCCCCCTGCTGTGCTGCTGGTTATGCTGCTTCTCCAGCGCTGCAAGTACTCTCTCTACTGTGCTGCTGGTTAGGCTGCTACTCCAGCGCTCCAAGTACTCTCTCTGCTGTGCTGCTGGTTCTGCTGCTACTCCAGTGCTCCAAGTAATCTCTCTGCTGCGCTGCCAGCTCCACCTCAACCCCAGCGCTAACCTACCTGCTCTGAAGGCTTTCTGGCTCCACAGCACAGCATCCGCAGTCCTCCAGTTCTCTGCGTGCCACCTGCTCCTGCCATCACCATCCTCCTGCTCCAGCCCGGTACAGACTGTTGGTTTCCTCTTCCACTATCCATCTTCTTCAATAAAAACTCACAAACTAGTTCTGTGTGTTGTGGTGTTCAGGTTCATCATTTTATTAATGCGATTCTACCTCCAGGCGCTAGGGGTCGCTGTAGCGATCAGTCGCTAAAATCGGTTACTCATAAAGTTAACCAAAACGGCTTTAAATCGACATTAATATTCCATATTAATGCGATAATAAGGCTCATAGCACTATCGAATGACGGTGGAGCGAAACAAACAAGCCTTATGCTTTAAAAGAAGCTCCTTTTGAAAGTCCGGAACCGGATGTAACCAGGAGCTAAATAGCCTTTTGGCT
This sequence comes from Fundulus diaphanus, assembly GCA_037039145.1. Lineage (NCBI taxonomy): Eukaryota > Metazoa > Chordata > Actinopteri > Cyprinodontiformes > Fundulidae > Fundulus > Fundulus diaphanus. Next base: position 38,755,452 of record CM073137.1, read on the forward strand.
AGCGGATGTTCTGCACTGACTTTAAAAGCTTCGGCTTTTATGTTAGTCATAATGAGTGGCCAGATAACATAAACATTAATATCCCATCAATGTATGGAAACCCTTGTGGAGATAACTTTGTTATAACCATAAAAACACACTCGACAATGACATGGTACCGAATGCTAGCAATGAGCTATCTCCGTTAGCTCTTTTATTGTTTTAACCACCATGCACAACGCATTACACAACATTTCCAAATGACCGTGTAACCTTTACCTCTGGTTTCTCTGCCGAAACTGTCGGTGCCTCGTGTGAGTTTGGTCCACTTTGGTCATCCAAGGAAGGCAGTGAAAAGGGAACAGTTGTTCCTTAGCAGCAGCGGGCTAGTGGCTTAGCAGCAGCCGACATGTGCTTGGGATCGGCCTGGTCTGTAGTCCCTGATCTCTCAGCTTGTCTGGTGAGGGAAGGCATCCGCGTATCGCGTCTGCTCCCCTGCAACAGCTGACAAAATAAACAAAGCTGTTTCGGCATTCTGTACTTCGCGGCTGGTTTGCGCAGAAGTCAGAGTGCAGCTTAGCTTCAATCTGTGTAATGATTCTCCGGATTCATGTCCTCCGCTCCGCAAAGGAAGATAATTTCCCCTCTTTCGCTCTTGTCCCTCCATCGAAGCAGGCAGATCCCCATGGTGCCCGTCCAGGGCGGACTCTCTCCTGCTTTTGTCTCAGGGAGGAAGGAATGGTGGAGAAGAAGTAACTTTGTCCTGGAGTGCTCCAGGGAGAAGTGGTCTTAGAGAAGTGAGGGTCTGGTCAGCAGTGCTCTGACCTTTTGTCTGTGGGGGAGTAGTTTGTAGTATGGACCCTGCTGAGAAGGGTTCCTCCCCCATGGTACATGTTCAGAATTCAATCTGACTTCATTCATTCCCTCATCATGGCCTTAATATCCTGGCACTACACCTTCTTCCTGTGAAAGTAAAGCACTGGGAAAGGGAAATTACCTTGGTAAAATTGTATCGAAATACACCCTAGGCTTTTGCAAGCCATGGAAACGTGTCTTCTATTTATTTTTTTAAATCCACTTGTGTGACTTTGATTGGACTGAAGGTGAAGTACAGTATTAAGCATAACTTAATACTGTATGTCATTAGGCTGATTTAAATAAATAGCCCATAGCTTTTTGAGCAATGTGAACAATAGAATTTAAATTCCCCAGGATTTAAGAAATCCAGGGCCTTTGACCTCATCACCCCTTTTCCATTAAAGGTGCAAGAATTTAGCCAAAAGTGTGCTTCCTGCTTTCTCTCAAGCCAGTCTGTTTTATCAACACAAACATGTTTCCATTATACTTAATTTAAAATGAGTCTTCAGTTACTCTCCAAGATAAACAAGTCAAACACCCATTCTTTACACTTGATAAAAATATTCTAGAATAAATATTTTCTTTTTTTCTCTTAGCATATACGTAGAGCCAGAGTGACCCTGAAAGGCTTTCGATGAAAACATATATATGGGTTGTGCAGTCAATTTCCAGACCTAAAAGGAACTGAGAACCTGTGGTCCTGGTCATCTATCCATCCATCCATCCATCCATCTATCTATCCATCCATCCATCCATCCATCCATCCATCCATCTATCTATCCATCCATCCATCCATCCATCCATCCATCCATTTTCTAACACGTCTATCCCTTGTGGGGTAGCGAGGGGTGCTGGTGCCTATCTCCAACTGTCCATGGGCGAGAGGCGGGGTACGCCCTGGTCATCTAATCTTATCTAATTTGTCCAGACTCAAAATGTGCAAAGCTGGTAGAGATACCCCAAAAGACGTGCAGCTATAATTGCAAAGAAAGGTGGTTTCATACTATCTTGTCTGGTACATGAAAAAAACTCCATCTTGCAAAGCTGCTCTGTCAGTGGCTATAAGAATTCTGAAAACTGGTTGAAGATTAAGTTTAATTAAAGGCAACACCTTAAAAAAGCCAAGAGACTACAACAAAGTACTAATGGATTTGCCTTTTAATTGATAACATCCTTTTTCCTCCATTTGACCAGGGAAATATTAATGTCTGTAAATGTTTCTGGATATTCTTAGACAAGGCTACATTATTGAGCTGTTTATTGTTTTGCTGCAAAGTAGAACATAAAAATCCCTGATTTGTTGGATTTACAAATTTAAAACTCAATAACCTTGCCTCAGAGCAATTTAAACGTTTCTGTTGGTTTTTAATTAATTTTACAACTATCTTGTGAGACTCGTTAGATGTTTAGTGAAGCAAAAGCTGTTCAATTGAACATAGAAAATTCTGCTCAAGGAATATATCTCAAGTCTGGTTTTTCCTCCAAATATTTTGATTAATAAATTTTTAAGCCATAATTCAAGCAATGCCTTCTCTTACACGATACTAGGTTTGAGTAATATATTTTTCCAGACCGGTTAAGTAAATTAGTAAAGTCCAACTACATGTTTATGCTTCATTAGATCCAACATGTATCAGGTGCTTTAATTGCTACAGTCTTGTACTAGTCAGACCAAGCCTGAACAACATTAGAACCAAACACAAGATAAGAAAGAATTTAAAAGGAATTTTTTTATTTAAAAGTGCACTCCAGGCTTGGATGAGGCGTCGCTCTCCAGATGCCCGACTTTTAGCCTTCCCAGTTTTAAAGGCACTTGTGAATAACATGCAACAACATGACATTTGAGCAGGTGAAGGCCGGCTTGGGGTCTTTTTCATACCGCTGTAGTCCAATTGCCATACCGAGTTTGTGGCCTGGAGGAGAAGTGGGCCACCTGTACATCACTTTGAATCGTCATGTTACTGAAAAGTGCTTTATAAATAAACTTGCCTTGCCTTACCTAACCAGTGTCTGAGCTGGGGATTGCCGTTGGTTCCTGGGGGTCAGGTGGGGCTGGTACTGCTGTTCTCCCTGAGGTGTGGGGCTTAAGGATGCAGTGCAGGGTGTTGGGGAGTGTCCTGGAAAAAAATATTATCAAGAAGCGAGATACTCTTTCAATACAGAGGCCGGTCTTTATTGAATACAAACAGCATTCAATGTGCATTCTTCCCCAAATGCACACCAAATAAGACAAACCCTGTGTCTTTCTAGGGAATAAATGTACACATACAGGAGGAGCTTGTCATGGAGAAACAAACAAAGAGCCTCATGTCAAGTATAACAGCTCCATCTTGGTTCCTGACCTTTAACCCCTCCTAAACCTGAGGAGGACCCAGCTCTCTTCTCCCACTCGAAATGATCCCACACTTTGACACACACAAAGGAGGTGCCAGAAGGCAGAAACGTATCCAAGTATTTTTACAAAATCAAGCCATTATGATATCATATTATCTAATTTAAAACATTGGCCATCTTTCCATCTGCAGTGTAGCTTCAATTAGTCCAAACAAAATTAAAATAAAACAATTACAAACAATAATTGTTAAAGCTACAGTAGTTATTTCATTTACTTGTGTATTTAACAAAAATGTCTAAGAAAATTAGCTTTTGTGATAAAACCCATAACCCCATCAGTTTACTTATTTATTGGATGTCAAACCCACATTTGTCTTATCTTAAACATACTGGTTGCCAAAGTTCTAAGAACCAAATATTTTCTCTAATATAAACAAACTCATTCCCCTTTATCATTATCCTCAGGACTTTTGCTAATTTGAATTATTATGAGTTAATCAAGTCTCCCCTTTGTATTACTGGACTTTAGATAGGAATTGTCCTGGTTTTGCCTAATTAAAAAATGAATCTAAATCTTTCAGAGACGCGATCCTAAGGCTACCAAAACGGATCCCCTCACCACCTGGGCTGCGCCTAGAAATTCTGTCCATAAAAGTTATGAACAGAATCGGTGACAAAGGGAAACCTTGGCAGAGTCCAACTCTCACTGGAAATGAGTCCAACTTACTGCCGGCAAAGCGGACCAAGCTCTGACACCAGTCATACAGAGACCTAGCAGCCCTTTTTAGAGGGCCCGGTACTCCATACTCCCGGAGTCCCCCCCACAGGACCCCCCGAGGGACAAGGTCCAATGCCTTCTCCAGATCCACAAAGCACATGTAGATTGGTTGGGAAAACTTCCACGCACCCTCCAGGATCCTGCTGAGGATGTAGAGCTGATCCAGTGTTCCACAGCCAGGACTAAAACCACACTGCTCTTCCTGAATCTGAGATTCGACTATCCAACGGACCCTCCTTTCCAGAACCCTGGGAATAGACCTTACCAGGGAGGCTTAAGAAGGTGATTCCTCTAAAGTATAAACACACCCTCCGGTCCCCCTTCACCCCCTCCCAGTCTGCCAATCCAGGGGAACTGCCCCGATGTCCATGCCATATTGCTGAGTCGCGTTAACCAACACATTCCCACAAAATCTAGAGCCTTAAGATACTCAGGGCGAATCTCATCCACGCCCGGTAACCACCTCGGTAACCTCAGCACCAGAGATGGGAGAACCCGACCCGAAGTCCCCAGGCTCTGCTTCCTCAATGGAAGACGTGTTGGTGGGATTAAGGAGGTCTTCGAAGTATTCCGCCCACCGACACACGACGTCCCGAGTCGAGGTCAGCAGCACACCAACAAACCCCTACTGTAAAAAGTGTTTGTACTGCACTGCTTCCCCCTCCTGAGACGCCGGATAGTGGACCAGAATTGCCTCAAAGCCGTACAGAAGTCTTTCTCCATTGCCTCTCTAAACTTCCCACGCCTGAGTTTTTGCCTCAGCGAGCTGCTTCCGGAGTCCGACAGGCCAAGAAAGTCCAATAGGACTCCTTTTTCAGCTTGACATCTTCCATCACCACTGGTGTCCACCAGCGTGTTCGAGGGTTGCCACTGTGACATGCACCGACAACCTTGCAGCCACAGCTCCGACTAGGCGCCTCAACAATAGAGGCACGGAACATGGTCCACTCAGACTCAATGTCCCTTACCTCCCTCAGGACATGTTCTCCTGGAGGTGGGAGTTAAAGCTCCGTCTCACGGGGGACACTGCCAGACGTTCCTAGCAAACCCTCACAATATGTTTGGGCCTGCCAGGTCTGACCGGCTTCCTCCCCCACCATTGGAGCCTACTCACCACCAGGTAGTGGTCGGTGGAGTGCTCCGGCCCTCTCTTCACCCGAGTGTCCGAGACATGCGGCCGCAGGTCAGATTAAACAACAACAAGGTTGATCATTGAACTACGGTGTCCTGGTGCCAAGAGCACATATGGACACCCTTATGCTTGAACATGGGGTTAGTTATCAACAATCCATGACGAGCACAGACGTCCAAACACAGAACACTACTCGAGTTCAGTTCATGTGTGCCGTTCCTCCCAACCATGCCTCTCCAGGTCTCACTGTCATTGCCCACGTGAGTGTTGAAGTCCCCCAGCAGAACAAGGGAATCCCCAGGAGGGGCACTCTCCAGTACCCCCTCCAAGCACTCCAAAAAGGGTGGATAATCTGAACTGCTGTTTGGCGCATAAGCACAAACAACAGTCACAACCCTTCTCCCCTCACGTATGCGGAGGGAGGCCAACCTATCATTCACCGGGGTAAACCCCAACGTACAGGCACCAAGATGAGGGGAAACAAGTATGCCCACTCTTGCTTGGCGCCTCTCACCAGGGGCAACTCCAGAGTGGAAGAATGTCCAATCCATCTCAAGGAGACTGGTTGCAGAGCCAAAGCCATGCGTCAAGGTAAGTCCGACTATCTCTAGCCGGAACCTCTCAAACTTGCGCACTAGATCAGGCTCCTTCCCTACCAGAGAGGTGACATTCTACATCCCAATAGCCAGCTTCTTTAGCCGAGGATCAGAACGGCAAGTTCACCGTCCTTGACTGCCACCCATCACACAATGCACCCGACCCCTTTGGCCCCTCGTACAGTTGGTGAGTCCATTGGAAGAGGGACCCATGTCTCCTATTTGGGCTGTGTCCGGCCCGGCTCCATGGGTAAAAGCCCGGCCACCAGGCGCTCGTCAGTGTGCCTTATCTCCAGGCTTGGTTCCAGAGTGCGGCCCCAGTGACCCGTGTCCGGGCGAGGGAACATTTTTAGATGGAGTTAGAGGATATGAAGGTAAGTGGTGTGAGAGCTGAAGATGCAGAGGATAGGGTTAGATGGAAGCAAAGGACTGTCTTTGGCAACCCCTGAAAAGGGAAAAGCCAAAAGCCAAAGTTAAATATAGCCTTTGAGATTTGGTTTGTCCAGAAGCTTTATGATCATAAATCTCACAATACTTCTATATTTGACAAGAGTCCGTTCCCTCCAAAGAAAGCAGTGGCACCAAGGTCCAGCCTCTTTAAATACATATGAAACAGATTATTCCAAAGCCACAATTGCAGGTTTGTGTGTATAAGAATCCCAAGCAATGATATGGAAATCTTCTCAGAGGTATCACTGTTTGCTAAGAATCATTTAGATCAGATCTGATTTTTTTCCATGTAATGATCATTATGTTTCCAGTTTGAAGTTGCATGCAGTCATTTTAATTTGGGCTAAAACAGCATGATGAGAGATTCAGAAACGTTGATCAGGATGTGATGTTTAGACACTGACTTTGTCATGGTTTCAGCAGTAGTTATAGTAATAGTGAAAATAAGCAGACTCTCTAACAACTCAAAGACCTCATGTATCAGGTCAGAGTTATTTCGTCAGTTTGTTGCTCTGAGGCTCAAAGGACTTTAACACAATGTCGGGAAGGAAAGAAAACAGCAATAACTGTTGTTGCTGCAGATCAAACTAATAACAGTTAGAAGTCATTTCTATTTCCTTTCAGCCATAACTGCAGGTTTTGTGATAGTTTTAGTTCTTTGTCCTGTTTTAGTCTTTGTTTAGGTTCTGTATTAGTTTTGGCTTATGGAATAATTGGAGTTCCTTGTCTTAGTATTCAGTCTTAGTTGGAGTTTCTATCTTAGGTTTGGTCTTAGTGATTATTTATGTTCTGGATTGGGTTAGTTTAGTTCTGTCACCCTCCATTTATCCTGTCAGCTCATTTCCTATTTCAGCCACTTTCCTTACCCTGATCACCTCCACCTGTTCTGGCTAATTAGCTTCACTCTGCTCACCTGTTCAGCTGCCTATTTAAGCCTGCCTACTCTACCACTTCCCTGCCAGAATGTCTCCTTTCCTTACTCTCTTCACTGCTCTGCTCAGGATTGTTTGTTGCTGCCTGTTTTTCTGATTCCACTGGATGATGTGTGCCCTGCCTGCTGGACTCTTCTGCTGAGGTGGGCTGCGCCTGCATTCTGCGTCTCTGCTTGTTTACTGTGAGTTCCAGCCGTTGGTTCTGCCTGTTCCGGTGGTTTTCCAGCCCGCACCGCTCAGTTTGGTCTGTACTTACCTGCCTTATCTGGTCTTCTCCACATCTCTGCCTGTCTGCATCGTCTGCCTGCATTCCCCTGTCAAGTCTATCCAAGATTCATCTGCCTGGACTGTTACTGCTTATCTGCCTTATCCTCCATTATTCACCCCTTCAATAAACTGTTTGGAACGCTTTCTCTGTGTCCGGCTGAATATCCAGTTCACCTGCATAATTCATTACAGGTTTTCCTTCAGCTGTCTTTCTGATTTATTTTTCTAGCAATAACTCAGACAATCATTTAGAATCACTGAATGATCTTTCTACGATCAGATTAAAAGAAGCTGTTAAAAATGTGTTCCAAGTATGAGAAAATAACAGGAAAAACAGCCAGGCCAAAACTGAACCATGACAGTATTAAGTTTTAGTCAAAGAACATCTAAGAAGAGCAGGAGCTTCCAAGCAAGCTGCTGAGCTGTTTTCCTCAGGAAAAGACCCATTCTGGGAAAACATTCTGTTTAAGGGAGCGATGTGATCGCATTCTGCTTAAGGGAGCGATGTGATTGCTCCCTTAAACCAGGCCAATAACAACCCTAACGACTCCTCAGAGGAGTGGACCAGGTTCAATCTGCTGGCTTGATGGCTTTAACGATCGCCCATTACTAAGGGGTGGACCTGTTTCGGTTGAATTTGCATGTTATCTAAGCCATTACAAGGTCTTTGTTGGGCAGTAGTATAAAGCTTGTTACTCCACATTACTCCAGACTTTTTGAATTGAGAAAGCTTCCTGGAGAGGAAGCGAAACGTCTTCAACTACGAAAAACAAGTCCAGTTGCTTTGTTTTTTACTTTTTTTGGAATGACCATGACCTGGATGACTGAGAATCTTCACCAGCATACTGAGACAATATTGAACTTGGCTTCTTTGGAGATAAGATAAGATGCTTTTATTTGTCAATATACATACAAGGTACATACAACGAAATTTCATAGCTCAGATGGAGGAATAGCCTGAGGCGCTGAATATTTTTTAGGACTTTTCCAGTTTGAGAAGTCTGTCAGCTCATCTGAGGGCCAACTCATCCTAGTGAGATGATCGGCAATAAGAGGAGTGTTCTTTCTTCCTCAGTTTACCATGACAGTACTGGGACTAATTTGGAGAAAAGAAGATTCTGACCTCCAGAGAACCTCAATTTAAAAGATGTGAGCTCTACCCTAATCTGTGTAATTACAAACTGCTTCAACAGAGGCCAGTAATGCTCGGGGGAAGGTCCCAGTGAAAGTTTAAGAAAATCCAGGTGGAAAGCTGTGAACTCCTTCAGAACATAGCCAGTCCTTCTGCAGCCTCGGCCACTGGACCCTGCTTTCACTCCACATGGGTTGGAATAATTGGTGGGATTCAGCTCAGCGTTTAACACCATCATTGTGGACATTAGCAGTACCAAACTCACCCAGCTCACTGTCAGCCTCCAACTGTCAGTGGATCACCCCCAGATAACATGGCCTAAAGACATTTGGCTGCAGACATGAGGTAACAGTGAGAATGATTAGGTGGAGAACAGTTGGTGGATGCTCCACGCCTGATGCTCCATTTGTCACTAATCGTCTCCTTTGGTCAAGAACATTAACCAGAGAATGAGGAAAACAGCATCCCAAGCTGGCTCCTACAGTGAAGTAAAGGTAATGGACTGAGTCGCCACATGAAAGGCAGGCAAAAGGCCAACTAGAGAAACAGAAGAGAAAAAGCAGCAGGAGCCTCAGAAAGAAAGGTTGCTTTAAGAAAAAGCCCAGAATCCTCAGCAGGAGTCCACAGACTGCGTCCTTCTGATGCTGAATAATTAGGCATATTGTCTAGACAGAGGCTCTCAGACTGGGCTCTGGTTAGGATATGGTCCATAAATAAAAATGATTGCAGCATATATCGAGATGGGAGACATTTCAGTTTAATGGTTTCTAAACTGCAGCAGGGGAACGTTGAAAGAACCACTATGGCAGGTCTCTCAGACTGGGTAGGTCTTTCTGACTTTTCCACTGCCCCTCCTCCAGCACTGCTTCTCTGGCTGTTTCTATCTTCTCCTGAACGATGCCTCTGCATAAATTTATAGACATGAATATAAATACACCACAAAGGAAGAGAGCGACTCATCAGACCGTACCACAGAGCAACATGAATCTCCTGGATCTGAGATACAAGCAGAGCTTTACTTCATATAATTCTTCAGACTTCAGCTTTCAATGGTCTCTGTTTGCCCCTCAGCGTTGTGGAGAATGAAGGGTTCAGGGAGCTGGTTCAGCTCCTTGAGCCCTCATATGTTTTGCCAACCAGAAAGGTTTGTGTGGAAATTATCTAAAGTGGTAGTTTATTTATCAAATTTATTTTAAATGTATTGATTTTTCTTCTGGTTTGACTTGGTGTGGTTTTCGGACCATCAAACAAATGTTGGCATAAAAGTACGAGGAGGAACGGGAACGAGTGAAAATGGAAGTACAGCAAGCTGTGGCAGTGAGTATAACAGCTGACATGTGGACATCTGTGAACATGGAGGCTTACTTAGCTCTAACCTGTCACTACATTAATGAAAATTTGCAGCTGTGTACATCTGTGTTAGCTGTGCAATACTTTCCACAAAGTCACACTGCTGACAATTTGGCCCAAGTAAAAAGGGCCACGATGGAGGACTGGGCCATAACAAATAAAGTAAAGTGTCTTGTGACCGACGCAGCACCAAACATGATTGCATGCACTAGACAGCTCCAAATTCGGCACTTAATTTGCATTGCCTCAATTTATTAGTTAGAAAATCATGTGATCAGATCCCCACTCTTACATCCATCAGACACAAAGCCAGGCACATTGTGACATATTTTAGATCAAGCACTACAGCCAAGGAGAAGCTTTTTCAAGTGCAGCAACAGATGGGGCGACCAACCCTGAAACTTATCAATGAGGTGCCAACATGCTGGAACAGCACATATGAAATGCTGTCAAGGCTGAATGATGAGAAGGAAGCAGTGTGGGTATTCAATTCAATTCAATTCAATTCAATTCAATTTTATTTATATAGCGCCAATTCATGAAACATGTCATCTCAAGGCACTTTACAAGTTAGGTTCAATCATATTATACAGATTGGGTCAGATTATACAGATTGGTCAAAAAATGTTCCTATATAAGAAAACCAGTTGATTGCATCAAAGTCCCGACAAGCAGCATTCACTCCTGGAGAAGCGTAGAGCCACATCTCTGGCCTCTCTGAAAAACAGATTTGACTCTGTCAGGACTCGGTCAGCAGGGCTGTGCAGCTTGCTGCCTGCTCTGCTGCTTTCTCCACAGGTGTTCGTAGTTGACGGGTGGGCGGAGCCCACACACCTGCAGGCTGTTGAGCAGTACCAGGCAGCACTATAAGAACCGTGCTCAGACAGCGAGAGGATGCCAGAGTGTTACCGTCGTGGTATGCAAACCAGTTTCGGCCTCTAGCTTTTCGATCGACCCATAGTTGTTAAAAGATATTACCTCTGTGTCTCTCAGGTTCCTCCCCGTGTCCCGACGCCTCCCTCTCGTGGCTTCCTCGTTCGAGATCTCACATTCATCCTCTCAAGTTGGTTCCCCTCGTGGATTCCTCTGAGTTCCTCCCAGTCTGGTTACATCCCTCAGGACCCAGACCTCCCTTGGACACAAGCTGGTTCCTCTCGCTGTCTTGGATACCTGAATACCTCGGTGCTGCTCAGATCCGCTGCCGCCTCCATACCCCGGACTCCCGGACACCTGTGACGCCAACATCGAGTCCACATCACCACCTCCCCGGTTTGGTCACCCCGCTGAGTGGTAAGCGTTGCTCAGCAGCACATCTCCTGTTGTCCCCTCCTGCAGTCTACTGATCCTCTTGTCCTTCTAGATTACCCGGTCTCCCGCCTACCTGACGCCCCGTTCGAGCTCTGTCCCACAGAAGCTGAGTCTCCTCTGTGTTCCTTAGTTAAAATAAATCCTTTTCTATTTACCTGTTTCTCCGAGTGTTTTCTGCATGTGGGCAAAACATATCAAGCCTACCATGACAGACTCCACTTACAGCTGATGAGTTTACAATCATAGGAGAAACACTACTTGTGCTTGCTCCTTTCCATCAAGCTACAGTGGAGTTGTCTGCAGAGAGGCGAGTGTCAGGATCAAAGGTCATCCCAATGATGAAAATGCTCTATATGGCACTTGAGCGTAATGCTTCAACCTTGCACACTGACACAGCACGACACCTACATGAACACCTGAAACGTCGAGTTACAGACACTGCTTCCAACCTGGAGTCATTAGGTGTGTTGACCCTGGCGACACTTCTAGACCCCAGATTTAAATCACTTGGGTTCCACAGTTCCTCCAAGTGCAATGAGGCCCTCAGCAGACTGCGGACTGAATGTGCATCAATAGTTGGAGGCTCAAATGAGCCCCAGCCGGGAACATCTTCACAACAGCTGTCCGCCCCCACTTCAGGCATGATATTGAGCATTATTTTTGTTGTTGTTTGTAAATCGTGTACTAAAATGCCAATTTTTTTTTTTTTTTTTTTTTTAGATGTCCTTTGGGAACATTTTGATCTTGAAGTGGGGAGGCAGACCAAAAGTGCCACAGCTGATGCCATCCATGAGGTGCAAAGATACATGGCAGAGGGCAATACTGCGAGGTCCCAGGATCCTCTTGTATATTGGAAAAACCACAAGAGTGTTTATCCAAACCTCTTCCGCCTGGCCTTAAAATTTTTGTGCATTCCAGCATCATCTGTGCCGTGTGAGCGGGTGTTTTCCACAGCTGGAGAACTAATATCAAAAAAGCGTAACAGACTGAATTTCAAAACGTTGCAACAACTTATTTTTTTGAATAAAAATTTGTAAAAAAAAAAAATATTTGAAAAAGCATCTTCATTCACATGTTTAATTAGAGGCTATTACATTTTGATACAGGTTCTCATTATTTATTGACTGTATCTAAAATATCAAAGATGTTTTAATAATATTACAATGAATTACATCATATTGGTGTATATAATAGGTCCTCAAATCAGTGTCGGTTAACTCTGTCAACTAGGTTACCTGTAGGGATTTTTTATGTCCAGCAGGTGTCAGTATTCAGTGACACAGTATCAATACAGCTTGGTAATGTGTTGAAACGTTTCATGACGCCTCATCAACCCATCACTAGGACTGCCATTGCGGCCACTCCCTGCCTTTTCTGCCCTGAAACGGGTCTGCGTCTGCTCTGTTCCAGTCTGATGACTCATGGGAGGGAAAAGACACCCATTTCGATGAAACTGGACATTGTGAGGGTTGGCCATAAAAAGATGGACCTTGCGAGGACTGTAAAGATAACGTGTCCGAGGCAGGCGACTGCGGAGGGTCAGACACCGCCACTTGTCCACCCGTAACATTTAACAGTGGATACAAACTGCTGCCTGCTGGTCTGGGCGCTGTTGACTGAGACGGGGGGGGGGAGCATAGGGTGGGGGGTTTTCTGCACAAACTCCTGTCTTTTCTTTCTTATTTTCTGACATTAAATGACTTACACTTTGCCACCAAATCCCCATCTGACACCATCCTGTCTGTTTTTTACCTCTTCTTTTACATTTTTCCATATTCCTTTTGACATCCAACTATTGTCCTCGCTCTGTTTCTCAGCGACCTCTTTTTTCTTTTTGCATTCTTTAGCTTTGTCCCAAAAATATTTTCCTAAACTTCCGCGCCACTGGTCATTCTTTCCATCTCTCTCCAATTCTTTTAACACCTGTGTTTTTACTTTTTTTACGGTCTTTTCTCCTTCCTTTTTTCCCTGAGCTGTTTCAATCACCTGCCGCAATAATACCAACTGATCTGCTGCTGATTTCCACAAAACATCGGGTCCCCACCCGTCATCGTGGGTATCCCTATCAAATTCACCCTCCATTATGAACACTTTTTACCACAATCCGCACAGTACTTTCCACCGTAAATCGCTTACACTCCAGCGGAACCTCCTTGTATAACCGCCGTGTTTCCAAAAAACTCCCAAATTGTTGCTCTGGGATTCCCCTTTAAATCTCCTGATTTATTAATAATAGCTTCCTGGAATTTTAGCTATTTTGTGCTTGTTAAATCACCCCTTAAACCTGCATTGTATTCTTTTACCCATGTAGCTAAATGTTTTATTTTATCAGGGTCCTGCTGTTCAATGTTAAGTCTCATGAAAACCCCGCAGCCATGGGAATCGCTCGCGCTTGGCGCTCTTCCCCAGTCACACTTCTCACCATTCACACTGTTTTCTGATAAATTAGTCTGTTCTTGCTGATTGTGTGTTCAGCTCACAGCTCATTCATTTTATCTTTATCTTTATTCCTTCTCCAGTCTTGCTGGTTGTGTGTGCGTCCAGCTCACGGGTTTATACCGGTCTCCCTGTTTCTACGTCAGGTCACGGTTTCTTATAAAAAGATTTCTTGAACTCACAGGACTTATTTCTTGTTGTGTTATCCCGCACAACTTATGAATTTTCTACTCTGCTCTGAGTTCTGTCATTTTATGTCAGAACTTTATACGTCTGTAATCGGAGTTTCACAGAGTCCCCCTCCGTTAAACCTCCGCATTCACACCATTGTGTATTTGCCTGGTCTTGTTCTCGATCTATTATGCAGAATTTGAGGCTTCTCAGGTCCTCGGGTCTCTAACCCAGCAAAATACGATTCCCCGTCGAGAACTCGCAGTGAGCCGCCACGCTCAAGACTCTTTTTCAAAATTCTCAATACATCTCTGAACCACAACTTCAATACTGCTACAATGCACTCCAAAAAAATAATTTAACAGACTTGGTTCTACTAGGAGTTGGGACACATTAATTTAGCCTAATTTTTCTAAGCCGAAAATGCAGATTCGATAAAACAGGTTCTGCTTACCTTTTTTGTTGTTGTAGCCACTGTGTCCCGTCTCCGTTCGTCCCAGTCCGATTTCCAATTCAGCCTGTCACTCCGAATCACAGGTGGTTAGACGACACAATGTCACAAAAAAGAACATATCCATCAGGGACAAAGAAAAGAAAAAGGAAGAAAGAGGAAGCGGAGTAAAAATGTCGAGATAAAGTTGTTTCAATCTTGGCTTGCTTGTGTTGAAGCCGTCTTGCTTCTCCGGGTCCGTTGATTCGTTGTGCAGGACTTTATCAAGAGTGCAACAATAACTCAGCCAGGACGCAGAATTCAGGTTCGCCTTTGCAAAGGGAGAGATGCATCTGCCAACTTCTGCGGGCAGCAACTCTGACTCTCTTCCCCGCTCAAGCTCGTTTTATTAACTTCAAACAGGAGGATTTTACAGAGTCACACAAGCAAATGACGCACACATTATCGGTTTCTACTCCCTAACAGCTACCTTTACCTTTTATGGATTTATTTTTCTCTTCTGTTGAAACCTTCTCTTCTGCTAATTGCTGACCTGGCCTTGGGACTCTCTTCTGCTACCTGTGCTCACAAACAGCGCTTTTTACCCTAATCTACTCACATTCTACTTTGAAGCATATAAAAGCATATAACAGCATATAAAAACATGTTAAACCTTCATAAAAGTGTATAAAAACTGATCAAAGTCAATACATTACACACTTGGTAGGCTAATGTTTATAAAAGAGAATTGTGTAGCCAAGCGTTAATGGCAAATTAGCTAGTTAAAAACAAGAGAAGTTTATTTTTTTTAAAGTAACAAACCATACTAACATGTTTGTATTTTTGTAGCTTTACCTTTGATTAAATTGCTTCTCGGGGTTGGCCCTATATATTGACTGAAATAGTGGGCCCCAAAATCAAATTTTGCTTAGGGTCCTATGGAGGCTTGGGCTGGCCCTGCCAGAGCACCACTTCACCATTTGGCATCTTTACCAAACTAGAAAACAGAAAACAGTACTGGACCTGTGCCCGGTTCAATCTTTCAGTGTTGGACCTCTATAGCGTGTGGACAGTCAGAGACAGTTTGATCCGGCTCCACGATCCTCACATGCCTGATGTCCTGGCAGACACTACAATCATATTAAACCCTGTTGGACATTAATTTCTGCAGGTGAATGCGTTCAGCGAGCCGCTCCTCTAAAACAAGCAGACAACAACTTCAGTTGGTGGAGAGGATTGGATGGAAAGAGAGATGGGTGGGAAGGAAAAAGAAAGCAAACTCTCAGGAGAGCCACTTATCCTGTTTGCTGTCATGCTGTCTCAGAGTTCCTCAAAATTTAATCTGGTGGAGAGGAGGGCGGTTTAGTGGAGGTCCACAACCTGATAAATAGGTGTGGACACCGAGGCTCTTTCAGTCTGATCTCTGGTCCCTGGAAACTTTCATATACAGACACATTCACAGACCATGCTTTCCCTCTCTTCCTTCACTCAGCAACACGTGGTTTGGAGTCAAGTTGTGTGACGGCTGGAAGTGATAAAAGTTGTTTCCTCAGTGAGCATTGAAACTCTACCGTGAAATTAAAAATCTCTGAGGAAGGAGACGGTGGGACATTCTGGGCACTCTGTGGTTACCTTCTCAGATCAACAAGCACAAACTGAAGCAAAGACAGCGCTCAATCTTAGCTGGAGAGAAGTTTTTCACTCAGAGAAAAACAGTCTGCGGAGCTGATTGGTTGGCTTATTTATTAAGATCAGGAAATGGAGCTCATCTGGATTCTTTTTCAGGATTGTGGGAGGAATGCAGCGCTGCTGTTTGAACAGGGCTTAAGACCAATGTTGTTGTAGGCGATGAAGGTGGCAGAGCGTGGTAACTGAGGCTCTGTAATGATCCCTATCACAGTGGTGCAGACAGTCCACCCAGCAGGCCACAAACCTGCACACAGGCTTTTTTTTCCTCAGTCTGAGTGGGAATATGGAGCCTGTGGATCAGGGGACCAGCACAGTTGGGTTGGCTACACCTTGGTGTAACTAACTGTTGCAGTTCTTCACACTCTTGAAACCATTTTCTTTGTTCCTTGCTCAATTAAAGCTCCTTCCTGTTGAGGAGGTCCAACAGAACCACCACCAGGTCACCATACTCCAATCCAGCAGCTCCACCGTGAACCCAAACACAGCAGTAAAACTGACAGAAGTGCTGCTGTTTTCTCTGAGCTGAGACGTAGTATTTCCAGTGTTCCTGTGTTTCTCTCTCCCTCCTTCTGTCTCTCTCTGCTTGCAGTTTGCTTCAGCACTAAAAGTGTCAGACTTCATTCCTGCTCTCATTAGAGAAGCTGCCTTTAATATTGAGAGCTGAAGAACTTCCAGGCTCACGCAGCCTGAGGAGAAGAAACCGAGGCCCGACCCGATGAGGCCCAGCCCTATCACCTTGCCCCCAAGCTCCTCCCATCAGAACCAAGTGAAGTCACAACACCGCTCGCTCTGCTGCTCCACTGCTCCACATTCAGAGGACGGTAGAAGAAACACAAGCAAACTGCTGCTTTTTACCAAGGAGAAGCTTTAATGAGGAGCTCCAAAGGTTCTGGTTGTGGAGCCACAGCAGATAAATAGTCCTTTCTGACAGATGTTCAGGCTGAAGCCCAAATTTAAATCTTTCAAAGGTTTTGGTGAGTTTCTTGTGTCACGTTAGAGGCTGAACTTTATTGGTTAACAATCAGATTTATTTCAGACCATCAGAGGTTTGGTCAAACTCTCCACACAGGAAGCAAAACTGATTTCCATTGGCTGCCTTTCCTGAAAGGTCCAGAAAACCAGAGAAGCATCTTGATTTGTCTTGGAAATGAATCTCAGACCTCATTTATTCAACTCCATTCAGGTCAGAGAGGCAGGCTGCAGCTCATTAGTAACTGCTTTGGACGCTGTTTTCACCTTAATGAACAAACGCCTTCAGGTATTAAGAAAATGGTTTCAGAGAAGAGGATGTTGGACCCAGAAACACTGCAGGAAAGCTGGTGGGCTAAAGAGAGGAAACAGGTCAGGGCTGATGCCAAGTCAGGGACCGATGTGTGTGTTTAAATTTGAAAAACTTCCTTTAGACTGAATTTCATCAGCAATAAGCGTTTAAATATGTTAGAATAAACGGTTTCCATCATAAACTTTAAACTAAGTGTAAAAGGATTTTCTCAGTAGTTCAACATAGAACCCAAAATTGAAAGCTATGGAGTCTCTTCTAGAAAAACAGAGAAAATTTGGGGAGGGGCAGAAGAAGAAGGACGGCAGCCTGAGAAACAAAAAGCAGAGCCTTTCCTCCCCCACTTCACTGTGTATCCAACTGTCCACAGACGGTCCTCCAAATTGGGGAAGGTCTCTGGAAATATTGACATTAGCGTGAGAGGTGGGAGAGGTTCAGCATCCTCTGAGTTAGGCTGGGAAACACTGGCAGGAAAATAGGCTAGCTAATTAGCACCTCGGCCTGATGAAGTCCATGCTCTGAGTACCAAGGCCTGGCCAATCAGGCAAGACACACGGAGCAGAGAAATCAAGGAGGGAGACGTTCTCCACCTTCTAGAGTGGATATCTTTTTTTTTTTTTTGAGTGGATATCTAAAACAAACTTCTGAAATATCTAACCTGAAGCGGTTGGATCAGACATTTGAGCTTTTTCCTTGATTAATGGAAACAATAAAGAGAATCTCAGGGAAAATGTGCAGAATGTCGATGCTCTATTTCTGTCTGAGATGTTCTTGTCATATTTGTTCACATCAGAAAACTCGAAAGGAAATTGAGGAGCTGCCGACAGCTCCCTGATGCTTCAGTTGGTGCTGAGATTTAAATCTGCAGCAGGCACCTGGTTCATCTTATTATTCCAGCATTTACTGCCAGCACTTGTCTTCCAGCCACAAACACAGAATGAGAAACCGCTAAATTAATTTCAGGACCTCGGCACATTGTTATGAAGCTCTTTGGAAAACTGAGCAGCAGATGCTGGTCCAGGCAAGTTTTACCAACTCCAAGTCCGTGCCCCCTCAATCAA
The DNA here is from genome assembly GCA_037039145.1 of Fundulus diaphanus. NCBI lineage: Eukaryota > Metazoa > Chordata > Actinopteri > Cyprinodontiformes > Fundulidae > Fundulus > Fundulus diaphanus. The sequence goes on from CM073137.1 coordinate 38,773,634, forward strand.
ACCTGCCAAAAACAAGCAACTTTGTCATCTCTGTACCCTCTTTGCTCCTCCTAATTTGTATTTCGCTGTCTGAAGAATGATCTGTCAGCAGCAGACAGCCTTATTGTTAGTTATTGTCATGGTTTTTAAGTGTTTGGCCCACATGCAGAACACAATCAGGAGGCAGAGAGCAGTTTAAGATGTTTATTAACAGGCACGGAGGTTCACGGAGATGGAGGCTCACTACGTGAGCGATCGACGAGAAATCACAGGGAGGAAGTATCACAGAGCGGGCGGCCAACAGTGATCGGGGAACCGTGACCGATACTCTGCGGAAGAAAGGAAACAGGTTAAACGGGGCTAGGAGGGGAAGCTGTCGTAACGAGGGGTGCGCTTACCGCCGGGTTCATTAAACCTAGCCGGGGGGGGGGGGGGTGCAACGGAAGACGTATTCAGTGGAGCTCGTCTCGGAGGTGGAGCCAGGTGACTGAGCGACAAGTGAGCGGGTAGATGGGACTTGGCGGAGGTCCGTGCAGCACTGAAGCAGGAGGCAGTGGCAGTAAGCAGCTGGAGGAACCAGGGAGGGTGCAGAAGGGAACTCTTGTCCGGCTTGGTAACGGACAAGAGTTCCCAAGGGGGCTCGAGGGGAGTGCCAGAACAAAATCTGAGCGAAGAGGTTCCAGGGACTTGACTTGAGACTTCAGAACTCGGAAGAGCGTCCAGAGAGTGATCCAGTGCATGAAGCGATCTGTGAAAAACAGGAAACACGAGTTAGTGCTGGGAACAGGTAAACTGTCGAGAGACAGTGCCCACTGAAGCGTACCACAACGGTTTAACACTCTGGCGTCTTCCAGCTCACTGCAACCTGCTATTAAGCTCCAGCCTGGAGCTGCCGAACGAGCCGCAGGTGCGCACCAGGGCCACCTGGCAACTGCAATCACTTGTGAAGAGAAAAGCAGAGAGCAGGAATATATGTGTGCCTAGAACTGGCCCCTGCAGCCATGTCGTACATTTGGCTCCTACAAGGACCTATTGGTCTCCTGGTGGAAGCTTCTTCTTCAGCCTGCTGTACGTCAAGATCCAACCCTAGACAGAAGGAACAGCATAATTTACAGTCGCTCCATGAAACTCAGCATATATGAGGGAGTGTAAACTCCATCACTGCCATCAGTCACATGAGCCTGCAGCTGTGTGATGTTGTTTCTGCAAACACGTCCACACAGCTCCAGGTCTAGGAGCTCAGCTTGTTCTCATGACAGCATCTTTGCTGGAGGGGAAATAAGTGCAGCACAACCCTCAGCCAAACACTTAGCTTGGATATCACACTCAGACACTTCACTCACATTTTCCACTTGTGGCAATTTTATTATTCCTTTCTGTGCATAAAGAGAACTGTGCAAAAGTCTTTGGTCGTCCTTCATTTTCTTTGTCTCTTGTATCACAGGAGACAGATATTTCAGCTTTTTTAGTTCGACTTTGATTTATTGTGATATAATTTGCTCTAGTTTCTTTAGCTTAATCTATTTGAAACAAAATTAGTACTTTAGTATTTTCTAAAAAAAATGTATATTTTAGTACCAACAAGATTCTTCTCAACCACCTGAAAACTTGGCTATCAGCAGATCATCAGCTGAAGGAATCTCTCAGATCCTGTCAGGCCTTTGATAGACTTTGTTTCTTAAAGATGACTGTAAGAGACAGTTTGTTAAAGTTTGGACACATAACTGTCAAGCTTTGTTTTCCAAAGACTGTATTATGTATGTAACAGGGAAACCTGAATGATCACTGCAAACGAACAGTTCAAACTTGCTCCTGCATCACTTTACAGTTGTACGTATTTCTGGTTTATATTGCAGATATAAACCTGAACTGTATCCTCTGACCGTCACCTAGGGTTCTTAATTTAATGATTCATTGTGCAAACTCTGATCTAAATTTTTTTAATGTGTTAAAAGCACACATTTGTATTTATTACATGATGCTGAAATCTGAAAAGTGATAAATCTCTTGCTGCTTGCTACCATTAACTATAACTTGGTTTAACATTTTTGATTTCATTATATTTTTGTCAGTAACAAACAAAGTCAAAGATATAATGCAGAATGAATAAACCAAATAATAATAATTTATTAATAATAATAATAAATAATACTCTTTTCAGTCCCTTGGTCTGCAGCTCTGTCCCTTAATCAGGGACAGAGCTGCAGACCAATGCTTCCAGATGAAAGTCATGGCAGCACAGTGACACTGCTGCTGGATAAGCATGTGTGTATATAAGCAGAGTGAAGGCACGTGGCCAAGTGCTGAATATAGTGTTACATGGTACTGAGGCAGACGTTGCTTCACTCTGGCCAAGTTGTGGCTATCATATTTGCCATCTCTCCAGTGGTTAATCTACTCATTCAGCACCATACCTCCCCCCAATTCCTCATCAGGGGATTTTTACCTTCTGCCTCACAGTGGAAAACATCCACTATTCATCTGCATTTCTCCTGTAAAAATACATCAACCTGGAACTGATATTCACAAGCTTGGCATCATCACAATAATCAGAGTGGAGTGTTAGTGACATTGTGTTGAAAGGGAGCAGACCAGTTCTGATGAGTTAAACCTAAAAAACTCACACCAGTCCCTCATTTAACTCAATATAAGCAGTCTGCTTGGTGATTAAGCTTTAGTAAAAACTAATAATTCTCTTCACCAAACTGCTATCTTAATGAATTAGACTTAGTTGGGTCCAGGTTTATAAAGGAATGTGATCCAAGCAAAGGGTTTCATGATTGAAACCCAGCTGAAGAAGGTCCTGAGTAATCTGGTTCCCCACTGGATCCATAAAGTTCAGCTTCAGGTTTCTGCAGCTTTTCTTCAGGATAAATGAACAGCAGCCTCTTGAAGTGCCAGAACTATTATTCTTCAAGACCCATTTATCCTTTGTTGAATGAGACGGTGGGGACAGATCTGAACATGATCCAGAGTGGAAGGACTGGTTCAGGTGCAAATGAAATAATGAAATTAAGGACATTTGTCATTAAACCCTCCATCTACAAACAGCAACATATTTGTTAGAGGATTATCAAAGAATGAAGCGTGAGATTGGGATAGAAATGTAGGATACTCATACCACAAAGATCCAGTCAGTCGGGTCAAATCAAAATTCTTCTGTAGTTTCCTTCAATAGGAGCTGAGTAGAAGCCGGATTTCATAGAGTTTTCTGTGAGTCTTACTGCAGAATGGTACCAGCTATGAATAAATAAATTGCAGAATCTGGAACTGAACAATACTCTGATGCTGTGGTGAAGTTATTTGGTAAAACAGAACCATGAGAAGAGAAATAAGGAGACGGGCCTATTTAATTCAGCTAAAACATAAGATGTGACTGCACACACTGAAGGAGCTCAACACAAGTCTGTGTGGAAGCTGTCTGCAGCTCTCTGAGCCCATTTTCCAGCCTGATAATGTCATACAGCCATGTGGGACATTTAGCAAGTGTGTAAAGAAAACAGCCAGAGGCGTCTGAAAACTGAAGCTACAAATGGCCCACTCAGACTCCAACATACCGAGAACCACTACAAGCCTGTACCTGGAGTAGAAATGGCTCCAACTGTGAAGCAGAGAGAGAGACAAGTCCATCTCAAGATAAACTGTCACAAAGACTCAAGTCATGTAGATGCCTGAAGCGAGAGTCCAGCACGTCCAGACGTCATATGTAGCTGATTAGTAAACGAAAAATGGAAGAAACAATAAACAACCTTTTTCCCTCCAATCACAACTCATCTTACTCAGAGTAATGAGAGTCAAGGATGGTGGAGCAGAGGGAAAAAGCTCCCAGTTAAACCACCTGTTGTGGGGCCTTGTTGCAGTGCTTCAAGGGCCTGAGGCCTAATTGTAGGAGTATTTGCTGACAGCTCCAGTACCATCCTGGTTCTCTGACTTGGAGGTTCTCCTCCTCAGACTGTATGGAGACATCTAGAGAGTTAACCAGACATGGCAGTCAGGGATAAAGTGAGTATTAAGTTCTGGTTTTAATGCTGCGATTTGACACTGTAACACTTAGTCCAGGTGGTGGCACCAAATGTGGGAAGCATTAGCAGCCCTCTCTGCCTGATTATACATCCAGATTACAGGACCGGCTGGAAGGATGAGGAGGAGGGATTGTAGGCAGCCAGGGAGGAGAGAGATGCTTTTTTTCAGCCATTATTATCTCAACATGGAGGAAAAGAGGGAGAAGACCTGCAGTTCATGTAATATTAGGATAGGCAGGAGAACAGTTGCTCTTAAATGTTCTGGCATGATTCTTGGAAACACACCAGTCTTTGATGTGAGAACTTTAATTCAAGGATATTTGTTAGTAAGAGGAGAACAAAATACTGAACTGTCAGGAACATTAATGAAAGAATTGAACAAGTCCATCACTTCATTGTTTTTATTTGCCTGACTTTAGATAAACAAGAGAATCAAGATGGAGACCACAACATCTCTCTCCTCTTTGACATCTGCAGTTGGGTTCATGTAAACAGTCTTGTAACCAGCTTCCAGAACCACTGGTTCACTCTCAATCAATTCAATATTTAACTGCAGACTGATCCTGAAACAAAAGGTTTTACTTCTTTCTGTCCTTCAAACTACCTTTGTAAACATTTCAATTAAATATAAGTCCCTGAAAAAGGTTTTCAGTGAGAAAAGCTGTAATTCCTGAAGCTTTTCTTCAAATCTTCAAACACAGCTTTTAAAGACTGTGTGTAAGTGTGTAAAAAATGAAGTCATTCTCCAAACATTTCCATCCCAAGCTTTACTGAACGATTTCTACAAATGTTCCTACCACAGAGTTGCAACAACAGACATCTGCAGATATGATTATAGTTCTGTAATAAAGTGAGGTTCAGGGTTGCCAGGAGCAGCCCACATATCTAGTCTGGTACCGACACCGACCTTCTGACAAAGGCAGGTTTAGCTGGGTTTGGTCCAAGTGATGCTTCACACTTTTCATGTGTTTCTGCAGCAGTCATCCCAGAGTTTAATCTGAGTTCTCTGGGGAGAAGAGACTCTGGAGCACTTTCTACAGCGCTCACAGAAAGTATTAGGAAAATGCTCTCCAAACCGACTCTTATAGACTTACATGGTGGAATAATGCTGGAGGTATTTGGCTGCTAAAGGTCCATTTGTGTCAGGAGTAATTTATGTTTCCCTTCCATCTTACCCCACAGTTCTAGGGGCTTAGAGATGTCTCACCTCAGAATGATGAAGGATGACCCCAAAGCTGCTGCTACATTAAAAGAGTAAAACACACTGACTAATAAGTAGGTCAAATTCCAGATGAAATGTTGAAACCTCAATCAACAATGCTCACTGAAAACAGTCTGAAAGCAGCAAAAGTACCAAAAATAACATGTCTGTTTACAAAATGATCCAAGATGGCTCCAAGAAAGCCAGGCTGTCATGGTTTAGTTTTGACTCAGCTTTTGTTTATTATTAGTTTTCAGTTTTTCCTCTTTGTTTGGGTTCTAGTTATGATTTGACTTTATTTATTGTTAGTTTTTAGTTTCCTCCTCCCCTTCTCACTCAGCCTTTACTTCACTCCCCTTGCAGTCAGTCACACTTGTTGGTAGTTAGTCAATCAATCATTTAAACTCATTTCACCTGCCAGCTTCGTTATTTAAGCCTCCCTTTGTTTCACTCTAGTGCCGGTCCGTCATCATTCAACACCTACTCCTCGCCTGTCTGCCTGGTTTGCACCTTCTGACCATTTGTTTTCTGCCTTAGTGTTTTTGATTTGTATCTCTGCTGGCTTCTGGATCCACCTGTCTCCCCTCTGCATCTCAGGCTGGGTTCCTGGACCGTGGTGACTCAATCTGCAAGTATTCACCTGGATTAGCTGTTATCCTGCTATTAGTGATGGGTCGATGAGGCGCCATGAAGCGTTTCGACACATTGCCAAACTGTATTGATACTGTGCCGATACTGTGTCACTGAATACTGACACCTGCTGGACCTTAAAAATCCCTACAGGCAACCTGGTTGACAGCGTTAACTGACACAGATTTGATGACCAAGTATACACAATTCAATTTAAATCATTGTATGTTGCATTGTATTATTTTATATTTTCATTTGAATTAAACATATATTTGTTTTTTTTTTAGATACAGTCAATAAATAATGTGAACTTGTATCATAATATAATAACCTCTAAGTAAACATGTTGTGAACGAGGATGCTTGTGGACTGGCTTTTTTTATTTTTATTTTTTACAAATTCTTTGCTGCATGTCCTTTCAATCTGTTCTGAAATCGAAAATGCTGAGTATGACAAAGGGAGGAAGAACTACTCAGAGTAGCAGCTTTCTACTAAGGGTAGATCAGCCGTTTTTTCTGAAACGACGCTAAGAACCAAGACGCACAGCGCAACCCGCCCAACCATAAAGGCGTCTGCCCAACCCATCCATCTGTGGTGCGCTCCGATCAGCACCTGGCGCTCACAGAGCGAGACTTTGCTGCGCGCGCTGCTTTGCGCGAATGCACAGGCGTGCAGCTTAGAGGGAACAGAAACAGTTTGGCGCGTCAGTCAGTTCGAAACAGTTCCTGTATCAGTCACGTGACTTTCCCGTGTCGATACGCGCATCGACACGGGTTTTGCTCTTTGAGCTCGACACATGCGCCGACGCATTGGTGTTGCCGGACCCATCACTACCTGCTATGGTTCTGGTCTTCAAGTATCCACCCTGTCCTGCTGCTAATCCTGCCATTACTCTGGCCTTCAAGAACTCATTCTCTCCCATGCTGAAGGGCCTGCTACTGAGCTCTGGTTAGCCCTCTGCCGAGCTGTGGATTCTCTGCCGTGCTGAAGGGCCTGCTGCTGTGCTCTGGCTAACTCTTTGCCGAGCTGCGGACTCTCTTGCCGAACTCTTTCATGGACTATTACTCCGCTCTGTACCTGCCAGTCAGCTCCTGCATCCTTCATCTCTGCCTGGTTACAAACTCTGGTTCATCATGTCATCATCATTCACTGCTTGCAATAAACTCTCTTAAAACCAGCTCTGTGTGTGTGTGCTGTGTCCGGGTTCACCCAAAGACAAATCATGACACAGGCTGGATCTCTGGGTTTGAATAAATAGCATGGTTGGCTGATAACATAGACAAATAGGACAATAATCAAACCAGAGAAGAAATCCACCTGGATTTGATCCAGATGTTTGAATTGGATTTTAACACCAATCATGGTCATGGAAGCATGAAGGAAAACCAGAATAAAGCCTGAGGACAGCAACTGCTCTTCTGCCTCCTTGCACCACCTCCTTTATTTTACCGTACAATCTCAGCAGCATTGAAAAAGCATGTGGAGCTTCTGGAGTTTCAAGCCTTTAAAATGTTGTGGTTGCTGGAAATATCCCAGCAACCACAACAGAACTCGATTTCTCTAATTCCTGTGAAAGACACAATATCACTTGGAAACTGATGATGAAGGCCCAGAAACCTGCAAAATACGAAAGATTCATCACAATGTCACGCTGTCATGGTAACAAGCAAGAGCAGATGTAACACCTGTGTAAATAGGTTTGCTCTTGCCTGATGTGATCTTCTACCACGAAGCTGCCTCCTAGTGCTGAGACGATGGGTGTAAGTCTGATGAAAATACATTTTGAAAAAATAAAAGTTAAAGACAGACAAACCTCAGAGTGAAATGCGTCATCAGAATTCAAAGTACCCTTTGGGTTTCCCTCGGATGTTCCTGATTTCCATCAAACAGCACGTTAAGGATGGTTTCTAAATGGTAGCTGGGGCATGGTTGGATCTGCTGTCAACGTTTGGAGACATTTATAGAAGATTACCCCCTGTAGAGGCTAATCTTTAGTTTAATTGTTTCTTCTTTATTCCCCATTTAACCTCTTCATTTGAATGACTGACACAGAGCCTGTTTTACGTGACAACTTTTTGAGCATTTATGCAGGGGGTTAACCTTGGAGACTAGTCACATGAAGTTCGTATGTTGTTGTGGGCATCAGTTATGTGTGTGTGTTTGGGTGAAAGTTGTTATATTTCCATGAACGCTCTCCAGAAGGCCATTGTCCTTGATGTTATACACCGGCACCAAAGTTCAGAAAGCATCCGCAGATGTCCGCGGGTGAGGAGGGAGCGGGGAGCAGTTCTGAGCTCTCTCGCCATAACATCCAGGGGAGTTTTTTTGATAGGGAAGGGATAATCAAAATACACAATTTTTTATGAGAACAAGCTCCACCAACTTTTCTGTCAGCTTTAAGTCCTTTCATCGCTGGCTCCACGTGGCGAATCCAATATTCCAAATTTGTTGGGCTTTTTTCTGCGTTTCACATCCAGATTTTATCCCATCTCCCCTTTGAGTTCAACCACCGTAGCCAGTCTGCGTTCCAGCGTGTCCAGCTTGCGGCTTTGCTCCTTCAACTTACGGGTCTGCTCCTTCAACTTACGGGTCTGCTCGTTCACTGCCTTAGTGATCGCGTCATATGCAGCCGGTAGCCTGATCAAGGCCATAATTGCTAACGACATGTGCTAAATTTGCAGATACATCAAAAATCCACCGAATCCAATTAGCAGAAATCCAAGTCTCGTGAATCCAAACATGTATACGTCTTCCACGTCCTTGACTGGCAAAATCGAAAAACACACCATTTTCCATCTTCTCCAAGAATCTAGGGTGTATCCCATGAAATGTGTCCTGTCAGGACAGGACGGGTCCCCTCTTCCTTGCCTTCCTGTCAAAAAAATTTGATCAATAGCATTGAGAGACCAGCTTACCAGATCCATAGTTTTCAGCGTTCGGGTGATATGAAGACAGTGCTCAGAAAGACAAAAATACAGCAGCAGCGGGGGGGCAGAGCCGGAGCAGAGAGAGAAAAAGCGACCGTCTCCGAAGAGAGAGAGAACAGAGGGGAGCATGGCGGTGGTACATGTGACATGGAGTCAAAGAGCATTGGGCCGTACAGTGTAAGAACAGATATTCGTGAGCTGTGAACTGTTAAACCCTGCGGTTTCGTCGTACAGTTTGAGCTGTATCTGAGTACAACGATTGGAAATATCGTACAGTGTATGCCTGCCATTAGCCCCCTTAGCGTAGTGCAGACCTTACCTTCATCTGACACAGACAAAAGGCAATCCCCTTCATCCAGTCCCACTTCAGCCAAATAACGTTAAAAACATCCATAAGACCATACACCACAGCATGAGAATCGCCTCAGCTCAGTGCTGCTGGCTCCCAAAGCTCAGAGAGAAGCTGCATCATGACTGAAATAAATGCGGGGCCAACCCAGCAGTCAGGACGAATCACTGTAAGGGGCAATTTGGGGTCAAAACCATCAGACCAAACAGCAGAGACTGTTTTTGAAGTTTGGACCAAATGTTTCTGCCTTTATGTGACATCATGTTTCACAAATAAGAGCTCACATCAGTTTCTGCACCCATGTTCCCCTGTTGTAATGGGAATTTTTAAGTTGAACCAGCAGCCAAATCACTGATGAGATGTAATTTTAGAGAAAAAGGATGAAGGGAAACTTAAAGAGCAACAGCCAGAACAAACAACAAGACAACATGAGAATGATAAAGTTATCTTAAATCCTTCCCGGTGCTGCCTTATTATTCCCTGCAAGGCTTTCATCTGGTGCCTATCTGACAGTGGAATGCTACACATTCACTAAAGGCCTCCTGGCCTTGTACATGAGCATTCCTGGTCTAATCAAACACCATGTGATAAAACAGCAGAATGGAGATCAGGCAGGACACGGTCTTTCTGACAACACTTCGATCCCGGAAGCCAACCAGGCTAGATATTCTGTGTGCAGTCAGCCAGCATAAAATCAGTCAGCTAACCAGCCTTACAGGATGTTGCATTGCCCCTCACCCTGAAGGGTGTATCACATGTTCCCTGCATGCTGCTGAGTCACCACAAAGTATTACAGCTGGAGGAGATGAAGGCAGCATTTAAACAAATAGAAACACAGAGGTAAGAAGATGTGCAGCTGCTTGGAGAATCAATCAGATCTGAAGACAGATCAGCCCAGACGAGCAATCAGACATGTTGTAAACATTCGTTCAGCCATACTGTTTAAATAAACCTAAAATAAAGAACAGATAAGCAGATGGGATTTATCCTCTGCTGATAGAAGTGAATGTTGGCTGGACCGCAGGAACTAAGATGAGCCCAAGTTGTTCCAGAGGTCAGCTTTATGAACATCAGCAGTGTCATTGATGCTGACACTGAGCAATCTGGGAAACTATTTCACTGTTTGTGTTTGAGAGTGAAAACTAAGTCTGATTTACTTTGACATACAAAGCAGCCTGATCCACAGCATCCTTCAGATTGAAACAGATCTCTTGGTAGGGATTAGACCTTGCATGCAGCAGGGTGTCAGTGGTACACAGCGGTGATCTGATCTCCTACCAGGGAGGCAGACACCCAGTAAATACCTTTGGTCCAAGCCCTGGAAATGGCCCTGAGTTATGTGCTGATGTTACCCTCACAGGCAGCTAGCAGGCTGACAGCCTGCTCCTTCAACAAACTGTTTGCTGTCACTTTCTCTTCCGATCGCTGTTTCTGTCTTTTTACAAGCAACCAACATGAGGCCATGAAGCGAATGTTTATCCTTCAAACTTTCACCTTTAAATGTAAGGGTGATCCATTGTAAAGCAGCATTTTCATACCACGCAGTGTAACAATTACCTCAACAGTAGGATACTCAAAATGACCAGATATCAAAGTCTGACAGTAAAATGAAAAAGATTGATGTAGAAACTGTAAGGGTGGCCTCCACAGGGTTCTCTTGTGGGGAAATATTGAGGTCTACTCATCCCTGCTCCTCAGTCTGCTCCTGTGTCTGTAAGCATTTATGCTGAATAATGAAATTAAATGAATGGACCACTGAATCAAAGGACAGGTTCAGCACCTTTGACGACTTGTTTCCAAATGGTTCAGTTCTTTAGATCTTACAAATGTTCAGTGTAAGTGGACACACTCACTGCAGCCCTTGCCAACACAAATATTGTTCCAGCTGACAGAGCTCCTGGACTAGAGAGGAAAAGGAAAAGACCCCCTCTTCAATCACCACCTCATCACAACTACGGGTTCACCCAGGTTTCCTATGAAAACCTTGTAGTTTATGGCCTCAGGGCCTAAGGGGGCGTGAGCCAAGCCTTATCTCCTTCCACCTCCCTGTAGAGCCAGGCCCACATCTGCTGCTAACTGTGGTCCTTTGATAGCTCATCTCCCCATCTACTGCTCTGTAGCTCCACCCTGCAGTTTCTCTTTTCAGTCTTTAGGCTTTATAAGTTTGGAATAGACTGAAATAAAGGAAGAAGATCGGTTATACAATAGTGAGGACAACTTCTGTGTTGACGTGGACTCAATATGTGGCTAGAACTGGCAGGATGAAGCAGAGGGAGTGAGGGAACACTGGAAGAGCTGTCACACAGGCTGGACACAGGGAATATGCAAACAAATGGGAAACGTGGAAAAAGCAGTGGAGCGTTAGCATCTGTGTTCAGTTTTAAAGAGCTGATTGGTTTAATTTATGGTCCAAAGACCATTCCTGAACACATCCTTTCTCTGCTGCACAGAATCAGGAACTCTGACACCTTCAAACAGCTGACAGACAAACATAAGTAAAGAACAAGAAGGAGAAGAAGAACGAGCTGGGACTGACCACTCCTGTCAGCTGATCCTCCTCTCATGATTCAAGCCACAATGATGGCTGTTATACCATCATCATGTTATATCGTTGCTGCCTGCAGAGGAAACAGAAAGAGGGATTAAACATCAGATCAAACTCAATTCTCAATCCTGATGAATCCAATCAATTACTTCAACTACAGGCATGTCTTGATGACATCAAAAGCTGGATGACTTTAAATTTTCTGCATTTAAATTCTGACAAGACAGAAGTTGTAATCTTTGGACCAGAGTCCTCAAAAAATACAGTTCTTAATCAATCACTTAATCTGGATGGCATTAACTTGGCCTCTGGTAATAAAGTAAAAAATCTTGGTGTTATTTTTGACCAAGACATGTCATTTAAATCTCATATTAAACAGGTTTCCAGAGTTTCCTTTTTTCACCTCCGGAATATTGCCAAAATTAGAAACATTCTGTCCAGGAGCGATGCTGAAAAACTAGTCCATACATTTGTTACTTCAAGGCTGGACTATTGTAATTCTTTACTATAAGGAAGTCCACAAAATGCAGTTCAAAGTCTTCAGCTGATCCAAAATGCTGCAGCATTTTCTGATGAAAATTAACAAAAGGGATCATATCTCTCCAATTTTCGCTTCCCTTCACTGGCTTCCTGTTAAATCAAGAATAGAATTTAAAATTCTTCTTCTAACGTATAAAGCCCTTAATAATCAAGCTCCATCATATATCAGAGCTCTGATTACCCCGTATGTTCCTAACAGAGCACTTCGCTCTCAGACTGCAGGTCTGCTGGTGGTTCCTAGAGTCTCTAAAAGTAGAATGGGAGGCAGATCCTTTAGCTATCAGGCTCCTCTGCTGTGGAACCAACTCCCAGTTTTGGTCCGTGAGGCAGACACCCTGTCTACTTTTAAGACTAATCTTAAAACTTTCCTTTTTGACAAAGCTTATAGTTAGAGTGGCTCATGTTACCCTGAGCTACCTCTATAGTTATGCTGCTATAGGCTTAGGCTACTGGAGGACATCAGGGCCTATTTTTCTCACTCTACTGATTTCTACTGTTCTCCAGTCTACTGTTCTCCAGATTTGCATTGCATTACATTGAAATGACTGTTGTCATTTCAGCTTTTAACTTTTTGTTCTCTCTCTTTTTTCTTCATAGTAGGTACACCTGGTCTGACGTTCTGTTGACTGTGAAATCATCCAGGGAGGACAGACCACCGACTATTACCATCTAATGTAGAACAGATTACTAGATCAATGTGTGCTTCTGTGCTTTTTGTCTGTCTTGTTGTGTCTCTGCTCTATCTTCTGTAACCCCCAGTCGGTCGAGGCAGATGACCGTTCATACTGAGCCTGGTTCTGGTTCTGCTGGAGGTTTTTCCTTCCCGCTAATGGGTGGTTTTTCTTTCCACTGTCGCTTCAAGCTTGCTCAGTATGAGGGATTGCTGCAAAGCCATGGACAATGCAGACGACTCTCCCTGTAGCTCTACGCTTCTCCAGGAGTTAATGCTGCTTGTCAGGACTTTGAAGCAATCAACTGGTTCCCTTATACAGGGAATTTTTGACCAGTCTGTATAATATGACTGATTTTGACTTTGTAAAGTGCCTCGAGAGTACATGTTTCATGAATTGGCGCTATATATAAAATTGAATTGAATTGAATTATTTTCATCAATTGGTAAACAGAAAATGGGCTGAAGCATCGTGATTTGAGGCTGTTTTCCTGCAAGAGGGACCAGTCCACTTCACTTAATATATGGCATCATGAAAGAACGTTATGTGGAAATATTGAAGCAACATCTCCAGACATCAGCCAGGAACTTAAAACTTGGACATAAATGGCTCTTCCAAACTGACAGTGTTCCTCTCCACCAAACTAGTTAGAAGGTGGCTTAAGGACAACACACTTAATGCTTTGGAGTGGCCATAAACAAGCCCTGATTTTAGTCCTTGAAAACTTTGTGGGCAAAGCTGAAAAGGCATGCAGGAGCAAAACGGCCTTATAAACCTGTGTTGTGCCGTTGCTCTGTGAGAGCGGCATGGGGGGGGGGGGACTCTGGGGGGGAACTCTTGTGGTCTTCTGCAGAGCGGAGGACCTGACTGGGTTTGGGAACTGCCTGCTGGATCGAAGCTAAGTCTGCGGTCTAACTTCTGTGTAACCAGACTCCGGAGTAAAGAATACATCAATGCCGAAACCAGCCTTGTTTTGTTTTTCTCAGCTGTTGCAGGAAAGCTGACTCGAGACGGCGCAGAGCGGTCTCCTCGCCTGGGGCCAGGCTAAGCTGAGAGAAAAGCAGATCTGAAATCGCCAGCTGCAACCGGGTCAAAGGCTTGCATGAAAGACCCCGGAGGAGCCTGCTCCAACAGCTACATTTCGGCTAGGCCTACTAGCCGCATGCCGCTGATCAGAGAATCAGCCTTCACCCTACTTCTGCTGCTTCCAACTGGATGCCCAAAAAGAACCGAACTGACACAGTGGCACCGACAGGTTTGGCAGAGAAATAAAGAGGGAAAGTTAATTGGTTTATTTAGAATGGTTTACTTAATGAGTTTTCACTGTGTTTTTAAAACATATGAAGCTAACCGACATAGCTCCCACTAGCTTCTTCGAAACCATGCCATGCTGATGTGATTCGAGTATGTTTTTACGGTTATAACAAACCTTATCACCACAAGGGTTTTATACATTGTTGTGATACTGATGTTTGTGTTTCTGGTCATTACGACCAAAATAAAGCCGAAGCTTTTAAAATTAGCGCCGAATGTCCGCTAGCACAATGCTATTAGCTTCCCATGCTATTATCATCCGGGCTACCACGCAACTACGGTTCGTTTCAAACATAAGGTTTGTTTTGTTTCGCTCCACCATCATTCGTTATTACCGCATGCCGATTTGATGGTGTTTTTGAGACCGATCCCTACAGCTGCCCTACCTACCCAGATGTATAATCACAAAAATAAAATCAAGTGTTCTAAAGTTTACAGATTTTTACTGAGCAAATCATTCTTTAAGATGTTATTTTTATCAAATAATGTTTTGTTTAACTCAGGATTTGCATTGTGAATGGGTTGAAACACATCCCAAATGCTGTTCTGAAATAGTTAAGCTAATTTAACCTCATTCCATGTTCTTTAAGATGAACTTTGATTCTTTAACTTACAGTAGATCTGCAGTGAACCAGATTTCGCTTAATCATCCTGATGATGATCAACCACTTTATTTAGTTTTTTTGTTTCTTTTGTGTGTGTACATAGTTCCTTAGCTTCTTTTTATCTTCATTTTGCTTAGTAGCTTTAGTTAAGTTTCACTAGCCTAGTAGAGAGGATTTGTTGATTGAAATATAGTTTTAATTCAGATAAGCAGCATTTTATAGTGATGTTCTCTGGATGTTCATTTTTTTTCTGTTAATAATTTCTTGAACTTGAAGAGTTGTCACTCCTTTATTCTATATGTGTGCAGAGTTTGCTGTTAAAAGAACGCCAGTGCTCGAATCATACCTTTCAACTATTGTCCCAAGTCCTTGGGCTGACAATAAGTAACAGACCGAGAGTAATTTATTAAACATTAAATAACTTTAAACAGTGTGTAATAGCACAACACCTAACTCAGTTCTGCCAGTTCTGTCAGGAGAATTAGGCCATAATGCAAGCAAAGGACACTCAAATGTTAACCCAAGATATACCGTTTAAAATGTAATTCTACCAAATACTAAAGAAATATATGAAAGTTCTGAAATGTAAGAAAATATTATATTTTCTCTAAGAGATCAATTTTCAAATAGAAATAATAGAATAATAGAAATCCTGACTGACTTAAAACTTTAAAGATTTACTCTGACTTAATATCATACAGTAAGGAACAAAGCTCAAGTATGTTTTTACTAAGTGTATGTAAACATCTGGTCTCAGCTGTAGGTGATCAGAGACAGCTACTGTGTGCTTCCAGCTAAACAGCTGAGCAGAAAGACACACCTGAAAGAAACTAACTCTATATATTTACTTTTTTTCCATTCTAGCTGTTTAAAAATAACATGTACATGCATAATTTAGTGGTGTGCCTGCGTTGAGGTGAATATTTACTCTTTACCCAAAAATCTCCATGACAAAGGTTGAAGAGGCGAACAGTTTTATATTGTTTGATTTGGATCAACATTGTCTTGCAAAAGTTTTCCTACTCCTTAAAGTTTTTAAGCCAAGCACTGTGCAGCCTACTTCCAATGGTGAACTTATAAAAATTCAACAGAAAAAAATATGTTTTTTTACATATTTATTTGTTTTAGCTTGTTATTCCTCCCATCAACAGCATCCAGAGCAAAATGTAAGCGGCGGGGATTCTGAAGAGCTGGTTCATTGAGCACGACGCCAAGACAGGTGAGTAAATCCAAACACGACAAAACACGACTGGGTTAACACTCTGGCGTCTTCCATCTGTCTGAGCACTCCATTAAGAAGCCCGCGGTGAAAGCTCCTGACGAGCAGCAGGTGTGGGCCACGCCCACCAGTCATCTACAACCACCTGTGAAGCAGAGTTAGAGCACGGAAACACAGAGAACCCTGACACATTTATTACATTTCCATTTAAATTCTAACGGTCTGATAAGTTTCTAGTGAGCATCAGGACGCGATCAAACCCTCGAACGTGCTGGGCTCTACAACTCGCGCTAACTCATCCTTTAAATTTTCATCCAACGCTTGAAAAAAGACTGCTTTTAACGGCCTGGCTTCCCAGCCGGCGGCAGCAGCATATGTGCGAAACTCTATAGAGAAATCAGAGACGCGTCGTCCGCGTTGTTTTAGAGAGTTAAGAGCGTGACTGCTGCACCGGATCCAACTCGGCTGAGAAGACCGTCTTAAACTCGCTGATAAATTCTGAAAAGGTGCAACCAAAAGATCTACAATCGGGAAAGCGAGTTTCTGCCCATCTAAGGGCTCTTCCTGTTAATAATCGTAAAACGAACGAGATCTTGGTTTGATCGGTGGAAAAGGTACAAGGGGAACGATTAAAGACTAGATTACACTGGAAAAGGAAACATCCGCAATCCCCACTATCTCCTGAAAACCTCTCTGGACTTGGAGACGAGCTTTCTGAGAAAGGGGTTTGATCGGTGGCTTCAGCTGTCAAGTTAGCAGAGGGCGGAGCGCTAGGAGCATGAGTGACAGGCTGACTCGACGCGGAAGAGAGAGAAGCCGTCAGCTGGCTAAACTGAGCGGCGACTAGCTGTAATTGTTCTTGCGTAGAATTGACTGCTAAACCGAGAGCCTGTAACTGTTCCTGCTGGGCGGCTAATTGCCGACCGGATGTATCTGCTGGGCTTTGTTGGCCAGTGTTCTTCTGTCATGGTTTTTAAGTGTTTAGCCCACATGCAGATACAGACGGAGGCAAAAACAATTTTAAGATGTTTATTAAATGTTATGAATTTGGATGGACCCAAAAGACAACCCGAAAACAGGTCAGTGACACTTTGATGTTTTATTAAAGGGAAAGGTTTGCACGGCTCTTGCTGCGTGCGGCTCACGCTCACCGGCTGGCAGCTCCTGAAGGTGAGACGACAGGTTAGTGATCAGCAGAGCCACACAGAACTGTGGACTTGAAGCTAGATCGCTAACCTGGTTGAAGGCGGGCTTGTCAGGGCTACTTCTGGTCCCTGAGATCGGCAGAGTCCGTGCTGGATAATCCAAGGCCGTTTGTCCTAGAGCAGTCCGGGTCCGATAGCGGGAGGTCAATAGATCAGGCAGAGGTTTCCGAGGGCGAATCCAAAAGGGGGTTCCAGGTCCAGGTCCAGGTCAGAATCCAGAAGAAGAGATAGTTTAAGGGACAGGCAATCTCCGGTACTCACAGGCTGATTTGGTCAGAACACGGGTGGGCAGTCCAAGATCCAGAGGCTGACAGGCAGAACTCAGGCGGGCAGGCAAAATCCAAGACGGGGCAGAGCTGGCTCAAAAACGGGGCAAAGACAGGTCGGGCTTCAGACGGACAGACAGGTTATTTAGAATGGCAGGAAGTTCTCACCAAGATGGCTCGAGACGTTCTGGCACTGGAGGCTGAGAGGGACGGAACCTTTATGCTGGTGGGGTGGAGCCAGAACAGGTGACAGCAATTAGCAGCCCCAGTGCCAGGAACGTTACAGTAAAGGCTCAGAATAACGGGAAAGCACACAGTGTGTGAGACAGGCGAGGTCTGAACGTCAGAGCTGGATCGACATTTAGTCGGGGAGACCTATCCGGGGAGAGTAAGTGACGAGGGAACTCTGTGACAGTAATTCGTTGATGGAAACAGGTGGCTGAGTGACTGGAGGGCTGACAGATGTAATGCTGGTGAGGGGTCCGGAGAGCACCACAGAAAACGGCTGACGGGAGGAGCAGATGGAAGAACCGGAGTGTTGTGGGTGAA
Source organism: Fundulus diaphanus (assembly GCA_037039145.1). Lineage (NCBI taxonomy): Eukaryota > Metazoa > Chordata > Actinopteri > Cyprinodontiformes > Fundulidae > Fundulus > Fundulus diaphanus. Next base: position 38,791,656 of record CM073137.1, read on the forward strand.
CCAGGGGAATCCAGGAAGGGGGTTCTCACGCCCGGCTTGGTACCACGAACGGAGTATGAGGGGAGATGCCAGAGCAAAATCTGAGCGGCAGGGATTCTGAAGAGCTGGTTCATTGAGCACGACGCCAAGACAGGTGAGTAAATCCAAACACGACAAAACACGACTGGGTTAACAACTCTGGTGTCTTCCATCTGTCTGAGCACTCCTTAAGAAGCCCGCGGTGAAAGCTCCTGACGAGCAGCAGGTGTGGGCCACACCCACCAGTCAACTACAACCACCTGTGAAGCAGAGTTACAGCACGGAAACACAGAGAACCCTGACACATCTATTACATTTCCATTTAAATTCTAACGGTCTGATAAGTTTCTAGTGAGCATCAGGACAGCCAGTAGCTACTTTCCTTACTGCGGAGCCGGCAACAGTGCAGAGTCCCAACATAACTCCTCTCAGGCAGCACAGTTAGTACCAGGGCATGTCCCAATTTAATTATTTTTTTTTTAAATAAACAAACAAAAAGATCGAGATGATACCGTCCGTCCGTCTTCTTCCGCTTATCCGGGGTCGGGTCGCGGGGGTAGCAGCTTCAGTAGGGAGGCCCAGACGTCCCTCTCCCCAGCCACTTGGGCCAGCTCCTCAGGAGGAATCCCAAGGCGTTCCCAGGCCAGCCGGAGAAATAGTCCCTCCAGCGTGTCCTGGGTCTTCCCCTGGGCCTCCTCCCGGTGGGACGTGCCTGGAACACCTCTCCAGGGAGGCGTCCAGGAGGCATCCTGACCAGATGCCCGAGCCACCTCAACTGGCTCCTCTCGACGTGGAGGAGCAGCAGCTCTACTCTGAGTCCTCCCCGGATGACTGAGCTCCTCACCCTATCTCTAAGGGAGAGCCCAGACACACTACGGAGAAAACTCATTTCAGCCGCTTGTATCCGGGATCTCGTTCTTTCGGTCACGACCCAAAGGTCGTGACCATAGATGAGGGTAGGAACGTAGATCGACCGGTAAATCGAGAGCTTTGCCTTTTGGCTCAGCTCTCTCTTCACCACAACGGATCGGTACAGCGCCCGCTTCACAGCAGACGCTGCACCAATCCGCCTGTCGATCTCCCGCTCCATCTTCCCCTCATTCGTGAACAAGACCCCAAGATACTTGAACTCCTCCACTAGGGGCAGCACATCCTCCCCAACCCGGAGAAGGCACTCTACCCTTTTCCGGTTCAAGACCATGGTCTCGGATTTGGAGGCACTGATTTTCATCCCGGCCGCTTCGCACTCGGCTGCGAACCGCTCCAGTGAGAGCTGTAGATCACGCCCTGATGAAGCCAATAGGACCACGTCATCCGCGAATAGCAGAGACGCAATCCTAAGGCCACCAAAACGGATCCCCTCAACACCTTGGCTGCGCCTAGAAATTCTGTCCATAAAAGTTATGAACAGAATCGGTGACAAAGGGCAACCTTGGCGGAGTCCAACTCTCACCGGAAACGAGTCCGACTTACTGCCGGCAATGCGGACCAGACTCTGACACCGGTCATACAGAGACCTGACAGCCCTTATTAAAGGGTCCGGTACTCCATACTCCCGGATTACCCCCCACAGGATCCCCCGGGGGACACGGTCGAATGCCTTCTCCAGATCCACAAAGCACATGTAGACTGGTTGGGCAAACTCCCATGCCCCCTCAAGAATCCTGCTGAGGGTAAAGAGCTGGTCCAGTGTTCCACGGCCAGGACGAAAACCACACTGCTCTTCCTGAATCCGAGATTCGACTATCCGACGGACCCTCCTTTCCAGAACTCCTGAATAGACCTTACCAGGGAGGCTTAAGAGTGTGATTCCTCTGTAGTTGGAACAAACCCTCCGGTCCCCCTTTTTAAATAGGGGGACCACCACCCCAGTCTGCCAATCCAGGGGAACTGCCCCCGATGTCCACGCAATGCTGCAGCGCCGCGTTAACCAACACAGCCCCACAACATCCAGAGCCTTAAGGTACTCAGGGCGAATCTCATCCACCCTCGGGGCCTTGCCACCGAGGAGCTTTTTAACAACCTCTGCAACCTCAGCACCAGAGATGGGAGAACCCGACCCAGAGTCCTCAGGCTCTGCTTCCTCAATGGAAGACGTGTTGGTGGGATTAAGGAGGTCTTCGAAGTATTCCGCCCACCGACGCACAACGTCCCGAGTCGAGGTCAGCAGCACACCACCCCCACTGTAAACAGTGTAGGTACTGCACTGCTTCCCCCTCCTGAGACGCCGGATAGTGGAACAGAATCGCTTCGAAGCCGTACGGAAGTCTTTCTCCACGGCCTCTCCGAACTCTTCCCACGCCCGAGTTTTTGCCTCGGCGACCAGCCGAGCCGCCTGCCGCTTCGACTGCCGGTACACATCAGCTGCTTCCAGAGTCCGACAGGCCAAAAAAGCCCGGTAGGACTCCTTCAGCTTGACGGCTTCCCTCACCGCTGGTGTCCACCAGCGGGTTCGAGGGTTGCCGCCGCGACATGCACCGACAACCTTGCGGCCACAGCTCCGACTAGCCGCCTCAACAATAGAGGCGTGGAACATGGTCCATTCAGACTCAATGTCCCCCGCCTCCCTCGGGACGTGTTTAAAGTTCTCCCGGAGGTGGGAGTTAAAGCTCCGTCTCACAGCGGACTCTACCAGACGTTCCCAGCAAACCCTCACAGTGCGTTTGGGCCTGCCCGGTCGGACCGGCTTCCTCCCCCGCCATCGGAGCCAACTCACCACCAGGTAGCGGTCGGTGGAGAGCTCCGCCCCTCTCTTCACCCGAGTGTCCAAGACATACGGCCGCAGATCAGATGAAACGACAACAAAGTTGATCATTGAACCGCGACCTAGGGTGTCCTGGTGCCAAGAGCACATATGGACACCCTTATGCTTGAACATGGTGTTTGTGATGGACAATCCATGACGAGCACAGAAGTCCAACAACAAAACACCACTCGAGTTCAGATCAGGTGGGCCATTCCTCCCAACCACGCCCCTCCAGGTCCCACTGTCATTGCCCACGTGAGCGTTGAAGTCCCCCAGCAAAACGAGGGAGTCCCCAGGAGGGGCACTCTCCAGTACCCCTTCCAAGGACTCCAAAAAGGGTGGGTAATCTGAACTGCTGTTTGGCGCATAAGCACAAACAACAGTCAGAACCCGTCCCCCCACACGAATGCGGAGGGAGGCCACCCTCTCGTTCACCGGGGAAAACCCCAACGTGCAGGCACCGAGATGGGGGGCAACAAGTATGCCAACCCCAGCTCGGCGCCTCTCACCATGGGCAACTCCAGAGTGGAAGAATGTCCAGCCCCTCTCAAGGAGACTGGTTCCGGAGCCAGAGCGGTGCGTCGAGGTGAGTCCGACTATCTCTATTCGGAACCTCTCAACCTCGCGCACAAGCTCAGGCTCCTTCCCCACCAGAGAGGTGACATTCCACGTCCCAAGAGCCAGCTTCTGGAGCCGAGGATCGGAACGCCAAGGTCCCCGCCCTCTACTGCTACCCGTTGCACAATGCACCCGACCCCTTTGGCCCCTCCGACAGGTGGTGAGCCCATCGGAAGGGGGACCCATGTCGCCTCTCCGGGCTGAGCCCGGCCGGGCTCCATGGGCAAAAGCCCAGCCACCAGACGCTCGCCAACGTGCCCCACCTCCAGGCCTGGCTCCAGAGTGGGGCCCCGGTGACCCGCGTCCGGGCGAGGGAGCACGAGGTCCAATAATCGTACTCATCATAAGGGGCATTTTGGGCTGCGCTTTGTCTGGTCCCTCACCTAGGACCTGTCTGCCTTGGGTGACCCTACTAGGGGCTTAAAGCCCCTGACAGCATAGCTCCTAGGATCATTGGGACACTCAAACCCCTCCACCACGGTAAGGTGGCAGGCCAGGGAGAGGATACTTATGATACTTATTCATCAATAACACCAACCTTCAGAAACAACATTGAAACATTTACAGCAGGAAGGTCCTGGATTAAAATCTTTCTGCATGGAGTTTGCATGTTCTCCCTGTGCATGTATGGATTCTCTCCAGATACTACAGTCTAAAAACATGACTGTTAGGTTAATTGGTCTCTCTAAATCGCCCTTAGGTGTGTGCGTGTGTGTGTGTGTGTTACTGTTCAATATGGTACTGTCATTTTTTGGACAGTTGAAAGATGTTTGTTCAATGCACAAATCTAACACAAATATTGTAATACAAGGCTGTAAATTATCTTTACATGCAAAACACATGGTTGTGAGTTGATCTGGACCCTCTATTAACAGGCATTGAAGGGGTGCAAGGTATGCAAAGTAATTTGAATCAACAGCTTTTGTTAACACCCCACTGACTGAAAGTGATTCTATAGAAACATTGAGGCCTGTTTTCTCACTAATCTTTGCAGAGTATTGACACAGTATTGAATGGTCAAACCTTCTTTAATTATTTGTTGATTTACACAAGTTTGACATCATTAGAAAGCTTAGTTTCTACTCTTTCGGAGATAGGTTCCTGCTTTTGCTGTGACCGGTCACATATCGAGAAGTGTGAACTAACCTTAAAAATGATTAAATAATAGTCAGAGTTATGTGCATGGGAAACAGAAAACCTGTTGGGCACCATCCAATCAAACATTACATCTTGAGAATATAGATAAGGCTGACAGGAAACCCACAACCCCTACTGTGCAAGGAGGCAATCATCCACATGTCTCTGATTTTGCCATAGCCAAGCATGGTTAAGAATAAATTATAAGTAATAACATATACATAATAAATGAAAATTAAAGTTTTAAGAGCTAAAACCCTGAGAGAAAATAGTTCAGAATCAAAACATTTTCAAGAATATTATCAGCTATCAGCCCTCCATTTCAGGTTTAGGCTGTAACATCATAAGAGAAAAGATCATATTATACGTAGGTATCATGTTAGGCTCAGAACAGAAGGACCCAGTGTTCAAATCATTAATTTCTTCTCAATGTTCAGTCCGGGACCGGTGATGAGTGTCGGTTCCAGCCGACTGGCTGCCAACGTGATGCGACGGTCGCCGCTCAGAGAGCCCCAGGGTAGAACTCCTCTAGACGGTCGGTGGTCAGAGGACAGGCGAATGGTCAGAACCGTGAGGATGAACGTAGGCAGGATGATCAGGAGGACGAACCAGAAGCCGATGTCAGGGACGAGGTCCGAGGTCAGAGCCAGGTGTTCAGATGTCCGATGAAGCACCAGGGGACGATCCAGGACGAGGTCGGGTCACAGTTCCAGGTTCGGTACACGATCAGGCTAACAGGCTGGACGAGGTCAGGCAGGCTCGAAGGTCAGGTAGCAGGTCCGCTCGATACACAGGCAGGCAGGGATCATGGCAGGTGGTCAGGTCAGGCAGAAGTCAGAAAGACGGGCCAGGCAATCAGGTCAGGCGGGGTCAGGCAGGCTCAGAGATCGAGAGGCAGGACAGGTCAGGATCAGGTAATTAGAACAAAAGAACGCTGGAATAAGTCTCACCAAAGGCTCAAAATAATCTGGCACTGATGTTTGGTCTGAAGGCTGGTTATATACTGAGAGATGCAGGTGGATCAGGTGAGTGTTAATGAGGAACGGGGCGGAGCTAAGCAGGTGTGTGAAATGAGTAATCAGACCAGCATCAGTGCCGAGATCATGACACATCATGGAAAAAGTCAGTATCAAAGGAGTAAGATACTTTTTCATTAAATAATCAGCGAAAACCTGGTTTTGGCTGTTGGTCTATTTTGTCGGAAAGCAGAACAGCATTCCGAGACACATTCACACTGAGAGCTTGTAGAATGCGTGCCCGGTAAGAAAACACTTTGTCCTTTATAGGAAACAGACATAACCAAAAAGGAAGGTGCCTGTCATTGAGAAACAAACCCCTCTGTGAAAAATAACAGCTCCATCCCAGCCCCTAACCCAGCCCCTGTCTGGGGAGGACTCAACACCCCATCCCATTCTAAATTACTATCATAACCCCCGCACTTTGACACACAGATAAAGATAAAAACGTTTTAAGAATGCTTTACTACCATGTGAGCACACACTGATAAATTGAACTCTGATTAACCATACCCTTCTGTAAACACCGGCTGCAGGTTGGACCATAAATGCCATTGTTTTGCACAAGGATTATACTTAGAAGCAGAGAAAGAAAAGTTTCCATCACAATCCTCCCTATGATTAAAATATATTCACACAAATAATTTTTTTTATAAAAAATGATTGCAAAAAGTGTGAAGCAACCTTAAACATGATTAAATTAAATAGGCAGAGTCATGTGCATGGGCAACGAAAAACCTGTCGGGCACCATCGAACCAACCATTATATCTTAAGAAAATAGATAAGGTTAACAGGAAAACTTTTCCCACAATCCCTCTTGCCCAAGGAGCAATTATCCACATGACTCCAAACATGCTTTAGTCTGAACATTGTTTAAAATGAATGATAAGTAATAACACATAAATGATCAATGAAATGAATAATAAGCTGAGAGAAACTAAGTCAAAATCAAATCTTTTCAAGGATATTTCAGCAATTAGCTCTCCAAGTCAGGTTTAGACTGTAACGCCATGAGAGAAAAGATAACATTATATGTAAGTTAATCAACAAAAAAATCCACCTTGTCCTCTCCCCCTGGTGTTGTTGCATCTGTAGGGAAGAGGGAGAGCATGTGATAGGTCACACCTCTCTCAATGGAACGCACCATAAGTCCATGGACAAAAGCAATTATACAACAGCCACACAGAGCCAAAACAGCTGCAGACGCAATTATAGCACATAAAATTGAAGCTACTAGAGCTTTCCATTTACCAAAAATTCAATTCAATTCAATTCAATTTTATTTATATAGCACCAATTCATGAAACATGTCATCTCAAGGCACTTGACAAAGTTAAGTTCAATCATATTATACAGATTGGGTCAGATTATACAGATTGGTCAAAAATGTTCCTATATAAGGAAACCAGTTGATTGCATCAAAGTCCCGACAAGCAGCATTCACTCCTGGAGAAGCGTAGAGCCACAGGGAGAGTCGTCTGCATTGTACATGGATTTGCTACAATCCCTCATACTGAGCAAGCATGAAGCGACAGTGGAAAGAAAAAACACCCATTAGCGGGAAGGAAAAACCTCTAGCAGAACCGGGCTCAGTATGAACGGTCATCTGCCTCGACCGACTGGGGGTTACAGAAGATAGAGCAGAGACACAACAAGACAGACAAAAAGCACAGAAGCACACATTGATCTAGTAATCTGTTCTACATTAGATGGTAATAGTCAGTGGTCTGTCCTCCCTGGATGATTTCACAGTCAACAGAACGTCAGACCAGGTGTACCTACTATGAAGAAAAAAGAGAGAGAACAAAAAGTTAAAAGCTGAAATGACAACAGTCATTTCAATGTAATGCAATGCAAATCTGGAGAACAGTAGACTGGAGAACAGTAGAAATCAGTAGAGTGAGAAAAATAGGCCCTGATGTCCTCCAGTAGCCTAAGCCTATAGCAGCATAACTATAGAGGTAGCTCAGGGTAACATGAGCCACTCTAACTATAAGCTTTGTCAAAAAGGAAAGTTTTAAGATTAGTCTTAAAAGTAGACAGGGTGTCTGCCTCACGGACCAAAACTGGGAGTTGGTTCCACAGCAGAGGAGCCTGATAGCTAAAGGATCTGCCTCCCATTCTACTTTTAGAGACTCTAGGAACCACCAGCAGACCTGCAGTCTGAGAGCGAAGTGCTCTGTTAGGAACATACGGGGTAATCAGAGCTCTGATATATGATGGAGCTTGATTATTAAGGGCTTTATACGTTAGAAGAAGAATTTTAAATTCTATTCTTGATTTAACAGGAAGCCAGTGAAGGGAAGCTAAAATATGAGAAATATGATCCCTCTTGTTGATTTTCATCAGAACTCTCGCTGCAGCATTTTGGATCAGCTGAAGACTTTGAACTGCATTTTGTGGACTTCCTGATAGTAAAGAATTATAATAGTCCAGCCTTGAAGTAACAAATGCATGGACTAGTTTTTCAGCATCACCCCTGGACAGAATATTTCTAATTTTAGCGATATTCCTGAGGTGAAAAAAGGAAACTCTGGAAACCTGTTTAATATGGGATTTAAATGACATGTCTTGGTCTAAAATAACACCAAGATTTTTTACTTTACTACCAGAGGCCAAGTTAATGCCATCCAGATGCAGTGATTGATTAAGAAGTTTATTTTTTGAGGACTCTGGTCCAAAGATTATAACTTCTGTCTTGTCAGAATTTAAGTGCAGGAAATTTAAAGTCATCCAGCTTTTGATGTCATCAAGACATGACTGCAGTCAAATTGATTGGATTCATCAGGATTTATGGATAAATATAGCTGAGTGTCATCAGCATAACAGTGGAAATTAATCCCATGCTGTCTGATAATTTTGCCAATCGGAAGCATATATATAGTAAAGAGAATTGGTCCAAGGACTGAACCCTGTGGTACTCCACAAGTGACCCTAGAGCTTGAAGAAGATTATTTTTATTTTTTTTTCCCAGTGTCCTGTCTAGCAATGTGGCAATAAGAATTGATATCTTAATGCCAAATAGAGCTCGACAGATTTTACTTTCACAAGTGGAGCAAACAGCTTTCGCCATAATGCTCCGCTTGATTTGTGCATGTAAATAGCTTTATTGTGATTCCTGCAGGGAGAATTTCAAATTATATGGACACTACAATGGGAAAGTAGGAGAGTAAAAGAAAAACAAGAGAAAAAAAAGAAAGAAGAGGTGAAAGAAAGAAGAAATAAAAGGGAGAGAATGATAAAACGTCCTCTGTCTGACCCGTAACCCCGGACTCCCAAAGGGGCCCCCAAAGCAGTGCGCCCGAGAGGGGCCTCCACAGGAAATCTGCAACCCCCCCCCCCCCCCCCCGAGGAAAGAGGAGAGACGACCCCAAGGAAATCCCCCAGCCACCGCAATGCCGACGCCCCCAAGAGCCGCGGGGACGAGCCCGTGGGCTCCGCCGGCAGCTGGCCGCGCTGAAGTGGTCCCGGCCGCCCCCCGGGGGGCCAGGCCCCGCGAAGCCACAGCCGGGAATGGGCCGGCGCCCACCCGGGAACCCGCCCCAAACCCGAAGACCGTCAACGCGCCAGGAAAAAAAAAAGGACACTGTACACACATTCCCACATAGCATTCATATCCAAAAAATCCCAAAGGGGGGGGGGGGGGGGGGGGGGGGGGTCACCACAATTCAACAATACGACTGCCTGTGCCCGGCCCCGGACCAGACGCCCCCCGGATCAGGCCCCCCGAAGAGGGGGGGCCAACACGACCCGTACGCGCTACCCGACCAGAGCCCCCCCTCACCCACTATATACCTAATAAACCCCCTCCCACCCCGACCTTACCCTAGCCACCCCTGCCCCCCATCCCTTCCTGGGGAGAGCAGAGGCGTCAGCCCCAGACCCGGTAAGCCGCTGGCTACCCGCAGCAGCCCCCCGCCAAGACCCCGGACCCAGTGGCCCGCACCTCCTCCAGGCCCCAGACTCCATGCCGCGATCGGAGATCGGGGGTGTGCAAAAGACCCCTGATCCTCCCTACACCCGCTCAGATGTTGTGTTGTTGCATGTTGATCTCAGGTGTGTTTAAAACTGGGAGCACCGAAGGGGGTGCACGGCACAGCCCACCCCCCCTCCGGAAGGCAGCTGGTGCCAGCGCCCCCCCTCCAAGCAACTACCCAGAACCCTCAATGTCTAAATGCGAGAGGGGGTGAAGGGAGCCGCCCGAGGCGAGGCTCACACAACATAAGCCCCCCCCCCAGACGTCTTTCCCCCACCCCACCCCATATCGTGGCCTACATGAATGTGCGTTGTGAAAATGTTTGGAGTGAAAGTGTCTAAAATGCATGATAAAATTGAGGAGAGGGACGTCACCAAAAGGTCCCCAAGGACCTACATGTGTGGCGGCGTGATGGAGCAGGCAGAGGGAGGAGTCCGGGGATGGGGAGCAAAGGACTGGGGAGCCAACCCAGGGAGCCAGCTCCCCTACTGACTCCAATAGGCACCCCCGCTCCCCGAAAGCTCCACCCGGAGAAAGGGGCCCCTCCAGCGGCACCACGATAGCCCGGGGGCCGGGGAGAGGCCGCAGGGCCCGCCAGCCAACCACCCACCAGGACCAACACCTCTACCTCCCCCAGCCCACCCCCCAAGCCTACTGGCTTTAATCCCCCCCCCCCAAAAAATTAATAATCCATCCATCCATCCATTTTCCAAACCGCTTTATCCCTCATGGGGTCGCGGGGGTTGCTGGTGCCTATATCCAGCGTTCACTGGGCGGGAGGCGGGGTACACCCTGGACAGGTCGCCAGTCTGTCGCAGGGCAACACAGAGAGACAAACAGGACAAACAACCATTCACACACAGACTCACACCTAAGGACAATTTGGAGAAGCCAATTAACCTAACAGTAATGTTTTTGGACTGTGGGAGGAAGCCGGAGTACCCGGAGAGAACCCACGCATGCACAGGGAGAACATGCAAACTCCATGCAGAAAGACCCAGGGGTGTACTTGAACCCAGGACCTTCTTGCTGCAAGGCAACAGCGCTACCCACTGTGCCACTGTGCAGCCAAAAAATTAATAATAATAATAATAATAATAATAATAGTAATATATATATAAATAAATAAACAAATAAATTAATAAGATGTGGGACCCTGGCCAGCCAGCCCGCACGAGCCAAGAAGATTTATTATTAACATGAACAAACTGGAATCTGTCCGACAGATAAGATTTAAACCAGCCTAATGCTTTCCCCTTAATCCCTACAGTATGCAATAATGACGATATTAAAAGGGGGACAGACTCTTTAAAGTTTGATGCAGCATTGTCCGATAGAGATCTACTATAATGGAACCCTCTATTGGGGGTGGAGAACTCAGTTAGATTAAACTCAGATGTTATTAAAAAATGATCAGATAGGACAGGGTTGTGAGGAAATACTGTTAATTCCTCACAATCAATGCCATATGTCAGAACGAGGTCTAAAGTATGGAGCCAAGAGTGTGTCGGTTTATGCACATTTTGAGCAAAACCAATTGAATCTAGGATAGTTTTAAAGGCTACACTAAGGTTATCACATTCAGTGTCAACATGAATGTTAAAATCCCCCACTATAATAACCTTGTCAGTGTTTATCACCAAATCAGATAAGAAGTCTGACAGCTGATCCAAAAACTGAGTGTAAGGGCCTGGTGGACTATACAAAACAACAAACAGAGGAGGTTTTATTGCTTTGCAGTTTGGATGAGGGAAACTGGGGGTTAAATGCTCAAAAGAACTGTATTAATTGGCCTGGGACTAATTAATAAATCAGACTGAAAGATGGTTGCCACTCCTCCTCCTCTTCCCACAGATCTAGGAATGTGGAAATTTGAATAATTGGAGGGAGTTGACTCATTTATACTAATGTAGTCCTCTTGTAGCCAGGTTTCTGTGAGACAAAATAAATCAATCTGTTTATCAGAAATCAATTCATTAACTAACAAAGTCTTTGGAGGGAGAGACCTTATATTTAATAGACCACATTTAATTGTTTTATTTTTTGGTTCAAGGTGAGCCGTATTGATTTGTATTAGATTTTTATGGTTTGTTCCTTTTAGATCAGTTTTTGATCTGTTAAGTTTTGGCCGTGAGAAAGACACCGTCTCAATAGGATAATGGGTGGGTAACAGTACAGAAGCTGCAGAGAGGTGTGTTAAACTACGGCTCTACTTCCTGGTCTGGACCCTGGGTTGTCAGCATTTAGGAGAACTAATAAATCCGGCCAGATTCCTAGAAAGAAGAGCTGCACCATCCAAAGTGGGATGGATGCCGTCTCTCCGGATCAGACCAGGTTTTCCCCAGAAAGTTCGCCAGTTAATGTAGCCCACGTCGTTTTCAGGACACCACCTAGACAACCAGCGGTTGAATGATGACATGCGGCTAAACATGTCATCACTGGTCAGATCAGGCAGGGGACCAGAGAAAGTCCGACATCGTTTTAGCAAACTCACACACCGAAGCAACACCAACTTTAGTGACCTCCGATCGGCGTGACCGGGTGTCATTACCGCCAGCGTGAATAACAATCTTACTGTATTTACGCTTATCCTTAGCCAGCAGTTTCAGGTAAGATTCTATGTCGCCCGTTCTGGCCTCTGGCAGGCATTTAACTATGGTCCCTGGTGTCTCTAGTGCCACGTTTCTGACTATAGAGCTCCCAATCACCAGAGTCGGCTTCGCAGCGGGTGTGTCGCTGAGTGGGGAAAAGTTATTAGAAACGCAGACGGGTTGGTGGTGACCTGGGGGCTGGAATCTAGAGCTATGCTTCCTACTAACCGTCACCCAGCCGGCCTGGTTACCCGGCTGCACGGATGTTGCTTCTGGAAGACCACTAAGTGAAGTAACGCTAGGTCTATGTTGCTCCGTGCTAGCAGAGGGGCGGCTATCAGCTGTTTTTTCCATAGCACGGAGCCGGGTCTCCAATTCTGACACCCTCGCCTCCAAAGCTACAAAAATACTACATTTATTACAAGTACCATTATCACTAAAGGAGGCAGAGGAATAGCTAAACATCTGACACAGAGAGCAGGAGATAGGGGGAGACTTAGGCAGAGTCGGAGAAGCGGAGGAGAGAGTAAGGGGAGAAGCCATTGCGGAGCTAAAGCTAGGCTAGGCTAAAGCTAGGCTAGCGCCCTTTTACCACACCACAAAACAAACCGTGTGAAACACGAGGAGTTCCCAAGCGCGATGTGCAGCAACAGAGAATGTTTTACAAGTGCTTATGTGTTAGAAACAGAGGTTACAGCAAAGAGATTAAAGATAAGAGCGAGAGAGTCTGGAGCAACAGACCGCAAATTCACACTGTGACAACAGGAAGTGACACAATACGCCTTACCGCAAACAGGAAACAGGAGGGCGTTTCCTAGTCCACATTCACAGTATTCACCTGTGAAATCAAACCATCCAAACAGTGAGGTATCAACCCCTGAATTTTCTGCCGGTTCCTCTTTAAGGGAACGCAGGCCATCTAATGCCTTTGTCACTGACCCATCTGGAGATGTGTTATTTGGAATGATTGTATAGCAACTGTCACCAAATAGAGCAGAGACACCTCCATTTTCAGTCAGGAGCATGTCTAAGGCCATTCTATTCTACCAGGCAGTTAGTGAAGTTGCAGCCAGCTGTTCAGCTATTCCAGAAAGAGCATTGTGAGTGAAATAAATTAACCGCTGCTGATTATAATACAGGTAATTAATCAATCTATGTTTTTGTTAACTGCAGACCAGAGGAAAAGAGACTCAAAACCTGCAGCTATTTGATTCCTGACTTTGAATTCATCCACCCCTCTCAGTACTCCTATAGCATCACTATAGACATGGTTGTCAAAGCTGCCTGCTGGTTTAGATCTCTGAAACGTTTATTCTGGTGTACTGAGAAGGGATCTTCCTCTAATTGGGTAAAGGTAGCTAACATAACATGAGCACATAATCCTGTCCAATTAGAAGGTAGAATTCGCTTAAGGTGACCACTACCACATATCCAGTCGGAATCTTGGGCAGGTAACTTTATTCTTGAAAGGAACATGCCATGCTCTGAAAGGTTAGTGGGCAAATCTTTCACCCTCTGAACAGGTTCTCCCCCCATGTAAGTTGGGCACCCAAAAAGAACTTCAAATGGGCTCAGATTTGTTCACAGGCACCTGCACAGTCACATCTACATCAGGACCAATGGTAGGGCCTTGGACCATGACAGACCTGTTTGCTCACAAGTCTGGGCTAATTTATTCTTAACTGTTCCATTCTCCCATTAAACTGCGCCTCCTAATTGCGGGTGGTAGGCACAATGTGTTCTTAAGGTAAACCTCAGCACCAGGCTGATGTCTTTTAGGCTTTGTTAACAAAATGTGTGTCATTGTCACTGGTGATTAAATCTGGAATGCCCCATCTAAGAATGATTTCAGTAAGTAAGGGTGTTGCCACTGCACTGCTATCTGCATGTTTTGTAAGAAATGTCATTTGGAAAACACATCAACCACCATTAGACAGCACTTTTTACCTTCCACTGGAGTAAGTTCAATAAAATCCCCTATTGTCCATTGGTGGGACGTGTCAGGCCAGCCTGTTTGTTGAAGGCCCCTTCCATGCATTGCAGAAAATCTTCAACAAGCTTGGTGGGTTCCTGGACTACAGCTTTCAAAGCTCTATTGTCCATTGGTGGTGTAAACTTGGTTTCAGAGCAATGCGAAGTGCTGTGACAGCAGTGCGAAAGGTCAAATTTTAAAGGGTAGGATCACTGGCTTTAATTTTTGCAGCCAGTATCTGTCTTATTCCTGTCTGGTGGGAAACATTTCTCTACACATGGCAGCCAGTACTGTCCCAAATTTTTCTCCATCCTCCAATGGATCAGGAAGATGTTTTGCAGATGTCATCAGCTGTCCAGAGCCTATGGACCAACATCGGTGTTCCTGTCAGTCCTGCCACCTCGATCATGCGTACCTGAAAAACAATGGTTTCAGGATAATGATGTCTTGTTTTGGATCTGGTCATCATAGGTGTGGTAGTCAGCGTAGTGGAGTCTTGCAAGCTCAATGTTACACATTGGAATTGGTCATCTGGGGCTCCTGGTGGATCATTGTTCCACAGGGTTTTGAGGGTTTTTTGTGGGGTTTGATGTAGGTAGTGATGTAGAAGGAGACCTGGGTGATGACCGACCTAATCGTCACACGGACTGGTACGGTTGCTGGTCAGATGGGTACTGGATTGGGGGACAGGAGTCAAGGTCTAGATCAGCCATTTTCAGGGTTTAAAGAGTTGCCTGCAATGGAGTCTAAACAGATGGTGAGGGGGCTGAGTCACCATCAGGACTATATGGAGGTGGTTTTTCTATCTTTCCCTGGATGCTTGAATTATCTGTTCTTCCTGTTACAGTACCACTTAAATCCCGTGCTCCCCCAATAACTTAACTGCAGCTTTTTTTCCCTACTTTCTGCTTCCTTTTCCCAAACCTTCAAACACCTCTTGTATTTTTCATACATCTCCACAACATTACTCGGAACATTCTTTTTCTTTTTTGCTCTCTCCCATTTTTATAAATCTGTTCCTTTAAATTAGTTATTTGAACCATGCTTAAAGAGCCTCCTTCTGGAAATCCAAAATCATTTACCCACTTATTCCAGACATTTTGGCCCGCGTTTCTTTAACATACCACCGTAAATGGGACTGTCATCAAGGAGGGTCAGGACTTTTGCTGGATCCGGTGTAATGATCTCGGCTCTGACTACCTGATCTGCACGCCTGCTCCTAGAAGACCCACCCTGCAATTTACTCTCATCAGCTCCACCTGTTCTTTCAGCTATATAAATAGCCTTGGGACCTAATGCCAGTGCCAGAGTATCTTGAGCCCTTACGGCAAGAGTATTCCAGCGTTAACCTGACTAATTTGCCCGTATCCGACCCGTCTGTTATCTGTTCCCAACCCTGCCTGTCCCTATTTCTGCCTCTGCCTGTCTTCCTGAGAAATCGACCCGATCTGTCTCCCGGCTCCGAGCCTCGCCTGACCCTTTTGGACTGATCTATTGGATGGACTACCTGTGAACCGGACCCCGCTCCTCTTGTGAGTACTGCACCAGACTAACCCTGTAACGCCTGAGCCCTTACCGCTGCACAGATTTGGACCGGACCCCGACCTCTCTTAGGGATAACCCCCAAGGATTGCTCTCTGGATTCTGACCTCGGACCGTTTCCCGGGTAACGCCCCTGAAAGCCCCAGGACCACGTCGCTTCAGCCGGACGTTTCCCCCCTCGGCTCTGCAGACGGCACCTCTCCGACCCCAAGTCTTGCAGGTTAGTGCCCCTCGTTACTTCGGCACATTTGGACTTACCGCCCCCCCCCCCCCCCACACCCACGTCTTTCCTAATCTTCAGTCCGAACTAGACATTGTTGATCAATTGCTTCATTAAGAAGTTTCCAAGGGTTTCATGATGGGTCCTTTTAAAGTTTCCCCCTTTGCCCCTTTTCATGTTGGCCCTCTTGTAGTAGCTACCCGCAAAAACTCCTGGAAAAAGAGGCTTATCCTGGATGTATCCGCCCCCCGCTCCAGCCGTCACTCCTCCATAAATAGTCTTATCCCTCTTTCCCCCTTCTCCCTTCACTATGCTTCTGTGGATCATGCAATCTCTTTGATTAAACTTACCGGCCATGGGGCCTGGCTGGCAAAAGCTGATATTTCCAACGCTTTCAAAATCGTCCCTATTCACCCCTCCCAGAGGCACCTGTTCGGTGGTAGATGGAAGTTTCTGTGCTATTTTGCCGTCCGTCTGACATTCGGTTGCAGGAGCAGTCCCTGTCTGTTTGATAAAATCTCGGAAGCTCTGTGCTGGATCCTTCTTAACGTTACCCGTCTTCCATGCATTCTTCATCTTCTGGACGATTTCCTTCTTATAGATCCTCCCTCCACCCTTCCCAGTTTGTCCCTTCACAAACTGAAAAGGCTCTTTTCCCATCTTGGTGTTCCCCTGTCCGATGAAAAAACTGTCGGCTCTGCAACTAAAAATTAGTTTTAAGGTATTGACCTCGACTCAGTGGCCATGATGGTTTCCCTGCCTGCAGACAAGCTGTCTCGAATTTGCGAGATATCACAGTCCTACATTTCAGCATCAGTTATTTCCAAGTGTCAGTTGCTCTCCTTGCTTGGTCACCTCAATTTTGCCATGCGCATCATCCCCCAGGGTTGCTCTTTTATTTCCAGGCTGCTCGATCTCGCTAATTCCGTTCCCTCCCTCCCTCCTTGACCAGGTTACTCTGGATGAGGGCTGCCGTTCTTACCTTTCCTTCTAGTCTAGACTGCTTCTCGACTGGAATGGCAAATCTTTTTTCTACGATGTCATTCGGTCTGCAGACATGTTTAATTTTTTTTACTGTTAGGATATCAACGAGGTCAAGTGGAACGAACTGTTTATCCCGGGGCTGTCTGCCACACTTGGATAACACCGGACAACGAGGAAGGGACTCATCTGTCTGATAGCGTCCCGGAGTTGACAACGTTTATCTACTGATGACGCAGTTTGGATATGTACTGTAACTGGTGTGACTGTAACTGTTTCTCTGTCTTTACGTAGATAAAATATAACTAAAAGTATACTTGTCTGTTTTATGCGTCCTACATTCAAGGTAATAAGTAAGTGGGGGTCGCCTGACTGGGTAAAACGAGCTGGGTTTCACCGTAGACGGAGCACGGTGAAAACAATAACATTACGGATGCTGCCCCATCCGTAGGTTTTGGGGGGGTTCTTTCAAAATAGTTGGTTTGCAGATTCGTGGCCTTCTCCCCTCATCACTTCACAATCCTCTGCTCTCTGCGAGGTTTACCCAAAAGCCGTAGCTTTCCGTCTGTGGGGCCCGCTTTGGAGAAGGAAGCGCATATCCGCTTACTGGGATAACATTGCAGTTGTTGAAGCCATTGATAAAAGTCGCTCCTCCTCTCAATCGCTCATGCCATGTATCAGAAGCACCACTTGGCAAGCAGTCACAAATAACTTTATTATCTCAGCTCGTCATATTCCCGGCAATTCTAATTCCGCTGCTGATGCTCCTTCCCATTTTAAATTCTAGACTTTCCGCCAACTTGGATCTATAGTCGCCTCCCATCCAACCCCTGTTCCTCCTTAAGTCAGGTTTAACCCCTTCCACTCTCAGATCCTATAATTTTGCATGGCAATTATTTGCAAAATTTTGCTCAGGTCTTAACATACCTTTATATCCAATACTCATTACTTGTGTTTAGGCATTCATTTCTTACTGCTTCGACAGTCACCATTTTAAACTTCCTTACATTCGCAGCATATTAGCAGGTATCGACTTCTCTTCAAAATGCTACAACTCCAACTTTCCTAGCATCTTTGCAAACTACTCCATTAAGCTACTTCCCAAAGGTTTAGCAAAACATTCTTCATGTTCATTTGATTCGCGAAAGCCAATAACCTTTCCAATTATGTGCTCAAAACTCTTGTCCTCACTCTCCTCCAGCCCCTACTCATCCTACGTCAAGTCTCTTTGTCATGGTTTAGGTTTTGTCTGGTTTCTTTTCTTGTCCTTTTTGCAGTTCACTCAGCTCACCCTCCTTCAGCAATTAGTCACACCTGTCTGGACACTAATTAGTCTTCATTCCCGTCACCTGTCAGGCTCCCCTTATAAATTCACCTCAGTTGTTTCCTCGTCGCTGGCTCGTAGTGTTTGTTTCATCGCCACCATGCCTGTCTGCTCCTGTTCCCCCGCCTTGGTTTCCGGCTTGTCTAGTTTGGTTTTTGTTTGGCTGCGCTGCTGATCTCTGTTCCTCCGTCTTCGTCCTGGTCTCTGGTTCTGTTCCTGGTTCTGCAGCAGCCCAGCTTTCCTCTGTGTCATGGACCCCGTACCTGCCAGCCAGCTCTTGCATCCTTCACCTCCGACTGGTAAACTCTGATTCCTCATGTCACCACCATCCACCTGCAATAAACTGTCTTAAAGAACTACTCTGTGTGTGCGTGCTGTGTCCGGGTTCATCCACAACAAAATCATGACACTCTTCTGTCCAGTACCTTCTTATTGGCTTTCTATGGCTTTCAGAGACTAGGAGAATTCACTTCACCTAATAGTCACTTTGATCCATCCAGAGATTTGTCACTTTCACACCTTCATTTTAATATTGATCATTACAAACCATTCTTGATACACTCTAAAGGGAGAGGCTCGTGTTTTATTTCCATAGCTCCATAGCTTTCCATAGCTCCTGGGAAACAAAGAGGAGAACCCTCCTCTTTGTTTCCCAGATACCTCTTGTGCTCCGACGTCTCCTCTTGTGCTCCTGTGTTCCCCTTCATGGTGGATGCCTCAAGTATCCCTCTGGTTCCTTCCGAGTCGGTTCCCCTCCACCCAGATCCAAGACCACCTCTGACGTTCACCTGGTTCCTCCCGCTGCTCTGGATCCCTGGATTCCCCGGTGCTGCTCGAACCCACATCTGCCTCCGCTCACTGTTCTCCCGGACGCCTGCCAACTCCACCCGCAGGCAGGGCTGAGTCCACACCGCTTCCTCCCCGGTTCGGTTCCCGTGCTTTGTGTTAAGCTTACGATTCTCCGTAGATTCCCCTTGCTTCACTCACAATTAATCGTGTCTCCCTTATCTCCAGACTGACCCGATCTCCAGGCTTTGGTTCCCTGTTGTGTCCCGATCTGCGGTGACAGATCTTCCTCGTGGCCCCGCCCCGTGGCTCTATTATAATAAAACTCTTGAGATCTGAACCGTTTTCCCCGAGTATTTTCTGCATGTGGGCCAAACACATAAAGGCGAACATGACAGTTTTGAAACTCATTCGGACCCCTGTATGCTTGAGTCTTTCAAATTAGTGTTTTATAACCCATCGTCACATCACCCATCACGCTCCTGTAACTCCTAACTTTAGATGGTTGATATTCCAGGCTTCATTCATCTCATCATCCCATCATTCGTCCCATCATTCATCTCATCATCATCTCTATGAACCTTTCAAATAAAGCCTGGGTTGTTGTCCCTCATATTCACACTTATTCCGCTGGATGGCACTGGCCCCTTTTGGTAAGCCTTTATGGCACTGACCCCTTTTGGTAACCCTTTGCGGCACTGACCCCTTTTGGTAAGCCTTCGTGGCACTGACCCCTTTTGGTAAGCCTTCGCGGCACTGACCCCTTTTGGTAAGCCTTCGCGGCACTGGCCCTCTTTGGTAAGCCTTCACAGCACATCTCTATTACTCATCCTGCTGTTCTACGTTTCTTAACTTTCGACTCAAGTCTCTCTGCCTTCTGAGCATGCTGGCCTGAACCTCGGCAATTGTTTTTGGGGGGGAACATCCCTGTTCTCATACACCTGCTTATGCATATTAAAGTAAAATTCCGTGCTAATGTTTCCTGCTGAGGTCTGAGCGCCAAAGTCTTAAAATTTTAATAAAATATTAATAAAAAATTTCTAATTGTCTTTTTCTTTCCATGTGAGCTTTTCAGATTCAAATGCTGTTTATCTGAATTAACACTAAGCTTATATTTCAATCAACAAATCCTCTCTACTAGGCTAGTGAAACTTACTAAACTACTAAGCATAATGAAGACAAAAAAGAAGCTAAGCTAAAGAACTAAGTTATGTACACACTAAAAGACACAAAAGACAAAACATTGGGTGACCATCATCAGAATAATTCAGTGAATCCTGGTTCACTGCAGATCTGAGTTAAATAACCAAAGTTCAACTTAAAGAACATGGAATGGAGTTAAATTAGCTTAACTAATTTAAAACAACATTTGGCATGTGTTTCAACCCATTCACAATGCAAATCCTTGGTTACACAAACCATTATTTGATGAAATAATATTTTATCTGAGTTAAAGAACCAAAATTCATCTTAAAGAACATGGAATGGTCTTAAATTAGCTTAACCAATTCAGAACATTTGGTGTGTTTCAGCCCATTCATAATGCAAATCCTGAGTTAAACATGTAGCCCACCTATACCCCACTGAAGTAGGTAAGGGCCCCTGAGTTCGTAAAAACTCCTAAAATCTATTTACTCTAAACTTCTATTTTGACTTGAGTTTGTCCAACCTCTGAATTCAGAAATAATATATCAATACAACATCAGGCAATCAAAATCAATGTTATGACCCAGCCTTACTTATGCTTATTTCTTATCCAATGTTTTAACTTATTGGGAAAAATCAAACAACACACAACGGTTTGTAAGTTTTTTGAACTTATATTAAACAAAACAAAACAGAAACAATACAATTCAACCGTTTCAAAAATAATATGGAATCACATTCCACTCTGTAATAAAGTTTCAGATTAAATTGTCCAACTTAAACTCAATATGTGGGCCCACACTCCCTAATTTACACCTAAGCCGGCATATAGTTTAAAATCAAACAAAATACCTCCGTTGCAGGCCTGATGTGATGTTGGAAAGGTGGGATGTGGTACCTCACTCTGAAGTTCCAAACCTCCAGGTAATTCACCTGTCCTTTGGTCTCGGCTGATAAGGGAAAATGGATGCAGGATGTTGTTCCCACTTCACCTGTCTTTGGTCCCCAGGAAGGCAGTAGTCAGCAGGAAGGTTCAATGAAGATGCAGTCTTCTGGCTCAGCTCCATAGACCATCAGTATCGCTCTCTGCACGGTACTCGACTCCCCAAGCTTCCACGCCGGAAACTCTACTCGAGTCTCTGTTAGCTGAGTTAGCTTTCAGTGCTAAAAGTCCATTCACTCTGCTGGTGAATGCTAATGCATTAGCGAGCACTGATACAAAACTTATGGCTTCTTTGCAGTAAATTTCGGGTTGAAATAATACCAGTAATAGCCAACAATAAAGTAGAGCTGATATTCGACTTATGACTGTCGAGTTGAGAGTCCTAAAACATCAGCAAAACCCCCGTTTTTCAGCAAACTTCGGTCCGTTTTTTCTCCGTGGTCCCGCCACAACCATCCTTCTTTTTTTTCCTGTCCCTCCCCTTCCTGTTTATCGACCATTTACAAATCAGTATACTCCACAGACATATATACGTAGACGCGTCATAGGGCGCAGGTTCGCACGTCAACGTCACCGCCATATTGTATGTGGCAGAAAAAAGTTGAGTTCTGTTATTGTGAACGTGGATCAGAGAAGATGCCTCATTCCTGTGCTGCAATAAATACACACACACACACACACACACACACACACACACACACACACACACACACACACACACACACACACACACACACATACATTATATATATATATATATATATATATATATATATATATATATATATATATATATATATGTGTGTGTGTGTGTGTGTGTGTGTGTGTGTGTGTGTGTGTGTGTGTGTGTGTGTTATGAATATAAGGATCAATTTGTTAAATCTAAACATTGTGGTCTTCATTATTTCATAAAACCATGTCACATGTGAACCTTTAGGAACAGACTTTTTGGGTGAGTATTAAAGAGGTAAAATTAATAATATGAGCAAAAAAAATCCTAGGTCAATAAAGTAAAAATAAACAAACAAACACAAAAGTGATAATTTTATGATAAAAACATCATATTATGAGAATTAAGGGGGAACATTTCCAGAATAATCACAGTTTGCAGAATTATTTCACTCCTGAAGTAATAGGGCCAGGTTAGATTATTTTAAATATTTTTATTCTTTATGTGGCAACCTGGGGGGTGGATGGATTTTCTTTTTTGTTTTTACGAAACCCAAATGTAAGATGTTAAAGTTAATATGGGATACCGACAACGCCACCTGGAATAACTCCAGGAAAATAAAATAGTAAGGACACAGGTAAGTTCTACTGGAAATGAGACAGGATTCAAATAGTTTTACAAAAGTTTATTAAACACTACACGTCTTTTGTTTAAAAAGAATCACAATAATCTGCAATTGAATGGTTAAAACAGTGAATGCATTTTTATTTAAATTGATTATAAAATATTTTAAATTTCAAAAGGAAACTGAGGCTTACCAGTGGGGGGGGAAGAGTGGTGGAAAAAAGGGGCAACGTCCAGTGAAGAAAAGGGATCACCCTGGACACTACAAAAACACGGCAAACAAAAAAAAAGAAGGTGCTCCAACAAAACACACAAAACAAGACACCGCCACCAGGGATCACCACCGCCACCACAGAAGCCTCAGTCCCTAAAAGAAAGGCAAAAATGAAACGATATGAGTAAAACAGTGGTACAATAGCACTACAATATTGCACTTTTTCCCGGATGGTAGTGTCATCAATGCTCCCGGCAGCAGGGAGAAAGTCCAGATGGATCCTTTTAAGAATTTCTTTAGGCGAAACAGTTCGTTATAGGCAAAACAGCAGCGAGTGTCAAATCCAGTATTATGGTGGTCAAAGACTCATCAGGAAGCTGTTTCATTACCAGGCTGCCAAATAAACGGAGTCACAATTCTGCCTATGCAGCGCAGCTTCCCCGCACCAAGCAAACACAAACAGATCAGTCCAGGTTTTGGAGGAGCAACGAAAGAAGCCAGCACAGTTCAGCAAACACAGGAACCAAAATGATACGACGTCATGACGCAAGCAACTTCGTGGCGGGTGGATACCTGCTTATATGCAGCAGCCGAAATAGACCTTAAAGTGGCAGCGTACCATTTATGCTGCTACAGTCTACCCCCCCAGCTTGCGTCGACGCCCCGACGACGACCCCAAAAACACTAGCACCAAGGTCTAAATAGTGCAGAAGCAGCATTGCAGTGTGCATCAGGAGAGTTTGCAGCCCCATGCACTAATCCTGTTGCTCTTGGGAGATGGTGGACATTGGAGTGCTGACCTGCTGTTGAGCGTGCAGTTCTTCTCATTACCCTTGGAGGGCCCTCATCTTTTCTTGAGCTGGCAGATGTTGAAGGCGCTTCAGGAGGATATATCTCAGCAGACTGAAGAACCGTGTCATTTCTGGCCATGGGTGGGTTGACTGGCAAAGAAGGCGGTGGTTGGTGGACATTTAACCTCAAAAACAAATCAGAATCAATTTCATCCTCAGAGGATGAATCACTTAACAGGGGTTCCCTAGCTGGTGATGCTGGGACGTCATTGCAAACAACTGGCTTCAGTAGAGACCTGTGGACCCTTTTAATTTTGTTCAGCTCATCTGCAGGAGCCACAGTGTAAACTGCTCCGGTGTCACCCAGTACTTTTAGGACCTTATACACCTTGGAGCACCACAGATCCTGAATTTTGTGTCTTCCCTGTTGATTGGTGTCTCGCAGTAGGACAAGTTGACCTTCATGCAGAGGAGAATCTTGAACATGCTGGTCATTATTTCTTTTTCTCCTATCTGCAGCAATCTTCAGCT
The DNA here is from genome assembly GCA_037039145.1 of Fundulus diaphanus. NCBI lineage: Eukaryota > Metazoa > Chordata > Actinopteri > Cyprinodontiformes > Fundulidae > Fundulus > Fundulus diaphanus. The sequence goes on from CM073137.1 coordinate 38,815,503, forward strand.
TCTCCCTGGCTTCCTCAAAAGCCAGTTGCAAGCGTGTCTGGTGCTCTGCAACCCACTTGTCAACACTGCCAGCACTTGGTTCCGATACATGGCCCAGCAGAAAGTCCAAAGGAAGCCTAGGTTGTTGGCCAAACATCAGAAAGAAGGGACTTTCTCCAGTGCTTTGATGTGGTGTGGTGTTATAACAAAAGACAACTTGTGGCAAATAAGAGGTCCATGCTCTTTTACTGGTGGTGGGGAGGGTACGCAACAGATTATGAAGTGTACGATTAAACCTTTCACATTGTCCATTTCCAGCAGGGTGGTACGGTGTGGTCCTGGACTTCTTGATGCCATAGAATTGACAAAGTTGCTGAATAAGGGAGCTTTCAAAATTACGCCCCTGGTCCGAATGAACACGGGCTGGTACCCCAAACTTTGAAAACCACTCGGTCACCAGGACATGAGCCACAGTAGAGGCACGTTGATCTCTGGTTGGTATGGCCAGGGTGTACTTACTAAAAACATCAGTTAAGATGAGCACATTCTCCCGTCCATCTTGAGAAGGCTCCAGGATTGTGAAGTCCATTGCCAGAATCTCATTGGGTCGTGACGCCAACAAATGGCCCATGTAGGTTCGTGCACGAGATTGAGTATCTTTTGCTACTTGGCATCGCTCACATAACCTACACCAATCAACAACATCAGAGGACATTTTTGGCCAGTAACATCTTGTCCTCAGGAGTGAGAGAGTTCTGTCCACACCTTGATGGCCATGGTCCTGATGAGCCTGCGTCAGGACCTCCTTCTTCAAGGCTGTGGGCAGCAACAGCTGTAACATCTCCTCAGCACCATCGGGACGGAAGGTCTTACGGTGGAGGACACCATCCTTCTCCACCAGCCGATCCCACTGCCTCAGGAATGCTAACAAAGACAAAGATAAATTCTTTCGCTCTGTGCGATCAGGTTGTTTCTTGCGGGCCCAGAAGGTCCATAGTTCCTGCAAAACTGGGTCAGCATGTTGTAATACTTGCACATCCTTTGTGGTGCGTTCAGGGAGGACTGTAATGACAGCTTGCGTAGCATCCTGTCTCTCCATCATCAGCTGCAGGGATTCAGGCAGGCTACTCCCTGGAAGAAGAGCACCAACCTGTTCTCCAGTAGATGGATGTTTTCTGGAAAGGGCATCGGCGTTCCTGTTCGTACGCCCTGACCGGTACTGAATCTTGAAGTCAAAGGAGGCAAGTTGTGCAGCCCATCGGTGTTCAGTGGCACCCAGCTTGGCAGTACTAAGATAACTAAGGGGATTGTTATCAGTGAACACAAGACATTTATGGCCCAACAAGTACTCTCTGAATTTTTCAGTCATGGCCCATTTAAGGGCTAAAAATTCAAGTTTCATGGAGCTGTAGTTATCCATATTGCGTTCAGTTGGCCTTAATCCTCGGCTGGCGTAAGCAATAGGACGCACCACCCCGTCCTGTTGTTGGGAGAGGACAGCACCCAGACCACCTTGGCTCGCATCAACCTCTAGAATAAAAGGCAGAGAAAAGTCAGCGTAGGCTAGCACAGGTGAGGTAGTTAGCCTCCTTTTCAATTCATCAAAGTTCTGTTGGTGTTCTGCAGTCCAGCCCTCGGCGATGTCCTGTCTTAGCCGCTTTTTTGTTTTTGAACTGCTTAACTGTGCCACTAGTTGGTGAAGGGGCGCAGCCAGCTCGGCAAAGCCTGCAACAAACCGCCGATAGTAGCTGGCGAACCCAAGGAAGGACCTCAGCTCTGTGGATGTGCTGGGGCGCTGCCAGTTAGCCACTGCTTCAATTTTAGATGGATCAGTTGCAACACCTTTGCTAGAAATGACATGGCCTAGGTATTTAACTTCTGGCTGAAGAAAAGAGCATTTTGTCAACTTTGCCTTGAGACCCTCTTTCTTCAGGCGTCCAAGCACCATCCCCAGGCGCTCCAAATGCTGTTCCACAGTGGAAGAAAACACAACTATGTCATCAAGATACAGCAATACTGTCTGATTCTGTTTGTCAGAGAAAATACGCTGCATAAGTCTCTGAAATGTACTGGGCGCATTACAGAGGCCAAATGGCATTCTATTCCACTCGAATAGACCAAATGGGGTGCAGAACGCCGTTTTATGACGATCTGCTTCTGCAACAGGTACCTGGTTGTAACCACTTGCCAAGTCCAGAGTAGAGAACCAGCAAGCACCTGTAAGTGCATCCAACGACTCCTCAATGCGTGGTAATGGGAAGGCATCTTTGCGGGTTTTGCTGTTAAGCTGCCGATAGTCCACACACATCCTCAGGCTCCCATCCTTCTTTTTGACTAGCACAATGGGAGATGCATAGGGGCTGCAGCTTTCTCTGATCACATTAGTACTAAGTAGCTGATTAATGTGATTCTTTACTGCTTCATAGTCTGACGGTGGTATACGCCGGTATCGCTGGTTTACAGGGGTCTCATCAATAAGGGGTATGTCATGACTAATTATGTTCGTACACCCCAAATCACTGTTATTTTCTGCAAAAACTGACGAATAATCCCTAAGAAGGGTCCTCAGCTGCCCCTGATGTGTGCTGGGCAATTGGGAGAGGTCAATGGCCTCAATTTGGTCCTGTACTGTTGGGGCTACAACCTGAGAGGACACCTTAGCTGTATATGAGGGCTCTTCTTTAACACCGGCAGGCAGACTAATAACATTAACATGATGCAGAGTACCTACGACAGTACGTGGATAAAGCAAGATATCTGTAGAGCCTACATTAACAACTGGTATGTAGGCTGTGCCTCGCACCACACGGACCAGCGCAGGAGAAGCAAGCAAACCTCCAGGCAAACCTGCCTCAGGAGGCTCAAATAGTACAGCCTGTGACAGCTGATCAGAGCATGTAGCAGCCACAAGCTTCATAACCCCACCTGGGACCCTGCATGCTGCACGACCTCTGACCTTTACCTTCCCCACACAGTCTGATGGGCCCTGCAGGCTTGCCTGATGGCACTTTTGCAATGCGGGCCAGATTTCATGAGGGGCCTGGGGGACATTGTCCTGACTGAACAACCCTGCGCCATGCTGCACAAAAAGCTCATGATAGCATTTTTGGATTACATTCATGCCCAAAACACCTGGTGTGGGAGCCACTTTGCCAGGAGGATCTTTTACAATTAAAACCCCGCAGTTTGGGATGTCTTTGCCACAAAGTTTAACACTAAGCTCTATGTAGCCAAGGTAGGGGATATTTAACCCATTTGCTGCCTTAAGCTGCAACCAGTGACAAGGGCGTAAACCATCAGGGCCCCCAGACTTGAAATGATCCTTAAAGAAACTTTCTGTAAGGGTTGACACCATAGAACCAGTGTCAATTAGACAGGGCACCTGAACACCTCCCAAACACACATCTAAATGAGGACACGATGCAACAAGCTTTGGCGTATCCATACCATTATATGGTGCTGTAACTGAGCCAATAGTGGCCCCACCCGAACTGCGGCTCAACAATTCAGTGGGCACTAGTTTTCCGAGACCGCAGAGCTATGAGGCAGGGAATTTGAGGGCTGCTGAGAGCCTTGAGTGCGAAAATGGGAAGGGACACGTACACCATCACATTCCCTAGCATAATGGCCTGGCTGTTGGCACCGTCTACAGACTATAGGGACATTACGAGGGGGACGACTCTGTTGGTGAGTTTGACTAAGAGAGGCAATACTCTGAGTGAGTTGATTTAATTGCTCTTGTTGTTGCGCCAACATATCACGCAGAGACCTCAATTCTGACCCCTGATCCCTTGAACTAATCTGAGAAGTGCCATGGACAGCATACTGAAATCCAAGTGATGGAACTGAAAGACTGCGAGCCCTACTACCGCCTGTTGATCCCTCCCGTTCCCACCTAATAGCTTCAGATCTGACGTCAAGTAAAGTAGCTGCAGGTTTCTCCCGTACAAACTGTTTTAATGTACGCCGCAGTGGACCATCTAAAACATGCTCCACAAACTGATCCCTTAACAATACAGCAGCATTAACCATGCTAGTGGGTGCAGAAACCTTAACCCTCTCCATTAATCCCATTAGTGCAAGGGAAAATTCTTGAAGGGTTTCACCCTCCTGCTGCTTTCTAGAAAAGAAAGCCTCTTGCAACGAGACATAGGAATCGGTACAACCATATACCTCTTTTAGCACTCTAATAATGCAAGCTGGATCAGTCCGTTCAGCACTAGGACGGTATCTAAGTTCCTCTCGTGCCTCACCCTCCAGATGATCATACAAATAAAAAGCCTGATCAACAGGTGATAAGTGGCGTGCCCTCATACAGGCCTCAGCCTCCTCCAACCACTCATTTAACCCTATTCCTGATCTTCCCCGGAACATCGGACATTTCCTGTCACGAGGCACGAACACCAACCTCTCTGACACAGGTGGACCCGGGGCAGGCAAAGCACTCTGAAATGGGCTGGGAGTAGAAGGAGCAGTAGAAGTACCTGGGGCAGAGCGTGACTGTTCCTGTCGTAATTGTTCGTTGTCTGCTTTCAATTGGGCAATCAAGTCCCGCATTTCTTGGATCTCCTCCTCCATGACCTGGATCCTTTGTGATTAATGGGCTCGCTGCTGTTTTGCCTGTACACACAGCACAATTCTCTTCCAAAGCAAACAAAATACAACACCACTACACAAGAAAAAAAAACAAAAAAAAAAAACAACAGAACAGAACAAAACAACTAACGAATCAAGTCTCACTTTACACAGCAGAATCCTGTCAACAACGCCAATTTGTGGCAACCTGGGGGGTGGATGGATTTTCTTTTTTGTTTTTACGAAACCCAAATGTAAGATGTTAAAGTTAATATGGGATACCGACAACGCCACCTGGAATAACTCCAGGAAAATAAAATAGTAAGGACACAGGTAAGTTCTACTGGAAATGAGACAGGATTCAAATAGTTTTACAAAAGTTTATTAAACACTACACGTCTTTTGTTTAAAAAGAATCACAATAATCTGCAATTGAATGGTTAAAACAGTGAATGCATTTTTATTTAAATTGATTATAAAATATTTTAAATTTCAAAAGGAAACTGAGGCTTACCAGTGGGGGGGGAAGAGTGGTGGAAAAAAGGGGCAACGTCCAGTGAAGAAAAGGGATCACCCTGGACACTACAAAAACACGGCAAACAAAAAAAAAGAAGGTGCTCCAACAAAACACACAAAACAAGACACCGCCACCAGGGATCACCACCGCCACCACAGAAGCCTCAGTCCCTAAAAGAAAGGCAAAAATGAAACGATATGAGTAAAACAGTGGTACAATAGCACTACAATATTGCACTTTTTCCCGGATGGTAGTGTCATCAATGCTCCCGGCAGCAGGGAGAAAGTCCAGATGGATCCTTTTAAGAATTTCTTTAGGCGAAACAGTTCGTTATAGGCAAAACAGCAGCGAGTGTCAAATCCAGTATTATGGTGGTCAAAGACTCATCAGGAAGCTGTTTCATTACCAGGCTGCCAAATAAACGGAGTCACAATTCTGCCTATGCAGCGCAGCTTCCCCGCACCAAGCAAACACAAACAGATCAGTCCAGGTTTTGGAGGAGCAACGAAAGAAGCCAGCACAGTTCAGCAAACACAGGAACCAAAATGATACGACGTCATGACGCAAGCAACTTCGTGGCGGGTGGATACCTGCTTATATGCAGCAGCCGAAATAGACCTTAAAGTGGCAGCGTACCATTTATGCTGCTACATTTAGGAGAATAAATTCAGGAGAATGAAGCTAAAGGGATACGAAAATAAACTTGTAATATTACAAAAAAAATACTACGAATACAAAGTATATTCAGAGATTAAAGTCCCTCTGATTCTGTTTAAGTGACTGAGTAACTGCAGATTTGCCACATTTAAGATGGCGGACGCTCTGACGCATCGCAGCATAGGCAGAACCCGCCCAATGACGCGTCTACTCTTATATTATGTCTATGGTATACTCCTTATGCTCTGCACCACTTCCTTTATCCAAACACGAGCCCTTTCAAAATAAAACAACATGTGACAACACTCTCTTTTTTACACAAACCTTTTTAACAAAACATTATTAGCTTTGTCAACATCTTCCAGGACACACTGTTCTTTGTGAACGACGTTTTTCTTATTACAGCTTTAACATATTCAATATTAAAACATCATGTGGACGCCTTACACAAGCTTTCCAAACAAACCATTTAGCTTTCCCTGTTTATTTCTCTGCCAAACCTGTCGGTGCCTCGTGTGAGTTTGGTTCATCTTGGCCATCCAAGGAAGAGAGCGGGAAAACATTGGTTCTTTCAGCAGCGGGCTAGTGGATCTGCGGCTAGCTGACACGTGGTCGAGGGTAGGCCGGCTCGACGTCCTGCCTGCAGCGATTTCAGCTCCTTTTGCTCTCAGCTTGGAAAGTGGGTAAAGGAGGCCGATCCGCGCCGACTCAAGTCATTTTGTCTATTTCTGAGGAGAAATAGACAAAGCTGTTTTTGGCATGGAGGGATTCTTTCCTCTGGCGTCTGACGCTGAAGTTAAAACTGCAGACATAACTTAAGGTTATGGATATAACCCCGGTTCTCTGATTAGCATGAGTGAGTGTCTCACTATGGGGAACGCCTCCTGCGTGACCTCATCAGAAGCTCAAATGACATTACGCCAGCCCCGATTGGCTGGCAAAAGTGACAGTTTATGTCAGGAGGGGATGGGACCCTCCTCCTATATAATAGGCCGACATAGCTTCACTCGTCATTCAAAACAAGCTCACCTCTTCCTCGCTTCATAGCAAGGAGGGTGGTCTGGTGAGACACTCACTCATGCTAATCAGAGAACCGGGGTTATATCCATAACCTTAAGTTCTCTTTCATAGCATTCGTTTCGTGTCTCACTATGGGGAAAATACTGACTCCCGGATTGCCAGACATGCCTGTCAAGATGACAACTGTCCCCACTGATGCTTCACTCTGGAGAAGCTGCACTCAGAGAAGAACCAGTACTGAGGACCGAATGTGCCATAGTCGGAGCCGTGACATCCAAACTATAGAATCTAGCAAATGTGTGGGGTGACGCCCAGCATGCAGCTGAACACACCTCTTGAATAGAGACTCCCCTAAAAAGAGCCCAGGAGGTTGCTAGACCTCTAGTGGAATGTGCCCGGAGACCAGCAGGAGGCTGGAGGCCCTTGCTTGTGTATGCAAGTGCAATAGCCCCCACTATCCAGTGGGAAAGGCGCTGCTTAGACACCGGCTTTCCCATGTGTGGTTTCGCCCACGACACAAACAGCTGGTCACCCTGTCTAAAACCACTCGTTCTGTCCAGATAGATCAGCAATGCGCGAACTGGACAGAGAGTGTGTAGACGCCTTTGCTCCTCAGAGGAGAAAGGCGGAGGGTAAAAAGCATCCAGTATTATGGGGGAGCACGAGCCAACCACCTTTGGAATAAAGGCCGGGTTAGGCCGCAGACTGACCCTAGCATTCCCTTCAGAAAACTTGATGCATGCTCGATGTGTAGAGAGTGCATGAATCTCACCTATGCGCTTAGCTGAGGCCAAAGCGAGCAATAAGGCAGTCTTCAGGGACAACGGTTTCAACTCTGCTTGTTCCAGGGGTTCAAACGGGGAACAAGAGAGCGCATCCAGTACCGTGGGAAGATCCCAGGATGGCACCAATGGTCTAGATGTAGGCAACATACGACGTGCTCCTTTCATGAATCGGCACACCAAAGGATGTTGACCCACTGTCTTTCCTTCAAAGCCAATATGGCAAGCAGAAATAGCCGCCAGGTACACCTTGATGGTTGAGAAAGCTTTACGCTTTTCAATAAGGTCCTGTAGGAAAGACAGAACCACTGACACAGAGCACTGAAAAGGTACAGCCTGTGACCCTGCGCACCAATTCTCAAACACGCGCCACTTGTTATCATACAGTGACCGAGTTGAGGGGGCTCTGGCACACTGAATAGTGTTAATAACGCTATTAGGGAGCTCCACCGTGTTCAGGTTGAACCACTCACGGGCCAGGCCCACAGAGCTAGCCTCTCTGGGTGGGGGTGGAATATTTCCCCCCGTGCCTGAGACAGTAAATCTCTGCGTAGTGGTAACGGCCAAGGTGGGCTGGAGAAAAGTTGAAAAATCTCTGCCAGCCAGTGCTTTCCTTGCCAACGTGGGGCTATCAGGATCATAGTCAGACCCCCTTCCCTCACTCTGGCCAGAGTCGGGGGAATGAGAGCTACAGGGGGAAACGCATAGAGGAGGGTCTTCGGCCACCCGTGTGCCAGTGCATCCACGCCCAGTGGAGCCCTCTGGTCGTGCAGGGAGAAGAACAGAGGGCACTGAGCGTTCTCCACTGTTGCATATATGTCCACGGTCGCCTGACCGAACCGTGACCATATCTGACTCACCACTTGGGGGTGAAGCATCCAGTCTGCATACAGTGGGTTTCCCCTGGACAGCAGATCTGCCCCGTAATTCAGAACACCTGGTACATGAGTTGCCCTCAGTGACCGTAGGTGCTTGCTGCTCCAGACTATCAGTCTGTGTGCCAGCATGTGCAACTGGGGGGACCGTAGCCCCCCCTGTCTGTTGATGTAAGCCACTACCGTGGAGTTGTCCGTCCTCACCAAGACATGGTGACCCCTTAGCCAAGGGAGGAAATGTTTCAGAGCCAGGTGAACAGCCAGCAGCTCCAGGCAGTTTATGTGGGTAGAACGCATGTGAGAATGCCATCTCCCATTCACCGCTCTCCCTTCGTGAGTGGCACCCCAGCCCATCAGGGAGGCGTCGGTGGTGATCACTTTCCTTGCCTGAATGGTTCCCATAGCGACACCCTGTGTCAGGAAACCTGGGCTCCTCCACTGCCGCAGTGCAAGTGAGCATTCTGTTGAGACCCTCACCCTGCGATGGCCATGTCGGTGGGGGTTCAGACCCAGAGAGGTTACCCATCGCTGAATGCCTCTCATATACAGCCGTCCGAGAGGAATAGCCACTATAGAGGAGGCCATCAGGCCTAAAAGTCTTTGGCATTGTTTGAGGGAAACCATGTTGCCCCTGCCAAACAGCGCTAGACTGGCACGCATTGCCTCCACTCTTTCCATGGACAATGATGCCTTGGCCTGGAGAGAGTCCAGAGTGAGCCCAATATAAGTAATTCGCTGAGTGGGAATCAGTGTGCTCTTTTCCACATTTATCTGAAACCCCAGACTCATGAGGTGTTGTGTAAGAACACCTGTATGATGAGCCGCCTCCTGGCATGTGGGGGCTGCCACTAGCCAGTCGTCTATGTATGTCGCCACTCGGATGCCCCGCTCTCTCAGTGGAGACACTGCCGCCTCGGTGCATTTTACAAACACCCTTGGGCTCAGGGACAGACCAAAAGGCAGGACCACATACTCGTACGATATCCCCTCGAAGGCAAATCTCAGATATTTCCTGTGAGGGGGGTATATGGGGACGTGAAAATACGCGTCCCTCAGGTCTATTGATGTGAACCAGTCGTCTGCTCGCACGAACCGCAGCAGAGACGTGTGTGTCAACATCCTGAATTTGTATTTCCTTAAACAGCGGTTTAGGGCACGGAGATCCAGAATGGGTCTCCGCCCCCTCCCGCCCTTTTTGGGGACTAGGAAATACCTTGAGTAGAAGCCGCTGTGGGATTCCCCGGGCGGAACTACCCTTATAGCTCCTTTCTTCTTCAAAGAGGAAATTTCCTCCAGAAGAATATTGGCGGACTCGCCTTGAGCATGGGAGTATATTATTCCCTTGAAAAGGGGCGGAGCGACATTGAATTGTAGCCTGTAGCCCTTCTCTATCGTTCTTAGCACCCACTTTGACTGCGTGCAGGCAGCCCAGCTCTCGCCGTGCAGCGAGAGGGGGCTGACCGGCAACTCCGTCCCCGCCGCCTTGTGGGCGCCTTGTCCGGGTTGTGGCACGCAACATACGCGCCCGGACGGCACATTTGACGGCGCCCTTGGCACGCAGGCCGGATGCGCTCGTCGGGACATATTTGTTACAGAATGCGAGGGAAACACATTTGCGCAACAACACTGCAAACATTGTCTTTTCCCTGGGGTGGGCACCGGAACATGAATGCCCATCCCGGCCATGCGTTCTGTGTGGAACGAGTCCCGTTGAACCGGCTCCGGAACGGAGCTGGGTGGGGAACGAGCAGCCCAGGAACGGGGCAGAACGGGCTCGCTTTTCCCCTGAGGAGAGGCTGTCAGGCCGTCCGCTTCTTCCGCCTTCCCAACGCAGCGGCAGGTGGAGGCGGCGGAGGTGCTGTCAGAGGGCTGGGCTGAGGCGATTGCTTCCTAGCCCATGGACTCTTGGGACCTCTGGGGGGCTGAGTCGCTGCCTGCGCTTTAGGCACCTTGGGGATCCTGAAAGCAGGGATGGGGCGAGAGGCAGCCTGCGCGTAGGACTGGCGCGGCGCTGCTGGAGCCGCCGGCAGAGGTTTCCTCGGCAGGCAGAGCTTCAGCGCCTCATCATCCCGTTTCTTCTCCTCACATCTCTTCTGCATACTGGTGACAGCAGCGCCGAAGAGACCCTGAGGGACGACGGGTGTGTCAAGGAGCTCCTCTTTCTCCTTGGTTGCCAGGTTGGTGAGCCCGAGCCAGCGCGCCCTCTCCTGGAGAACCATGAGACCCATGGCTCTCCCCGTAGCCTGTATGGCTACTTTGTGGAGACGGAGGACGTGGTCCGTTATGACACAGATTTCCTCCCACAGAGCGGAGTCTGGTCTGTTGGTCATGTCCTCCTCCAGCTCGGCCTGGTAGGCCATCAGCATCGAGGAGGCGTTGAGGGCTCTCGTCGACAGAGCCGCCGCCTTGTAGCACTTGTCAGTAAGGCTAGACTGGAAGCGGTCTGCCTTTGCGGGCAGTGACGGAGCCGAGGAGGACGTCTTCGGGTGAAGGTGGGTCGCAACCACCGGCTCTATCGGCGGCATCTGGCGCACGCCATGGGACTCCATCCCGTCACAGTCCAACAGGGAGCTTCCCGCGATGGGATGCTTCTCGCTGTACGGCCTATTCTTCCACGTGATCGCCAACTCATCCAGTAGCTCCGGGAAGATGGGCAGGACTTGTTTCCCCGTCTTTTTCGCTTTTGGCAGCTTCTTTCCGTCAAAGCGAGATTTCACAACCTCCGCTTGGACAGCTGGCCACGCGATGTTGAGCCTGACAGCCGCACGTTTGCACATGTCCTGCATGTCCATATCTAGAGGAGATGACGGCGGAGGTTGTTCACCTCCGTCGGCAGCGGGGGGCTTTGCAGCCCCGCTCGCACTGCTGAGGAAGATGGAGTCTTCCTCGTCATCATCGGACATCAGGAGCTCCGAGCCTGCCGACTCGTCGTCCCCATAGTCCGCATCTCCTCCCGGCATGTAGGAAGCGGCAGCGCCCATGTCATCCTCGTCCATCGCATGCAGCGGGGAAACGGGGGCTAGGAGCTGGGGGCTTGCGTCCGCCCAGCTCGGGCCAGGTGTGGCAGCCAACACCTCAGGCATGTCCGCACCTTCCTGCGCCGCGGCTGCTTCGTTCATCAGCGGGTCGCCCCCTGACAGGTTGGCCTGGCGGGCCAGCCGGCGGCGAAGCAGCTTGCGGGGAAAGGCTGCGCAGTGGATGCACTCATCCGTGGACGTCAACGCAACCTGGGCATGGTGTAAACCCAGGCACGCCGCACACACAGGGTGAGTGTCCCAGCTTGAGATCTTTTTGCCGCAGGGACAAAGTCTCGTGCCGTTACCCCCGTCGTTGGGGTTTATAGCCGTAGCCATGGTTAGCTATTGGGGCTATGGGTGGCTAGCGTGGTGTGTATCCCTAGGAGCTTGTGCAGCTACTAGGGGACAGAAGCTAGCGGGATGTACAAAGTATTGCTACTCTGTACACCTCAGGTATTACTACCCGCGAGGTTGCTAGTTGGTTTGGCTATCAGGTATTGCTACCAGGTAGCCGCGATGCTAGCGAAACCTCGTTTCTGAAGTAGTGATACTTCGTGTTAAAGGAGTATTGCTACTCCCCGGAGTTTTCTCTTTTTAGTATTTCTACTAAGCAGATAGAAGAGTATTGCTACTCTTTCTCTCCGACAACCGTACGTCCAGGAGCGGAGCGCCCGGTGACTTGAGTTGCGCACCCAAGTCTGTGGACCGTTAAGCTCTGCGCCCAGGTGGACAGTTGTTGCCTCTGTGAGAAGCGAGAAGAGGTTTTTGAATGACGAGTGAAGCTATGTCGGCCTATTATATAGGAGGAGGGTCCCATCCCCTCCTGACATAAACTGTCACTTTTGCCAGCCAATCGGGGCTGGCGTAATGTCATTTGAGCTTCTGATGAGGTCACGCAGGAGGCGTTCCCCATAGTGAGACACGAAACGAATGCTATGAAAGAGAACTCTGATTTGCCCTGTCAGGTCTTCCGGACGAAGAAAGATTTCTCCCCTGTGCTGGCTGGTGGGTCTTTCGGGCCCCATGCCCGGCTGGCTTGACCAGGGGACTCTCTCTTTCTGAGTCCCAGGAAGAAGTGGGCTAAGAGACTGAGTCTGAGTCCCATGTGGCTCGCAGGGGCGGCTGGTCTTCCCCTCCCCCACCTCTCCTCTAGGTCTCCAGGCCAGAAGTGGAACTATAGGCCCGTTTACACTACACTTTTTTAACCGAGCCGAGACCAGTCCGAGCTCGGTAACCGAGATAACTCTTGTGTGTAAACGGTCAGCAGACTGAACCAGACCGCGCTAAACCTAACCGGACCGCGCTAACTGCAGACCAGCTCTTGGGTAGGTCTCGGCCTGGTTCTATTTTATCCCGGTTTCTGATAACGAAGAGCGCATGAGCAGACCGCGTCATACCCTTACAGTCAGCTGACTGTCAGCGGGTTTTCCGGCGTGTCTGGCTGCACGTCCCGATTCACACTCCATTCAGACAAATTTCAGACATTCATAATAATACTAGCTTCCTTACCGTGCCACACGGTTTCCAGAGATGATTCTGCTTAGCAGCGCAATGAACCTCAGTGTCTGTCGTTGTTTCCGGCGTCTGTAAATCCTTATTAGACGTTCGTTTCTCTCATCCACTTCCCAAAAAGCCAACTTTCTCAAGTAAATTAACCAATGGTTGCCTTCTTCCCCTGACTCTCCGCAAACACCGAAATATCACAATATCAAGCATAACTTCCTGAATGTTACGGGCGCAGCTGTGTGTGTTTTTGCTGCTTCCGCCTTCAATCCCAGAGAGCGGTAGTACCGCAGATCGCCACTAGGGGGCGAGGAGCAACCAAGTAACCGAGATAAGCTTTGTGTGTAAACGGGTCGGCTTGTCTTGGATAACTGAACCAAGCTCGGACTGGTCTCGGCATGGCTCGGTTTTTAGATGTAGTGTAAACGGGCCTAAAGAAAGAGGTGTAGTCTGCTCTCATGGCAGGGCACCCTGCTGAGAGGCTGTCTCTGCCAAAGTGTGAAATCCCTTTTGCTTTCAACCCCCTTTTGATTTGTCCTCCGGTTACATGTACAGAATTCAATCTGACCATATTTTCATTATGGCTTTTATAGCACAACAATTGGTTGAAACAGTTTCTCCCCCCGGGTTATTCTGGGTTTTCAAGTTCCAGTGGATTCAGGCGACTGTCCGACACAGAGGCGAGATGCAGGCTCCCCCTTGTTTTCAAAGTCTGTTGGGCTGAAGGTATTCGAGTCTTCAGGCTGGCCAAGCCACCTATCTCCCGTCTCCCTCCAGATCAGTGCGCTGAATTCTGTTTGTGATGGGAAAATTATATGGAAAAATTATTATTAAAGGAGTGAGACACTGTTTTATTAAAGAACCAGTCTGTTGTTTTATTGTTGAAAGGCAAAAAGTGTTTCAAGGCACACCCAATCAGAAGCACGCAGAGATGTGTGTGATGAGTAAGAAACACTGTATTTTATAGGAAACAGATGCAGACATACAACAACCACAAAAAACAGGAAGAGCCTGATTGAGGAATGATAATCTCCATGTATGGCCTGTGGCCTTTAAGTTATCACTGCAACCTACATTGTGACATACAGAGTTGAAAGTTCTAAGAATACTTTATGAACCCTATACCTGACACACACCTGAACTGAACTTTGATTAACCTTACACTTCTGACATGGGCTGGACTATAAATGCACTTCTGCTGAAGGTGACAAACATGTTTTGCACAAGGTTTTATGCAAAAACAATAAATGAAGAAAATTTTCCGTTACGACTGTCTAAACATGTAACATATAAATAACATTTTTGCCCTTAAATAAATGGACGTGAATTAACAGATAAGTATCAATTGTTGCTCCATTTGGTCGTCCACTGTGCTGTTCGTAGTTGCTCTATTCACACAATTCACACCCTTCGCATAATTTGATATATATATCTATCCATCCTCTTCCACTTATCCGGAGTCGGGTCGCCGGGGTAGCAGCTTCAATAGGGAGTCCCAGACTTCCCTTTCCCCAGCCACTTGAACCAGCTCCTCCGGGGAAATCCCAAGGCATTCCCAGGCCGAGAAACATAGTCCCTCCAGCGTGTCCTGGGTCTTCCCCTGGGTCTTCTCCCGGTGGGACTCCTCTCGACGTGGAGGAGCAGTGGCTCTACACTGAGTCCTCCCCGGATGACTGAGCTCCTCATCCTATCTCTAAGGGAGGGCCCAGACACACTATGGAGAAAACTCATTTCAGGTGCTTGTATCTGGCAACTTCGCCTTTTGGCTCAGCTCTCTCTTCACCACAACGGACCGGTACAGCGCCCGCTTCACAGCAGACACAGCACCAATCCGCCTCTCAATCTCCCGCTCCATCTTCCCCTCATTCGGAAACTACACCTCAAGATACTTAAACTCCTCCACTAGGGGCAGTACATCCTCCCCAACCCGGAGAAGGCACTCTACCCTTTTCCGGCTCAAGACCATGGTCTCGGATTTAGAGGCACTGATCTTCATCCCGGCTGCGAACCGCTCCAGTGAGAGCTGTAGATCACGACCTGATGAAGCCAGTAGAACCACGTCATCTGCGAATAGCAGAGACGCGATCCTAAGGCCACCAAAACGGATCCCCACAACACCCTGGCTGTGCTTAGAAATTATGTCCATAAAAGTTATGAACAGAATCAATGACAAAGGGCAAACTTGGCAGAGTCCAACTCTCACTGGAAACGAGTCTGACTTACTGCTGCCAATGCAGACCAAGCTCTGACACTACAGAGACCTAGCAGTCCTTATTAGAGGGCCCGGCACTCCCGGAGTACCCCCCACAGGACCCCCCGAGGGACAAGGTCCAATGCCTTCTCCAGATCCACAAAGCACATGTAGACTGGTTGGGCAAACTCCCATGCACCCTCCAGGATCCTGCTGAGGGTATAGAGCTGATCCAGTGTTCCACGGCCAGGACCACACTGCTCTTCCTGAATCCGAGAATTGACAATCCAACGGACCCTCCTTTCCAGAACCCCGGAATAGACCTTACCAGGGAGGCTTAAGAGGGTGATTCCTCTATAGTTGGAACACACCCTCTGGTCCCCCTTTTTAAATAGGGGGACCACCACCCCAGTCTGCCAATCCAGGGGAACTGCCCCTGATGTCCAAGCAATATTGCAGAGCCGCGTTAACCAACATAGCCCCGCAACATCCAGAGCCTTAAGGTAATGAGGACGAACCTCATCCACCCCCGGGTCCTTGCCAACAAGTAGCTTTTTACCCAGAATAACTCGACCCGAAGTCCCCGGGCTCTGCTTCCTCAATGGAAGATGCGTTGGTCGAGGTCAGCAGCACCCCCACTATAAACAGTGTTGGTACTGCACTGCTTCCCCCTCCTGAGACGCCGAATAGTGGACCAGAATCGCTTCAAAGCCGTACGGAAGTCTTTCTCCATAGTCTCTCCGAGCTCTTCCCACGCCCGAGTTTTTGCCTCAGCGACCAGCCGAGCCACCTGCCACTTTGACTGCTTTGACAGTTTTTTAATATAATTTTTATTTTATATTTATTTTGTTTAGATGAGTTACACTTTAAACTCACGTCCCTGTGCATAAGATTTTCTCTTCTTGGACATTTCTGACTTGATGCAGTCTGCTGGGTTTCCTTAAAAAAAAACCACGTTTTAACCTATTTAAATGAAAAACTGATCTTGACCGTATTGTTTGATAATGATGATTAAACTGTGATTTATGTAGTTAACTTTGAAATAGTCTGTGTGTTTCCATTGACTTTTTTGTAATGTCGTTTGAGAAGATATTTGTTGTAAATTTATATTAATAAATACACTGAATTCAGTTCAGTTGAACTGGAAAAATCTATTTGGGTATTATGTGAAGAAGAAAAACAGCTTCTTTCGCAGCTAGATTTTGTAATGAAGATGATCTGATTTAGTTCAGTTGCATTAGATTATCAATTATAATAAATACCTAGAATACGTTACAAAGAAAACTGGAAAAAAAAGTCAGAATTAAAGTGTGCAAGAACCATGCATATTGGATTTCCTGGTCTGGGCTTGTGGTGAACCTCCTTCTCACCATGTGAGGATTCTGACTTCAGGCCATATTCCAGGTTTTCAAGATTTGTAATTTGAAAATTCTGAATTTTAAGGACAAATTAAACACACCAAAAGATACACTGTTGTTCACGGAAACAAAAGAAGGCATAACACCAGCAGACTAATAAATTATGCTTTTGGGGCTTTCTCAAAAAAAAAAAACAGAAACAGGACAGTAGATTTTCACTTTAATAAATAGAAAAACAAGTGTTCAGCAGTGAGGCCTCAAATAATAATTCTTAAAATTTTTTATTGTCTTTCTTACATTGACACAATATGCTCAGTAGGGTCCAAACAATCCCGGTGCTCTTCCAAGCATCACTTAGGCACCTGTCTGGCTCATATTTAGGACAGATTAATCACTCAGACCTGATGAACACATCCAGAAAGACAGTTTGTCATAGCTGCAGATCATCCTTCCAGCTCTTATATCCGTTTTTCTCACCATCTCCAAATAACGTTTTTACTTCTTATGCATAAACAGCCAAAAGGTTTGAGCTTCTTTCACCCATTCCGCTGAAGAGCTACAACCATCCTAACCTACTGCTGTCTCACTGTATGATTTACATTGCTACAGCCTGTGTTACCGTGCTATTTCTCCTTATTCCAACATTACCAGAGTAATCCTGGCAACTATCATCAGACAGATTTAAAAAAGAAAATGTAAAGAGTTTCTGGTTTGTGCTATGTTAGCAATGCCATTAGTGTGTCATCCTGGTTGTTTTCACAAGATATTCGGAGTGGATGATTTTCCACTGAGATAATGATTTCCTCAAGGCCTTTAGGATGTGTGAGGAGAAGGAAAAAATGGAAGAAATCAGGATAAAACAGCTTGGGGAGCTGCTGAGATTTGGTGACCTCATAAAATAATTGGACTGATTAAAGAAAGCAGAGAGGTCTCAGTAGGACAGAACTGAATGTAACGGGTCAGAAGGGGGAGAAGACACCCTCTGACCTGAAGTCAGGCTCACATGAATCCTCTGCTCTGTGACTTAAAGCAGCTCTCTGTGATGCAGCGCCCCACACAGATAGAGATAGACCTTTTTTACTGTGAAACTCAGTATGACTAGAGTTCAATACAGAAACATCCAAAGTGGGACAGACAACAGGCTGACATGGGAAGTCTGCAGAACATCTCAGGAGAGTATTCAGACATGTGCTCACTACATGTCTACAGTTTTTACTTGAACACAGTTTCTTTCATGCTGGCTGAGACCCAGTGGTGTGATGGATGTTTTTATTGTGTCCCTGGGGTTCCTGCAGAGTGGAGGCTGAAGGCTAACTAAACCATAGAGAAGCAGAAGCCTTGGACTCAGAGTCAGGAATTATACTGTCTGCATGAGCTCCGCAGACACGCTCTCTAGCCCAGCAAGGGACATTAATAATGTGAAAATAAAGAGTGTGCTATCCAAATTTATCGCAAATGTCAATTTCCTAACCAGGGAAGGAAACATTCTTGACTAGGTTTACACTAATGTTCCTGGAGCGTATAAAGCTGCTGCATCTCCACTCCTGGGTTTATCTGACCACATATCTATACAATAGACTAGACTGAAACAAATGTCCATTGTACCTGTGCCCAAGAAATAGAGAGTGACGTCTAAATAATGATCGCCTAGTGGCCCTGACTCCAACCACGAAAAGCTTTGAGAGACTGGTCCTGCACCACATCAAGGACAACATCCCAACTGACCTGGACAACAATAATTTTGGTTATTGGGCGAACAAATCGAAAGTTTATGCTATATCAACAGGATTACATGCAGCCCTAACCCGTGAGGAACATCTTACTTGAGGATGTTAGCATTCACCACAATGTCACCTGATAAAACTAACAACGAAGCCAATTATGGCTGGACACATCACTCTGCTCCTGAATACATAAACTTTCTATACAATTGGCGTACATAGATTGATCTCAAACTGAACAGCAGCAAGACCAAGGAGATCATTGAGGACTTCAGGAATGACCGGAGAATATTCCCACTTCTTTAGAAATACATAGGAAGTGAAGAGAGAAAACATCATCAGATTCATGGCAAGTGATGTCTTGTCATCCATCAACATCCCCCACCTGGTAAAAAAGGCCCAATAGAGACTGGTTTACCTGAAACTGAGGAAGGCAAAGTTACCCCCACAGCTTGATGTGAACTTTTGCAGGAGCACCATCGATGGCATTCTGTGTTACTGAAACACAGTCTGGTTCTTGTGCTGAAAAAATCACAGGGGATTGCTTGGATTCTGCTTCCCAGTTTGGACCCATCTACAAGGACTGGCTCCAAAAGAGGGCAAACACCATCGCAAGTTACCCGACCCATCCAAGAAATCATCTGTTTTTAGTCATCCAATCAAAGGAAGTGAAAGAATCTGAAACAAAATGGCCAGAAATTATGAAATTAAGAGAAGGTGGAGAGAGAGGAAGAAAAAAGGAGATTGAGTATTCATCATACTCAATGTCAGAGCTAAGCGTTAACACTAAGGTACTGTGTGATTGTTAAGGTCGCTGGATAGAAAACAGTGATACAGTGACCACATTGGACTCCAGGAGCTCCTTGAGGCCTAACTTACGTCTTGGAAGCAATCTGATGCAGCTGGAATAAAACACAGAAATAATCTTGGCTCCTGAACTCAGCATCACCTTCCCTGTGGTGTGTTACCCTCCAGGTGCCATGATCAGCATCCAACCATGTGCGGCCAGTGGCCACTAAAAAAAGAATGTTAAATACATAATTCCTGGCTACAACTTGCGGTATGTGTGTGTGTGTGGGGGCCAGCTTCCGGGATGTGGACCTGGGGGGAAGATCCTTTGCAGACAACCAGACCCACTGACGCGGATGTTAATGGGGTGACGAGATCCATCTCCTGTCAGCGAATCGGCGGTTCTGCTCTGCTGTTCGACAGCGGGTTTGAATGGTCTCGGTCCAGATTTGTTTGCAGCGGCGGATGTGGTGTCTGAATGAGGTGACCGAAATTTCTTTCGTCAGAGGCTAAAAGGGGTGGCTGGTAACCGAGGGAGATCTCAAAAGGAGAGAGACTAGTGGAGGTGAAGACATGGGAGTTGTGGGCATATTCAATCTATGGAAGGTACTTATTCCAGTCTGCAGGGTTGGATGACGTGAGACAGCGGAGGGAGGATTCGAGTTCTTGGTTTATACGTTCTGTCTGGCCATTGGATTGTGGGTGGTAACCGGAGGTGAGGGTGTATCTGGCGCCGAGGGCGGCGGAGAACTCCCTCCAGACGCGGGAGGTGAACTCGGGTCCACGGTTGGAGAGGATGTCGAGGGGGATTCGATGTAGGAGGAAAACGTGCTTAACAAGGAGTTGTGCGGTCTGAAAGGCAGAAGGGAGCTTTCGGAGGGGAATGAGGTGACATGCCTTGGAGAAATGGTGGTCATTCCTTGCGAAGGCGGGAGTCCAGTGACAAAATCTAAGGCTATGTGGGACCAGGGGTGCTTGGGGATCCGGAGTGGCTGGAGAAGGCCCATGGGAGGTCTGTTGGTCGATTTGTTCTGGGTGCATGTGGGACAGGCGAGGACGTAATCACGGGCGTCCTTGTGGATGAACAGTATTAATTTTAATGTGCAGGCCTGCTCCTTCTTAGCTCTGAAGGCCCATTATTACCCCGGTTTAAGATTTGGCAGTAAATGAGAAACCATTTATCAGAGGTAAACATTAAAATATGCATATTTAATTCATTAGGAATTCCCAACGGAGACAGAATTTTACATTACCATTTCGTTGTATTCAGTACAAGCTGACATCCTATATCATGGCGATGCAAAAGATCTCTGTCTGACTTTCACAACTCTGAACACATCTTTTAAAGGAATGACTGCCCTCCTCTGCTGAGGTCGGGAGGGAGGGGGTCTGTGGGCTATCTATTATCTGCCTTGCCTGCCTATGTGGGGCGGCGATCAGGTTGTAGTTTCTAATCAACGGTAGAAGTTTGCGAATCCTAGGAAGTGTTGTAGCTGTTTCCGAGAGTCGGGCACGGGCAAGTTGAGGATGGCTTTGATCTTTTCTGGATCCGAGCGGACCTGCCCACCCTCGAGGATTAGGCCAAGGAAGGTTACTGATGATCTATGGAATTCACACCTCTCTGCTTTGACAAAATAGCTTATTTTTGAGGAGGCGCTGGAGGACTAGACGAACGTGGCGCTGATGCTCAGAGAGGTTCCTTGAATAGATTAGGATGTCGTTGAGGTAAACAACGTCGGACGTTGAGGAAGTCCCAAAGGACATCATTAACTAGAGCTTGGAAGACAGAAGGAGCATTGCAGAGTCCAAGGGGCATGACGAGGTATTCCAAGTGGCCCATGGAAGTCTTAAAGGCCGTCTTCCACTCATCCCCCTGGCGGATTCTTATGAGATGGTAAGCGTTTCGCAAGTCCAGTTTAGTAAAGATGGTGGCGTCTTGGACCGGTTCCGGAAGAAGAGCGGATAAGGCCGGCGGCTAACGACTCGTTAATATAATCCTCGAGGGCCTGCCACTCGGCCCGAGAGATGTTATAAAGCCGGCTGACGGGTAACGGAGTGCCCGTCAGGTCGAACGCAAAATCGTAGGGTCGATGGGGAGGCAGTGATTTAGCCTTACTTTTGCTGAACACTGCCTTTAGGTCCTGTACTGTTCGGGAACCTGACTAAGGTCTACGGGGTCCTCTTTAATGGGAACCTCCTGGGAGGAAATGGAGGGTACGGCGGAATGTAGGCAGTGAGAGTGGCAAAACGAGGACCAGGACTCGAGCCTACGCTTGGACCAATCTTGGTGCGGGTTGTGCTGCCGCAACCACGAGAATCCAAGAACCATGGGTGCGTTTTTCACGGGGAAAATGTAGAAGGTGGTCCGTTCTCTATGGTTTCTGGAGATAATTAACTCGAGGGTCTTAGTTTGGTGGGTCACCCTGGGAAGACTTCCCCCATCCAGGGCGAAAACCTGGAGGGGCGTGGGTAGCGGCTCGGTCTCTATCTTTGCCTGCCAGATGAATGAGAGGTTTATTAGATTAAAATGACAACCGGAGTCGACTAGTGCAAGAAGGTTAAAGCTATCGGGAGCAGTTAGGACGGTGGCCGGGAGGCAGAGACATGGGGTCTTGGGTGATCTGATCTCTTTCTGACGGACCCTGTCTTTTGGCCTTGGCGTGGCAGGATATGTGCCGGGCGACCCGGAAATCGGTGGGAGGAGAGCTACATGAGAAGGCAGCAGGAGGTGAAGAGGTGGACCCAACAGAAATGGATAATGAGGAGGAAATGACAACTGAAGGAGCTGAAGCTTGCTTCTGTAGATGTAGATCCTGTTCGGGAGAATCAGAACACAGAGAGGGGAAAGCTGCGGCTTGAGCTGGCTGAGAAGTTGATTCGATGACCGGAACAACCACAGGAGAACAGGAAACAGGACTGATGGCCGAACATTGGTGTTTACAACGGCGAGAAGTCCGATGCCGCTGAGGTGACGCATGGCTATGGGGAAGCGGGACCTTTTGCATCTGCAGCAACACCTCCTCGCATTCCTCATGTGGTGGACGGACAATGGAACAGGTCGGGACGAAGGTCTTGAACCAGCTCAGCTTCAACCTCCATAAAGGACTCGGGTGAGTAATCGACATAACATTGAACGCTGAGCGGAGTACTGGCGTCACATATTATGGCTCTTCCTGAACGTAAACTCTGTGCCGGCGACGGGTCCATGTTTATGGCCAGAACGTACTGTAATGATTACTGCTGGTGAACCCGATATTCAGCAGAGTTACGTTTAAAAGGTTTATAGTGAAGAGGAGTATTAGTGGCAGGTGAGGCAGGCAAGCAGAAACAGACTTGGCAGATGAGTTATGGCTGAAGGTACAGACAGGCAGGGATGAGCAGGAGACCAGAGCATGCAGATAGATAAAGACCAGAACAGGCGATGTAGACCAGGGAACCACCAGAATGGGCAGAGCAAGCGGCTGGGACTCATGGAGAAACAGGCAGAACTGCAGCACGCAGACACAGACAACTTTAACTGGAGAGTCCAGCTGGCTGAGCACACAGGATCTGGTAGAGCAGGGTACATCACACAGGGTGATCCGACATGAGAAGAGAAGTGAGAAGAGACGTTCTGGCAGGGATGAGTTGGCTGAGCCAGGTATATGTAGGCTGGTGAACAGGTGACCAGAGTTTAATCTAATTACTGGCAGCAGGTGGAGCTCATGTGGGCTAATTGACTGGCGCAAAGCTGACGGGATAGTAGCTGGTGGCTGAGAGGTGACAGGCTGAAGAAAAGTCCAAAGGCAAACCAAACAAAAATCCAAATTATGACAGAACAGTTGATGGCCTGCTCAAAGCGTGGATGACAGGCTCAACAGGCAGATGCCAGGCAAGCTGGCTGATGATGGCTGAACAAGCTGTTAACTGAGAACAGAATCTTGAGAGAGCTGTCATGATGGAGGCAGAAAGGTCCAAACCGAGTCAGACAGAAAACAAACCCAACAACAGTCTAGGGTCGTGACCAGAGTCATAAGCCAATGTGGTATCCAGCGACGGCAGGGCGAGCAGAGAGTCCAAACAGGAAAGACAAGTCAAGAGACACACACAATGCTAGGCTGCATCTCACACATGGTGAGAAGACAATCTGGTGCGGACTGGCTGTGAGAGGCAGGTATAAATAGGCAGAGTCCAAGGTGAAGCTTATGTGGGTATTAGGCTCAGCGCAGGTGAAGCTGCCCCACCAATTGACAGAGAGAAGTGCAGCAGAGCAGAGCAAATAGCCAGCCAGCCTAAAAAACAACAAATGACTGACAGAAAGCACGACAGTGTCTGGTTCTTACATACTTCCCCAAAGTCGGTGGTTCCAGAACCTATCAGAGAGAATAAAATCCAGTTTCTGTATTTGGTCTGGATCCATTCACTGATCCAGCCACTGATAAATATTAATACAGTAATATAAAGGTGTAATATAAAGAGGGAAATCTACATTATAGTACGTAAAGCTCTCTGTCTAATGATTTTCTGGGTGATGTAACAGGGCGTTACTCTACTCTTCTTCTCTCATTCCCAGTTTCACTGTCAGCATTAAGACAGGTTCTGGTTTCCCATCAGTATCATCAGTACCCACCAGTCATAATTAAAACTGAAGACTTAATATGATAATTATGTGGGACAGGACGTATTCCAGGAGAAGCTGCCAGATAATGCAATGCAGAGGAAGGTGTACCTTCATTTGTCTTCCTCATCCGCCTCTTCAAACCTTAATGTTAGGACCAGTCATTACCGAGACCCTATGAAAACACACTTAGCAGCTCACTTCAGTGCTTCAGACAGGTGGTGGAGGGGGTGTTTGAATGTGTGTATAAATGTGAGGCTATCTCACCAAGCGTGTCTGTCTGTCTTCACACTGCTGCCAAGACCCACTGTGTGAAAAGCTCGATGATTCATGCAGGATGAGTGGAAATGCCATCTCCTTGCTAGAAGCTAGACAGATGCAGATATTTTCTCATTGGTAGTATGTGTGAGAGCTGGATGAGCTCATCCAAAGAGACAGTTGTATCACAGAGAGAGGTCCATCTCTATCCTGGCATTGTTTCATGTTTTCTCTGTGGTTATCCTGAGTAAAGAAAACACCACTTTCACATGTCACTTCTCTTCCTGAAGTGAGCTCGAAGCAGAACCGCTGAGGAGCAGACAGCATGAGGGGCAACAAAGCTCCCATTCAGCCTCTGAGCTTCCTGGTGCTTAGAACCCAGGGTGGAAAAGAACAAGAGCTACAAGATATGAGTCCAGGACCACAGATTATGAGAGGAAGATGTATTTAAGAGGGTTGTGAGATCAGGAGCTGGGAATACCTTGGATGTGATTTTGGAAGCTGTGAATGTCTTCAGATTGCCAGCTCAGCAGGCCTCTGGGTGACGGTGTGAAGGCCAGAGGAAAGAGCTATAAAGAGCAGGAACATGTCTGAACACAGACAAAGACGAACCTCACATGAACCCAAAATAAGAGAAATTAGCAATACTGAGTCTGAGGGAAAAGTCTGAGAGGACAGTCAACATCAGCAGCGCTCTCCATCTTCTTCTGTGGTACCCTCATGTGCTTTCAGCCATGTGGAGCTTTTACAGGCATCAGGGGACTGCCCCTGACAGCAGGTGGCACCGCAACAAAGCTAAGCTCTCTTCCCTCATCTTCCTCTTTGCCCGTGGACTGTGAAGGCGTCCACACTGGAGAGAGCGGCAAACATGTTCGCATTCTAGAGTTGCAGCTAAGTACAGACTGCTTTTCAACATCAGAACCTAACCAGCCGAATGCCATGTAAACAGGCTGCTTGCAAAATCTCCCCAGCTTTTGTAGAAGAAAATCTGGACTGAAAATCACACCTTCAAACTGCTGGGAGTTTAAGGACACAACCATGCTAGGAAGGCCATGCAAAGAGCAGACCACCAGAGCCATGTAGAACTCACCCCAGACTGGGATTAACAAGGATTGAGGCCAGTTGCTTCCTCGCCCCTTTCCCAGATAACCAGCTTCCCCCTGAAGAAATTTATTCCAACCGGATGACCCAAACTGACAAAGGCAGAGGTTTAGCAGAGAAATAAGCAGGGAACGTCATATGGTTTGTTATTAATGTGTTTTACTGTTTTGTTTTGAAAGGTGCATTGCCACATTATTTGACTTTCTTATTTATATGTCAGTAGCTCACTCTGGTTGCACACAAAGTTTTTAGGAAAGATTATCACGTCCGACTGGCACATTAGTTATTATTTTGGCACTTTACGCTTTGTTTTTGATCAATTTGTTAGTAAATAAAGCCTTTTGTGTTTGTTCATGTAACTTAAGGTTAACTCATCAAGCTAATGTAAACAATGGCCACAGGATGTGCCCCAAAATGTCATTTCCGGACTATGGAAGTAAATATGTGTCACTGGGATTTGAATTAAAATTGCTACTGAAATTTCAATGTTGCATGTTTGTACTTACTCTTTCAGTGTTAATATATATTCAGAATATATTTCAACCTAAAAAAATTAATTGTCATTATTTCAACTTTCATTTGTTAAGCTAAAAATTTGCATTACTATTTCAAAGTGATTACATTTTCAATACCTGTTTTACAGTTTAACTTTTCAGTGTTCAAAAAAATCGGCATATAAAAAAATTCAGCCTTTCAAAATTCAAGCACAATATTTTCAGTCTCCTCAGAGTTAACTGGCCCAATTTCGCTATCTCAATATCAGCTTCTAAATTCAGTGTTAAAAAGGTAGGGTGATGTCCAACACCCAGCCAATTCAGTTACGCTTTCTTCGTCACGCGATGTGACACTTGTTACGCTCTTTTTCACGTTTACCAGAAGTAGAGTCTCTCAGTGCTGCTTCACTTCCTGTTTTTGCAGGTTGGCAGTCTAAGGAAAAATGGCTCTAATCTTTTTAACAGTATTATTTAATTTGCCAGTTTTTTCGCTCGCTGATGCAGAGGCAATCGTCAAGGGGAATTTCCGAACAGATAAAACAGACAAGGGGTATAAGTTTTTCCATGAAAAATATTTCCATAGCTATCACAGTAAGAAAAGACATAGCTTAGCAAGCTAAGCGCTAGCTACAACATATGAAGTACATAAACGCCGTAATAAACCAGAAATTCAGTCTGCTAAATTTTTCTGAGTAATTAAAAGAGACATGGCATAGACTTTTAAATTATATTTTAACATTCTGATATGTCCTTGCCAATACAAATTGTAAAAAAAATAATTTATGAGAATGGTTCCACATTCTCCGTGACTTCTCCGAACATCACCATCAGTGGACAAGCTCTCCGTCATTCACCATTGTTGTACCATCTTGCCATGGACTACAATTCAGTTTGAATTCTGAACATGTACCATGGGGAAGAAGTCGGGATGGGTTGTGAGCAAAGGAATTTCACACATCCACTCAGAGACAGCCTCTCACAGCAGGGATGCCCTGCTATAGGGAGAAGACTACACCTCTTTCTTTCTTCCACTTCTTGCATGGGACTCTGAAGGACAGGGTGGCTGGGGAGAGCAGCCAGCCATGCTCCCTGTGGTGCTCGAAAGACCCACAAGCTGAGTAAAAATTTACTTTTGTGAAACTCCGTTCCAGCTGTTTTGTTGGGACAACAAAATCGGGAGATTCTCGTTGTCCTCTGCGGAGCCGAGGACCTGACTGAGTTTGTAAATCTGCCGACTAGATCAAAGCTAAGTTTGCAGTCTCACTTCTGGGCAACCAGCTGCTGAAGTAAAGAATGCAGAAACAGCTTGAGGCAACCTGAGGCACAGGGAAACACAGTGTTAGCGAGGGAAACGAGAGCTGTCATCAGACAGTGGCCAACTGAGGCATACCACACTAGGTTAACACTCTGTGCTGTCAGTCAGCCGCTTAAGTAGTCCCACCGAGCGCCGCTAAACGCCGAACACCTGCCACGGTGCGCCTCCCCGCTCATCAAGGTCAACTGTGGGAGGAGAGGGAGGAAACTGGTTGCACCCTGAGTGGGCATTAATGTGATAATACCCGGAGGTATTATCACATTAATAAATCGAGCGTTCTAAAGGTCTACTGATGTTTACTGAGAAAATCATTCTTTAACTCAGATAAAATATTATTTCATCAAATAATGTTTTGTTTAACTCAGTACTGGCATTGTGAATGGGTTGAAACCCATATCAAATGTTGTATTGAATTAGTTAAGCTAATTTAAGCTCATTCAATCTTTCTTTTAGATGAACTTTGGTTCTTTAACTCAGATTGTCATGTTCGGCTTGATATATTTGACCCACATGCAGAAACACTCGGGAACAAGGATCAGTTTTGGCAGTTTTGACGGTTTATTCAGCGGAAACTCAGGAGATGGTCCCTATGGGAACGACGAGGGAGCGACAGGGGCGGGACCCGTTCGATCACTGAAAGGGAAGGGAGATCGGTTAGGAGGCGGTGGTCAACAGGCGGAAACTAACAGAGGATAGTAAGCTTACCACCGGACGCGGCGCCGGATCGGGGGAGGGACGGAGCGGACTCAGCGTGCTCGTCGGGGCTGGCAGCAGGTGCCCGAGTGACCGGCGGGACGTGGGCTAGAGGGTGGTCCGAGCAGCGCCGATGATCCAGGGATCCGGGGCAGCAGAAGGAACCAGGTGGGCTCGGGGATCCACAGCTTGGAGCCGGGTCCACGGGGAAGCCTTGGAGCAGGTAGTTGGCACGGGGGCAATCCACCAAAAGGCGACCAGAATTCACGAGAAGAAGCCTGGGAGACACAGGGGTAAGTGGTTAGTTCAAGAATCTTTCTCTGTCTGAAGACAGTGGCCTTTAGGCGTACCACGATGATTAACACTCTGGCATCCTCCTGCTTTCCGTGTGCAGTTCTTATAGCGTAGCCGGGCGCTGCTGAACCAGCCACAGGTGTGCACGCCCCGCCCACCAGTCAACAGCAGGCACCTGCGGAGGAAAGCAAAGAGGGCAGAACCGGCAAAACTGCGCGGCTCTGCCAGCTGAGTCCTGACACAGATAAAATGTTATTTCATCAAATTATGTTTTTTTTTAACTCAGGATTTGCATTGTGAATGGGTTGAAACCAAATGTTGTTCTGAATTGAACCAGGATTCATTGAATTATTCTGATGATGCTGATGATAATGATGATCAGCCGCTTTATTTTGTCTTTTTGTTTCTTTTGTATGTATAGTTCCTTAGTTTGTTTTTATCTTAATTTTGCTTAGTAGTTTTAGTTAAGTTTCACTAGCCTCGTAGAGAGGATTTGTTGATTGAAATATAGTGTTAATTCAAATAAACAGCATTATATAGTGATGTTCTCTGGATGTTAATTTTATTTCTGTTAATACATTTTTGAACTTGAGGAGAAGTTGTCACTCATTCTATATGTGTGCAGAGTTTGCTGTTAAAAGACCGCCAGTGCTCGAATCGTCCCTTTCAACAATTGTCCTGATATCAACTCTAGAGCTGATATTCACCGGACAATACCTAACAGAAAGAGAGTTATTTATTAAACATTAAATAACTTTAAAACAGGGTGTAATTGCACAACACCATCAAAATACGGAAGTAGTCCAATTTCCTGCTCCATTCCAGTCCATCAGACTCCAGCCAGGTCAAGCTCCACAACTGTAATCATTTCAAACAGGAAAGCGAACGCTAACAACATCCCATTTATCAAAGTAAAATTGGGTAAAGAGAGATGGGTAACTACAAATTAAAACATGTTTTTACAATATTCCCGATAAAGTTGACTGTTTTATTGAGGGTGTGGAATCTGGAGGTAAGAATATACATGGACCGCGGAACGCATTTCAAATTGGTCGGGCCCATCAGGCAATACTCACAATACCACTACCCATCACATACGCACGTGCCCGCATACACATAAAACACCAGCATCCCCTTGATCACGCAACTGATTTGCGTCACATGACACAAGACAAGCCAATCCATTTTTAGACACCAGAATTTATTGCTTTCTCATAGGCTGTGGTCCCTGAGCATGATAAATGTGTCTACCATGTTATAATTAAAATCTGCACCGAATTTTTATTTAACTTTTTTTCTGACGTTCCAGCACACACGCCCCAGATTTATTTCCACTTACAATCATTATATTACAGCTAACACAATATTTACAGAATAAAAATACTTTTAAAAGAAAAGTCAAACTCACCCCTGCTCTAAATATTCCCGAAAAAGTGTCTCCGTCTGTCATTATGCTGGATAAAGTCCCTGGCTATCCTCAAAGCATCCACTGTGGTCAAAAGATCCCTGTGTGTGTGTGTGTGGGCGCACATCAAGCTATTTAGTCTTTTCTGGGTCATTGTTGATCTCAGATAGGTCTTGATACGACGGAGGGACGAGAAACACCTCTCAGCACTTGCAGTGGACACGGTTAACTAAGCTAACGAAGTAGCGGTCATAAGCAGCGTAGAGGTGGGAAAACTTTTGTTTACATCACATGACACAATCAGCCAATACATTTTTAGATGGGATGATTTATCGCTTTCTCATTGGAGAATGATGCTGCTGCCATAGACTACTGTGCATTTGAAAAAAATAGCTATTGATTATTTTAATTTTATTTATATATATTATTTTACATGTTTGATCATCAAAAGTAGGTGGGGCCGCGGCCCTACTGGCCCTACCCGTTCCGCGGTCCATGAGAATATAGATAGTGTGACCACCTATCCCTCTTTTGGTTGTGCTGCACAGCCATTTTTGCTTCTTTCCCACTTGTATATTATTAGTGCTTTGTGAAACTGGTTGTAATCTAAGTATTGCTTGTGGCAAATACACGTTTTCTCTCATTTGAAGTCACAGGCCTTGTTTACACGGACAAAGTACTTAAACGGTGTAATTCCCGTGCCGCACCACTAGTAGTGCTGTGATCTTTGAAACTCCATGTCAAATTGCCCAGATGAAGAAAACATCGGCGGGCGGAGTATTGTTTCGGCTGTAAACTCTTCTGAATAAATCCACAGCTATAGCTGAAAGTCCCCTTGAGCAACAGTTAAACCTTGTAGTGTGTAAATGGACAGTACAAATGCAACGCAAACCTGTTTTCATCGTGTAAACAGAGCAACAGACGGGACCACAGTGCTGCAGGTGTATCCAGAGCATAGTTGTTAACTATAAATAACTGTCAAATCGACCAGATTTCAATGGATGAATGGATACCAAAGGTTGTCCTAAATTAATAAAGCTAATTTAACCTCATCCAGATTCTTTAAGATGAACTTTGGTTCTCTAACTTGGATCTGCAGTGAACCAAGATTCACTGAATTATTCTGATGATGGTTTTCAACTATTTTATTTTGTCATTTTGTTATTTTGTGTGAACAAAGTTCCTTAGCTTCTTTTTATCTTAATTGTGCTTAGCAGTTTAGCTAAGTTTCACTAGCCTAGTAGAGAGGATTTGTTGATTGAAATATAACATTAATTTAGATAAACAACATTCTATAGTGGTGTTCTCTGGATGTTTATTTATTTCTATTAATAAATTCTTTTACTTGAAGAGAAGTTGTCACTCATTTATTCTATATGTGTGCAGAGTTTGCTGTTAAAAGAATGCCAGTGCTCAAATCATTATTTCAACTATTGTCCTAATATCAACTGTTTGGGCTGATATTCACTGGACAATACCTAAGAGACCGAGGGTTATTTATGAAACATTAAATAACTTAAAACATGCGTAATGGCACAACACCCAATCCCACAGAAACTATGACCAATCCATCAAGTGGAAGACATGTTGCTTTTAAAACACATGGGTCTGTCTGTAAACCACTAACATGTGTGCTGCCTGTTTTAATCTCATTAGCTGCTTCATTTATTTCCAGTCAGAGTCATTCCCTTTCTTTCAACATTCAGATGGAAACAGAGAACAGATAAGTCACTTTTTCTAAACATGGACATCAATCAGGTCTCTTTCTGGATAACCATCTCAATCAGGAGCTTCTCTCAAAGTAAAGCAAACAAACTGGGACTCCACTTCCTGTGTAAACCTTCCTTTGTTTCCACATCAGCACACACTGAGCACACAATAATGTGGATGGCATTTAGCTTAAAGGGAGGAAGATAATGATTGAAATACACAAGCAAGACAAGCTGGAATCAGAGCGGCTCTGACGTGACTGTCCTGAATGTGTCAGAGGGAAGAGGGGGTCTGTCTGCCAGATATAAGAACACCATGGAGCATCGTGTAGCCAACAGGTCATTCCCTTCACTGTTATCCATGGAAAACCATGTCCCAAATTGAACTGATCTCAGCTGTGTCCTGTCTCATCAAAATGATCAACTGATTATTAAACACCAAAAACCCACAGACATCCATCCTGCTGCTGGAGCTCAGACAATAATAATGTTGAACATGTCGTCTACATTCACATATGCAGTCCCTGCTACAGCTCTGAAGTTCTTCCAGTGCTATTTGTGGTTGTATAATGAGAAGTCCAGCTGATCTACTGGTACCCAGTGGCTGAGGTGGCTGGATGGCCAGGCCTTGAATATGTACTGATTGATTGGTGCTAGCTGATGCCAGGCAGGACTACGTGTCTGCTGGCACTGCCAGCTGGACGGCACAGAACCTGAAGTCTACTGTTTCCATTTAGTTGGAGCCAGTGACTCTCGGCAATAAGGAGAAAACATTTCATGTGTATGCTCAACAAACACGGGGAGGAAGGAAAACGAGAGAGTCAGACTGATCCTGTCCCATTTCTGGTTGCAGAGGTTTTACGGCTGCCAAGGAGCCTGAACAACCTCTGATAGAAAATTTGATAAAGAACGTGATGGATTGAGTTAACCTTGCACCAAGATCTAGTATTTTGTTTTAAAAAAGTGTTGTGGTTGGGCTGCAGCCTTTGGTTAGATCAGATGCCTCCACCATCAGTACATTGAGGTACAAAATGAGCAGAAGTTGGGCTGATAGAAAACGATGGAAAAGAAAGATTAATCGGCAGGAGATTGAGAAAGGTGATGTGTGATCAGGAGGATCACTAAAGATGAACTGAGCAGAGGAAGTGAATGAAGCAACAGGAGACACCGCCGACTGAGTGGCATTGAAACAGCAGACAGTCATGTATAGACGTACATAGTGGGGCACATATAGTGAGCAAGTCCACATCTGCTTTTTCCATCTGATCCCAGAACTTCCAGTGGATCCAGATGAGAGAAACAGGGTTGGCCACAACAGCTCGTTGGCCTCTAATGTTCTCACATCATAGTGATGGTGACCCTGAGCAGCTGTGGGGGACCCATCTGTAGGAGTCCTCTTTGGCTCTTCAGTGCACACATCACAGGCGAGGATTCAGATTTCCTCAAATGATTTTCCTGAATTTAACTAAAGTCTGGGACCAGTTAGAAGTGTGGTTATGAATCCTGGTCCTTAGAACCCACTGTCCTGCATGTTTTAGGCGTCTCCTGCTGTTCCACGCCTGCCTTAAATGAAGGGTGGATTATCAGGCTTCTGCAGCTCTTGATGGCTGCTGAGGAGGGAATGTCATCATCTGAATAAGGTGTGCTGGAGCAGAGACAAATCTATAACATGAAGAGCAGTGAACCATGACAATCACTGTGTTAGAGGAATCTTTGTATTTCTAACATCCTGTCTCTCCAACTTTAAATCGCAGTTTCCATTTAGTAACTCAAGACCTTTATCACCAGAGGAAAACTTCCCAAGTGTGTCCTAATGCAGCCCCTCAATGCTCAGTTCAGACACTACCAGAACTTTTCTTCAACCTAATCCAGAATAACACATTCCTCCAGTAAAAGAGGAACCCAAACATGGCCGAGCTGATGTCTGCATGTGTGCTCCAGGTGTGTTGGAGAAGAGATGACTCTAAAAGATTCAGTATAGTAGCTCTGGAGGACTGGACTTGGGCGGTCCCATTTTAGGATAACAGCAGGAGGGAAACAAAACCAAGCAGTAGGTTATCATAGGAGATCAGATTTTAAGGTTTTACTGAAATGTCGCATGAAGAGGTTTATTTCATTATGTCACACTGTTTCAATGCTATTTATATTGGATCAGAGCAGGAGACAAACTGTGGAGCCTTATGTTAAAACTTTGCTTCATTAAGATTAAATCAGAGAATGTTTCAAATTGATTTATGTAGTTCCTGCATATTTGCAGAAAACTTCATGTGAAAACATAATGTGCATTAGCATCTTCAGTTTTACGCCATAAATCTTGTGCACAAAACAGATAAACACAAAGTAGGATGTAGTCGTGACTGTAGAGAAACTTTCTTGTATTTCCTGCAGGTCTGAGCTGATAGCATGATCCTGGATTACAGGGTTGACTCAGATACAGAAGTTAACCAGGTTTGCTAACTGCTGACAATTAGCATTCATTACTGTACTTCATATACTATATAGAAAAAACAAAACATGGTAAGGCCTCAGGCTGCAATGAAGGGAGGAGGTGGGCAGCAGAGACCCCCAGAGAGATGACTACTGCTGCTGCTGCAGGGACAGTTGAGTGGCTGTTGTATGGAGTTAGTTTCCTGCCAAAACGTTGTACACAACAAAATGTGTTGCAGACAAATATAACTTGTTTTGCACACAAAAAGATATGTTTCACCCAAAGAAACTTGTTTTACAAACTGTCCCCAAACGTTGCACTCAAAATATCATTTATAAGTTTTCCCCGAGTACAAAACGGTCTCTGCTCGCACAAAACAGCCTCTGCTCACGTACGAAACAATTGCACACCCACTGCAGTAAATTTCTGCCAAAAGTCACGTGATGCATTAAGAGTTGTTCAGACTTCCCAACAGCAGGGGGCGCACCCGAAAGAAACTGAAACAAGCCGGTTTGGCTGAGGAAGACAGACGTGATTTCACAGCCAACAGCATCAGCACCCCACAGGTAAGTTTCAAAACTTTCCCGGTGAAAAAGTGATAGCTCACTATGCAGATAGATCATGTAAGATTTCAGTTAAAGGCACTATTTAGTTTTATCTCTGATTTAAAAATGCTGTGTAACGGACTAACCATGATTTGATCTTTAACTCTCCTTTCAGAATTGAACGTCTTTGGAGAGACGTGTGGTGTGCAGGAACTAACACAAACTACAATGTGCTGCACTCACGAGAGGACAACAGTTTGCTTGACCTGTCAAACATGTTAGATAACTTCTGTTGTCGCTATTTATTTGTCCCAAGACTACATGTAAGTTTTGACACCATCAGCAGTGGCTGGGATAACCATTCACTAAAAACTGAAGGGAATCGTCAGTTATGGGAGATGGGAAAAATCCAGCATGCTGTGGTAGAACCAGAAATCACAGAGGTAAAATTGATTTTTTTGTGCTTGCTATTATAGTTTCTCACATTAATGCATATATTTCAAACCAGAAAGGAATTTATCTGATAATTTATCTGATCACTCCAATACAACAAAACATTGAGTACATCAGAGAGGCGGCATTGAAACTGGTTTCTTTGAAATGTGTTTATTATGGTCCTTCAAAATAATTAATGGATTTTGGAGTCTTTTTTTTTTCAGTCCTTAGCTCCATGAATTAAATTATATTCAGTAAGTTGTAGCAACAGAATTATGGCCTTTTTTATTCTCTATATATCTCTATCTTTCTTGCAGGGACTCTGCCTGCCTCATATTGACTGGGATGACAGTGGACTGCTTGATGACCCACACTGTGGGGTCACTATTCCTGAAACTGGCAATGTGTTGAGCCCCGAACAACTGGTAGCACTGAGGGGAGCCATGGATGCATTGGGACATTCTGAATCAAATGGCTCAGATATATATGTTGCTACTGTCCAGTATGACCAACACTTTACGAGTTTAATCTTATTGTGGTTACCATTGTTGCAAAAGGTTTTCAAGTAGTAAAATCTAGCCAGGAAAATGTAACTAAGTTAGTGTATTTACTGAATAAAAATGTAGAACTGCTGGGATTGTGATAGTAAATGTGTATGGTACTGTATAAACCTTTTGAAAATGCTGAGATTATTGAAAAAAAGGGGCACATGGGGTTGTTACTAAAACTGAGGATGCAAACATTGTGGGACAATTAAACAGTCCTTTATTTTCCACATTGCATAATAAACATACCCTTTGATAAAGTCTTTATTTCCGATTCTTACCAATATTAATCAAAGTGAATACACCTTTTCCACAAGGATTGCTTTTATTGTTGAAACTAAGACTGAAAGAACTCC
Organism: Fundulus diaphanus; assembly: GCA_037039145.1. Classification (NCBI taxonomy): domain Eukaryota; kingdom Metazoa; phylum Chordata; class Actinopteri; order Cyprinodontiformes; family Fundulidae; genus Fundulus; species Fundulus diaphanus. Next base: position 38,850,662 of record CM073137.1, read on the forward strand.
ATTAATTCTCCAGGTTTTTCCCACTAAACAATCCATGTATTACCATAAAACGGACTGTATAAAAAAAAACTGGCTGATGAAATGGATGAAGCCAAAAACAGGACTATGAAAAACAATTTCTGCATGTAAGACTGTCAGGAAATTTAGAACAATGTCAAACCTGGCCTTTTTTTTTCTAACCTTTGTGTTCAGCCTAAACGGCTCCACTAAGAGCTATGAAGGACATGCTGCAACAGTTATTGATCAAAGTAGTTAATACTGGGAACTAAAACGGTTGTGTATTAAGATTATTTTTAAACAAGCCCAAATCCTCCGTCGTGTGTTTAAAGATTACATCAAATCCTGAATTGTTCAAGTCTTTGTAGTCTTGTGATGAAAGTCGGCGTGTCTCAAAGCAGGATGATGACCTGGTAGACCACCATGGCTACTTTCCATGGTGAAAGTTCATATAGGAGCCTTCCATCCAACCCAGAACTTTGATGGCCTTCACCTCATCAGTGGATGCTGGAAAACAGATATGTGTTATGGTTATGTAAAGAATAATACTCCTCTTCACTACTAAGATGAAAACAAACTTTTCAAGAAAATATCTGCCCATGTGGCCAATTCCAGCTGTGGTTGCCACTGCACCGCGGTTGCCATGGCCAAACCATTTTGGCAATGGCCAAACCAAATATGTGTTGTGCACAACACATATTTGCAATTGGGCACACATGACCTAATTTTTACTTTGAAGAAATTAAGGAGTTACAAAGGTAGTGAGATATAATCTAGATCTGCTGCTATATGCTTTACTTGTAACATTCATATTTGTGTTAGAAAATGCAATTGTTAATTAATTTCCCTACCAATTTTCATATAATCAATATCCACTCGTTGCAATTATTTTAAATTGCTTAAGAATCCGTTTTGCACATGAGCATTCATGCATTGGTTTGACAGTTTTAGGATAAATTACCAAATCCAAACACCAATTTAGGTTTACACCAATAAGAACAATAGACAGTCATTTGAAAACAACATAAAAACCACATTATAATCTGTTAACAATGCATTTATCTGGGTATCCACTCAGGTACTATTTATTTGACATAGCACAGTAAAGGGAGCAGCCACCCACAGGGGTTACATTACAAAGCAAAAGTTGTTTTAGCATGGCGTTCAACATAAGGCTAGCTTTCATGTTATTTGCTCTAAAAAGTAACATGGTCCCTTACTGTAACATAGCAGTGCCTTTTACTGAAATCTTACATGTTCTATCTGCATATTAAGACATAGTTAGCTATTACTTTTTCACCGGGAAAGTTTTGAAACTTACCTGTGGGGTGCTGATGCTGTTAGCTGTGATATCACGTCTTTCTTCCTCAGCCAAATCGGCGCGTTTTAGTTTTTTTCGGGTGCGCCCCCTGCTGTCGGGAAGTCTGAACAACAACTCTTAATGCATCACGGGACTTTTGGCAGAAATTTACCGCAGAGGGTGTGGGATTGTTTCGTACTCGAGCAGAGACTGTTTTGTGCGAGCAGAGACCGTTTTGTACTCGGGGAAAACTTATAAATTATATTTTGAGTGCAACGTTTGGGGACAATTTGCAAAACAAGTTTCTTTGGGTGAAACATATCTTTTTGTGTGCAAAACAAGTTTTATTTTTGTGCAACACATTTTTTGTGTACAACCTTTTGGCAGGAAACTAACTCCATACTGCTGACTTTACCTTGATGAATGAAATGTGTTTTACTAATACTAAATGGGCTCTGTTTCACTTAACAGCATTAAGGTAAGAACTGAACCATAAAACAGGATAGAGGCAGAAAACATGGAAATTACAAAAACTTATTCTGTTAAAACGTTTTTGAGTTTGGAGCCACAAAAAATATAAAATAAGATCTATTTCTGAGCTTGACCCAGTGTTGACAGAACAAAAAAGAAACACCTGAATCCAAACATGTTCTCTGTTTTCATGCAGCTGCTTTAAAACTCAATAGTCACTGCTGTGTTTAGCCTGAACCTGTAAAAACCAGAACCGGTCCACTAATCAACCATAAAATAAATACTTTACTATCACCACCTTTAGAAATGTGCAGAAACAGACAAGATCACACTTTATAACTGTGTTTCTGATGTTCTCAGTAGAACTGGAACAATACGCATCAAATCCCTTCATGTAATGACGAGCTGGATGATGAAGGAGACTGTGGCTGGTGTAAGTCACATTATGGTTTCAGGAAACAGGATTCATTATCACACTCTGGAAAACCTGGAAATGTCCTCAACAATGTGTGCTGTCAGACAGAGAAACCAAGGAATCCTCCAGAGAACATGCAACAGGCAGAGGCAGGAACCCAAAATGGCTCAGGTGTTGTTAAGGATTATGCGATCACAGAGGCTGGAGCTGCAGAAAGCAGTCAACAGCGAAACAGAAGATTACTCACGGGTGCCAAGGTCTTCACAGATGTGGCATAAATAAACAAATGGACAGTTATCTCGGGATGGAATGGACACATGGACATGCATGTAATCTTTATGTATCCAGGTAGATCTCATTGAGATTAAAAAACAATTTTTCAAGACAGACCTGGCCAAGAATGGCAGCAGCACACAGTTCCAATCAAAAACTACAGATGTGTAAATACATTAAAGACACGATTTTGGCAGAATATGATATAAAACTAGACAAAACATCTGCAAACAGAAACCTTATTTATAAACTGGTTTAAAAATCCCTTAAATACATTAACAGAGACCAAATCATTCAGCTTCAAGGTATTCTGCAATTGATTCCTACAGACATCCAGGAATTAAACACTGAGACCCCGAGATGAGGACAGAGACAAGAGGCTGTTGACTTCTGGGACGATAAAACGAACGTCCCAGTGAGAGAGCAGTGATGAGAAGCTGAGGACAGAAAAGCTGTTCCTAAACATCGAGCCTAGACTGGCTGAAAACATCCAGGGCCAAGATAAGGACAGCAGGATAAGGACAGATTCTGATTTATTACAACTCCAGCTGGAACCAATATTTGCATTTTATTAACAGAGTTAATCCGACTTCACCTCCCACCCAAAATATAACATCGATACCTTCCCTGAACAAAGGTCCAAGCTGAAACACAGTAGAGAAGCTCAGACAAGACTAGATATAGATCTAAAGAAAGGTCCAAATTCTCAGGAGAACAAGTTCAGGTCCATCTTTTTATTCCTTCTAATCTTTCCTCCCTGAAAAGCTGTTAGAGCTCCAGTTAAAACCTATCTCTACCGCATTAATCCTATCCCTTCTTTTTCATCCTACATGTACTTGTCCCACTAATATAACTTGCACCTGGATTTTTATTGAACCTTCTTCTGAGTCTGAGGATGCCTTTTCTTGGAACACCAGAAAACATTTGTTTGTGCAGATGAAGAAAACAAGTAACTTGATGGGAATGAGATCAATCAGAAATAGATGACAGCAGTAGCTGGATAACAGGAGATAAATGGGGAATGGTGGAACCAAACAGCAGAACTATAGAGTTTCACTGCAGCTGAGAAGAATTTGTCCCCCAAGGTAAACACTATCAATGTCAGTTATGGAAACAAATTTTGTTTTATTTTATGCATCCTTTACATTCCACTGCCAGTTGAAGGCCAACCCTCTGATTTATAATGCAGAAGATAAACTTAAAAACAACTTGACCTCAACTGTATAAAAACTTAATCTTAAAACGTTATTGCAAGATTTTGATCAGAGGATTTGTGTTTCCAACAAAGTTCAGATTTATTTTGATTTATCTATCTAATCTCAACCTTTTCCCCACTGTTGCCTCTGTACTCTGTAGAACCTAACACCAGTACCTGTATGTCTTATGTCCATCCACAAATCTTCTTTAAACCTGGATTTGCTCTCCTCTGCCGTGCCCCCCCCCCCAGCCCCCCAGCCCCCCAACCCCCACCTCCCATGTTATCCATTGACAACCCCGAACACAGCAACAACTAATTACCTGTGAAAACCATCATGGAAGCTGCATTAATAATAACTTTATTTAAAAAGGGACAATGTAAGGAGTCAGCACCTACGTCTACGGAGAGGCCCTTCTCTATTAGGAGGCTTTTCCCCTCTCCTACCAAAGGGACAACGGGACCAACTAGTGGTTCCTCTGTATACCAGATAGACTTTTTTTCCATTTTGTTTCTTAAAGTTCTAGTGTTCACTGTGTTGTCATGGTCAGATTGTTTACAACCTTCTTCCAGTCATAATGCAACCTGATACTGTAAGATTCACCTCACTAAATGTGAATGGTTTAAATAATCCAATAAAAATGGGGAGGGTTCAAGAAAGAAAAAGCTGAGATAATCTTCCTGCATGAAACCCATTTGTCTGAAAGGAAGCAGAAAAAAAAATAGGGGCTTTAGAAATACATTATATAATCATTTAAAGGAGGAAGTAAATGGGGGTAGCAATCCTAATTTCTGATCATGTCAAATTTGAATGTTTAAAATAAATTAAAGATAAAGATGGAAGATACATTCTGATAAGGGGAAACCTGGAAGACAAAATGGTCACATTGTTTAATATTTAGGCACCACGGGAATCAGATAAATCTTTCTATAAATCAGTGTTTGATAATATTGCTCTGGAAAAAGAAAGAATACCAGTCTGTGGTGGCAACTGGAATGTGGTCCTGAATCATTAGAAAAGTATCTTAAGTATCCAGTCCCTTGACAGATTACAAAAATTGATATACACTAATAAAATATACATTAGATGTAACACTGCAAATTCTAATCTCACTGCACAGGCAAACACACATACAGAGACTTAATCACTGGCACACATTAACGGCTGGATACTAATGGGGAACACACGGAGCGTGACCTAGCTGCTGATCGTTGACACGGAGTACAATTCAGGTACAAATGTTTCACAGACATAGGTCTCTGCAGGGAAACATTCCTGCTCGGCTGATATGAGTCAGTGGGCCTTGTCTCAGTGTTGGTGGATTAGCCGACTAATCAGATCTAGACTTGTATTCCTGTAAAGTTTTTCTACCTCAGAGGCATCGCTATAGACCAGCAGTTCCCAAACCTTTTTAGCCAGGCACCCCTTTCTGTGTCCCGACCGGGTTGACGCACCACACATCTTCAAAAAAATTTTTTTAAATGCAACAAGCTTTTTTATAGCCATAAAGACATTTTCATGTGAATATGTTTTTAATTGTACGGTTTTTGATTTTAATTTTCACAAAGGAAATATTTACACTTCTATGGCATGGGTAAAAAAAAACACTGTCAGACCACCATTACATTTTTCATCTCGTGCACCCCACTTTGGGAATCCCTGCTATAGACCATCTAGAATACAAATGTCCCACATGTTCAGGAACATCGAATGCACCGCTCTGAGTCAAACACCTTCTGGAAGCGTATATGTCCAATCTGACACTGGCCGACAGAAACAGCCTGTAATCGTCATTGGCGCATTTGAGATTAAGAGTTTTAAAGAGTCTGATTTCTATTCCCACCCAGGAATTGACCATTCCAGCAGGAATTACTATTACACATAGTCCCCATTCAAAGGCAACAGCCAACTGCTTGTATTTTACACCCACAGCTCCATGATTCACACTCTGGCTGGTACAGTATACGTACCGATGTGGATAGACAGGGAGGCCTGCATAGAGCTGATAGTCTGAGATATCAGGAGAAGACAATGCCTCCATAGCTTAGTTTGTTACAGTCAAACGTCTACATCCAATCTCAATGCTGGAACTGATCTGTTAGCAACTGAGTGTCTGAGAAGAACCAAGCAGGACTGTTTACCTTCACGTTCAGAAGCTTAAAAACGTCATAAAATCCAGAAAAACTAGGATAGAATGGAGGTCAGATTTTCAGGGCTTTTAGAACTGGTCTAAAAACTAGGCATATGTGGAAAAAAAAAATATCTCACCTGAACAGAGACCGGTATAACTGTCATGGTTTTTGCCACGTCTCTGACCCACATGTGGAACACTCAGGAAAGAGTTTTTTGAATGTTTATTGAAAAAAAAAAAAAAAAAGTTGAATCTTCTGCAAAGAGCTCCAGGTACGGGTTAAGGACGGAAACTTCGCCAGGAGGCCTGTAAAGATACCGAGGGTTATTGCAGGAAGGAATGTCTCAGGAAAGAGCAAGTAGTGTCTGCTTACTGAGTGATGCCAGCCAGGGATAACTCCAGAACGGAATCTTTGTTGTAGAAGTCCAAAAACAGGTCGAGGAACAGAAGAGGTAGTAGTGATGGGACATCTGAAGCTAGGCTTCGAGGCGTGTACCGAGTAAAAAGGGGGCGTGTCAGACGAAGCCCCGCTTCGGAGCTTGTGTCATATTGAGGAAAATCACGTGATCAACAACAAACGGGGCCTCGCATTACATCTGCCACGTCATTGCTTCATTTTGCGTATCATTTTTCAAAATAAAAGCACGATGAACCCTGTTGCTTCGTGGGTGAGGTCATTTGCCGACGAAGAAACCGTCAAAAATCTGAAACAGTGAAAAGTCCTGTTCCTAAATAAAAACAAACCTAAAATCCAGAAATTTCAAAATTTTCTTTTGTTTGATCAGGAGATGCATCAGAATCACACATCAAAAGCAGACTAAAAGCCATTGGAAGAGGCAAACTATGTGTAACTTAATATTAAGAACCAGAACTCCCAGGAAGAGATGATTTTAAACAAATTCTGTTTTTCAGGAAGCAAGTTTCAAGCTCAAAGCATACAGAGTCTGCCCCAACAATCACTCAATTCCCAATACACTAAAGTAACACATATCTTCATTGTCAAATAAGTCCATGACAAAACAAAACCCAATACAACCACTCATGGTCAAGGATTAGATTGGCTACAAATCATTTTAATAATTAAAACATGACAATTAAATATGATTTAATTAATTCTCCTCTTACTAAACAGGAGTTTGATGAAAACTTTGTGACAATATTGCATTCACTAATTTTTGGAAGTATGATCCAACTAAGTTACAAGGCTGTTACAGTTTCACCAGCAGATGTCACTAGTGAGTGATGAATGAAGCATCGAGTAACGAACCTTTTTCCAAAGCAAAGTGTCGGAAAGCTTCATTGCTACATGAGGCTTCATTTGCCCATCACTAGTATCCAGAGCAGTGTCAGACCTAAGGGAAAACAGAGTTAGGTCTTTCAGGTCAACAGGAAGCTCAATTGAGCAACAGAGTGCTAGAGTCGTACCACATAGGTAAAACACTCAGGCATTGAAGGGCTTGCAGCAGGCTTCTTAAATACTCCACTCCTAATGATGCAGATGGGAGACACCTGTTGCTCCACCAAACCACCATGCTCCCTGATGCCATCTAGAGGAGTAAAAGAATGAAACAGAAAAGAAAAAGGAGACCAAGTCTCCCAGACTCCAACAATAACACTATAAATAAGATTTAGGATTAAAGTTTTCGAGACACTAAATTCCAGGAAAGCACAATAAACACACTGTAGTTTCTTCCAGAGGGGAAATTAATGAAGATCCAGCCTGTTCCACTTCCTTTAACCAGAGCACTGACAGCCGTTGAATTGTTAAAGCAGATCACTTGTAGCGCTGGACAGAAATGTCTGAAGGTGGTTTGTTCCATGAGGTTTTTCTGCTTATTGTGCAGAGATAAAATCATTGAGGTTATTTGGTTGGAATCACAGTACAGAGATAAAATCTCTGCAGCTGCAGGTTCTCTGTCAGCTGCGGCTGCTCTGCAGTTCTGCCAAGGTGCCTCGGCATGAAGCAGACCGTAGATATGTTAAACTGGTTGGAGCGCACCGATCTGGCTGACCTCATTCTGGTTATGAGGAATCAGAATCTAGGAAGGCAACTAGAGTCAGAGCAAGGAAGTACTGAGGATTTCCTTCATTGCTTTTACTTTGTTACCATAAAGATTAAAACGATTTGTTCTGGTGGGATTTTCACATCCTGACGTAAAAAGTTTAGGATTACAGTAAAAGTTTACGGTTTGATCCAGGTTTGTTAAATTTATTATATGAACAACAAAAAATGGCAGACTTTTTTTATGTTTCGATAAGAATATGATAGAAAACAGCAAAAAAGAACCAGACATCCAGAAACACAAGATCTATCCAGTCTGACAAGCTGTGAAGAAATATTAACTGGAAACTAAATATGGACTGAAGCTGCCTCAATACACAATTATGTTCCCCATGTGTGTGTGTGCGTGTGTGCGCGCGTACGTGTATGCTCACCTGGTTTCAGTCTCATCTCCTGCTTTCATCTTTCCTCACCTCATTAATTACAGCTGCCGAGCTTCCTGATTGATCACTTCTCCAAACTCTGCTGGGACACAAGCTTGCTTCTTGGTGGGGCAGTAATCATTTGTCAGCAGCTTTTACTTCGGGGTTGGCACATAAAAAGCTGATCACTAGATATCTGTGTAGCAAGTTAGGAGAACAAAGTCAGAATAGATTCTGACAGTCTGCTTGCTGCACAGTGACTATGGGAGTCAGTGTGGAGCGTACAATATCCATCAACTAACAAGCATAGATTTAAAAGATCTGTTTCTGATCCTGAATCTCTGGGGATAGTGGGTTTCTTCACACCCCTGCAGTCTGACATCTAGACTTATTGAATAGTAATATGTGTGGTGTGTCTAAGTCCTGATGGGAAGGAACTTCAGAGTGAATTGTTGTTTCTGGCAGGAGCCAAATAATCACGAGGACACAGTGTTGAGAAGGAAACCCATCTAACTCTCCCACTGATCCTCCACGGTGAAGCCAACTCTGTCTAGTTGAGACACCTGGAGGACTTGATGGATGGCCAGTTTGGGATCAGAAAATAAAGTGTGTAAATTTATTTTCTAGTTGTCTGCGTCTGGTTAATGAGGTCAGCAGCTGAGAGCCAAGAGGAATAAAGAGAAAAGGCCTGCAGCTAACAGCTCTGCTGTTTGATACACATAAAATAACGAAACAGTTGCTCAGTGTTCTGCTGTTTCATAAACAATATAGCATTTGTTAAAAAAGTATTTTCCGGCACTTTTGCTCTCCCCTGAAAAATGGGGGAGGGGGGGGGGTCATCTAGGCTAGGGTCAGGACCGGAGTATGGACCGGGTTGGTAGGGGATGTGGTTCCCCTGACGTCTGTCCCGGGCCTCTGGGAGGCGGGTCTTTGGCTCCTCACAACCAGTATTGAGCATTTTTCTAATGGAAAAACGTTATATACACAAGCACTCTCTCACAAACATCTACAGGTGCTTACAGATTCACTTCCATACATAAAACCCATATTATTATCTTTAGCTTTCACATTATACATTTTGTATTAAATACAATGACTGTATTTTTTGGGGTTCATGAGTTTTTTTTGTCCACAATTCATATATTCTAAACATTAAAACGTGTTCATTGCAATTTCATTTTATGCTGGAGATTGCAGTAAGGCATATTGCGTCACTTTCTGTTTTATGTTGCTGCGGTGTAGATTGTGGTTTGGTGTTCCAGACTCTTTGTAACGTTTCTGGCACTGGGGCTGCTAATTGCAATCAGCACACCTGTTCTGTCTCCGCCCTATCTGCTTAAAAGCTCTGTTCCTCGCAGCCTCCAGTGCCAGAACGTCTCGAGCCTCACGGTGAGAACTTCCAGCAATTATTCTGAATACCTGTCTGCCTGTCTGCCTGTCTACCTGTTTTTGCCCCTGTTTTTTGAGCCAGTCTGACCCCTTTCTGGATTTGTCTGCCCGCCTGAGTCCTGTTCATCAGCCTCAGAGATCTGGACTGCCTTCCTGTGTTTCGAACCCCCGCCTGCCTGTAAGTTATGGAGATTGTTTGCCCCTTTAACTGTTTGTGCCCTGTGGATTTTGACTTGGACCTGGACCTGGACCCGTCTCTGGATTCACCCTTGGATACCTTTGCTGGATTATACGGATCTCCCCCTCCCCAAGACTCGGACCGGACCTGGACAAAGAACTCTGGATTATCCCTTCACGGACCCCGCTGTTTCCTGAAAGCTGGACTCAGCTTCTAGTTCTCATTCCTGCCTGCCTCCGCTGGTCACTAACCCACCACTCTGTCTTCAGGAATCGCCAGTAGCTGTGTGCAGCCGCACTACCGGGGGTCCGCGCCGCCATCCTCTAAATAAAACTGTTTAAGTTTTACTTACCTGGTTTTGGGTAGTTCTTGGGTCCATCCAAATAAATTACAGTACGTTCTGGCCAAAGAAACATGGACCCTGTACCCGAAATCCAGTGGCGCGCGGGAGTAGAAAGATCCATTTCGGAATTAGAAGCCGGCGTTTCGGAGATCCTTAATCATCTCCGAAGCCAAACTAGCCTGCAACCTTCACTTCCGCAAACAGTTTCTCCGAACCCTCCGTCACTTCCGGTGACGTCGCCCTTGTCAGAGCCCCGTCTCACTCTGCCGGGGATGTTTTCTGGTGATCCAGAGCATTGTAGGGCTTTTCTCACTACATTTCGAGCTGCAACCTTCCTCATTCCCTACTGATCGGTCCAAAGTTGCCTACGTGATTTCCTTGTTGGCCGGTAAGGCCAGGTTATGGGGTACATCCGAGTGGCAGAATGACTCACGCATCTGCCACTCATATAATGACTTCTCCAAGGAGCTTGTGAGAGTGTTCAGTCCCGTGTTACCCTGCCGGGAGTCCTCTAGGGGGCTTCTATCCCTGAGACAGGGGGATAGGACTGTGGCCGACTATATTATTGATTTCCATTTATTGTCTGCAGAGAGTTTATGGAACGAGTTTGCCCTTATGGACGTTTTTATTCATGGGCTCAACGACAAGATTAAGGATGAGCTTGCCACCCGGGAGTATCCTAAGTCCCTGAAACAGCTCGAGGAGCTGGCTACTAGAGTGGATCTCCGTCTCATGGAGCGGCGAAGGGAACGTCGCTCAAACCCCTCAACCCATCCTCGGGTTTCGGCTCCTCCTCTTGTCACTTCGCCGGTCTCTCAGAAACCACCCGAGCCAGAGCCTATGCAGTTGGGCAAGCTGGGTCTGTCTAAAGATGAATACCAGCACAGACAGCAACAGGGACTCTGCCTCTATTGCGGGGGGGGGGGGGGGGGGGGGGGGGGGTTGGGCATGCCATCAGGTATGGAATTGTCCAGTAAAAGGCCAAGCTCAGTAGGGGGTGGGGCATCCCTACTGAGCTACACCAAACTTGCTGTCCCCCCCGATCGTTTACTTCCTGCAACTCTAACCTTTTCCTCACAATCCCACAGTGTGTCTGTTTTTATCGATTCAGGGGCCGACACAGAGTTCTTGGACCTGGCTAGGAGATTAAACATCCCACTCCACAATGGCTCTGCTGCTCGTAGTGTTCTCGCCCTGGATGGGCACGAACTCAACCAGTCGCGCCTCGTCTCCGAGCCAGTGGAGTTAACCATGGGAGGTAATCATAAGGAGAAACTGGCCTTTATGATTTTTGATTCCCCGCAGGTTCCTGTCATCCTGGGCGCTACCTGGCTCCGTAAACACAACCCCCAGATAGACTGGCGGCGGGTCGAGGTTACAGGGTGGGCTTCGTCCTGTTCTGAGTTTTGTTTGTTCTCCGCCCAGCCACTTCACTCATCCGAGGGTAAGGTTGATGAATATTACCCGGATCTGTCCAAAGTTCCGTCTGTTTACCACGACTTAAAGGAGGTTTTTAACAAAGCCAAGGCTACGAGTTTACCTCCTCATCGCCCTTATGATTGTGCGATTGATCTGTTGCCGGGGACCGCCCCACCCAGAGGTCGTCTCTATTCTTTATCCCCTCCAGAGTCCCAGGCCATGCAGGACTACATAAACGAGTCTCTAAGAGCAGGCATTATTCACCCCTCTTCCTCACCAGCAGGAGCGGGGTTTTTCTTTGTTGGGAAGAAAGATGGCTCCCTCCGCCCATGCATTGATTATAGGGGGCTCAATAACATTTCGGTTAAGAACCGATATCCTATTCCCCTAATGAACACTGCGTTAGACCAGGTCCAAGGAGCTCAGGTTTTCACCAAGTTGGACCTTCGCAACGCTTACCATTTGGTCCGTATAAAGGAGGGGGATGAATGGAAGACCGCGTTCAACACCCCCACTGGCCATTATGAATATTTGGTCATGCCTTTTGGTCTTACAAACGCCCCAGCTATTTTTCAAAATCTAGTCAACGAGGTTCTTAGGGACATGATTGGCCGCTTCGTGTTTGTTTATCTGGACGTTATCCTCATCTATTCCAAGAACCTCTCCCTTCACAAACAGCACGTTCGTTCCATCCTGCTCCGCCTCTTACAGAACCAGTTGTATGTCAAGGCAGAGAAATGCGAGTTCCACACCACTTCAACCTCCTTCCTCGGTTTTGTTTTGTCCCCTGGTCAGATTGCCATGGATCCAGCCAAGGTTCGTGCAGTAACTGAATGGCCCGCCCCAGTGGACCGTAAGCAACTCCAAAGGTTTCTGGGGTTCGCTAATTTTTACAGGAGGTTCATAAACAACTACAGTCAGGTCGCATCCCCACTCCACGTTCTCACCTCGTGCAAAACCAAGTTTGTTTGGAGTGAGCAGGCAGACAAGGCCTTCAAGCACCTTAAAGAACTCTTCACCTCAGCACCGATCCTGATTTCCCCCGATCCAGAGAGACAGTTCATAGTGGAGGTGGAAGCCTCTAGTTCTGGGGTTGGGGCTGTCCTCAGCCAGGAGTCTGTTGATGGCCGCATTCATCCCTGTGCTTTCTTTTCCAGGAAGTTGTCTGAGTCCGGGCAAAATTACGATGTAGGCAACCGGGAGCTCCTGGCCGTCAAATTGGCCCTCGAAGAGTGGAGGCATTGGCTCGAGGGTTCCAAGACACCTTTCTTGGTCTGGACTGACCACTGCAACTTGGAGTGTCTAAAGACGGCCAAGAGGCTCAACCCCAGACAGGCCAGGTGGGCTTTATTTTTTAGCCGGTTCAACTTTACCCTTTCCTACAGGCCTGGGTCGAAGAACGCCAAGCCCGATGCCCGGGGGTCCGCGCCGCCATCCTCTAAATAAAACTGTTTAAGTTTTACTTACCTGGTTTTGGGTAGTTCTTGGGTCCATCCAAATACATTACACTCTTTCGATTTTACTTTTAATCTCTTTGCTGTGACATCTCTCTGTTTCTAACACATAAGCACATTTAAAACACATTCTCTGTTTCTGCACTTCACATTTGAGAACAAAATTTTTAATAACCTTTGAGTTCAATTTAATTGAGTTCTCCACCCCCAAAAGAAGGTTTCATTATAGTAGATATTCATCAGATAATGCTGTGTCAAACTTTAAAGAGTCTGTACCCCTTTTAAGTTAATAATAATAATAATAATAATTGAACTTTATTGATCTCACAATGGAGAAATTCACTTCTGCATCTTAGCCCATCCCCTTGGGGAGCAGTGGGCTGCCACTGTGCGGTGCCTGGGGAGCAATCAGGGGTTAAGGGTCTTGCTCAGGGACCCAGAGTGCAGGCTGTGGGGATCAAACCAGGTACTTGGGAACCTTCTCAGAGCGCAAGCGCGCTGCTCTAACCACTAGGCCACCACTCCCCCCTCAGTATCACAGAAATGCCCAGCAGATGGCAACAATGTTGTGTCATCCCATTCACAAATTGACGCCTTTGTTGTCAGTGTCACTTCCTCGTTGCATTTTGCATCAGACAATGTAGCCCCTTGAAAAAGAAGGTTATTATTCACAGGAAGCTGGCTCCCTGGTTTAATTTAAAGATGCGTTCTTTGAAGCACAATGTTAGGAAATTGGAGAGAAAATGGCGCTCTACACATCTAGAGGAATCCTACCTAATCTGGAATAACAGGCTCCTGTTGTATAAAAAGACCCTTTGCAGAGTTAGAGCAGCATATTTCTCATCATTAATAGAGGAGAATAAAAATGTCTCTTTAGTACAGTTGCCAAACTTACCCACAGTCATAGCTCTGTTGATCCATCCATTCCCTCAGCTCTCAGAAGTAATGAGTTTATGGGATTTTTCATAAATAAAATTGATTCCATTAAAAATAAAATCCTTGGCATCCTCCCAAACATGATTACCTTGTCCTCAGTAAGTGAGGCAGTGTTGGAAGAATTTTTAGAACATGATCGGTGTTTGAACTGTTTAGACGCAGAAGAGCTTTCTGAGCTATCTAAAATTTTTGCTTCATCTAAACCTTCTACTCGTATGTTAGACCCAATCCCAACCAAGTTATTTAAGGAGTTGTTCCCTTTGATGAGTGGCCCTATTTTAGACATGATTAATTTATCATTCGTAAATGGAAATGTACCACAGGCTTTTAAAGCAGCTGTTATTAAACCTGTACTTAAGAAACCATCTCTTTATCAAGATGACTTAAAGGTATACTATGCAACTGGGATTGATTTTCCAGCGAGGCGCCCCCCAGAGGGCAAAAGTAAAAGTGCACTGTCGTAAATATGCTCAGCTGTTCTCCTGGTTTCTCCCTCAAGCCAGGCGCGGTTGTTTTGAGCTTAGCAGACAGGCGAACGCAACGAATACAAAAGTAAAAAAAACGGCAGTACAAACAATGACTAACACAGTGAAAGTATGAACATGCACACAGAGAGAGAGAAACCATTCCAATGCAGTGTTTCCCCTAGGAATTTGCTTACCGGACGACCGGCGGAGCGGAGCGGGGGGGGCGGCGGAGCGACCGGCGGAGCGGGCGGGCGGGGGAAAGAGACAAGCTTTGCGTGACCGGCGGAGCGACCGGCGGAGCGGGCGGGCGGGGGAAAGAGACAAGCTTTACGCGACCGGCGGAGCGGGCGGGCGGGGGAAAGAGACAAGCTTTGCGCGACCGGCGGAGCGACCGGCGGAGCGGGCGGGCGGGCGGGCGGGCGGGCGGAGGAAAGAGACAAACTTTGCGCGATCGGCGGAGCGACTGGCGGAGCGACCGGCGGAGCGGGCGGGCGGGGGAAAGAGACAAGCTTTGCGCGACCGGCGGAGGCGGAGCGGGGGAGACAAGCTTTGCGCGCATATCGAGTTAGTTTTTTTTTTTTGGAATGTTGGGAGGCGGTAGCGTGAGGGAAACCCTACAATGTTACTTACAATCGCATCAGCAGAA
Source organism: Fundulus diaphanus (assembly GCA_037039145.1). Lineage (NCBI taxonomy): Eukaryota > Metazoa > Chordata > Actinopteri > Cyprinodontiformes > Fundulidae > Fundulus > Fundulus diaphanus. The sequence continues at coordinate 38,865,701 of CM073137.1, forward strand.
ACGCGAGGTCCGCGTCAGCCTTGCAGCCTTCTCTTTCTTTTAGCTCTCGCCATTCGGAAAAAGCTTGCCCGATGTTCACCCGTGTACGACTCGTCTTTCTGTCCAGAGCCCCTTTCCTCTTTCTTGCCTGCTCCGACATGGGCTTTCGCAGTTTTATCGCTGGTTCCGCCATGATAACTGCACAGATATCGCCACTGCGCTAGCAACAAACATGTTCTCGCCGTAAAGCAAGACCGACTCTCGCGATCTTGCACGAGATTCTGAGCCTGTGGGCGCGGGCCGAGGGCTCCTGCAGTTGCAAGTGCGGTATTTCCCCCACAGACCACCAGGGCGGCCAAGAAAACCTTTGTTCAACCTGAAATGACTCATTTAATCATCCAAAACGGTATGGAACACATTAATTAACTGAAAAATGTTGCATAGTGTGCCTTTAATAAATTACAGACCTATATCCAATCTTCTTTTACTATCTAAAATTCTTGAGAAAGTAGTTGTTAATCAAGTATGTGAACACTTACAAAGTAATGACTTATTTGAAGAGTTTCAGTCAGCGCTGAAACAGCTCTTGTTAAGGTCACTAATGATATTCTCATGGCCTCAGATAATGGACTTGTGTCTGTTCTTGTCCTGTTATATATCAGTGAGGCATCTGATCACTATTACACTACAATATTCTCCTAGAAATACTTGAACATACAGTAGGGATTAAATTAAAGGGGGCCTATTGCTGGTTTAAATTAAAGATTTAAACCAGCAATAGGCTGGTTTAAATCTTATCTGTCTGACAGATTCCAGTTTGTTCATGTTAATAATAGATCTCCTCCAAACTCTAGGGTCACTTGTGGAGTACCACAGGGGTCAGTCCTTGCACCAACTCTCGTTACTATATATATATATATATATATATATATATATATATATATATATATATATATATATATATATATATATATATATATATATATATATATACATATATATATATATATATATATATATATATATATATATATATATATATATATATATATATGCTTCCGATTGGCAAAATTATCACACAGCATGGGATTCATTTCCACTGTTATACTGATGACACTCAGCAATATTTATCCATAAATCCTGATGAATCCAATCGTTGACTTCGACAACAGGCACATCTTGATGACATCAAAACCTTTATGACTTTAAATTTCCTGCTTTTAAATTCTGACAAGACAGAAGTTGTAATCTTTGGACCAGAGTCCTCAAAAAATAAACTTCTTAATTAATCACTTAATCTGGATGCCAATAAATTGGTAAAAGTAAAAAACCTTAAGCCCCGTTTTATTTTTGACCAAGACATGTCATTTCAATCCCATATGATTTCAATCTCTGGAATATTGCCAAAATTAGAAATATTTTCCCAAGAGTGACACTGAAAAACTAGTCCTTGCATTTGTTACTTCAAGGCTGGACTATTTTGATTCAGGAAGTCCACAAAATGCAGTTCGAAGCCTTCAGCTGATCTAAAACACTTCAGCAAGAGTTCTGATGAAAATCAACAAGAGTGATCACATTTCTCCAATTTTTGCTTCCCTTCATTGGCTTCCTGTTAAATCAAGAATAGAATTTAGAATTCTCCTTCTCACATATAAAGCCCTTAATAATCAAGCTCATCATATATCAGAGCTCTGATTACCCCATATGTTCCTAACAGAGCACTTTGCTCTCAGACTGCAGGTCTACTGGTGGTCCTAGAGTCTCTAAAGTAGAATGGGAGGCAGGTCCTTTACTTATCAGGCTCCTCTCCTCTGGAACTAACTCCCAGTTCTGGTCCGCGAGGCAGACACAGTCTACTTTTAAGACTAAGGCTTAAAACTTTCCTTTTTGACAAAGCTTATAGTTAGTGTGGCTTTGGTTACCCTGACTTTCTCTATAGTTATGCTGCTATATGCTTAGGCCAGTGGAGGACACCAGGGTCTATTTTTCCCATTCTGCTGAGTTCTCCTACTGTTCTACAATTTGCATTTTTTATTGTCTTTTCAGCTTTTAACTTTTTGTTCTCTGTCATTTTTTTCTTCATAGTAGGTACACCTTGTCTGGCGTTCTGTTAGCTGTGACATTATCCAGGGAACACAGATCATCCACCATTATCATATAACATAGAAAGGATTCCTGGATCAGTGTGTGCTTCTGTGCTTGTTTTTCTCTGCTCTGTCTTCTCTAACCCCCAGTCGGTCGAAGCAGATAACCGTTCACACTGAGCCTGGCTCTGCTGGAGGTTTTTCCTTCCTGTTAAAGGGGAGTTTTCCTCTCCACTGTCGCTTCATGCTTGCTCAGTATGTGGGATTGCTGCAAAGCCATTGACAATGCAGACGACTGCCCCTGTGGCTCTAAAGCCAACACGGATCTCCTAAAAGCTCTCAGTTCTTTAGTTTAGTGTTTTGTTCTCCATGGCAGCTGCTGAACTTCAAGACATGTACTGTAGATAACAGTGATCATTAGTGACCGCTATCACAGCTTGATGGGCTTTAACAATTGGTCATCTGTCAGGTTCTGTGCTTGGTCCTGAACTGAGAGAAAACAGGAAGAAGTTGGATCCCATCATGCTGAAGACTCGTGAAAAAACCATAGGATACACCATGTGTCAAAAGTAATTTATGACCCTTATGAACTGTATATGACCTTATGATTTATGACACCTGTCACCCCCCCCAAAAAAATGATTTATGACCCCCCCTTCCTGACCCCTCCCTTTTTTATGACACCTCTCACCCCTATGTGAACCCCTCTCCTGACCACCCTTCCTGACCCCCCCCCCTTCCTGACCCCTCCCTTTTTTATGACACCTCTCACCCCTATGTGAACCCCTCTCCTGACCCCCCTTCCTGACCCCCCTTCCGGACCCCCACCCTGCACACACACACACACACACACACACACACACACACACACACACACACACACACACACACACACACACACACACACACACATTACTTCAAGTATTTATTTGCCTATTTTTAATTATTCTTTAATGCATATGGGGACGGTCAAGAAATGTGCTTATTGTAGGGTTACTTATAACCAAACATGTAACTTTATTTAATTCTTTAATGCATATGGGGATGGTCAAGAAATGTGCTTATTGTAGGGTTACTTATAACCAAACATGTAACTTTATTTAATTCTTTAATGCATATGGGGACGGTCAAGACATGTGTTTTTTGTGGGTTACTTATAATCAAACGTGTAACTTTAGTTGTATAAACCTTCAGACTTATAGTCTGCATTTGCAGGATAGGAAACTTTGCTCTTGACACTAAAGGGCTGTGGTTGATGACAATAAACAGATTATCTACTTAAATCTGTAGCTCATACAGAACAACGGGAAAGAAAAGGAGGCAATCAAATAAAATAAATACCATCTCCGTGCATGCTCCCCTCTTGTTCCCCGATATCTCTGCAATCCTTTCTCCCCTCTAAGCAAACGGCAGGATCTTAGCTAAAAGCGGGTCAGTGGACGCGGCCGTTCATAGCGTCTTCAGTTTGTTAAAACCTCAATGCGTCTGTTCGAGGCGTCGATGTGTCTGAACCTAAATCAATCAGACCTGTAAAACCCCGCAGGACACTTCACCGTGTTCTTATAATCAAACGGTTTCCGTCCTATCGCAGACGGGCCAGGTGTTTGCTAGAAACAGCGGTTCTAGCAATAAAATTGAGTCAGACAATGGAGTGGCGCCGAGACGCGACTCTGTTGACACCTTTTAGGCATACGGCACCGGATCCTACAATAGGATGGGTGGGAGAACAGACAGCGCCCCGCCGCGTAGCGTATCAATGTGCATATCAGCATACTATGCGCCCAGGAAATAAAATAAGATCAGACTTTTTAGACGCTGGGCGAAACATCTGCTAGACTCGGGATCAAACGGTTTCCACCCAGCCCCTGCAGCGTTACACCTCTTCAACAAAAGCATACAGGCGCCGTTGATCTACAAGATTCTGGTCTCCCGTGTCACCCCCCTTAGGAGGCGGGCAGATTAGAAGTCGCAGGTTTACTATGAAACCCCCTTTAAAAACTATCAGTCTCAATTTAGTCTTAACGCGACAGGTAGCTGATTCCTGAAGTATGTCACCCGGTCCGTCAACACATCGAGTTACGGCTCAGATACATTCCGATGGGCTCACCGAATCGCAGGAGTATAACCAAATCACCGCCGGTGAGTAAACGTTTTTAAGGTTTTATTTTTATCTACAGTCAATAGCTACTTTTGTTCAATTCTCTGTAGAGTGTTTTACGGGCTTCCCCCTGTGACGCTAGGTGAAAGATTATGTATCACGTGTGACGCTGAGGCGTTCAAGAACGACTTGGTTTCCCCAGCTTTTCAACGGCTCACAGAACAATATTTGATCCCTCGGTATTAGTACTATATATATATATATATATATATAAAAATAAATAATATTTTTCAGGACCCACGCCTCGAGAGCTCGAAGGAATCGACTTCACCCAGACCGATTTTGGTGAGAAGTCTTTCAAGCTTATATTGATTTATTTTAATACTAGCCCTAACCATATGTTTGTAACCATTTTTATTTCTGTATTTCAGATTTAAACAGGTGTATGGATGAATATTACCGCTCTTCCAACCAGGTCAATACTAACGGTTATGCAGGAGCGAGCATTCTCCCTCAACCGGGCAGACAGCGAACGCCTCGTCAAAATCGGCTAAGTCTCAAGAGGAGACGTGATACGTTTGAAAGCGCCCGCGGGTTTGCGCGACAGAGGACCGGAGAACCTGGCGCCGGATACATAGTGATCAGTCCGCCTGAGTCTCCCATCCGAAAAGTTGTGAATTCACCGGTTCCAACCGTTCAGGACCCAGACGTTTTCGGGAATCGGGAAGCTAGCAGACAGACTGATAACCAGCAAACGGCGATTCATGCCGCGCCTGTTCACCAGGACCGACACGCGGCGCGTAAGTTAACTATTTTAGCTCTGAATCTTACCCCGATTGTACATTTCTGAATTATCTCGGTTCATTTAATCTATGTGTTTTATTTAGCCGCAGTAACAATCCAGCGAGACATCGTAGCCGAAGCGGCGTTTACGGCTGAAATATTATCTCCCACCGCAGCATTTAACCAGCCGGTAAATCTTAACGGATGTTGATTTACCAGGACGGTAAATCAACATCCGTTTACTTTGTTTATTCAGTATTTAATTTATTTATTTTTTATCTTTCCGCATCTAGTACCCCTGTATGAAATTTATTTATTTATTTATTAATTAATTTATTTGTTTTTGGTTGCAGTTCAAGCAGGCACAGCCGGTGAAACAATATCTCAGCGTTCCCCTTTAGCCGCCCAGGCTGTAGTAACACAGGGGGATATACTTACCCTGCGATCTCCAGTTTTGACCCCGCCATCACAGGATCTTCCTCTCGACACCTCAACCCCTCAGCCGGAAGGTAATTGAATACCTGTTTTGTTACTATGTTATCCGGTATTTATATTTAACTTTATAAATTATAAATTTCTTCAGCTGCACTGCCTTGCGGGCAACCAGATCCAGCAGATTCAGCCAATCCACTCACCCCGCCTGCAGCCTCCCGGGCAGACACAGCCAATCAACCATTAGAGGGTATCCCCCCTCCACGAGCAGCTTCCAGGGCTGACATAGCAGAGGAGACTCCACAAGCAATTTCTACACCGGCAGTACCAACAGCAACTCCTCACCCCAGCTGTAAGCCCTCAATTGGTCATTGTTATTTTTATTCTGTAGTTATAATTTATTTATTTATTAATTTATTCTTTATGCTCATGTTTGCAGTAACTCGAGCCACCTCTAGCTTGATCAATCTCCGTTCATCTGTCCTGAAGCTGCAACAAGACATCGGTCGGATAATCATCAAAGCTCGTGCTGTGAAAAGGATTATTCAAGGTACAATTTAATTTCAAAGCATTCATAGAATTAGTTTGTGATATATTAATTTTTATTCAATCCTGATTACGTTAAAAATCGAATTATATTCTTTTTATCTGTATCACAGAAACATCAGCGGTTGTTGAGCAAATTCCATCCTCAGGAGACAGAGCACAGCTTTACTGCATGCAGGCTGGAGAACTTGTGACATCCTGCCAGATTTTGCTGAATCAGTTGTTCCGGTCACCGGCATTGGACCGTGCAGCAAGTGAACAGATAGGCCCTAGCTTGATCAATCTCCGTTCATCTGTCCTGAAGCTGCAACAAGACATCGGTCGGATAATCATCAAAGCTCGTGCTGTGAAAAGGATTATTCAAGGTACAATTTAATTTCAAAGCATTCATAGAATTAGTTTGTGATATATTAATTTTATTCAATCCTGATTACGTTAAAAATCTAATTATATTCTTTTTATCTTTATCACAGAAACATCAACGGTTGTTGAGCAAATTCTCTCGTCAGGAGACAGAGCACAGCTTTACTGCATGCAGGCTGGAGAACTTGTGAGATCCTGCCAGATCCAGGTCGATCAGATGTTCCAGTCGTCAAGACTGCACTCAGTGTAATCAAGTAAAAATTGTGACCTCTGTAAAAATGGGGAGCCAGCAAATGAGACATGCATTAAATGAAATGTTGAAAGCTGTAAACGAATTACAGAATATAGCAGTTGATGACACGTCTGGGGTTCTGAATCTACCTAATGCTTCACCCTCTCGGTTAGAAGAAGCCCTGCAACAATTAAACGCTTCATTCTCTCAACCCTCCTCCCCGGAAAATGAATCGCCACACTTTGAGATGCAGGTTACAAATGTTCTAGATGATATCACGCAAATGGTTAACGAACTTCAAAATATTCCATTTCAGGATACGTCTGGGGGTGCTAATTTACATGAAGGTAATGGTTCACCAGATAGACAGCAGGTTCACGCCGGCCAGGGTTGGAATTATGAACGTTTATCGTTGCTAGAACAAGCCCTCCATCAATTAAACGCATCCTCCTCTCAGTCATTTAACCCTAATCCTGCAGGCGAACAGTCTCATCACCACCTGCAGCAGCACGGGGGTAGTTTAAATCAGACTGTTGTAGAAAATCATATTCCGTCTGGTTCTTCTAATACAGTTTCGCAAAACCCCACCTCCAGCACGCATCAACAGCCAGACGTGCAGGGCCTGCAGGATCAGCCCTGCACCAGCCAGTCAGCTGTAAACAGCTCTGAGCACACTCAACAGTCCTCTACATCCAGCGTCCAGCGTGATCGCTTCAATGTCACAGAAATAAGACGCTCTTTAAACATCACCGCTATGCAGCCTGGTGAGATTCCTGACCCCGTCCAATTTTACACACAGGTTTATGATGTTCTGGCTGACTTGGCAGAATCTGTTATTCCAGAATCTGTTACGTCTCGTAACGACATTATCCAGCTTGAATTAAGCGGGCACGGGTTTTCTCATCATACCGTGGTACAAGTGGATGGCGAAGGCGATTCAATTTTGCCTGCATTTCAGGAATTTTTAGACGACTTAACACAATCTAACGAGGAGTTAACCGACAATGTAGAAATTGTCCTTCAAGTTGTAAGAACGCCAAGCGGGGGTGCAAGACGTAAGGCTGTTAAAACATTAGACTGTGAACTGATCCATAAAAAACGGCGGTATCTATATATTGCTGAAAATTCTTCTAATCAACTTTGTTTTGCAACAAGTCTAGCACATCTCTTTAATCCGACTTTTACAGACAGTGAAGCCGTCCATCAAGGGACAATTTGGCAGCATATGGCAGGTCTGACCGAGCAGACTCCTGTAACTTTCGGTGATGTGCACAAATTTGAAAATATTCTCAACAGGAAAATTGTCGTATTCTATAAAGACAGCAAGGATGCACTGCTTCGTAATTTCCAGACTGACTTTTCAGATCGTTCAAATCCAATTTTTATGTTTCTGTTCAAAAATCATTACTATGGCATTAAAAGTCTCACAGCATTCACAGGCTCTAATTACATCTGCAGCTACTGCTTTAGCGGCTTCCAAAACATCAACAGACATAACTGTCAAGGTCGCTGTGCGGTTTGCCTTGACCCGAACTGTACGATGCAGCCGTACAGTTCTGTGCAATGCATAGACTGTAAGCGCATATGTCGTAATCTGCAATGTTTTAATAGCCACAAGGTGCCCAGATTGAAGCCCAAACTCAACAAGCATGTGAGTAGCTGTGACACCACTAAGTTCTGTCCTGTTTGTAAAAAGCTCTATGAGTTGTCAGCAGGCAAAGAGAGCAAACCTCACGAGTGTTCCATAAAATGTCCGATCTGTCATGAGAAAGTGCCTGCCGGTGCTGATGTAACGTTAAACGGTCATCAGTGTTATATTCAGCCAAGTGTGACTGATGCTGAACTCAACGACAAATTGGTTTTCTACGATCTCGAAACTTTTACAGATAAGTCTGGTTCACACATTCCATATCTTGCCTGCGCAAAGACGTTGAAGGGGGAAATTTGGTATTCCTATGGGTTGAACTGTGTCAAGGAGCTTCTGCTTCATTTCCGGAGAGCTCGTTATAGAGGTTACAGCTTTTTGGCTCATAACAGTCGAGGGTTTGACTCTTATTTGATTCTGAGTGTGATGGTTCAGCTGGGTATAAAACCACATTTAATAACGCAGGGAAGTAAAGTTCTCTGTTTTACCGAGCCGGACTACAGCCTGAAATTCATAGACAGTCTCTCATTCCTTACTATGAAACTCAGCCAGATGCCAAAAGCGTTAGGCTTCACTGATCACGCTAAAGGTTTTTTTCCCCACTTGTTCTCCTCTGAGAAGACTTTAAACTACGTGGGCCCGCTTCCTCCACCTAGTTTCTACGCTGTGGAGCACATGAACCCAGCCGAGCAGGAACGTTTTTCCAGCTGGTACAACGAGGCCTGTAAACATCCCTTTGACTTTCAGAAAGAGGCTCTTTATTATTGCAAAAATGATGTGGAGATTCTTTTCAAGGCATGTGTGAAATTCAGAGAAGAGTTCTTTAAAGAGACAAATGTGGATCCATTAAAGTCCATAACGATAGCATCTGCTTGTATTAAAGCTTTTACATCAAATTTCCTGCTCCCTAACACTTTAGCCATACCTTCCCCTGTGGATTACCGCTGGCAGTGCAAGACTTTTTCGGATGCGTCCATTCAGTGGTTAGAGTGGGTAGCTGCTGAACGGGGCATTTTCATTCAACATGCTCTTAACAAGGGCGAGGTGCAGCTAGGACCTTATTATGTGGATGGATTTGCAGAGATTCGAGGAGTAAAGACTGTGTTTGAGTTCAATGGTTGCTTTTATCACGGATGTCCCAGCTGCTTTCCAGCTGACCAGAAATGCCCGCTCAGAGGAGTCTGTTTTGAGACTTTCCATTATGCTACCATGGAGAGAGCCAGGGTATTGGAATCGGTTTATGGGGTACATGTTGAGATGATGTGGGAACATACTTGGAGTTTGATGAAGGCGTCACACTCGGGTCTCAAAAGGTTTCTGGAGTGTTTCAGCGCACCTGTACCTCTTCGCCCTCGAGATGGTTTGTTTGGGGGCCGAACTTGTGCTCTTAGACTCAGGTACACGGCCGGAGAGAATGAGTCTGTACGTTATGTCGACTTCACATCTCTGTATCCATTTGTGAATGCCAGCTGCAGCTACCCGTTAGGCCATCCCAAAATCATTTGCAAAGATTTTGACGATCCTCATAACTATTTCGGCTTCATCAGGGCGACCGTGTACCCGCCTCGTGGCCTGTTTTTCCCCGTTCTGCCATACAAGACATCTACCGGTAAACTGGTGTTCACACTGTGCCGGGCTTGCGCCGAGATGAACTACCAGTCGGGTCCTTGCACTCACTCTGATGAAGAGAGAGCGTTAACAGGTGTATGGGTAAGTGTGGAATTCAACAAGGCTCTTGAGCAGGGATATCGGCTTGCTAAAATCACTGAGGTTTGGCATTTTGAAAAACAGAGCAGTTCAATCTTTAAACCGTATATCCACACATTTCTCAAGGGTAAACAGGAGGCTTCAGGTTTTCCGGCTGAGGCTACGGACGAGGAAAGTCGTATGAAATATGTGGCAGACTACAAACGTGAGCAAGGCATCCAGCTAGATGTACGGAAGATTGAGGTGAACCCTGCTAAAAGGCAGGTGGCTAAATTGTGTCTGAACAGTTTTTGGGGCAAATTTGCACAGAGAAATGATTTGGCTCAGACAAGCATTGTCAGCGATCCCGAAGAGTTTTTTAACTTTCTATTTTCCGGTAAATACACAGTAAGCTACTTTCACTTCCTGAACGATGAAATGTGTATGGTTCAATGGAAATACAGCAAACGCTGCGTCTCTCCACCCAACAAGGTGAATAATGTTTTCATCGCTGCCTTTACAACTGCCCACGCACGTCTAAAATTGTACACCTGTCTCGAAAGACTTAAGGAGCGTGTTTTGTACATTGACACAGACAGTCTGATCTATGTGGTTAAACCGGGTCAGATCTCCCTCGAGCTCGGACATTTATTAGGTGACTTGACTGACGAACTTTCAGGTGACTCGATAGAGCAGTTTGTTTCCGCAGGTCCGAAAAGCTATGCTTACCAGACCAGAAACCAGAAACGGGTTGTGATGAAGTTTAAAGGTATCACTCTGACTCGTGAATGCTGGGAGAGAGTGAATTTTGACAGCGTGAAAGAGTTGGTTGAAGGTTATTTGCAAGGTTCTACAGACGATGTTTTACAAGCCCCGCAACACACCATCAGAAGGCATAAAAGAAACTTCCAGCTTCAAAATGCCACATTTCAGAAAAAGCTCCGGGTCGTGTATGACAAGAGAAGGCTTTTTCCTGACGGTACAACTCTTCCGTTTGGTTATTAAAGGCTAACTGAGAAAAATAAAATGTCTCTCTCCCGTGAAACACAGGAGGTTGAATTTGACCCCAGACTAAAAACCCCCTTTTCACTTCTAATAGCAGGGCCGAGTGGTTGTGGTAAATCTTATTTTGTTAAAAATGTTTTGCTAAATTGTAACCATGTAATGGATGTTGTTCCTGAAAATATAGTCTGGATTTACACCTGTTTCCAAAGTATGTATTCTGAATTGCAAAAAATGAATAAAAAGATTAAATTCATCGAAGGACTACCTGATTCTTTTGATGATGAAAATCTGTTTCCTCCTGATCAAAATCATTTGGTTATTTTAGACGATGTGATTTTCCAGGCTTCTGACCACCCGGAAGTCGTGAAGATTTTCACGCAATACAGGCATCATAAAAATATGACTGTTATAATGTTAACTCAAAATATTTTTCATAAAGGGAAGTATAGTCGTACCATCAGTTTAAATGCTAATTATATGGTGTTATTTAAGAATCCTAGAGATAAACTGCAGCTGAATATATTAGCCCGTCAAATATTTCCGTCAGAGAAAACTTTCTTTATGGAGAGTTTTCAAGACGCCACCAGAGAACCTCACGGGTATTTAATCGTGGATCTGACTCCCACTTGTCCAGACCGTTTCAGACTGAGAACCGGAATGCTCCCAGGTCAGTGGCCAGCTGTTTATGTACCGAAATTAAATTAAATTAATTATTTTATCATGTCAGCTCGCATAAGACGGAATGTTCCGTTACTGAGAGCCCTATATCAAGCCACAGCAAAGAAGCGTAAAGACATTCTTGCTCACTGCTCACCCGACTTTCTCAAAGCCTTGTGTGAAATATCTCTGAATATCTTAAAAGGTAACGTGAAAATATCTCATTCCCAGCATAAAAAATTGCAAAAGCAGAAAAAAATAATCAGATTGCTGGCTGATAAAAGAACCGGGTTAAAACGTAAACGGGCTGTTTTGAAAAATCAAACGGGCGGTTTTATTCTTCCTCTGCTGACTGCCGTCGCCCCTTTAATCGGAGAGCTGGTGGGGGGTCTCATCAGGAGATGAGAAAAAATGTCTCTTAGGACGGCGCAAAAGATGTATCTGGTTTCACCGCATCAGTTCAAACGTTTGACACCGGCAGAATCTTCCATCAGAGAGACCGCTGAAGAGGATTTGGATTCTAAAATGAGAGAGATTCTGAATGAACCGGGACTGAGTTCTTATGAAAAAATTAAAAGGTACAACGCTCTGTTGCAGAGATATCTGACTCTAATGAAACAAGGTCAGCTTGAGGAACCCCGAGTGACTTTAACTGTGCAACGTGACCCTGTGCCTGAAAATAATGAGGCGGACTCTGGCTCTACAGCCTCTTCTGCTGAATTGGATCAGACCGCTAATGACATTTTAAAAGCTCTACCTAACAGAGATCGCAAAAACGCTGAATACATACTGAAAAGGTTAACGCAAGTTGGCCCGAGTTGGACTTCGAAAGGGGAATTTGTTTACCGCGATCGTGTGATGGGAGGCTCACATTTGGTTGATTTGTTGAAAAACCTCCTGGTTCAGTTCAAGAGGAAAACACAGAGTCAGGAACCTGTAGGTTGGACTCCGTTCATGGCTGCCTTGAAGGAGCTAAACATCCCTGTGTCATCAGTCAGTAACCCGCAAGCCCGCGACCAATACAGAGGCATGACAGAAACAGGTGTATCAGAGAAGAACAAAGATAAACCCGTCGTGAAACGAGAAGGAAAAATCGTGCTGTCTCCTAAATTCCCCGGAATAGACTTTATGGATCCCACCCCAGGGAAAGGACCTGCTCGAAGCAAGAGAGTCAAGAAAACCCCTGCATGGTTGACATTTTCACCCTAAAAGTCTGTATGAAATAAAAAATGGAGAAATGAATTTGTAATAAAGAAAACTTTAATGTTTCAAATTATTCAAGCGTACAGTGTTTTTATTTAGACAAGTTACAGCTTGTAACAATCTTTAAACATTTGCAAAGAACACGTTCCGTGAATAAACGAGCACGAGGCCCTATTTTTGATACAATGCTGATATTTTTTCACAAAATCATATACCATGAGATCATTTTTATAGACATCGTCGTGGTAGGTAGCCAATATTTCATGCATTGAAAGCCCACAGGCTTTATGACACAGATAATAAACACAGTGATGACCGCACACAGTTGATAGAGTGTCTTGAAGTTGGCGATTATGATACAATATTTTCGAGGATCTCTCTTTCAAAAATGCCGCTATGCTCGGTGGATAAAATTCAAAATCAGGACTGAATCCATAAGAGTCGAAAAAGGTGGCTCGATCATTCTCTTCCAAAGTCAAAGCTAGCCAGTGTTCTCCAGGCATGTGTGAAGGATGAGTGTTTACGATGAAATAGGCCGGTCCTCTGTACGTGCGTTTCAGTAACGGGAGTTGATCGGATGCCCAGACCCCGTGAAATAAATCCCCCAGAAGATGATGCATCAAACTTTCGATCTCGCGGTTATTCATGTTTTTAATAAAAATCCACCAGGACCTGCCTTTTTGAGTCGATTTCCAAAATTGAATCGTAACACGCGTACACGATCAGGGTGGTCGTGTGAGGCAACGGAACTCTGAACCTCATTTCCAGTCTCAAATTCCCATTACACACCGGTGAGAGAGCGTCAGCGTCCTCGGTAGGGCTGAGATTAAAAACAAACAGGGAGTAACCCTCGTTAAATTCCTCTCGAGCGATGCTTAAAGGAAGGTCTTTTAAATGACGACCTGTAGCGGTGAACATGTTGTAATATTCCCTCACTGAAATACCGTCATTGAATTGAGGCTGAAATGCTTTGGCTGGCACCTGTCTGCCATCTTTGCAGAGAGCTAAATATTCCACATCCATATGCTTAAACCGGTTATGAAGCGTCCGTCAGTTTGATTTAACCTTCCGTATATATATAGCAAAATATGAAAAAATAAATATACCACCGAATTTTTTTAACAAAAAATTCACATTTAAGAGAAAATCGTTAAAGATTCTGATAACTTTTCATGCGCCCTCCAACCCGGAAGTGGTGACGTCATGTCGTGAGCGTTCATCTCAACATGGCGGATTACTGCACTTCGACGACAAGAAGTCTGAAAGTGAAATTTCGATTTCAACCGAGCGATTCCTACCAGGTGACGATTCTGATGTGTCGGAGGAAGAATGTTTGTTTCTCGAGCCTCACATGTTCGACCCAGACGTTTCAGATGAAGAGAAGGCAGCGGACGAACTACAGCCTTCCGAGTCGGACAAGGAGTGGAGATTGGACGTCGGGAGATTAGATGAATGGTAGGACACGTTTTTTCTTTTAACTACGCAGTTCAAATATTTATTCGTATGTTGACATCATTTTATTTTAGGCACCATAGATATTTAATGGATAAAATGCCGGTGTTGTGCGAAATTCAGTTCCCCTGTGAAAATCTGTTTTCCCCCCTCCCTTTGTCGGGAGCGCGCATTGCTGCCGTTTTCACGGCTCGTATAATTTATTTTTCGGTAAAACAACACATATAATCGTGTCAAGGTTGTAACCTTCAGTTTAATCGGCAGCTGTTTACAAAATTATAAAATAAAAATAAATAAACGAGGTCTTCTTGCGCTGTTTTGTGTTATTTTAAACGCCAAGATAATCGGTCTTTTTCCAACTTTTGTCACTTTTACTGAGCCGACGTGAGAAGCGAATTTCTCCACTGTGAAATCAATAACGTCTATCTTATCTTATCTTAAATGAAGAGATGAGGACAAAATGTATCACTACAATGAATGAGCATGTATTCACAGCTAAAAATGAATTTATGCCATGGCCTAGTTAGGCCCAATGATGAGGTGCTACTTATGATAAAGAATCACTTGACAACAATTTATAAACAGTATCGGTACATATAATAATATTTAGCCTACCTACATACTAGCATAACAAAAGTCAAAAATAATAATATATCAAAAATATACACTGAGTAATATTGAGGCCTAAAGATTTCCTTATTGTAAATCCATTTCCAACTTACCATAAATGCATTAATAGTGAATTTAGCAAATCAGTTATGGTGTGTAATTCATATACAAATATACAATTAATCAATCTTATTTTTTAGGTGTTCCTGTTCTCACTGCCAAATATGGATTCTGTGAGAGAGTGCATCTGTTGCCAGGAAATCGGCTTGGTTGTTGCTAAGATGGAAGAAGCCAGAGAGGAGATGGATGGAGAAATCCCTGGCTGTATCACAGACCATCCTGGCATGGAAGCGGTGTGTCTAAATGTTTGGGCATTGCAGGTTGCTTGGTCCCAATACAAGCAACAGCATAGGCATATAGCCTATAGACAATTTTTGAGATGGTGTTGGGACTATTTAGGCAAAGACACCAGGGCTGTGATACCCTCGTGAACAGTCAGCTGTATAAGGGCCCACTTCCCACCCCCAGGACATGAAGATGATTTTACCTTTCGAGGTCACCTGTTGGCAGTTAAAAAAAATACCCAAGCTGAAAGAATAAAATCTAAAACATGCATGTAAACAAAATTGTTGTGGTTATTATGTAATATAAGCAATTAGTAATAAAATGATTTCATGGTCTTTTTGAAAATCGACTGAATGAGAGATTGATGGCATCATCTTTTGTTGGTTTCACAAATGAACTTGTCAGTGATGGGGGCTCTGATGCTGCATCAATCTGGTTAGTTTTTTATTTTCTCCAGCTCTGCTAGCAGCATCTCGAAACAGTCGTCTACATAGTCTGAAACAAAAAGCAGCAGTGAGTAAAATTTCTCATAACATTTTTTTTGATTGCTGGGGTGCATTTACACACAAATAAACAGATACAGGAAAGTAAAAGACAACACACATGTAGATATACATAAATGAAAATAAAAAGACAAAGAGTGAAGCAACTAGTATAGCAGTGGTGATTCCTGACAAAGATTATTTAAAAAAGAACATCTAATTATCTCAGTATATATGCAGTAGAATTATGTGCTATATTATTAGCTTGAGAATGGGTGGAGGATACTAATATAAATAAAATAATTTGTAGTGATTATCTGCATTGAGTATTCAAAATGGATGTACAAATAATCATCAAAATATATTATATGAGGTTATGGCTGTTCATCATAGAATATGTGAACAAAATAAAAATTTTATTTTATTTTGGACTCCTGCTCATGTAGGTTTTTTGGGTAATGAAAGAGCAGATAGGTTGGCTAAGGAGGCTATTAAAAAAGAATGTATTGATTTGCCAGTAAAGTTATCCAAATCTGAAGGCAAAAGTATAGTTTGGAGAGAAAGCAAGAAGATATGGAAAGGTAGGTGGGATAATTAAATAAATGGAAGGCACTTATATAGGATACAAAATACAGTTGATGTAGTAAGGATTAGAGGAATAAACAGGAGGGAGGAAATAATTATAAATAGAATAAGAACGGTCACAGGAAACATCTTACTGGTTTTTGTAGTTGGTGTCATGATGTGGAAACAATAGAACATGTTTTTATTAATTGTAGAAGATATGTAAATCAAAGATTATTAAAAACGGAATTAGGTTTTAATAGGAATTTAAATTTGAGAATGTGGTTTATAAGCTAAATAGTATTTAGGGGAAAAAGAAGATTTTTAGGTTTAAAAAAAATACTGGGATCAGAGAATTTGAGAAATAGATATTAGGATCCAATAGATGGCAGTAGTGCAACAATAATGGATGCAAGCTACCGTTAAAATCTAAAGAGGAAGAGCAGCGGTTGTGAATGTGAAGAGCCAAAGTCCCCCTCCCCCGGAGCACCGAGGCAGTCGTCTTTAAAATGACGAGCCACAAACGGGCTTAAGTGTGTCTTTTGGCCACTCATGCAATCTTCAATCTTCATTTTAACAGTACATAGCAACACAATGACGAGGCAACTTGTAAAAAAAGCCGTGAAAGCAAAACAACGTTATCCATTTAGTACTCAGACAGTACAGCGGGTGCCGGCTTCCAGTGACTCCCGCTATGACGTCAGTGGGAAAGTCCGCCTGGCGACATCGTTTTGATCCCATGGATTTTGCGAACGCAAAAAACGACAGATGCGGGTAGGAGACCGAAAAAAAATTATCAGAATTAATAAATAGCTATGTGGACATCATCTGTGAGAAAAATCTCTCTGATCTGCCACTTCAACGATTAATGCTTCATAACCGGTTTAAAGTTGAAAGGGGACAGGCTTCTCCTTCCAGTGAACGCTTCGTGGTCGACCAAACCTAAAACGAGATATCTAGGGAGGGTACCTAAAAACAGATTCTCCTGTGTACATATCCTGGAATTTTCTGGGATAGAATATGTTTTCACGTTCACGCGAGAAAGAGGATAGAGAGCATTTCCTCTCGTTAATGCTGAAGCGTGCCCTAGCCGTATAGCCGGGGAGACTGAAACTTTTTTCACAAAAAGAGATGCTCCTAGAATTTTCAGCCGGAAGGTTGAATCACGAGGTCCCATGAGAGAGAATGCGTCGCTGGCCCTGGTTAATTTAACCCTCATGTCGACAGAATTCAGAAGGAGTCTTTCGCAGAAGAATATATCAGCGTGAAGCGGGCCCATCAAGTGTAACTCTCTCGAATTAGCAGTGAAAGAGGCTCTGCGGTTAGCGCCTGAATTAGGACCATCGACAAAAACAATCGAGTCGATAGCTCCCGCAGTGTCTTTGTAAAAGAGACCTGCGCTAAATTGACTCTTTAAAGTATCCTCCGAATAGTTAAGCAGAGTTTTGATAATTGCCCTGTAAGGGTGCGTAGAGCTACTCTGTGAAATTAACCTATCTCCCAGAATAACATCGCATTGACTGAACATTGTATTCAGCGGGTAATTTATGAGTCCGACGGCCGCATCATTAGCCAGGTCGCTACCGTCAGCGTTGGTGATCTTTAGACGGACATGTAGCAAGGTGTCGTTCAAATCCATGTATTTTTCCCCATCTCCGGGGATAAAGAACTCGATAGGCCCCGTGTCTGTAATAGCTGACACGGGTAACATTTCGGTGTAGACCTTATCTTCGATGGATAGTTGAGTCATAGGGACCGTGAAAAGATCGAGTTCGGCCAGGGTACATTCTGACGATTTCTGATGTAACAGAGCCATGATTGATTTTTAATGAAAATACTAAATCAGTTAAATATATCCTTGCTCGCAGCAGACTTCCTTCTCCTAGGCTTGCTGTTGCGAACTGGCTTGTTCTTCTTCCGCGGTGCGAGTTTATGTGAGCGCCAAACACGTTGCCCCGGAGGTCGCTTTCTAGCCCTTTTTGACAAAACCATCACCCCTGACCCCTCCTGGTTATTCACACCTGTTATTTTGGTCATAGCTTTACCTATGACGTCTGAAGCAATGTTTGTGGCAGCCCTTTTCAGATGGGGTTTCGCTATTGCAAAGCCGGATTTAACTAGGGGCGATACAAAACGAAATAGTTTTGAAAAAATTGATCCAATCCCCCGCCCGTACATAACGGGAGCGCCATAGAAACCTGGTAAAGCGCCCCCAACCTGGTTTTGGTAATAGGAGACGAAACGGTGTGGGTCTTCTCTCAGGAAAACCATGTTTTCTTGATTATTTTTCCTTCTCACGTTTTAGTACGTTGCAACGTTGCTGGTGCGAGTCGTGGCACAGCTATGAATGATTCCGGTCGCAGTCGTGTTTTTTTATATCCATAATCTGTTTCATGTGAATGCTCGGTGTGAGGTCACAGGTCTGAAATGCAACTTCACGATGCACTTTCCGTATGTAAATTTCACAGGGGTGTTCTGATCCGTTTTTATTTCAACTTGTATATTTTCAATGTGTTTCTTGGCAACAGGTAAATAGTAAGGATTATGGAAAGTTTCAGTTATAACATCCCCAAAAACACCTTGGACCTGGACGGTTCGCAAGAGAGGGGCGTGAGCATCCCCTACCATCTGTGGGGCCACAATATCGCTGTATAAATATAAATGGTATAACCCCGCCTTAAAGTCTATAGGTCGTGGGGCGTGCCAGTGATCAAATTTGACCCATTCTCCAGGTTCCGTGCCTAACATAAAGGCGATTGGAGCGTAAAAACATAGGTGGTTCTGGCCACCTGCTTGAAAAGTTAGCATGTTAGCAGTGCGGTTAACTTTGAAATAAATATCTGAATCTATCTTTCTCAGATGGGCTTCAATCTCTGTGATAAGTTGATTCAAATTAGTATAGTATCCGCTTGCAATCTGTACGCGTTGAACTTTTGCTTCATCCGCTTTCCGCGATTCGAAATAGGCGTTTTCTGAGGGGACATTATGCCATGTATGTGGATAAGAAACCTCCGTCAAAGCCACTTGCCAGTGACCTTGTAAGTTAATAGGTTGGGCTAAATCCACACGGAAACTCGATATGCTATTATCCTTAAAAACATTGAGGCTAGCATTGGACGGCAGCGTCAGATAAAACCCCTGGTCCTCAGTTAAGCGATCCATGTTGCAATGTCACCCCTCCGGAGAGCAGCGCCTTGTTTTATACATCACGGAGGTCATCGGCTCTCACCCAGCTGTTGAATTTCTCCGGCCAATTTTTCCAATGTACTAAGACCTGTCTGACCCCCCGAACTGTGCGTTTGTCTAATATTTCACCCACTTGATACAATTTGCCTTTTGATATTTTGACCTTTTGAAGCTCCTCGGCATAAAAAGAACCTCGGACGGGTTCTCCATCTAAATCTTTCAGCTTGAATACGGGTGGAGATCGCTGTATCACTTCTGTAACTGTAAAGATTTCATCCGTGAAACTCTGTTCATATTTTTTGTCAAACACTCCACGCACTTTCGATATTCTGACATGATCACCCTGCTTAAACGCCATCTTGAGTTTTGTGCAGCGTTTGGAATTAGTCCCGTACAAATTCTGAAACACCTGAAAAGTGTTACTAACGGTGACTTCCACAGGGGTCATTTTAATACTCGAATGATAGCTATGGTTGTAACTTTTGACCAGATCCTGAAGCACGTTTACATAACGGAGAGTGTTGTTTGCTGTGAAATATCTCCACATTCTAGATTTTAACGTACGGTTAAACCTCTCAACGACTGATGCTTTTATTTCACTAGCCGTGGAAAAATGTTCAATACCGTTTTTATCCATTAACGCTTTGAATGGTTTGTTGAAAAATTCTTTACCGTGGTCAGTTTGAAGTCTCTTTGGAACCCCACTCTCCTCTAAAACAGACTGGAAAGCTGTTACGACATCGGACGCTGTTTTCCTTTTTAAAACTCTGACGTAGGCTCTTTTGGAGAATACATCGATAACGGTTAATAGATAATTGTATCCGTCATTTTCTTTGGACAAACTCTGCATATCACAAAGATCTGCTTGAAACTGTCTCAGAGGCCTGGTGACAAACACTCTATTTCTAGGAAATCTTATTCTTGCTGGTTTATGTAAAGAATATGCATCTTGTTCTGATAAAAAGTCGCGAACCTTTTCAACCGGGACCTTTTTCCCGGTTTCATTCTGCATAGCCCTCTGTAATCTATCTACTCCACCAAAAGAACCTGGGTGAGCAGGTGTGTAATATACACGCTTCATTAACTTTGCTTCAGCCATACCTTCCCACACACGTAACAATGCTGAATGAAGGAGAAGACATCTGTATTCAGGTTTTTATATATATTTTATTAACATAGTCTGGAAGGATAATACATTCATTTAATATAGCACAACTAATTTAAAAACAATCATTTCATATAAAATAAAAAATAAAAATAAAAAATAAAATGTAAAACAGATACAATGAAAAGACATTCTTTTTAATACGATCTCACTAACTAATTTAAAAACAATCATTTCATATAAAAATAAAAAATAAAATGTAAAACAGATACAATGAAAAGACATTCTTTTTAATACGATCTCACTAACTAATTTAAAAACAATCATTTCATATAAAAATAAAAAATAAAAAATAAAATGTAAAACAGATACAATGAAAAGACATTCTTTTTAATACGATGTCACTAACTAATTTACTATATAAAGAGAAAACATGTATGCATCGGTTTTCAAGAGCCCCGCCAGTAGTCCGTGATGGTTTCAAGTTGATCTTTTAATTCATAGTTTTCTTCAACCAGCCGGTCATATCCGTCATAGATTGTATGAAATACACGCTTCACCGTCGTCAACTCGTACAGATACGCCTGTATGACTGCATTAACAGTATCGTTGTCATGATGGATGTTGCGAGCGGTTAGAAACCGTTGAACAGCATCCACGAAACGCTCGTTATAAAGTTCTCGCATTATACCATAGTAATTGTATTCGTACAGTTCATTCTCAAGCAGCTTCAAACATTCATGGTCTTTCTGACTAGGACGATCGTTAACGCATCCATAACACTTATCGTGCATGTATTTTCCGATCGCTGCAGTCAAAAGACGATACAGCACAGTTTTCACAGCTCTGATGAACCCGAACCGAATCCAGCCATCGTTTTCATCGGCGCCGTTCTCACCGTCTGACAGGGTGTCCACAGATTGCGACAGGGGCGCTGAGGTCTGATCCGTCTGGCTCTCAGGGATTTGCTCCACCGCGGAGGCTGGATCTGCTTGCCCGCAGGGGAGCTCTGAGTCATCCACCGTCTGGCTCTCAGGCGGTGATGCCGGCGGTGAGGCTGGATCTGGTTGCCCGCAGGAGAGCTCTGAGTCTTGGGAAAGCTGTGGGGAGGCGGGAAGATCCACCGCTTGTGAATCTTCATCCCGGGTCGCCGTCTGAGGTGGCGAGGGAGTAAACCCGGAATTGCCACTCCTTAAAACAAAGACCTCACGGTGTAGGTTGAGGCCTTCGGGGCGAGATCCGGTCCTGATCATGGTGTTTCTCTTTAGCGATGTGAGAATGCTCTCGCTGGTAAGAAGTCCTGTCAGCGAAGCTGCACGGAGTCCCGATCGGTCTGGCCGGTTGTATTTATATACAGAGAAGGGTGTGGTTAACGTTGAAGGGGCGGTATTGGCAGTTGTGAGGGGCGGGTCTAAAAAGCGAGCGCTTTTTTGACCCCCAAAATGTCTTTCCAGTTGCGGCAGTCGCGAAACAGCGTTGAAATACGGTTTGCTATTCCGATCATCTTGTCACGCCATGCATCAAAGGGGATGGACAGCAAGGTCCTGAAGACCCCACATTCCTAATTATAATAATCCAACATGAACATAACCGTCTGTGCTTCATCTTGAGCTTTTCTGAGACTTGCACGGAAAAACCATCGACCGTTAACCCCCGTCTTTGACTGCCAAGTAGCTGAGAAGATCCTGTTTCCTGAATCTTTGTCAATTTCATTCAGATTGGTCTGCACTCGCCTGCATCGTTTAACCGCGGGTGAGTCATTGGTTTCATCCTCGACTTGTTGATGTGACCATTTCCCCCGTTTAGCTGGGGGCGCATCCTTGATTTCATCCTCAGCTTGTTGATGTAACCATTTCCCCCGTTTAGCTGGGGGCGCATCCTTGATTTCATCCTCGGCTTGTTGATGTGAACGTTTCACCCTTTTAATGGCAGGCAAATCCTTGATTCCGTGCTCGGTTTCTTGTGTCTCAGAGGGCCCTGCCGGAATAGGTTCTTCGGGATTTAATCGAATGAAGCTGGTTTTTCGTCTCACAGAGGGGCCTGCTGCAGCATTCGCTTCTTCAGGGCCTAGTCTGCGAAGCATGATAAGTTTCAGAACAGCCCAATCGTTCGATGTCAGCATGCCCAAGGAGTGGATAGTTTGCAGCTCGTCATCTTGATCATCCAGTTGATAGAGGTACATCTCCCCGGTTTCATATTTGAAGACGTACCCCCATTTACCACGGGCTCCATAGGGTTCCAGAGACCATTGTTCTTGCAGACGATGGCTCAGAGGCATCTGAGTTCTACATAAAAACAGCGTACCCTTGTGAGGGGTATACTGAGCTCCCCAAAAATCGCTCTGATCACGGCAAATCGTGACGGGTGTCTCGGCAATTACGGGTTCAAAGGTGCTTCTCCCAGACGCCATGTTGAAAAGTATTCATTTACTACGGACGCTGGAGAAAAGGGGCTTATATCATGAGTGAGGCGGTCATGGGCGGGTCCCGGGGCGGGACTTGAGCCGTAAATGGGTGATGGATGGCTGGTGTCATAAAACGGGGAGGGGTCCGGAAGGGGGGTCAGGAGAGGGGTTCACATAGGGGTGAGAGGTGTCATAAAAAAGGGAGGGGTCAGGAAGGGGGGGTCATAAATCATTTGGGGGGGGGGGGGGTGACAGGTGTCATAAATCATAAGGTCATATACAGTTCATAAGGGTCATAAATTACTTTTGACACATGGTGTATCCTATGGTTTTTTCTCGTGCCAAACTTAGTGTGAGTTTATATATATTAGAGCTAAAACCGATTAATTTCTAAACAAAATGTTCCCTTCACATCCTGACCTGCTTGGACTTTTCAACCACATGACTAATTCATCAAAAAATCCAAAATTACATTAGGAGAGGTTATATTTTTACGGGGCCCAGAACACTGGATTTCACTTTTTTATCAAATTTATTTATTTTTTTACTGGAGAATTCTTCAAGAGCATGTAGGAACAAAAGAAAGCTCAGCAGCTCAGAGATGCAACTTTGCAGAAAGGACCACACTTCAGGTTGTCCACGGGTTCAACATTTCCATGTCAAAGGTTGTGTTTGAAGGAAGGAGTGAGCGTTACCACCCAAAGAGAAAATCAGGGTTCTTTAGATGTGTGAGCAGCTAAAAGCAGCTAAAGATGGAGTAGCACATCCTCAGTAATAATTCTTCTTTATGGTGTTTTGGATAAAGGTGGATTTGCTTTAGTTTATTCACAGTCACTTCAAACTGTTGAATACATGACTGTTTTAAAAATAAAAGTGGTTTATAGTTTAACCCCTTAAGCCCGCAATACCTGTACGGGTATCAGCCGCCCGGGGTGAGGCTACGCCCCTTTTTTTGTCAAACTTTAAGGTTAGGTTAGGTTTTTTTCTAAATCCTTCTTAAAAAAGGGCTTCAAAGTTTCTAAACAAGTCACATTTTCTTTTCATACATACTTTTTGGTTTAAAATGTCTATCAAAAATAGCTGACTCTGTCAGAAAAATGGTCCACTGTGCGGTAGGGGTGTGCAAAATAATCGTCATGACGATGCATCGCGATTCTTATTTTTGCGATCTACTGCATCGATTCTTGACGCCAAGTATCGATTATTAATAGCGTACCACGAGCTAGCTATTTTTAGAAACGTAACGTCACGATGACGTCACATCACGTGGTACACAGTAGGGCAAACTTGCATAGTCCGCCGCTGTTTCGCTGTAAAAGAGACCTGCGTTACCCTTGGTTTTACTCGGTAAACGACTGCTTTTTCCAAATCTAAGACCATGGTTTTTAAACATTGTTGCTATGGAACGTGCAACAGCGACTCGAGGTACGCTGATCGGCCGCATATGAAGGATGTTTTCTTCAAGACTGCCAAGGAGAAATGTGTGCGCTGGGTACACCGGTGCGGTCGGCCTACACAACAGTTCAACCCGGAAAAAGTTACCAAATTCACCTACATATGTAGCAAGCATTTTGTCGGAGGAAAGGGCCCAACCGAAGAACATCCTGACCCAATTCCAGCGACATCAAGTAGTGAACAGGTAAGAGTATTTTGATGGCCAACATGTTAATAATGAATGCTACCATGATAGCATATAGGCTATCATGGTAGCAGGCGCTAACATGATACCCTGCTACCAGGATAGCTTACTCAAAAACATTTCAAATAAGCCACTCATTATGACTAAAAATAAAGCAAAAGCTTTCATTTGTTAGCGCCGAGCGTCCGCTAGCCAACATGCTATTAGCCTTGCTAACATCCGGTCCCAGACAATTCAAAAGGAGTTTGTTTTAAAGCATAAAGCGTAACTGTTCTGCTCCGCCATCCTCCGATGGTGTTATGAGCCTTATTCCCGCATCAATATGGTATATTAATGCCGGTTTTCAAGGCAATTTTGATAACTATAGATTTTAACCAGGTTAGTGACGATCACTGTAGCGACCCCTAGCTCCCGGAGGTGGAATCGCATAAACAAAGGCAAGCGATTCTGAATTAAATGATTTTACAGGACAAACCGGTCCTCAGAATGTTATTTTCTCAAAATAATGTTCTGGTTAACTTGTGCTTTGCATTGTGAATGGGTTGAAACACATTTCAAATGTTGTTCTGAATTAGTTAAGCTAATTTAACCACAATTCACATTCTTTAAGGTGAACTTCGGTTCTTTAACTTAAACAAAATATTATTTCATCAAATAATGTTTTGCTTAACTTAGGCTTTGCATTGTGAATGGATTGAAATACATGCCACATGTTTTTTCTAACTCCATTCCATGCTTTGTGGAATCAGATCTTCAGTGAACAAGGATTCACTGAATTAATCTGATTATGATCAACCACTTTTGTTTTGTCTTTTGTTTGTTTTGCATGTAAATAGTTCTTTAGCTTAGCTTCTTTTTATCTTCATTTTGCTTAGTAGTTTAGTTAAGTTTCACTAGCCTAGTAGAGAGGATTTGTTAATCGAAATATTGTGTTAATTCAGATAAACAGCATTGCATAGTGATGTTCTCTGGATGTTCATTTTATTTCTGTTATTAAATTCTTGGACTTGAAAAGAAGTTGTCACTCCTTTATTCTATGTGTGTGCAGGTTTCACTGTTAAAAGATCACTAGTGCTCAAATTTATCCCTTTCAACCATTGTCTTGATATCAGCTTAAGAGCTGATCCTCACCAGACAATACTTAAAAGACAGAGGGTTATTTAATAAACATTAAATAACTTTAAACAGTGTATAATTGCACAACAATGTTATTTAGCTGTAGGTAATACTATATCGTCCCGTGATCAGAAAGTTTAGCCCCCCCCCCCAAAATTCATCTTATGACTGGACCCGCTTAACCTACAGTCTCTGCTGCACTCAAACGTATCACTGACGATAAAGAAACAACAACAAAAATGGCCACAATCAAACTGAGGGCGGAGCAGTATGACAACCTTCAGTCAATCAGTTAAGCAGCCCGCCATATTGTTAGTGCTACAAAATGGCAGAAGGGAATAAAACCACGAGGAGCTATTGTTTTCATCCAGAATAGGAGGAGGACTACTTTTTTTATTTTTCAACTCAAAGACAATTTGTCTTATTTGTAATGCGAGTGTGGCATTGCCTAAAAAGGGGAACTTGGAGAGACATTTTAAGATGATTCACAAACACTATGAGATGGATTTCCCGCTAAAAAGTTATCTACAAGCCCAGAAAGTCCGGGAGCTGAAAAACCAGCTAGCTGCGCTGCAGTCGTTTTTCACTTGACCCAACACCAAGGGTAAGGCTGTAACTATTGCATCGCACCAGGTCAGCAATGTTCTTGGCAAGCATAAAAAGGCTTTCAAAGATGGTGAGGTTGTAAAATAGGCGTTTATGGAGGCAGCAGATGCACTGTTCAGTGATTTTAAGAATAAAAGTGAGATTATGGCTGCTATAAAATATATACAGTTATCCCGGAATACTGTTACACGACGATGCGAGGGGATGGCTGTGGATGTTATGGAGCAGCTAAAGAAGGACATTGAAGAATGTGAGTGTTTCTCCCTCCAGTTTGATGAGTCGACCGATGTGATGGACATAGCCCTGTTGTGTGTACTTATCAGGATGGTGTTTTTGGACAAGAGTGCTAGGGAGGAGCTACTCGCTATTTGAAGGACAAACAAAGGGTGAAGATATTTTCAAAGCATTTATGGAGTTTGTGGAGTTTCAAGCTCATTTCTATTACAACCGATGGTGCTCCAGCGATAACAGGCCACAACAGTGGATTCACTGTTTTGGTCCGTGAGGCAGACACCCTGTCTACTTTTAAGACTAATCTTAAAACTTTCCTTTTCGACAAAGCTTATAACTAGAGTGGCTTATGTTGCCCTGACCTACCTATGGGGATGTGCTTCTATGGGCTTAGACTACTGGAGGACATCAGGATCTATTTTTCTCACTCTATCGAGTTCTACTGTTCTTCAATTATGCATTGCTTGTCATAATTTCTGCTTATAACTTTTTGTTCTCTCTCTTTTTTTTCTTCATAGTAGGTACACCTGGTCTGGCGTTCTGTTATTTGAGACATCATCCAGAGAAGACAGCTCACCTGCTATTACCATCTAATGTAGAACAGATTACTGGATCAATGTTTGCTTCTGTGCTTGTTTGTCTCTCTTGTTGTGTCTCTGCTCTGTCTTCTGTAACCCCCAGTCGGTCGAGGCAGATGACTGTTCATACTGAGCCCGGTTCTGCTAGAGGTTTTTCCTTCCCGCTAACGGGTGTTTTTTCTTTCCACTGTCGCTTCATGCTTGCTCAGTATGAGGGATTGCAGCAAATCCATGTACAATGCAGACGACTCTCCCTGTGGCTCTACGCTTCTCCAGGAGTGAATGCTGCTTGTCGGGACTTTGATGCAATCAACTGGTTTTCTTATATAGGAACATTTTTTACCAATCTGTATAATCTGACCCAATCTGTATAATATGATTGAACTTAACTTTGTAAAGTGCCTTGAGATGACATGTTTCATGAATTGGCGCTATATAAATAAAATTGAATTGAATTGAATTGAATTGAATATCCTGAACTACCACTGTATACTCCACCAGCAGTCATTATGTGGAAAGATTTCAAACATGAAAGACGTGACGGATGTTGCCATGAAGATTGTGTGCAGTGTACGGGCCAGGAGTCTACAGAGGAGGATCATTCCAGGCACACCTGGAAGAGGCTGGTGCAGAACACACAGACTTGCTGCTGAATGCAGACTTAAGATGGCTAAGCAGAGGTACATTTTTGGAAAGATTCTGTGAGTTGATGCCTGAAGCAGTCAAGCCATGGTGAACATCCAAAGCTGGTGGATGCCAAGGGGTTCTTACATTTGTCATTTCTCACAGATCTCACCGGCCTACTCAATGAACTTAACCTGAAGCTTCAAGGTAAAGACAAATATATAATACATATGATCAGCTCAGTGAACACATTCAAATGCAGGCTAAAATTACTTTCAAGCCGGCTGCTAGGCAGGGACCTGAGGAACTTTCTTCGTATGCAGGCAGAACTACAAAGTCAAGGTCAAGTTTTCACACAGCTTGATCTTAAACAATATCATCAGTAGGTTCAGAGCATCTTGGACGAGTTTGAGAGGCGATTTACAGACTTTTCATCCATTGAGCCTATTAAGAGATACACATGTTTCCCTTATATATTGACGAGGAAGACATTGTGTCAAAATTAGTCTCACTTTTTCATCTGGACAGCTGAGGTGCTGAAACTGAGATTATTGTGTTACGGTGGAAGCTCAGCGGGGGTGAGTGTTCTGCTTTCCTTCAGTTCGTTCTAATATTTTCTATTTGTTTTGGTCTTGTGTTCCCCCTCGTGTCTCTTCCCTCCCTACGGCTCTCTCTCTCTCTGCGTTCTGGAACCATCGCTCCTCCTACCACCACCCTCTGCCACCTGCACACCTGGTCTTCATCTTCATCAAGCTCAAGATAAAAACCCGGCCTTTCTCAACACTCCTCACCGGATCGTCTGCTGTTTTAGTCCTGGTGCCGCTGAATCTCCTAAGTCTCCTCACGATCAAGCAAAATATTTCCCTGGTGTTGTTCCCCTTGTGCTAACCCATTCTCTGTGTTTGCCTTTCTTTCCAGAGTTGCTCACCTCGCTGATCTTCAGCCAGCTGGGTCCGCGACCGATCCTCCCCTCCCGGACGCTGCCACTGCGGCTCATCCTCAACTCCGCGGCTGGGTGTTCGCCGGTCGGTGCCTTCCTCCTCTGGGTCTCTTTTGTCAGTCGCTCCCTGGTCACCTGGGTTAATCCTCCCGCTCCGCGTCCCCGTCCACGTTCCAGCGCTCCCTATTCCGGGTTACCGCATTCCCCGTTGTGTTTAATCCTTTTCCTGCCCTAATTAAAAGAAACCTTTTTTCAGAGTGGTTGCGTGTGGGTCCGTTCTGTCTAACCCTTAACAGAACGATCCGGTCAATATGGATCCAGCACACTCTGACCCCCCACCCACAACTCCCCCCTCCGCGCATGAGATCGCCTGCGCTGTCGCGTCTCAGGGCGCGCGCCTCCAACAGCAGGCAGATCTCATCCACTCCATGACTGATTCCCTGCGTGATCTGGCCGCCGAGGTGTCCCGCCTCCGCGCGCCCACTCCAGGTCCCCAACTCCCCGCAACTCCACCCGTGGTTCCTCCCGCAGCCTTCACCGAAACGCCCGTAGCAATGCCAGATAAATTCGCTGGGGATATGGGGACGGTCGAAGGTTTTCTAGTCCAGTGCGAGCTAGTGTTTAAGAGGCAGCCTGTCACGTTTCAAACCGACGAGGCCAAGGTGTGTTACGTCGCCGGATTGCTCCGCGGCGACGCGCTGGCCTGGTATGCGGCTATCAGCGCGGTCGCCTCGCCGGCCCTCTCCTCTTACTCGGCGTTCGCCACCGAGCTTCGGCAGGTGTTCGATTGCCCTGTAAGAGAGAGTGAAACGCCGACGCGCCTCATTGCGCTGCGCCAGGGCGGCCGCAGCGTAGCGGAATATTCGGTGGACTTCCGCATTCTCGCCGCTCGTTCCGGGTGGAATACTAAGTCCCTCCGGGACCTATTTCTCTGTGGTTTAAGTAACGATGTTAAGGATCACCTAGCCGCTCAGGGTGTGCCTACCAAGTTTAATGAGCTGGTTAAGAAAGCTACATTAATAGACAATCGTTTGCGCGAGCGAGGCAGAGAACGCGCAACGCGCACTTTTCCCTCTGCTCGTCCAGCAGCCCATCTCC
The DNA here is from genome assembly GCA_037039145.1 of Fundulus diaphanus. Lineage (NCBI taxonomy): Eukaryota > Metazoa > Chordata > Actinopteri > Cyprinodontiformes > Fundulidae > Fundulus > Fundulus diaphanus. The sequence continues at coordinate 38,895,393 of CM073137.1, forward strand.
TCGATCTGCAGCGTTAACCCCTCCCCGCGGCCACTCACCTCCTCGAAGTTCTGGGTTAAGATCCGTGCCGAGCTCCGGCCTCCCCCCTGAGGAGCCCATGCAGGTGGGTCGGGCAAAACTATCAGCACGCGAACGTGAGCGTCGCTTTCTGGAGGGTGTCTGTATATACTGCGGCCTTCCCGGTCATTATTTACGCTCCTGTCCGCAGCGCCCAAAAGAGTAGGCTCGCCCGCAGCAGTGGGGATTCGAGCGAGCCGTGTTTCTCCCCTGACCCCCCGAAAATTATTAAACGCTACAATCACTTGGGAAGGGGTTGACCAACCGCTGGGCGCACTAATAGATTCAGGCGCAGATGAGAGCTTCCTCGATAAAGAGGTCGCCCATCAGCTTGCTATTCCATTTGTTCGCCTAGACGTCCCTCTCCGCGCTTCCGGCTTAAGTGGGAATCCTTCCTACGAGATCACTCACCGCACCCCCGCCATAACATTAGTCACCTCAGGAAACCACCGTGAGACTACCTCGCTCCACCTAATCACCTCTCCAAACGCTCCCTTGGTCCTGGGACTCCCGTGGTTGATTAAACACAATCCTAATATCGACTGGAGTAGCGGCGTGGTCCGTAACTGGAGCACCGCTTGTCACGCGTCTTGTTTACTCTCTGCTCGCTCCCCGGGTATCTCAGTTCCCCCTGCACCGCCCCCTGTGGACCTTACCGGTGTACCGCAGGAGTATCATGACTTATCACAGGTCTTTAGCAAGGACCTGGCACTGTCTCTGCCCCCCCACCGTCCATATGACTGCGCGATCGATATCCTCCCGGGTGCGTCTTACCCCCCGGGAAGGTTGTATAACCTGTCTCGCCCAGAACGAGAATCGATGGAACAGTACATTCATGATTCCCTAGCTGCCGGTATAATCCGCCCCTCCTCTTCCCCTCTCGCTGCTGGGTTTTTCTTTGTGCCCAAAAAGGATAAATCCCTCCGCCCGTGCATAGATTATCGTGGTTTAAACGCCATTACGATAAAAAACAAATATCCACTCCCTCTCCTTGATTCTGTTTTTGACGCCCTTGCAAAATCCACTATTTTCACCAAATTAGACCTGCGGAACGCTTACCATCTTGTGCGTATCCGTCACGGTGATGAGTGGAAAACAGCATTCAATACACCGCTGGGCCATTATGAATACTTGGTCATGCCCTTTGGACTGACCAACGCGCCAGCGGTGTTCCAGTGTTTAGTTAATGATGTCCTTCGCGATTTTTTACACCGCTTTGTTTTTGTTTACCTGGATGACATCCTTATTTTTTCCGAGAATGCTGCCCAGCACCGTGAACACGTTCGTCTCGTCCTCCAACGTCTTCTTGAAAATCGTCTGTATGTCAAAGCAGAGAAATGCAACTTTCACGCCACGACTCTGCCGTTCCTCGGGTTTGTTATCGAGAAGGGCCATCTCCGAGCAGACCTGGAGAAGATCCGCGCAGTCGCGGAGTGGCCCGCTCCCACCTCGGTTAAACAACTTCAGAGGTTCCTTGGGTTCTCCAACTTCTATAGGCGGTTCATACGTAACTATAGCACGGTGGCGGCCCCTCTCACCCGTTTAACCTCCGCGACAGTTCCGTTTGTTTGGTCTCCCGAAGCAGCCACCGCATTCGAGACCTTGAAGAAAATGTTTACCTCCGCACCTGTGCTCGTTACACCCGACCCCTCTCTCCAATTTATAGTCGAGGTTGACGCCTCGGACTGTGGGGTCGGAGCTACTCTATCCCAACGCTTCCCAGTAGATAACAAGACGCATCCCTGCGCGTATTTCTCTCGCCGCCTCTCCCCTGCTGAGAGAAATTATAGCATAGGAGACCGGGAGCTGCTGGCGGTTAAGCTAGCTTTGGAGGAGTGGAGGCACTGGCTGGAGGGCGCTGAGCAACCCTTTGTTATTTGGACGGACCATAAAAATCTATCCTACGTCCAAACAGCCAAAAGACTCAATCCCCGCCAAGCTCGCTGGGCCCTGTTCTTTTCTAGATTTAACTTTTCCCTCACCTATCGCCCAGGATCGAAGAATGTAAAACCTGACGCCCTGTCCCGCATCCACTCCCTGTTGTGTTTAATCCTTTTCCTGCCCTAATTAAAAGAAACCTTTTTTCAGAGTGGTTGCGTGTGGGTCCGTTCTGTCTAACCCTTAACATTATTGCATTGCAAAATGACATTGAAATCCAATCAAGAGCAGCACCTGGTATGAAAGGAGAGTTCCGGAGCCTGCTGTCAGACGAAAAGTATCTGAATCTCAGAAAATGTGCCATGAACTTGACAGCACTTTTTGGATCGATCTACTTGTGTGAATCTGCCTTTTCTCACATGAAAATCATCAAGTCCAAGTACAAAGCCACAATGACTGATGACCTCCTCCCCGTGTCAGAAGTCCCACTGAGGTAAACATGTACATTTTATTTTAATTTACCTTAAGTATTTCCCTCTTTTGACTAGCTAGAATTGGGTTTGTTGTCATTAAATATCAGGCTAGGTTGTTGCTCCTGATGCAGAGTGGCAAATAAAACTGTGTATTTGTCAACATAAATATGTTAATGTGAGTTTTTGAGGCTAAGAGCAGACTAGTGGACACACTTGCAACTTCAAAAGTAGATCTTGGTTCAAAAAAGGTTGGGCATTTTTGGGGAGCTGTAGGTACCAATTTATCGTGTTGTAAACATAAAGTTTCACTTCCCCCCTCCTCCTTCTCCCACTTTTGCAGCCCAATAGAAGCCTCACTTTACTGTCAGCTGGATTATCTAAAAAGTGTTTTATGAAGTGGTAGTATAATTTATACATTTCCAATACAACTAATGTTTTACAACGGTGTTGTTTTATGGTATTTTGCTAATTTTGGAGAGCTGTAGGTAACAATGTATCGTGTTGTGATTAGCTTCACCCCTCCTCCCACTCCAGCAGCATAATAGAATTGTTACTTTTACTGTATTTTGGATGGTCTAAAAAGCCTTATATGAAGTATTTATATAATTTACACTTTCCCAATACAACTGCTGTTTTATATCAGTGCCGTTCTGTGTTATTTTGCTATTTTTGGAGCTATTTTTTGTCTTGTAATCAGAAAGTTTAGTTACTACACCTCTTCCCCTGTTCCTGCAAACCAAAGGAAGATTTACCAGTACTGTATGTTGGATGATCTAAAATCATTTTATGAACCGGTTATATTATTTAGATTTTTTCCAATACACTGCTGTTTTACCACACTTATTTTGTTGTCTTGTTGTTTTTTGGAGAACAGTGGGAAATAATGTATCATGTCATTATCTGAAAACTTGGCAACAAACCTATTTCTTTGTTATTACAGCAAGGAGGATGCAGGACCATTTGGAACAGAAAAGGCCATGCATCCAACCACTTCGGTTGGACTTCCTCTTCTTCTTCAAGGTGAGAAGTCTATTCTGCATACCATTGTGGTTACAAGATAAATATGTTGTTACATGATTAGCATTGTATTCTTACGCTTATTACAAATCAGTGTCAGATGCAACTTTAGTTTTAGCCTGCCATTTAGATAATGTTGTTCTTTATAATGTAATGTATGTTTTTGTTTATCCAGTGACAACAGTGCAGCAAAAGATGAGGAATATCAGCCACCTGCCCATTGGCTACGGACTGCTCCAAGCCCCCGTGAAGCACATGGTTGCCTGAGACTTCTCCTATTATTTCTTTTTTTTTTTTTTCCAGTGTCCTGTCTAGCAATGTGGCAATAAGAATTGTTGTCTTAATGCCAAATAGAGCCCAACAGATTTTACTTTCACAAGTGGAGCAGTCAGCTTTCGCCATAGTGCTCTGCTTGATTCATGCATGTAAATAGTTTTATTGTGATTCATGCTGGGAGTATTTCAAATTATGTGGACACTACAATGGGAAAGTAGGAGAGTAAAAGAAGAGTAAGAAGAGAAAAAAAAGAAAGAGAAGAGGTGAAAGAAAGAGGAGATAAAAGTGAGAGAATGATAAAACATCTTCAGTCTGCTTCATCACCTGCAAAGAGAGATGTAAAATGAACAGCACAACCAACGGATATAGTATAACAGATACAATAAAGTAACACCTTGATACCATTGCTAAATTATATGTATTATTATTTAATCTGACATGTATAATGTGATAGCTGAAACAAGTAAATAAATAAATGAATTATGGGCTTTCTGTATAGAAGTGAACACTGAATACCTGGAACCCAGCACCTGTGGGTGTTTGTGAGAGTGCACTTGTGTATGTAAAATTTATCCAAAAAAAAAAATGCTCAATAGTGGTTATGAAGAACCAAAGATCCGCCTCCCCCGAGCACCGAGGCAGGCGCCGGGGGACCCATAACCCCAGACCCCCAAAGGGGCCCCCTAAGCAGGGCGCCCCAGAGGGGCCAACACAGGAAATCTGCCCCCCCCCCCCCCCACCAAGGGAAGAGGAGAGACGACCCGAGGAAATCCCTCAGCCACCGCAATGCCGAAGCCCCCAGGAGTCGCGGGGGCGAGCCCGTGGGCTCCACGGCAGCCATCTACGCTGAAGTGGAATTATTTCAAAAGGGTGTTCATGATGTTTTGTTTATTTTGGAAAAAAATTAGGCAAGGCTTAAACTTTTTAATTTTTTTTTTGTTTAATCACCTATAAATAAGACATGGTGACATTTGCAATAGTGGTTCCATCTGAAAAATGTTATTTGATGCCTTTGTTTCACACAAATACTAACTTTTACATTTACACTTTGTAACTCTGGAGCTGTACTTGATTTATTTCAGATATGTAATTTCAGGCGGAAATTGGTCCTAAAACCCTCTGGGCTTAAGGGGTTAAAACAAACAGCTGGCTGTGGTATATCATCTATAACCATGGTAAAGTGGTTCAGTTCTAGTTTTACTAGAATATGGACATATTTTAGAACACTGAAAATGCAGTGAAGGACATAAATACTTTCTTTGACATTCAGGTGATTAATGTTTTCACCTGAAGCATCCAGAGACACATGGATCATCTCACTGTCTATGTTGTCATCAAACAGGAGAACAGAATATTCATCCTTCAGATGTAAAGCACAGGGAGATGATGGAGGAAATCTTTCTGAGTAATGGCTTCTGTTCTGCAGGAATAAGGCAGCGGAGGTGAGGCAGAGGTTAGAGTGGGGGGCTGAGAGTCAGACTGGGGCTCTGTCACTTTACCTAAAAACAGGAACATGTGCTGTTCCCTCAGAAGAGGAACACCTTTATTATTTTCATCACTTCATATTGCCTCAAGGAAGAACAACAGAAGCCTGATAAATGGTTGCAAATAAGTGGAGTTAAGAGGAAGACAGGTGTGGAAGTAAAAGAAGGAACTACTGTGGCGTGAGAGGTAGATAAGACTTGACTGCAAACCAGGTAACTTTTTCCTCTCTCATCATTCTCCAAAAAAACAATGTATAGCATGCCAACCACCTACATTTAGGGGCCTTATGAGCATGCCCAGTGACACCCCAAAGTCTGCTGGGTTAGAGGCACCTCACCAACATGTAGACAACAATACAAAAAAACAGATGAGAACCATAAACAAATGACTGAAGGAAGGTATAAAACTAAGAAATACCTGCCATGTACATCTATGACAGGTAGGCAAGATAAAAAATAAATTTTGGTTCAGTTGTTTCACCTCTCTGTAACTGTCCTGTTATGCCATCACACCATGGCTAAATTGTGTGAACTGTGACATGGGGAAGGATTAAAATTGGGTTGTGAGAAAGAGAGTTCCAGGCAAAGGATCTGCCTCTCAGCAGGGGTTCCCTGCTGCTGTAAAACCAAACCACTACCCCCACAGACAAAAGGTCAGAGCACTCCTGACCAGACTCTCTTTCAGTCTACCCCTGGCCAGAGACGACAACCACTTTTCTCCAGGGGCTCCCGAGGAGAGGGGGGCTAACGAGCCACCCGGTCTCCTTCCTCAGCAGCCATGTGATTCAAGGCCCAAAAAGCCCACATGCTGCCCAGAACCGGCCTTCTGTGAGACTCATCTGCCCTCGCTTCAATGAAGCGAAAAAGGGGAAAACCCTTATCCTCTGAGGAGTGGAGGACCTCCCTGGCACAGGAGGAACTGCTGGAACGAAGCTAAGTTGCACTCTGACTTCTGCGCAACCAGCCGCGAAGTACAGAATGCCGAAACAGCTTTGTTTATTTTTTTCAACTGTTGCAGGAAAGCCGAGCCGAGCCGACGCGGATTGGTCGCCTTCCCTCACCAGACAAGCTGAGAGATCAGGGACTGCAGAGCCTTCGACCAGGCCGATCCATGTCAGCTCATGGCCGGGCCTGCAGAGCTAAGCCACTAGCCCGCTGCTGAAGGAACAACGGTTCCCTTTTCACTGCCTTCCTTGGGTGACCAAAGTGGACCGAACTCACACAAGGCACGGACAGGTTGGACAGAGAGACCCAAAGGCACAGGTTAAATTGTTTATTGGGAAATGTTGTGTGATGCGTTCCACATGGTTGCTTTAAAACAAAGGGCTAACGGACGTATACATGTTTGGATTCATGATACTTGAATTTCTGCTAATTGGATTGGGTGGATTTTTTATGTATCGGCAAATTCTGCGGATGTTAGTAGCAATTATGGCCTTGATCAGGCTACCGGCTGCATATGACGCGATCACTAAGGCGGTGAACGAACAGACCCGTAAGTTGGAGGAGCAGAGCTGTAAGCTGGATGTGCTGGATAGCGGACTGGCTTCGGTGGTTGAACTCAAAGGGGAGATGGGATAAAATCTGGATGTGAAACGTGAAAAAAGACCAACAAATTTGGAATATTGGATTTGCCACATGGAGCCAGCAATAGGACCTAAAGCTGACGGAAATGTTGGTGCAGCTTGTTCTCATAACAAATTGTGTATTTGGATTATGCCTCCCCTATCAAAAAAGACTCCCCTGGATGTTATGGTGAGAGAGCTCAGAACTGCCCCCGCTCCCTCCTCCCTCGTGGACATCTGTGGATGCTTTCTGAACTGTGGGCCGAGTGATAACATCAAGGACAATGGCCCCTGGAAAGCATTTGTGGAAATATAACACCTTTCACCCAAGCACACACACATAACTGACGCCCAAAACAACATACGAACTTCATGCGACTAATCTCCAAGGTTAACCCCCTGCATAAATGTTGTCTTTTCATATGTGTTTTTCTCGTGCAAGGTTTTTTGATATCTCAAACTGTGTCCTGGAATAGGATAAAGTGTGAAATATGTCTTTTTTTTCCTCTGCCTCCCCAAATGTGGCTCCTATCTTTCCACAGAGTGAAAGGCAGCGCCCTATGGTAACCACGTAGGTAGGGTCCTCAGCAGCAAGGCCTCAGTCAATCGTTCCCCCGAAATGTTTGTGATGTATGTAATGGATGGTTGTACTGGAACTGTAATTTCCCTCTGGGATTATTAAAGTATTTCTGATTCTGATTCATCATAATGTCTGTAGGCAGTGCTTCATAGATAAATTCCCACTGAGGACATCTGGCTTTACATCTGTGTATCACTGATTGTTTGTTTATTCAGAGGAGTGTGTCGTCACCAACAGCACTTCTCCTATTGCTCAGTATTGATCAGGTTGCAGTTGTGATGAGCAGTGAAGCCACCTGCTGGGAGCTACAGACAGTGCATCTGGGGCCAGACTGGGTCCAAGCATCACTTTATGGTAACCAATAAATTCTCTCCCCATTACCTGAAACCTAAGCCTGAAATTTAGCAGTAGATCTCTCTGCTTTCTCTTTATTCCTCAGCCACCACTTCAATAGAGCTCATTCAGCGCAGCATGACGGCTGAAAAACAATCCATTTTAAAAATACATCATGAGGCTCTGAGCATGAGACTCAGGTCTGTGGTGTGCAGAGAGACACTTTGATACACCATCTCTGGGCTCCAGCCTGATATCCAGTAACCCAAGAGAGTCGCTTTGCAGGGCATTCACCAGGAAGATTAAATTTAACAATCTGTAATTTGACAAGGAATCAGATGAGAAATATGTAGTGGGGAGGGGAGATAGAGGCTGATAGGAGGGGGTCTTTTCAACAGCCTGGACTCCTGCTGTGACTTGCAGAAACAGAGCCAAAACTTGGACAGAGAAGGAAGGACAACAGGAATCAGATGAGATCCTTTAAATCACTTCTCACCATCAACTCTTTAATACCTGCAGCAGTAAAATAAACCCTCTTGTCTAGAAACTGAGCTTTTTTCCAACATCCCATAAACAAACTCATGTTGGTGTTGCACAGAAAGATGCTGACTTTCTAGGGAAATATAAAGCAACACAGCTGTGTGTGAAATATCTTTAGTCTGTCCCTCTCTGCCCACCAACATCACCTTTCAGGCCTTCAACAGTTTCAGCTCGCTCATCGGTTTAGATAAATCACAGCCTGGTAGGAGCCCATCTGAGCCGACTGAGGAAGGAGGCTTTAAGGTCAGAGTGGAGGTTTAAATCCCTCTGAAAAGCCTACATTACTCTGCTATAAAACACACAGCCTTAGGCCTGTCAGGGAGGTAATCTGTTGAAGGCTGCTCAGCTGAGCTGTAGCTGCAAACTGCTGGGAGACGTGCAGCAGACAGAGGTGGACAGTAGACCTGTGATGAAGCTGAGAGATGAATCGAAAACAATGTGGAGATAAGGGGCAGAAACTTGTTAAAATGCTGTTTATTGCATGTTGCCAATAAAGGGCAACTCCTGTAGTTTTCATTTCATTGAGCCAAGTCCCATCTTAAGAATTCCTGTCTGTTGCTGTTGATGAAATCTCTGATTCTGCACCCGGCGCTACGACTCTTCTGTCTGTTCCTCTACTGCAGGCAGCCATAAAAGGAGCGGCTCCAGTTCCTTCATCTGTCCTCATCATCTTTGGAAGAAAACTGGTGAAATGAGCAAGCAAGGCTGCCAGTGTCATCAGTGCTCCAACATACCACAGTCCCAGTAACATCTGCTGAGGTACTTGGTGCTCCACTGCCTTCACTTACTGACTTAGTGAGGAATTTCTCCTCTGTGAGCAAATGCTTTTATTTACTATTCAGGACACTTTCCAAGCTGCTGTCCATGACGCATTCATGTGTTTTAAAGTCATTCCCTGACTTTTAGCAGAAGACCCTCTGTCCCCACAGTGAGGCAGCGCTGCTGGCAAATAAATAAAAATGTTCCGTGGAATAAAAACTGAAGAAATAAAGCATGAACTGGAGCCAAGAAAGACTTCACTCACAATAGAGAGAGATTCAGGTCCCAGATCCAAATCACCACCTGAACGTCTGAAGCTGCTCACATCAAACATGCTGCTGCTTCAATAAAGAATAAGGAAAGCTAAGGTTTAAAAGCTCCAAGTTGTAGAAGCTGAGAGAAGATGAATGAATGAATGAATTATCTCACCGAGCTGCTTCTACAAGACAGGAGAGGTTGTGTCTGTCTCCTCAGGGTTGTGTTTGCTTCCAGAAACACCCTGCGAGGCAACACTTCCTCCTGAAACACAGCTATGTAAGGCAAGTTTACCAAAATAAAATGCAATAGTTAAATGAACAGTAATTACAATCTGGAATTGTGAATTGATTTAAACCAAGATGTTATAGTAGATAATCTGTAACCCGGGACAGTATATGCTTGCAAACGACTGAATAAATAAGATATGGCTAAATCAAGCAAACAAGAATGTTTCCTTAAAATACATAAACTGAGGCAAATGGCGTTCTCACCCACATTGTCACATCCCCCCCCCCCCCCCCCCCCCCTTAAGACCGCTAATTCTCTGAGTCACGGGACAGGAGCCATTGCCTCCTTTTAAATAGTTACGTACCTCATTTCTCTTTCCGGTTTCCGGCTGATGTACTGAACTGCCAACTGCTGTCTTTCCTCTCCTTGCAGTAAACAGCTAGTTGACCCACCTTATAGGTGGTCCACCTTATACCCACCTCAAGTTTGGAGATGTGACATTTCTTGGCATTTATGATGAGTCCAGCATTCTTGATATGTTGAAACACATCATCGAGATGTTTCTGATGATCCTTCCATGTACGATTGAAGACAACAATATAATCAATGTATGCAGCTGCATACTGTTCTGCACCTCTTAAAACTTGATCCACTAACCTTTCAAATGCTGCCAGAGCTCTGTGCAAGTCAAAAGGCATCACTTTGAATCTAAACAATCCACTTGGTACTCTAGATGTTGTTAAGTCCTTTGAAGATTCTGTCAATGGAACCTGGCAATACCCTTAAATGCCCATAAAGTAGCTGGAATGGTGAAAATCCAATAGATGTTTGTGGAACTTCTCTGCAGGAAAATAACAAAATATGAGCCATTGATCCCAATCTGACCCTGTATCATTCACAAATTTCCTGAGCATTGATTTTAAGGTCTTGTTGAATCTCTCCACAATGTCGTCCGTTTGTGGATGATAGGGACTGGTCTTGACACCTTGAATTCCTAACACTGTAGATCTCTTTAAGGAGCTTTGAAGTGAAGTTGGTGCCCTGGGCTGTAATGATTTCTTTAGGGATTCCCACTCTAGAGAACAGCTGAAGAAGGCAGTTGACAATCTGATGAGCCTTTATTTTCCTTAGGGCAGGGGTGTCAAACTCATTTGTGGTTTAGGGGCCGCATTCAGCTTAATCTGACCTCAAGAGGGCCACACCAGTAAACTCATTACAAGATTAAATAGAACTAATAAAAGTGGACTTTTTGTTGATTTTCATATTAAATGAATTTCACTTTTACACAATATATTCTGAATAACCTCAGCGTTTTTAAGAAAAGTATGTGCAATTTCAACAATACTTTTACTCAGTTAAACATATACTTGTGCATTATGCATAAGAACTGATCACAGTGATTGTATAATGTTGAAAAACATTTATTCACATTTTTTGGAACTTAAAAACACTGCATGACAAAATACTTCAAACAGATAAAAATTAAGAAATGATTTAAAATAAATTTTCCACATCTGAAGCTCAGTGCTACCATCTGCTGATTAAAACACAGCGCCCCTCGTGGACAATATAGGAACTGCAGATTTTCAATTAAACGAAGTACATGTTTTTTTCAATAATTGTTTTATCATTCTCTTCCTTTTATCTACTCTTTCTTTCATCTTTTCTTTTTTTCTTCTTGTTCTTCCTTTCCTCTCTTACTTTCCCATTGTAGTGTCCATATCATTTGAGATATTCCCCGCATGAATCATAATAAAACTATTCACATTCATAAATCAAGCGGAGCACTATGGCAAAAGCAGTACTGCTCCACTTGTGAAAGTCAAATCTGATGAGCTCTTTTTGGCATTAAGACAACAATTCTTATTGCCACATTGCCAGACAGGACACTGGGGCAATGTGTTGAATAATCATAATGATAATGCATTTAGCCACCGGGCCGGACTAAATTGTTCGGCGGGCCGGAGCCGTATGTTTGACACCCCTGCTTTAGGGGAAAGGCTTCAGGGTATCTTGTGGCATAGTCACAAACCACAAGTATAAACTGATGATCTGCCTTACTCCATTCTGAAGGTCCAGCTATGTCCATGGCAATGCATGAAAATGGTGTATCAATGATAGGCATACTAATAAGTGGAGCCCTATCTGATTTTCTGCTTGGAGCTGTTAATTGACACTGTGGGTAAGCTTTGCAGTATTATACTGTCACTGAACTGTTGGGGCAAGTAAAACTTGGGAACCATTCTAGAAAATGTTTTAGATTGCCCCAAATATCCTGCCCAGGGAATTGAATGACTCATTTTCAAGATTGTTGGTCTAAAACTCTGTGGGATCACCAATTGGTCACCAATCTGGCTGTGGCGATACAACAGATCCCCCTTACGCATAAACACTTCCTCTCTTCCCTTAACTTGAGTTGACTCAAGAACACATTTAGCTAACAATGGTTTAAGTGTTGGTCTTCTTTCTGTAGCTTAGCAACATCACTAGCACTGGGAAGAGCTTCAGCCTCTAAAGGCTCTAGAATGTGCTCAGCTATTCTTGTTCCCCTCACCTTTTCGTGTCTTCTCTCCCTTTTGCTCTTTTCTGTTTTATTTCAATTTGCTAAACTCATCCAACGGCCCATACTCATTCACATAAGGCAACTCATCCCAACCCAAAGCATTAGCCTGTTGCTTCTTTGCTTCTGACAGCTGACAACCTCTCACCAGCTTTGGCCTGACAGGAATGCTTGTTATTAGCTCTGCCAGATTTGGGAAATCACAGCCCAACACCACTTGATATGGCAGTGTTTGCAGTACTCCAACTGAAAGAGTGTAATACTGACCGTCAACTTCATTCGAAACCTGAGCAATAGGATAAGGTACGTTGTCACCATGAACACAACAAACATCAACTGTTGCTCTTGAAATTATTACATGCCTAGGAAGACTGTCTTGTCTAACCAGAGTGCGGTTAGTTGCCGAATCTACCAGCGCTACATAGGGTTTATTTTCAATAAGCACCCCTATGAAAGGCCCATGTTGCTGAAAATCAAGTACACTTTTATCCTTCTTACTGAGTTGAGTTTGTAAAGCAGACATCTTTGTGCTTTTTAAATGACCTATTTGGTCACACAGGTGACAAGCTTTATTTACTTTACTTTTTGTCTCAGATCTGGCAGGATCTGTGTTGTACCAGTTCTGTCTTGTATGCTTCAGTCTAAGGTCAGTGCCGCCGGATGACTTGTTGGAAAGCAAGCACGAAAGGAATTTAGCTTTAATGAAGTCTTTTGATGGTCGACGAGCCAAAAAAAAGGCTTCAGCCAGTTCTGCTGTGACTTTGGAGGTCTTCGGGTTGCACTCTTTAATCCATGTGTGACAATCAGGATTCAGTACCTTGAGAAATTGTTCCAAGGTGATGGCATCTCCGATTTGTTCCTTTGTCTTTGTTTCAGGATTCATCCATTTGATGTACCAGTTCTTGATGGGGAACTGCAGTTCCTTTGGTGTTTCCTCTTCTCCAATGGTACTGAAACGAAACCTCATTCGGTAGGTGTCCTCACTTATTTCAAACTTCTGCAATACAGCACACGTCACTTTTGCATAGTCCATCAGTATCCATGGCTACATGTGAAGAATTAACTTTACCAGTTAACAGTCACATCTTGTTACCAGTTAGCTGTCATGCAAACAAGAATGTTACCTGAAAATATATGAACTGAGGCAAATGGTGTTCTCACCCACTTTGTCACACTGATCCAGGACACCTCATCAAGGCACCACAGCCTGGTAGAATGGATCAGGTTCTGGAGACCTGACGGGTCTATCATAGAAAGACCTGCAGGGTTGCAGCTGGAGAAGCTGTGAGGTGATGTGTTTACTCAGACATGATGAGGGGAAAAGCTGAGATTTGGGGTTTGTTCTGGCATAGGAGATTGGTTTACAGGACTCTGGTGTAATGGCATTGGGACCTGGACAACATGCTGTGGTTTGTAAAAGACATCCTGCAGATGGCGCTACTGTTCTCCATCAGCCTGTTAAATAGCGTACCGCGCACGTGACGTCACCGTCTCAAGAGCAACGCCCCTTTTGCCGCTTAGGTAGGGCAAACAGGCAGAGAGCGCACGTAGCAACCAGCTATTACACGCGCAACAGAACCAGCGATATGACCAACTTTGCAGCCATTAAACTTTCCCAAGACGATGTTCCAGGCGCACGGTTTACTGGTCGCACTGTCGAAGAACACACCAACCTTCAGCTCAAACGATGGCTTGAGTGTCGAGGGCTTAAAAAGACCGGAAAACGGGTCGAGTTGATCGAACGGTAAGCTTTGTTTTTTTTTCCTGCGCGGTGTTCATGGCGTCGTCGGCCGTCTCAGAATCTTTCCCTTAAGAGATTCATGGCGAATTGTTTGTTTAATGTTTGTCTTATTTGAAATGTTTTTGAGTAGGCTATCCTGGTAGCAGGGTATCGTGTTAGCGCCTGCTACCATGATAGCCTATATGAGCAGATTTAAGCTGCAATAAAACACCAAAAAACTCTTACCTGTTCACTACTTGATGTCGCTGGAATTGGGTCAGGATGTTCTTCGGTTGGGCCATTTCCTCCGACAAAATGCTTGCTACATATGTACGTGAATTTGGTAACTTTTTCCGGGTTGAAATGTTGTGTAGGCCGACCGCACCGGTGTACCCAGCGCACACATTTCTCCTTGGCACTCTTGAATTTCGGGAAAGTAATGAAGAAAACATCCTTCATATGCGGCCGATCAGCGTACCTCGAGTCGCTGTTACACGTTCCATAACAACAATGTTTAAAAACCGTGGTCTTAGATTTGGAAAAAGCAGTCGTTTTAACGAGTAAAACCTAGGCTAACGCACGTCTCTTTTACAGTGATACAGCGGCGGACTATGCAAGTTTGCCCTACTGCGTACCACGTGATGTGACGTCATCGTGACGTTACGTTTCTAAAAATAGCTCGCTCACGGTACGCTATTAAAGTCAGAACATGAAGGATCACAGACAGAAATTGAGAACATCAAGTGAAACCATCTTCAAGCTTATCAGAACACATCAATATAGTTTGGATCAGTTTGTCCTCTTTAACCAGAGAGTAAAATATGAAGCTGCAGCCTAAAGGTTTGTCAGCCGAGTTTGAATCGAAAAGAGAGCACCAAAGGGAACTGAAGCAAAGAAACTGGGCTTCTTTTTGGTTCCTGAAGGTTTTTACTTTTCATCCAAGAGAATTAAACTTAAGAAATAACCCAAGAGGAGCACAGTCTAAAGGATCGGGATAATCCTATGATGTAAACATCTAGTAAAGAGACAACTTGTGGTTAAAAAGAAGAGAAAAAAATGTTAAACTACATCCTGAAACTAGTGGCTGCTTGACCTGAAGAGGGAAACATTCCTGGTTTTCTATCAGTCTGACACACGTCTCTTTAAACTGCGTTTAGACAGACCTACAACAGGAAAACAGAGACGTGATATTTATTAGGATGAGCACTGACAGCAGATCAATCAGAGTAATGGTTGGAGGAGGTCGGAAGAGCTGAGGTGCCGTAATAAAGGACTCTGACCGACCGATCACTAATAAAAAGTGTTGCTGTCGGCTTAGAGCTAAACCCCCTGCTACATCCTCCTCTATTTTGGGTTAAAGCTCAGACTAGCTGGGGTTCTAAAGACCTCTGAATTTAACGAGTATTACCCTGTTTAGAATTCCTGTGAGACCTTTTCAGCTAGATAAGTAGGACACGACCGATCTACTAACCACCTCCGTCCTAGGACCACACCCTGTTTCAGTGGACAGGTTAGACAACCTAGTAGCCTGAGGCCACCTATTTCCTGACTACCGTCCTAGTTAACGGTGGCTCCTACTTTTATACAACGGCACTTGTTTCTGGATTGGTAAATATTTTCAGAAACTCAAAAGTCCCTAAGGGTGTTGTTTAAAGTTTGGGCTACAGGCAACCTTTTAAGACCTCCTAAATATTTCTAAAACCATACATCATGTCTGTTTTACAATCATAGAAGAACTCAGAAAAATGTTGACTCAATAATTGAATGTCCACAACTTCTAATAAAATTTTATATGCTTCTTTAATTAGTATGCTTTGGCAGGGAATTAGCAACAGCATTAAGTTAAAATTTAATCAACTTTATTTCTTATCTAAGGCTGCTTAATAATGTGTTCAGGAGAGGCTTTTAAATTTGGAGAAGCAAACTGACCCGAATCTCAGATAGAATCCCAAAGTGTCTTTGATTTCTGGTTAAAGGAGTTGTTCAGCTGAAAAACGTCCCTTCCCTCGATGGCAACCTCGATGTCCCATTAATGTCCCATTCACAAATACTCACGCCTTGAGCCCCTGCTTTGATGTGTCTGAGGTCCGTCTCTTCGGCTCGACAAGTTGGTTCAGCTTCAGAACTGAAATCTCCCGGGTGCAACTCTCATCTTTGGAACATCTAGGTTCTTCTCATCAACCAGATCAAAACCACAGCTGTTCTTCTTGACAGGATTTGCAGATCATTGGCCCCGAATCGTGGAAAAACACAAAAAAGTGGGTAACGGCTCAGTCTGGGTGGTTCTCAGAGACAGGTGTTCTTCCCCTAGGCTTGTTGATCTTCTTTTCCCGTCTTGGGTCTTTTGTTCTTCTGCTCGGCGCTGCGTGTCTTCTTGAGACGAGATCTGAGCACTGAGCACCCAAATCACCTTTATTTTATGTGTTGAGAGAGCCGTTGGGAGGTTGCAAAAACTTCAAAACATCCCCCTTTACTGAACAACAGCAAAAAGTCCCTCATCACCTCATCGCCTTCACCCCAGGCACCGGGTCGTTGAACCAAACCGTCTGGTTCCACTTCCTCTTTCTTCTCAGCACATTTCCTGTAGACAGCAGCTGCTCTCTCTGGACAGCTCCTATATTGCTCCATATCCTCTCAACTGACCATGTTCAAATCTATTTTCTCTTCAGACTGTCTGCACTAAAACAATCATTATTTCATTTATTTAATACATAAGTGCTTGATCCTTTAAAAAAGAAAAGACAATTAATCAACCATATAATTCAGTAAAGAGAAAATGATCAATTGAAACATACCATTACAGAGCTCTTATGTTATCTATTTTACGTAATACATTTAATGTCCAAATTATCTCTTAATTTGTGAGTAACAGGGAATATAGTCGAGCTTACCACACCACCGATTTTAGAGGTATTTTGACAAAAGACATTCAGAAATCATTCTGAGGTTCCATAATGAAATGTGTTAGTCTAATTTCTGCTGCGCTTTTAATAATGTTAAGGTAAATTAAGCTTCTTCTGCCCTGATTAGGTTGTCTGAATGTCATTAAGTTGTGAAATTAAACTTTTTTTTTCTACAGCTGCTCTTTGACCTGAATGATTCACAACTGAAATCCATCAGAGAGAACAGCTACATGTTCTGATTAGGGGAAGATGTGTCAGCTATAGGACACGTCTGCATTATAGCATGATCCTCTCCACCAATGTGATGAACGGAACACTGATATCATACTGGACACGCCCTGAATGGGTCTACACAATTGGTCCTACTTAATGTCTGTGTGATGAATGAACGGGGCTCTCAGGCGTCTGGAAATCTAATTGTGTATGTGAGCCCAGTAGTGAAGTTGTAAACATCCCTCTGCCTTTTTGATTTAAATAAAGGTAAAATAAAGTTTTGGTTTAAAGAGTCTTTTTATTGCTACAGAAGTCTACAATAGAAACACCACATTATTCAGAAAAAGAACCTGGAGTGGCCGCAGCAAGTCAATTATTTAACAATTCAGTTTTTGAAAATACTCTGTATATAAACAAGTATGCATGTACATTTTGTACACTTTCAAAATGACCCTACCCAGTTGCCATTTTCAATGACCAGCTTTTTGTATAATAAAGTTGTCACTGATGTGCTGCTGATACACCTAAATTTCCCCCACTGTGGGACAAAGAATATTTCTACTCTATTGTGCTACAGAGCGGCACTACTGAGGAACTGCTTGTGAATTAATGAAGCAGATTTTACAAATTTAGATTATACTGAAAATCTCTGATCATAGACTTAGTGTGGTTGCATGAGGTTGGCCATCTGGGACCAATAAAAACGTTACACGACTCCATTAATCTCAGTTTGCTGATCCTCCTCTCAGATTTGATTATTGGGAAGACTTAATCTCAGAGGGCTTCAGCAACGTCACAAGATATTTTTGTCTATTTTTCTTGATTTTCTGAGACAACCGGCAGCAAGAACTAAGTCATTAAATTAATAAAACCTAAAAGGAGATTCTGCAGTTAGCTTCCAGGGGAACCATGGATGACCATCTGAGTGAATCATAAAACTGTGAGGGTGACAAGGAGCCGGGTCATTATTTAGTCTGCCTGGTACCCAACATATACAGTCCAGTATGTCTGAAAATGAGCTCACTGAAAACAGTCTCAACTTTCCACCTGGGTTCAAGAATCCACAGCAGCAAGGTAACCTACTGTTAAAGGTCTGCAGCAATTTGTGAAAAACAGGGGTCCGTTCTTCGTACGTCGCTAACTCAGTTAGCTGGATTTGATTGTTGACGATTTGGCATGATCTTGGATCGTTTGGTTCTTCTAAACTCATCCTGGACTTGCTGTCATAGCAACATGTGCGCAAGCTTAAACCTGCTCGCGAGCAGGCTTATTTCATGTAAACAGGATTAGATCGTGTGACAGGTTAAAATTATTAAAATATCTTAAAAGTTGTCCATACACAAATTAAAATATACAGGTTTAAAAGACTGATATTTCAGTTAAAAACGAGAGTTAAAAATAATTCATAATTCATAAGTATCATTTTGTTATGATTGTTTAAAAGTAATGGTAATACAGTACTAAAAGTATTAATACTATGTACACTATTTACAATTTCTTAAGAGTTCGATGGTTTGTAGATCGATTGCTTCTGACCAGCAGAGAACTGTGTTTTGCGCTTGCGCAGAAAAGTGTTGGTGTTCTTTTGAATAAAATGAAAGTGAGTGAAGACGTCGGCAGCATCTCCATTATTCATTTTAACCCAAAAGCAACCACGTACCTCTCCCAAGTTATCGGAGCAGAGGGCGCAACAATCGCAGCTTTATAAGCGGAGGAGATAGGGAAGTCGGTCCAGCCAGTGCACTTGGACCACCTAGTGGCAGAGGACGGGACAGAATTGTGGGACACCAGTTTTTAATCTTTAATAAAAGACGAACAAATAATGCTTAGTTCCTGTCGTTTTATTTAAAAAAAATTATAAAGAAAAGCCAGCAAGTCATCTTTTGCCTGCAATAAGAGATAGTTATGTAAAGTCAGCAATACTACTGTCAAATGGTGTATTAGAACTTACTCTGAAGGTCCTTTTGAAGCAACTCGATCTCTAGTGCAGTTTTTCTCTTTTTCAAGTTGTGGAGTTCAATTTCTCCTCTTAATTTGTGCTTTTTCAGGTCAAAATACTAATTTTTTTGTTGAAGATGACGTTTATATAGGGAACGGATGGCACTATGTGTCATTTTGTGAAAGAAAAAGAAAGGGTGAAACATGCCTCATGCAACAAAAGTAAAAAGAACCAGTTTTTTTTTTTCAGCCTTTTTCTTGGTGGCTGTTATAAACAGACAAACACATCATTTAACAGTGGCCTTTAAAAAGAGGAAAAAGAGGCTTTTTAAAATATAGTATAATAATTAAAGGCTACCATTTTGTAGAATATTCTTGTACTTCACTTTTTTCCCCATGTTCTAGTGGGTCCGGTGGAGGCTCTGACATAAAAGAACAAAGTAAATATGAAATTATTAAAATGCAAAAATACATACTGTAGAAAGTGATAGAAACATCTACCATGGACAGCACTTACACATTTAATTTGTCTGCTGCTTTTTGCCAGCCCTCTCTCCTGGCTTTAGCAGACTTTGAGGTGTTCCCTGTCGTTTTAATTAATGACTCAAATTCGGCATAACCTTCCATTAAAAGCTCGTGTTCTGATTGGGAGAAAAACTGTGGGCGTTCTTTGGCCATGCTGAACAGCCAATAGCAGCGTTGCTGATCAATGTTTCTATCGATACATTTCCCCTTTTAAACAAACGCATGAACGCGCAGGTTTCTCAGATAACTCAATCCAGCCATACTAATCATAAACAACAGGTGTGTTCGAAGAACCCAATTAGCCGGATCATGATTAGCCGGATGAAATCATCTTGGATGTCTCATTTAATCTCGGATGTTTTAAGCAACGTACGAAGAACGGACCCCAGACTGGAGAGCCCACATCAATAATGTTAAGAAACAACAAAGCAGGAGCTAAGCCTGTTAGCAGCTAGCAGGAATTTATGGCAATCTGACTGACCACAAAATGAGGGATCTGAGAGGCCGCCCAAAGGCCCGCTGACAGGAACTTGGTCAGAAGTGAGAGTGCCACCTGAGGCAGGTGGAAACTGAACACTGGTTTACATTTTCTGTGGATCTTTCTGGAGTGGGATCTTGGCAGCAGAACAATGAGTGAGAAGAAGTTTATAGAAAGTTTGCTTTAGTGACCTGCTTTCATTAAAACACTGTTGTTTTAGCTATGCTAGGTATACACAGCAGAGCTCACATTTAATGTCAGTTCTGTTCCTGAACTGATGTAAAGTTGTAAATGAGGTGAACTGATGAGCCTCCAGCCCTGCTGAGAGACGGCATGAGAAAGTCATCATTTCATTGGTATGACATAATCTGACCAGAGCTGTGAGAAGGTCTCCCCACTGGATGATGAGGGTCAGTGACCAGAGACAAGTCCTCATCAGGGTCTGAAGGCTCTCTTCTCCCATGTCTCTCTCCATCTCCATCACTTCCTCTGGTTCTTTGCCTCCAGACAGAATGAGCAGCAGCTGATGAGCCATTCTGAACCAGGCAAGGCGCAAGTGTTTCCATGATGGGAAGTTTGTCATATTAACATGATATGTTTTCTCTGCACCATTTAGCTTCTCTAACTATCCCAGTCGGAGCCTTTGGAGATTTGGTGGTGGGGCTTTAGAGGAAGAGGATCGTTAAGGTTCTATTAACGGTGTGCTGCTGACATTAGCCATGTTCTCCTGAATGCTGGTTCTGACTGCTGCTCTATGCTGTAAGGTGAGATGGGTGTACTCTTATGTGTTTTGCGGTCTGGATGTCTGTAGATTGGATGGGTTAGCTGAAGGCTGCTTTACATCTCAGTACCAAGTAGAAAGCAGCAGAAACAGTTCTGCTCATCTGGAGCAGAACAAGAGACTCTATGCAGCTCAGCCCATCTCCACAGAAAAGGGAAATAAGAGTGAGGAGCTGGAAGATGTCCTTTTGATAAAACTGTGATTTTAAAAATAGTTTATAAACTTTATCAGTTCAAATGGTTTCAGGTTTTCCAGCAGAAAACTGAAACTACACATTTCACATAGCTGAACTGTTCACTGGAAGGTTGGATTTACCAGAGTAAAACATTTATGTCAGTGAGACAACATGTCATTGAGCTCCTCTTCAAACAGCCTGTAATAGTCAGGAGTGGTTAGAAGGCCAGATTGAACCCAGGAGCTCCACCCTCATGTCTGGCTGGATATCTCAGAAATGTAACGCTACCTTCATTAGTCTCACCATGGGCCATGAACTAGGCAGTGTTTTCTTTGGGGCCTTGGAGAACCTGAACATGATCAGGCGCTGCCCATCATTATATGTGTTCAAGCTGCTTTCTTCTGTGGCCAGCCATAACATTCTGAGCATCAAATGAAACCTGTCTGACTGCACCGTTCTGAGGTAGACCATAATTCACTCTTATGTTCACACAGCCACATTCCAACCCTGGTTCCTGAACAAACCCTTCAGAGATCATTAAAAAATGATGTGGATTTTTCTCATTCTGTTTTCCTGTAACATGGTAGGAGAGAGACCAAAAGAAGGGAAATAGCTCGCTAGAGGGACGATATAGCCAAAGCAGAAGTGTCAGCGATTTCCATGATAAGTGCTGTCCGACTAGTGCAGTCAGTAAGGAAGGAGGTAGGAAAAGGAGCCTGTATGCTACCTCCCATGGCTAGTTTTACCTAGGAACACTGTGACATCCTTTACTGGCGCTGAGAAGCCTTAAGGTATACGAAAAACCTTTTGTGTGACCACGTATAAACACAACCCCCTCGGAAGACGGTAGGCCCGGATTTGACTCGCATCATCCATGTGTGTTTCCGTCACGTAATAATGTTGGAGTTAAAGGCTGTGTGAAATTAGCACAGCAGTCCAAAGCTCCTTTCCTCCCCACAATAGAGTTCTTACAGTTGACCGCGTGAAAGGTCAAGGAACAGGAGATGGGAGCAGAAGCTAGAAGCTATTATTAAGGGTATTCGGATGGAGCCTTAAATGCGTCTTTGCTTCAACACACCTGACTCTAATATCAACTCATTAGCAGAGCTCTGCAGAGCTTGACTGCAGGCTACTAAGTTAGTTTAAACATTTGATTCAGGTGCATAAGGCAAGGGACACATCTAAAAGTTCCAGGACACAGCCCTCTAGGATTAGTTTGACACCACTACCTAGATTATTGAGATGCTTCAGGACATGTGTACAGCTATATTTTCTGTTTTATGTGCCTTCCTCCTTTCCTTACACACACACACACACACACACACACACACACACACACACACACACACACACACACACACACACACACACACACACACACACACACACACACACACACACGCCATCTGTACTGATTGTTTTTTGTTGAGTGTTCTCCCTTGTTTGTCATGTTGCTGATTAGTCAATAGTTAAGTAGGGAATCATTTATGTATTCAAATTCCCAGTTTCGTCCTCACTGAATTTGCTACACTGTGTTATATCCCATTGCTCACACCCTGTTGTTCCTGATTCCTTCTTGGCTCTTGTGATTTCCCTGTGTTTTGTAAGTGTCCGATTTTTAAACAATATATCTATATATCATCACCTCACTATGGCTCTGTACCATCCCTGCCGCACTTTGGGTCCTCAACAGCAGTTTGTGACACTTACAGCTTCAATTCCTTCCAATTCAAAGGCTGATCGAAAGGAAAGGCGGAAAAGAACAAGGTAAAGGAAGATGGAGGCTGAAGAGAAGATAATCTGACATCAGAAGCAGTTAAAGACATATGTAAAACATAACACCTGAGATGTTTATCATCATAAATAATACTTCATTAATGGATGTTTGCAGACAGAAGGAGAGAAAGATGAGAAAGGAAAGAGTGGAAAACCGATGAACAGGAAGACAGTCAGAGCAATGATGAGTTCTGCACAAACACAAGAAGGCTTTAATCTGAAGGGAGAACCTCAGACAGACAGTGGGTGGGTGGGAGGAATAATTTCACCCAGAGGAAGGGTCTAAGTGTTTATGGTTCCTTATTCATGGCCAACACAGGACAGGATGTGTCTTCAGTCCATCACAGCTCTGCTCTGAGTCACACATTCAGTTAAAAAGTAACTCAAGCTGGATCAGCTAATTAGAGGCTGATCTTTAAACATAATATCTAGTAAGTCTGCTAAGGATCTACAGTTAGGCCCAGAAATATTTGGACAGTGACACAAGTTTTGTTATTTTAGCTGTTTATGAAAACATATTCCGGATATAATTATATAATCAATATGGGCTTAAAATGCAGACTCTCAGCTGTATTCACATTCAAATTGGAGAGCAAGGGTTTAGGAATTACACCTCTTTAATACGTAGCCGCCTCTTTTTAAAGGGACCAAAAGTAACTGGACAATTGACTAAGACTGCAAAATAAATAACAAGGCTGCATGGGCTCTTCCCTCATTAACCTGTCACCAATTAAGCTGTTTAAAGGTCTGGAGTTGATTCCAGGTGTGGCGTTTGCATTTGGAAGCTGTTGCTGTGAACACAACATACAGTCAAAGAAGCTCTCAATGGAGGTGAAACAGACCATCCTGAGATAAAAAAAAGAAGAAATCTATCTGAGAGATAGCAGAAATGTTAAGGGTGGCCAAATCTACAGCTTGGTAAATTCTGAGAAAATAAAAGAGTGCACTGGTGAGCTTGGGAACTCAAAAAGGTCTGGACGTTCACAGAAGACAACAGCAGTGGATGATCGCAGAATCCATTCCATGGTGAAGAAAAGCCCCTTCACAACATCCACTCAAGTGTATCAGACAAGTCCGAGTATTTTCAAATACAGACTTCCAAGTGTTGGCTGTTTTCCGAGTATGTGAAGCTATGAAGAAGTAGATGTAACACTTTACCCAGGTCACAGATCACTATGTATGGGGGCAGGCATGGACTGGTAATCGGGCGTACCGGGCATTTTCCCGGTGGGCCGACGTGCTGTTTGGGCCGGCAGACCCGACATGTATATTAATAATATGTATTATTATTATTATTATTTTTTTTAATTAATTTATTTTTTTATATCTCGGCCTCGTTATATTTGCATAATGCATGAAGAAAAATAAAATCAGCAGCGCAAGAGTCTGTTCCGAATCATCCGGCCCTTACCACAGGCTACTGCAGCCCATTGGTTATCATCCCTGACAGTCTAAAGGGCTAGGCCAATCATAAAGTAGAAAAACACCTCCACGCTCCATGTGGAACTTTGTGCAGCGGTGTTCACAGTAGTAATGGATAAGAAACGCAAGGGAGGCGCAGAGAAACTGCGCGAAAAAAAGAAACGAGTTCTTCAAACGGACGCTGCGAAATGTGTCAAACTGACTGACATGTTCCCAACAGCAGGCCCTTCATCTGCTCCGGTGTCTGATGTAAAATATGGTGGTGGTGGTGGTTGTTGTCAGTGACGTGCGGTAGGGTTCATAGCTGGTGAGGCACTGAAGTCATCAGAGTCAGATTTACAAATATATACACTCTACAGAGTAGACTTGTTGCAAAGTGCTGAAAGAGACTGATTGAGCCAAATAAATTCACCAAAAGACATGGAAAAAATATTGATTCTTTGATGAAATAAAACTAAATTATTTGTCATTTGACTGGTAACAGTTTATGAGTTATGATGGATTTCTGCATTTGTGAAACATTTTAAAACTATAACCCACATTACGCACATTTTGTCACAAAAGCAAAACATGAGTAATTATCGCTGTCTTACCTCTACTTATAAATTAAGTCCATGCAGCACTCTTTCTGAACAAAAATATCATAATTTTCCGGTAAAAACTCTTTATCTTCTTCAGATTTAAAACTCTCTTAGTCTCAGTGGAGCTCACTGCCAGGGATGAAAGCCTTCCTTGATCAGTCCTGTTCCGGCTGTATGTTTAGAGTCTTTTTAGTGCTTTACTTGTTTAACAAAACTCGCTAATAATACATCCATAACTTGCTGTGACTCTACTATTTGGGGATCAGGAGCGGTGCTCCTTGAGCGCCCCCTGCCTAGAGGCCGAGGAACTGCCGGCCTCACCTACAACCAGCTCTTTGCCTGTTATGATCGCGCGCAGCAGCACGAAAACATGTTACCTACACACAGTTTGATGCCCAAAACACAATTCGTAATCCACATATATTAAATTGTGGAAACTCAGTTCATAATTGTTAGAACAATTGAATTTATTATCTAGAGACAGGAAGATGCATCACAGAATGGAAGCCAGCGCAGTTAACATGGGATTGCGCAATCCCAGGGGAGGCCAAGCTCGCTGCGGCCTCAACGGCTTCGCTATCAAGCGCCACCAAGGATTTACATGAAAAATAGAGAAAAGTCTGCGATTTTAAAGAAAATATGATCAAAAATGAGGAAATTACATAAATAAAATACTTATTACAAATGACTGAGTGAATCAAAATTTATATTATGTTATTATATATTTTCTTTCTTTCCATGATGGCCTGGCTGAGTTTACATTTTACAGTGTTAATAAATTAAGATTTTGGAAGTATTTTAAGTGTCCACTCTCACTAATTTCCATTAACTTGGCCTCAAGGTATTGCACAGTTGGTATACACATTCAGTACACAAAAAAAAAAAAAAATGTGGTGGGCCAGTCTAATCCAAAATGCCAGGGCCGATTTTTTTGTCCCAGTCCACCCCTGTATGGGGGTGTTGTGCTTTCACCTGTAGTACCATCGATTTAAAGCCCATTTATTAACGCATTTTGTCCGTTTTCTTTAATTACTTGATCGCGTGTATGCTGACATGTTTGCCATATGCACCACAGTATATACAGTATTAAGGCTAATGTTTTGTTTTCTTTGGATTGTTGTGATCAAACTGGATTCTTGTCTGAACATTAGAGCATATAAGCTGACAGGCTGTCAGAGTATCTAACCCTGATGGCACACCTTGTAAAATCCCCATTTTCTAAGCAATACTCCGTCTCCAGTAAATGTAATGATTGATATGTTTGTGTGTGTGTGTGTGGGGGGGGGGGGGGGAGGGGGGTCATGGAGAGCACACACATTACCATTTAATCCATGGTGATCTTACTAGTAGTTTTTGTACACTTTTATTACAAGTAGTTCAACCACAAGCTGTAGCTCGAGGTGATTTCTTTATATCCATGTAGTCATATTTTAAGGTGCATAACTAACGTCAAAGATCCTGTCCTTTTTCTGGACTACACTTGTCAGCAGGTGCCTCCTCAGCAACATCCGTCCAATTCCTTCAACCATTTTACATTTATTTCAGTCTATAAAATGGGCTTTCATGTGAAAAACCAGCATAAAGGTAACATATTTGTTAGGTGGAAGCAGCATTATAAATGGTTTTAAAGGTTTCAAGTAAAACAGTCCATCTATGCATCAGATTTTGTCTAAACACAAATACAAGCCTCTTTTGCAGTTTTTTTAATGTAAATTAGAAAAGTGAGGAAAACTAATAATACCTAAAACTAACAATGTTGCTGAGACGGACAAACTAGTCAGAGCTGATGTGAAAATGGAGGGAGCTACACACTGGGTAGTCCTGGGTGAAAACCTACAAAAGACTTGAGGCTGGGCCTCCATGGGGAGGACACCCCTAAACATCCAGCCAGAGCTGCAGGGATCACCAACATGGGCACTACATGTGGTCCCCCCAGGACCACATGTAGTGCCCACAAGCCTGTTCTAACAAAAGCACAACCCTCCAGTGAGCTGCATTCAAAATGCTATTTTATTCAGTTGTGCTAGCTTGTATTTATACTTGTATTTACATAGATTTAAAAATGATAAAAGCATTAAAAACATTTATATCACGTAAAGTTAAGGTGAGCTTACTCTTGTAGTTCAAAGGTCGGTACAGGTAGCCCTTTGTATGACAGTACGGATGAAGTAGCTCTCAGTTTCAAAAAGGTTGGTGACCCCTGGTTTAAACCAATCCATATTTATATTAGCAGTGCAGATTTAGAACTGAGTCTGAGCTGTTTTGTGAAGAAGTTGGGGCAAAACAAATCCTCCTCTAGCTGCGTAAAGCTGATGGAGACACACCTTAGATAACCTGCTGCTGTAACTGCAGGGAAATTCAAGTATTGACTGAGAGGAACTGAGGCACAATACAGTTTCCAACAATTTGAAAAGCAATTTTATTCCACCAACAACTCTGCTCCACTTCCTGTTGGTCCGTCACTGAATCACAATAAAATAGACTGAAGAATTTTGCTTAAAATGGGACAAAATGCCAAAAGTTTGACGGCTGTGAATATTATTGCAAGACACTAACTTCTTTTCTTTACCTCGGCTGAACTCTATATTTTTGTCATCAGTTTCGAAGACTCTATCATTTCACATATGAACGACCCCATGGCTGACAAACCTCCTGGCAAACTCCCTAAACATCAACACTGTCTTTGTTTAAGCAGGTGGAAATAAGGGCAGAGGGAAACGGTGCCATCTGTGTATGTCATGACATGCTGTACGCAAACATCTCCTCCCTTCCCAGGATCAATCCAAAGTCAGGGCCGCGGTGGAGAGTGAACCATGAGGTGGAGTGTTAACTAGCAGAAGAGCTCCGTCGTAAATGAGGAGGAAGTCTCGACTGGTCAGAATTTCCCCTGAAACCGAACAGAACTGGCTGCAGATGTCATTTACAGAAAGGAATGACAGAAACGTCCAATCCAGTCCTGGTTTCAGCCATGTAAAATAGTTTCTAATCACAATGTTAAAAAAAAACAGCCCTTGAGCTTTTTCACATTTTGTCCCCTTGAAATCCACAAACCTTGACGGATTTGATGTGACAGACCACCATGTTATGCATCATTATACAGTGAAGGGAAATTGCAGAGTGGTTCAAAATCCTTTGCAAATCATGATCTGAAAAGTGTGGCATGCTTTTGTACTCTGCCCCCTATACTCTGACAGGAAATGCCCAGGGCATCCAGTTGCTTCCAGACACTAATCCGCAAACGAGTTTTATCTGATATCTGCATAAAGGACTTACTTCGCATCATTTATGTCTGCGTCTTCAGCAGGTGTAAAGTAATTCATCCTTTCGGGAAATTAGAATGTCAAGTTTTATTTGGCTTAATGGATAAAAACACATTTTGCAGAATACTGCGTCAAAGCAACGCATTTTAACACGTCTTTGTGTTTACTCAAGTAAAGCGACGTTTGTGAAAAATGTGTGGTATGTGAGCCGCTTCGGTGCAAATGGTCAAATTGACCACATCATGTATTGTTTTTAATGCGGGAGTGTACTTAGCTTTTTTCCACAATATTGTATAATCAGATCAGGACGTAGAGAAGGACCTCTGCTTGGGTTGTCATCGATGTGCCGTTCCAGACGTTTCTTCCATCAGCGGAAAGTTCATAGAAGCTCAGTCATTTCGGCATAAATTGACAAAAAGAGAGAGAGAGAGAGAGAGAGAGAGAGAGAGAGAGAGAGAGAGAGAGAGAGAGAGAGAGAGAGAGAAGATTGCAGGGTCAACGAGGAGAAAGAATACGCGTAGACAGCAGGAAGTCAAAACTGTTAACTTTTAGCTCAACTTGGTGCATATTTGGAAAATAAACGGGTGTCTTACTTTTTTCTTACTTTTCCTATCTTCCTCCATCAGACTGCTGGTGTTGAGGGTGGAGGTGCCCAAACTGATGAGATCTAACCTGGGACGATGAAACCTCAGAGCTATGCGGAGTCCGAATCCTGAAATCAGAAACTAGTTCTGGTTTTTATGTTCACATAATGTCTTCATATTGTTTTGTTTTTTTGTCCTATGAACATTTCATCCCAGTCATTTCCCAGATACACCGCGTGATCAGGCCCTCATTTGTGATGATTGAAGGTCACTTTCCTTTCTGATCACGTCACAATCGTGCACTCACCTTTTTCCACACCGTGTAGCAATCGGTAGATCTGGGGATGGGGAGCAGCTCCTCCGTTTGGGTCGTCGTCCGTGTGTCATTCCAGACGTTTCTTCCATCAGCACAAAGCTCCCAGGAGCTCAGTCATGAAAACAAACAAACAAAAATGGAGACAAGACAGCAGGATCAATGGACAGC
The DNA here is from genome assembly GCA_037039145.1 of Fundulus diaphanus. Taxonomy (NCBI): domain Eukaryota; kingdom Metazoa; phylum Chordata; class Actinopteri; order Cyprinodontiformes; family Fundulidae; genus Fundulus; species Fundulus diaphanus. The sequence goes on from CM073137.1 coordinate 38,924,241, forward strand.
AGCAGAAAGTCCAAAATGGTCTCAACTTTGGTCACATTTCAAATGTTTTGTTGTGTGAATAGAAGTTCACTTATGTTGTTTTTTTTCCATCAGCTTGATGGTGGTGTAAAATGGAAGGCTTACAAACTGACCCACCCCTTAATATAAGAGACAAAGATCTGCAGTCTGAATCCTGAAATCAAGAGACTACTTTTGGGTTTTTTCTTTGATTTTGTCACAGTTGTCATTCTACATTGCAACATACAACTTGTTTTATTTCAGGCCAGGCTTTGGTAACAGAAGTAATTGGTTTGTTTTCTTAATAAAAGCTTACACATTCTCTCTTCCCATCTCTCTGTCGTGTCCTTTAATGAACTGCTGACTGGAAACTATTGATCAGTGGCTCGTGGAATCAGGATGCGGGCATTAACAAGTAAACAAATCATGGTTGTGGTGTAGAGCACTTTGGGGTTGTCAGACTAGTTAAGGCGCTGGTTAAGTGCAAGCCATTTACCATTTACAAATAAAGAAGTTACAAAGTGGCGCTGAGAAACCGGAGAGACAAACGAAACGAGCAATGCAGTGGACAACAAAAGACTCCAGGGAGGAGCGGCTGAAGAACTGGGAGAGCGGAGTGAGGAACATGTGAGTATAACTGCATTGGAAACTTGTTTTTTGATTTAAGCAGCCTGAGGCAGCCTACAATATTTACTCCATAGTTCAACTATGGATTGCGAGTACTTTCTGACACGTACTCACCTTTGTAAAAGTCAGTGGCTCAGGTGACGAGCCTCTTCTTCCATCGCTGTAGATCTTCTGGTAGGCCAAGGCCCATAGAGGCTCAGTCCAACATGCAGTGAGAAAAACAGAGGTTAAATCAGGGCTAGATCAGAAGGGTAGTATCTCTGCAGAGAGTTAATATCCTCAAACTAGACCTGAACACAATTTACCAAAGTAATATCTCTAACTATATTAGTGTGTAGGTGAAAACGCTGTCTTAGCAACAAACACAACCCACATCCACACACCTCAAGTCCTGTCCTCTGCCTCGGTTTGTCTTAAACTGTTAATCACCACTGTCCTACTCCTGGCAGATTTTGATTTGTCCTCTGAGAGTTTTATGTGCCCTCAGATTAAAATTTGTTTCTCACATCCTGGACACTCTTTGCAGATTTGAGTTTGTGCTTTGGCCGTTGTATTATTCCTCACCGGTTTTACTCTGTACTTGACAAAGTCAGTTATGATTATTACTTAGCTTTTAGTGTCTTGCCCAAGGACACTTGGACTGGAGGGTGACAGAATGAAGACACCAACCAATGGACAACCAGTCAGAATCACACCCACAGATTTTGATACATACCCAGCAGCACTGTCTCACTCATTTGAGAATGGTGAACTTATGTAGCAATTTTACACTCTTTACAGTAGAGACACATTCACCCCATCACACTCACTAACACACACATTTATATACCAATAAGCAGATCAGTAGGCAACTTGGGGTTAAGTGCCTTGCCCAGGGGCACACTGTGTATGACATAGAAAGCTGGAATTGAACCAACAACCTCTGGATTGCAAGACAACTACTTTACCCATTCGCCCCAGCAGAGACCCAGCAGAGTTGTCTCATTCCTTTGAGATCGTATTGTGTCACCAGCACAGTTATTTCACTTGTTGAAAGTTTTTATCCAAACCCAGTGCTTGTGTTTTCAACAAGGATTTACTGTTTCTCTCTTGTGCTTCGTATAGGTTCCCCAGCCTTCGTTTTGCTCAGATTTTTTTTACAATGTTAAAGTATGTCTGCCACAACAGCCCTAATGCTCCACACTTTTTAAATGTTGATAGCTGTTGAGTCAGTCTTTGAACAGATGCCAGCGGCAAAAGATAACCCTTAGCTTTTAAAAATCAAAATCTATCTGCAGGATAAAGGAAAGCCCCGGTGCAAGTCGCTTCCTGGGGCATCACCAGTCCTGCCAGACTCCTAAATATTTACAAACCCAAAATCTAGCAGTATAGGGATAAAGAAAAGCCCTGGTGCAAGTCGCTTTCTGGGGCATCACCAGTCCTGCTAGAAAGCTATCAGCTTCACAAAAACAATAACTTGAGAAATCATCTCCAATTGTGACTCTCTCCATGTGGTTAATCTATGTTTCAGCGGGGTCCACTTCTACAGTCACCTGACCCCCAGTAGAGGTCCCTCCATGGGAACTGTTGTATTATCACTCTAGGGGCTCTTCCTCCAGGGGGTGGTACCATGGGAGTCTGAAGTAGGGAGGAATTGGCTGGACAAACCGTAACTGGGGTGGAAGGTCATCCTCGTCTTCATCAAACTCTTCATCCTCAGAGCTCATGGTGTCATACCCAGAGAGCCCGCTGGATATCTCAAGAATCTCATCAGATGATGAAATAGAAACAATTTCTGGCACCTCTGACTGCGCCCCGACATCCACCTCTTCCTCCTCATCATGACTGATCCTCTTGGCCGGGGGTTCCTCCTCAGCACCTACCTCCCTCGTCCTCTTTCTGGTGCCACTTGTCGAGGGAGCTGGGTCTAGTTCTGAACTCACTTGACATGTGGAGGTCCCTCCAAGGGAATTGTCACACATAGGCGCCTCTCTGGAAGCCTCAAGCAACACACCATTAGATGACTCCTTATCCTCCTCAACATCTTCCTCCTCCTTCTCCTCATAGTCATCCTCACCTACGTCTTCCTCGTCAGAGCTCTTGATAGTTACCTCAAGGAACTCTTCATCCTCCTCAACACCTGCCTCCCCCTCATCATCAGAAACTGTGTCCCTGTGATGATGGCCCTGACGCTCTTCCCACAGGTTAGGGTTCAACAAGTGTCTTAAAATTGGAGGAGGTTCGGGGAGAAAGTCCTCCTCCTCAGAAACCCCCTCATCACGCTCATTGAACACAGTAATTTCATACAGATTACCCTGATCCAGGACCCAGACTAGCTGAAGATCATCACGCACGTCCAGGTCCAGGTCCAAGGCCAGCTCCAGACGAGTCTCAGCTAGAATCTCCACGAAGTGGGCTGTGGGGAAAAGCAAACCATTAATCACATGATATCTGGTGCACACCCACACTTTAAAGCAAACTTCCGTTTAATTACGGTTTCTGAATGTGTTTGTGTGCGTTCGACAGGTCCGAGTGGACAGATATAATAATGACATTGCTCTGTAAGATGGTTCTTCATTAATAACATGAATTTGGACATTTTCAGAGTGTGACAACAAAAAAAATTGTGATTTAAAGAAAATCTCTGTTCACTGCAAAGCAGCGAGAAACACATAAGAACTAATGTCCGTGAGGCAGACACCCTGTCTACTTTTAAGACTAATCTTAAAACTTTCCTTTTTGACAAAGCTTATAGTTAGAGTGGCTCATGTTACCCTGAGCTATCTCTATAGTTATGCTGCTATAGGCTTAGGCTACTGGAGGACATCAGGGCCTATTTTTCTCACTCTACTGATTTCTACTGTTCTCCAGTTTACTGTTCTCCAGATTTGCATTGCATTACATTGAAATGACTGTTGTCATTTCAGCTTTTAACTTTTTGTTCTCTCTCTTTTTTCTTCATAGTAGGTCCACCTGGTCTGACGTTCTGTTGACTGTGAAATCATCCAGGGAGGACAGATCACCGACTATTACCATCTAATGTAGAACAGATTACTAGATCAATGTGTGCTTCTGTGCTTTTTTGTCTCTCTTGTTGTGTCTCTGCCCTGTCTTCTGTAACCCCAGTCGGTCGAGGCAGATGACCGTTCATACTGAGCCCGGTTCTGCCGGAGGTTTTTTTTTCCCGCTAACGGGTGTTTTTTCTTTCCACTGTCGCTTCATGCTTGCTCAGTATGAGGGATTGCAGCAAAGCCATGGACAATGCAGACGACTCTCCCTGTAGCTCTACGCTTCTCCAGGAGTGAATGCTGCTTGTCGGGACTTTGAAGCAATCAACTGGGTTCCCTTATATAGGAAATTTTTGACCAATCTGTATAATATGATTGATTTGACTTTGTAAAGTGCCTCGAGATGACATGTTTCATGAATTGGCGCTATATAAATAAAATTGAATTGAATTGAATTTCAACGTAAAAATAAGGAGCCAAAAAAACAACACTCCGCGTGTTTCCACTACATAAATAAACTGGGCGACCAAATAGGGAGCATTATCAACCACCAATCAGCTTTACCTTTGCTACCCATCAGTCATTACAGACAACAAATCAAATGTGGTTACTTTGGTATATCAGAACCTGTTAGAAAGGTTGAAACAATACGTTCATCAGACTGTAGAGCAGAGCTTTTCACTGTGTACAGATAAAACGCTGCTATCAGTAAAATAGATGGGATTAACAAACTGTTGAACTTTTTTATTTTTCCACAATTTGAGACGTCAACGATAGGATTTTGCTTTTCAAAGTAAACTCAGTATGACAACAGAGGAGTTTTCTTATTGTTTGTCCTTTTTGTTGTAGCCTACGTTTTGTTGACGGCTATAAAATAAAATTCCACAGGTTTTGGTATCTGGCTCCATGTTTCAGATCAAAATCAAATACAAATGTAAATACAATAGGCTACAGGTTTCCTTGAATATGGTTCACCTATTTTTTGGAGGAATGGCAGGATATGTGGCAGCTTTATTCACTGAATAATGTCATGGGATTGATTTTTGTTACAGAGAATAGTTGCATTAAGTTATACTATTTCATTTTTTAACTAACTTTGACGTTTTGTTTAACAAAGAGAAAGTGTCACTTTGGAGGCGGGTAGCTGTGAATGCACTCTTCACTACTTTCCATTTCATATAACATGTCAAGTCAAGTAAAAGTGATGACGAATCAGTGCTGTTAAGGCAGCAGATCATTTCATCAAGTCCAAACTTATTACACGTGACTCAAGACCCATAACTGGAGTCCACTGCCCTGCCTATAGCCTATATGTGGGACAAGCAATCCTGCAGCCAGTGAGACGATCGTCCCACCACAGGGCTCAAGCCAGTCAGCAACAAAATAATTCAAATCAAAACTAAAACATTTTGGGAAGTGCCTGATTTCAAAATAACTAATGTTATGTGATGATTTAACGCTTTATCTATCTACTTATTTTACATGTGTCACGAATTAGCATCAGTAGCATTAGGTGGTGGATGTTTAACACAGATGCTGGCTGATCCATCTCTCCCAGACTAGGGATTCTAAAAGAGCTGGCGTCATCTAGTGGTCAGAGCGCAGTTTTATGCAGTCGGAAGTGCTCATTTGGGGGTAGCATATATATATATATATATATATATATATATACAGTGAGTCCAAGAAGTATTTGATCCTTGCCGATTTTCTTCGTTTGCCCACTAATAAAGATGTGATCATTCTGCACGTTTAATGGTAGATGTATTCTAACATGGAGAGACAGAATATCACAAAGAAAATCCTGAAAACAAATCTAAGGAATATATATTAATTAATTTTTATTTCATTGAGGGAAATAAGTATTTGATCCCTCTAGCCAAACACAGTCAATACTTAGTGGCAAAGCCTTTGTTAGCAAGTACAGCAGTGAGACGTTTGTTGTAGTTAACCACAAGTTTAGCACACACACCAGGGGGAATTTTGGCCCACTCTTCTTTGCAGATCCTCTCTAAATCAGGAAGGTTGGTGGGCTGTCGCTTGGCAACTCTGACCTTAGATTCTCAATCGGAACTAGGTCCGGAGACTGGCTGGGCCACTCCATGACCTTCATGTGATGTTTCTTGAGCCAATCCTTTGTTGCCTTTGCTGTGTGTTTCGGGTCGTCATCATGTTGGAAGACCCAACCACGTCCCATTTTCAGCTTCCTGGCAGAGGGGAGGAGGTTGTCCCTCAGGATTGTACGGTACATAGCTCCATCCATCTTCCCAGTGATGCGGTGAAGTAGCCCTGTACCCTTGGCAGAGAAACACCCCCAAAACATTATGCCTCCACCTCCATGCTTGACGGTGGGCACAGTGTTCTTGGGGTCATCGGCAGCATTTTTCTTCCTCCACACATGGCGGGTAGAGTTGAGGCCAAAAAGTTCAATTTTGGTCTCGTCTGACCACAGAACCTTCTCCCAATAACTTGGTTCATCTTTCAGGTGATCATTGGCATACTTAAGGCGCGCCTCCACATGTGCCTTCTTGAGCAGGGGTACCTTTCGGGCACTGCAGGATGTTAGTCCATTGTTGCGCAAAGTGTTGCCAATTGTTTCCTTGCACACTGTGGTCCCAGCTGCCTTCAGGTCATTTACCAACTCCTGACGAGTGGTTGCAGGATTATTTCTGACCGTTCTCAGGAGCATTGTCACCCCACGAGGTGAAATCACTTTGGAGCACCAGGCCGAGGTCTGTTGATGGTCATGTTATACACTTTAAATTTTCTAACAATTGCACCAATAGTTGTTACTTTCACATCCAACACCTTGCTAATCTTTTTGTAGCCCATTCCAGCTTTGTGGAGGTCAACAATCCTGACTCTCAGGTCCTGAGACAGCTCTTTGGTCTTACCCATGTTGGAGACTTGAAATCTGTCAGATCTGTCTGATTCTGTGAACAGGTGTTTTTCACACAAGTGAGTAGTGAGAACAGGTGGCTTCAGTTCAGCTAACAAGCTGATTGGGAGTGTCTAACTGCTCTGTGAAAGGCAGAACTCCTAATGCATACTGAGGGATCAAATACTTATTTCCCTCAATGAAATAAAAATTAATTAATATATATTCCTTAGATTTGTTTTCAGGATTTTCTTTGTGATATTCTGTCTCTCCATGTTAGAATATATCTACCATTAAACGTGCAGAATGATCACATCTTTATTAGTGGGCAAACGAAGAAAATCAGCAAGGGATCAAATACTTCTTGGACTCACTGTATATATATATATATATATATATATATAGAGAGAGAGAGAGAGAGAGAGAGAGAGAGAGAGAGAGAGAGAGAGGGAGAGAGAGAGAGAGAGAGAGATAGATATAGACATATATAGATATATATACACTTTTGAGTTCAAGATCACTAGGTTACGGTCTCCAAGGAGACCAGACATGTTTTTCAGGGCATTTTTCAAAAAGAGGTGCCCAGCATCTTCTTTTCCAAGGACTGGATACCAAACTCAACAAAAATTATTTATATGATACCAGAAACTTTTAATATCACTCAAACACTGTTAACATCTCTGCAATACCCCATGTAATTCATAAATATGTTATACATCAAAAAGCACAAAAGTTGTTTCCTTTATTCTACCAAAATATCCAAGGAGACAAATGTGTTTATCAAGGCATTTTTCAAAAAACTGGGCCTTATTGAACATCAATAAAGAAAAAGAAAAAGAAAAAAAAAACTATTCAAATAAATAACATTTTAAATCACTGTTAACATTTGGACATTTTCTACAAAATTCAATGAACTAAACAAATCACAAAACTCATTGAAACCAAAATATTTGTTTTCCAAGTTTTTCAATCAGGCTAAATTTAGTCCACTTCTGAATCTGTTTCACCACAGCTCGAAATGCCTCTCTCTTTATAAAATGAACAAATGAAACAATTTAAGGATATTATTTGAAACACACTGTCTCTCAAAATGTACTTTTAAAGGTGTAGAATGCAATTTCACCAACGTATCCATGGAGACCAAACATGTTATCAGGGCATTTTTCAAAAAAGCTGGCCAAGCATCATCTTGTTTTCCAAGAAACACCAAATTTCACACCAACTTCAACAAAGCTGATTCTGTCAAACTAAAATAAGACATTTTCCCACATCATTACACCACTGTTAACTTTCCCCATCAAGTTTTGCCAGCTGAAAAACACCTTCAGCCCCTAAAATGGAAACTATGCTAGATGCTAGCAGTCAGATAGAACTATGCTACATGTTAGCGGTCAAAATATCTTAAATAAAACAAACAAAAAAAACAGAAAAACAAACAAAAAACCCAAATAAACAATTTACAGATGCTGTCAGTAACAACTTATTATAATAGAAGAAAAATGACAAACCCAGCAGATCCATGAACACACGGTCGTGCGGTCCGGCGGTCATCTTCAGCAGGTTAGTAAATCGCAGACTTTTTCAGCAAGTTCAGACCTTCCAAGGCTTGTAAAGCTCCTTCAGGTGTGTCCTTCCAAAGTCCAAGTGCAAAAGGAATGACTGCAGAACGCCACGGCCTTTTATAGGCGTTCCGACGCCAACATTCCGTTTCCATAGCTTCCGCCAAGGAGCTTGTGTGTGTGTGTGTGTGTGTGTGTGTGTGTGTGTGCGTGTGTGTGTGTGTGTGTGTGTGTGTGTGTGTGCGTGTGTGTGTGTGTGTGTGTGTGTGTGTGTGTGTGTGTGTGTGTGTGTGTGTGTGTGTGTGTGTGTGTGTGTGTGAGAGACAGGCGGACTATGGAAGTGTGCTAATTGCGCGTACTAATTTATTGCCATGCAAGGAACCTTTTCTGCAGTAACAGGTCCACCGGTGCAGTCAGAACTAACACCTGTTGACAAGCCAATAGACTTTGTAGCGGTGCGCCATTGCACTAAGCTAAAAAGGCCTAGAATATTACCTTGTCAGCTGATTTGAGTCAAAACATTATCATACTTACAGTTGTCAAAACCCAGTAAAATGGATGATAACCAGTCCGCACACACTTCTAAGTTTAGCTTAAATGATAATGCGATGAACAAAATGTTAGCTCCGCAATTATCTATTTTGGTATTATGCCAACTGTGCCCACCGCTGGATTCGACAGGATGGAGGAAACCTTTCAGCTTTCAAAACTGGAGGCATATTGGCTAAGCTGTGACTGAGCTCTGGATTTTTCATGACTCCTGTGCTTAAAACAGCGTTACTGTATCAACCTGGACGGTGTGTGGGATTGTTTACGCACACGATGAGCGTTAAGATCGTGGCATTCACATTTAGGGTGGTTTAGCAGTCTGCAGCTGTGGAGCGCTGGTGCGTAATTGCGCACTGGGGCAAGGGTTTGTTTTCCCAAAGGATGATCATTTCCCCAGTGTAAAATGTGTCCATCCCCAATGGACACATTTTACACTGGATCTTGAAGCACATTGGTACCAGCAGCCTGTCATACATAAATTGTAGTCCAATATTTGCTTAAAGCTCCAAAGAACAAAAACACGGATAACCTGTTTACAAAATGTATCAAATAGGATTTTGGGAGTTACTTCCAAAGAGTAATTTAGATTAAAACACCCAGCTCAGTCCATGATTCATTTCTCAGCCACTGGGTCAGGCCTGTATGGATTTTATTTGATTTTCTATCCATTTTAAATGTCTGACAGATACTATGCATGTCCATTATATGATTTTTTTAGAATGCACTAAACAGGGGAAAAAATCTTTAGCAGCCTCTTACTGGTTGGCTGCCCTATGTGTAGCTCCTTTCACCTTCCCACCCCCTTGGATTACTTTCTCCGTCTTTGCTGAGCACAGCCTCCCCACCGCTTGGGTCACTGTGTAGTTCTCCAGTCTCAGGGTTTCAAAAGACACATCAGCTAAGCGTAAAGTAAATTCAGAAACACAGTCTTATGTTTTAGCTACTTCCTTGTAAACATGTTTTGGCAAATCACTTTTTTAAACTGCTGTGTTTTTACCTTTCTTTGATGCCGCAATTAAGAAACTAAATTACAGGATGTAGCCCATTATACAAATTCCGGTATCCAGGGTAAATAGTTTATATATATTTGAAAATGTAGTGGATAAGTGGATAAAGACAGTCAATGGCTGATGAAATGGAAATCTACTTGCTACATCCACTAATGATTGGACACGATACCCTGATAGTCTTGTACCGAAATAGGTTTTGGTCTGTAATTTGACTTTCTACCACAATGTATCCATTATTTTGAAAATCATGAATATATATTAGAACATGAAGGATACATTTTTTTTTTCTTTGTTTTTTTTCAGCAATCTGAAAAGTGTGGTGTGTTCATATTTATTGCTCTATACTATAATATAGAATTACCCCTAGAATTGACCTATTACCCAGGATTTATTCAGTCATGATGAATGAAGAGTTGTTGGGGGATGTCAGTATGTGTGTGCGTGTGTGGGCTGACAGGTCCGGGGGTAGGGGTTAGAAAAACAAATGTATGTATGATGTAACTGTCAAAATACATTTACTAATGTAATAAAAAGGGTTAATTAATCGGGTGCTGGTCAGTTCTAAAACTCAGAGTAATGAGACAGAAATATTTTACAAACGCTAGTATGTTTATAATGTAAAGTTTAAATATTCTCTCCTGAGAAAGAAGGTAGACTAATTGCTGTTATTAAGACAGCATTACTTTCTTTAAATAAGGTTCAACTTAGATTTCTTTTAAAGTATTTTACCATTTAACAATGTGTGGTTATATTGTGGTAAATTTGACTTATTAACTTTCCTAAGTAGGAAATCTAGCATTGCAGCTAAAAACTGTTTTTACAACTCTTGACTGATATACCCTTAAATAATAGTGGAGATCTAACAATAGAGAATTGAAAGAATCCTGAAATAAGATTAGTTGGTAAGTCAAAATATGCAATGATTCTTTGATATTTACAAAATGGGAACCAAAATCCTTTCTTTAATTCAGGATTTTCTGGGGCTGTTGGGATGTGTTTTTTGTGGATGTGTGCGCTGAGAGTTTAGGGGGTAGGATCTTAAAATAATCATAAGCACTTTCTCTGTAAGACGGGATCAGATACTGCTGGAAAGAGTTGTATGTTTAAGAAGAAAGCTGTTAGAATGCTGTCTGTATGTGTGCAATAAAACATAGATATTATGCAGGTTGATCCGGCAAGAATACTTGGAGGGAATTGACTAGTAATACAGGAAAATCTAACTACAGTGAACCACGTATCCATGGACCGGTACTCAAAAGGGAAACTAGTAAAGATGGAACTTTAACCAGCTTACAGGTCTGTAAAGAGGAAAACAACATTTAAGAATATTTTTAAAGAAAAAAAGCTGTTAGAATATGTATGTGGTGAAACACATAGATATTATATGGGTTGTTGCATGAGGCCTAAGTCCCTGAATACAAAGGGTTGGAGTATAATACTTATATCAGCTTGTATTTAGGAATGCTGTAGGAGTATGCCAGGATCAAAATTGTCAGTGGTGGTTGCTGTTGAACGACAAACATCAGCGAGAGGCCTAAACCAGGAGGAACTACAATGAGGGACTGAAAATTGGGTAACATTTGCCTGAATTTCAAACTGATAAATTATATGGTATGGCAACAGTATCAACATTGATAGTGGTGAGAAAGAAAATCTGATTCATTTATGTATTAAAATAAGATGACGTTAGTTGTATTATATCAAATATAAAAAAATGATTTATAGAGAACAAAATATTACTAAAGAGAAAGATCCTAAACACATATGTAAAGCCATAGACATCATATACGTAGACGCCTCGTTGGGCACGGGTTCGTACGTTAACGTCACCGCCATATTGCATGTGGCAGAAAGAAGTTAAGTTCTGTTGTAGTGAACGTCGATCAGAGAAGATGCCTCATTCCTGTGCTGCATGGAAATGTATATATGTATGTATATGTGTATATGTATGTATATGTGTACATGTATATATATATATATATATATATATATATATATATATATATATAGTCCTAGGACAATAAAGTAAAAAAAAAAGACAAAAGTGGTAATATTATGAGAAAAAAAGCCATATTATGAGAATTAAGGGGTGACATTTCCAGAATAATTACAGTTTGCAGAACTATTTCAGTCCTGGAGTAATAGGGCCAGGTTAGATTCTTTTAATTATTTTTATTCTTTACGAGTATAAAGTCGGGAGAATGAAGCCAGAGGGATACAAAAATAAACTCGTAATATTACAAAAGTAAAAATATTACGAATATAAAGTGTTCTGAGATTAAACTCCCTCTGATACTATTTAAGTGACTCAGACTAACTGCAGATTTGCCACATTCAACATGGCGGACGCTCTGACGCATCCGCAGCATCCGCAGCATCCGCAGCATCCGCAGCATCCGCAGCATCCGCAGCATCCGCAGCATCCGCAGCATCCGCAGCATAAGCAGAACCCGAGGTGTCTACGTACATGATGTCTATGTGTAAACCCGCATAGTTAGGAGGTAGTCTCAAAATGGCTGCTAAGCACATATCTGCTAATCAATATGGAGGTCACATGGGAGCCTTGTTTCAGTCCATTTATAGGGTAGAGGGGGCGGGATCAAAGAAGAGATTGGTTCAAGAGGCTGATGTTTTACGGATCCCAGGATTGTCCTCAGTATTTTCCATTTCTCTGGGTTGAATAATAGCAATCTCGCACACTGCATCCGTGCAGTGTTGCCAACTCCTCAGTAAGGAAAGTAGCTATTGGCTGGTCTAAAAGTCGCTAGAAGTCGCTGAATGACGTCATCGGCTAATTTGCATAATCTGCCACATGATGTGATGTGCATGTTATTGACGCTGTGGGAGAAATAACGTTGTTAGAGAGAGACAAAAAGTGAGTAAAAACACTGAAAATATATAGAGCTACTTTTTTTGTCCATTAATGTTTATTTAGTATTATTATTTTTTATTTTATTTTTTTTATTTTAATAAACCCCCTTTATTAACCCCCTTTACCCGGGTTTGAGACCGGCAAAATGAACCATAAAGAGACACTATGGCGGAGTTACAAATTTTTTCTTTTCAACTTTTTTTAACATTTTCTTTTTTCTCTTGTGGTCCACTAAGGAGCCTACAAATCACGGTAAAACATGAACATGTGGCTGTGTGAATCAAATGCCGTTATTTATTTAAGATAAAATATTTCAAATTCAGTTATTTATGATCAACCTGCGCCGTCAATCCCGGCGCATGCGCGCTTCATTTGCAGTCTGGACGCTGAGGGTAAACATGCTGTGGCTCTGACTGCAGCGCTGAGAGGGACTCCTGCGGTAGCGGGAGAACGGGGTTGGGACGGGGGAGGCGCCCTACGGCAGTACCTGCCGCTGGAGGACAACTGTATGAACGATACGTGCTTTCACGTAAGAGTCTCCAAAAGTCGCTATATTTGTCGCTAGTCGCTTTTTTGAAAAAGAGTCGCTGGAGGGGTCTGAAAAGTCGCTAAATATAGCGACAAAGTCGCTGAGTTGGCAACACTGCATCCATGTTATCCAGGATGGCTGAGCCTGGTTCTTCATCCATATTTCATCCATATTTATCGCAGATGATCCGGTGACCACTTATGGTGAGTCTTCGTTTTAAAAAAAAAAAAGAACATATTACTTAACCGCTAGCATCTGGTAATCATTATGATGGTCGCATTGTGGGGGTTGTTAGACCAGTATCGTGCTAAACATAAGGGTTTAATTGTCTCAAAATGGCCGCTAGCACGTGGTAATCATTAAGGTGGTCACACTGATCTCTATTTGTTCGCTGGATTGCTGATTGGCCGTTGGTAGTACACGTCGCTGTGAAGCCACCAGCCGCCATATTGGTACTCCCTATTTTCCTCCAGTAACTAGGGAATACGTGCGCTACAGCATCAAACAACGATGATTTTCTCATGTTCAGGGGGGCTTAAGACTTTTAAAATGTCAAATGCCATATAGTTTTATGCTGTGTCTGTGCATTAGCCTTTAAATCTGACAGATTTAGTATAGAGCTAAATTAATGCACCAATTTAAGCACTCCACAGAGCTTCAGTTTCTACACTAGAAAAATCACATAAATTTGCAAAATACACACTCAAGTTTACATTACATACACAGCGTGTGCATGCACACACACTTTTCTGCATTATAATAACAATAATATTGAAAGTAACAGTACAGTAAACAAATGACCAAAAATATCTTCAATGATACAGATAAATATATATATATATATATATATATATATATATATATATATATATATATATATTAGGGCTGTCAAAATAACACGTTAATTTCGATTAATTAATTTAAAAAAAATTAACGGATAAAAAAAAATAACACAGATTAATCGATGTCGTATAGGGGTTTTCGATAGGTGAGGCGCGCCTCCCCTGGGGGGCGCCAAAGAGTCACAGGGGAGGCGCATGAAGACAGAGAAGAAGACAGCGCTGCCGCTCAACTCTGTGAAACTATGTAGCGATATTCGTGCCTTCTGTTTGAGCACGCAGGAACCAATCCAAGCGCGCAGTGAAACAACTCTCAATGCTCGAAACCGGTCTGGCACGGTCTGAAAAACTCTTCTCAACCCGCTGTCCTTGCGGTGAGTTCCATCTCTGCTCGCGCGCTACTTTGCTCGCGCACACCTGCTCGTTTCACACTCAACACCAGCTGTGCACTCGCTCGGCTGTTAAAGCCAATCACAGACAGTTTTTTTTCCCATTCAATCAGAGTATGGCTTGCAAATACTGCATTCAGATGAATTAAATCAAAATGCTGCAGCCTTTGGAAGAAATTACTAAACATCACCGAGGGATTGAAGAAAAACAAATAAAAAGTGTAATATTTTAGCCTAAAATATTTAGGCTAAAGTATTTAGACTAAAATATTAGAGTTACTAAGTGAGCTGTGAAAAATGTTTTTGTCTCTTTTCTTTCCAGCTTCTGGGAGGTTATGCAAAAGTTTATTCTGATCATAATCATCATGAATGTCATTATTATTTAAAGAGCACTTTAACACGAGGTAAAACAAAGTGCCAAACATCAGAAATACATCAGATAAGAGATAACAACTAAAAAAATGCTTGTTTGTTAAAATAGCACTAGGTCTAAATTATGTATAATTAGCCTAAAAAGTAGATTGGAATATGCTGACGTCTGTTAAATTCAGGTTATCTTTTTTATTATCATTTCAGTTGACGTTTCCTGTTGACGTGAGTTCAGTTTGACATTGGCATCTGTTTAGTTCAGTTTGACTGCTGTTGAAAACAGCACTTTAATGTATCTAATGCTGATTATTCATTGAAACATTTTAATTTAAATATTTTAAATACTTTCACAGCAAAAATTATATGCGATTAATTTAGATTACTTAATTACAGAGTATGTAATTAATTAGATTAATTTTTTTAATCGATTGACAGCCCTAATATATATCTATATCTATATCTATATATATATATATATATATATATATATATATATATATATATATATATATATATATATATATATTTATAAAACATGCAAAATATTTCAGGACTTGATACTGTTAGTACATCCTCTGACTGTAAAATTACCTGTGAAACGTATTCCCACAGCCAGAAAACTGCTTGTTGTTGCAGCCAAATGCTGCACACGTTGGCATGTTTACGTTGTGATTCTGTGAGAGTAGGGAGTAGCAAGATGGCGGCCAGTATGGAAAGCCGATTGAGCATTTATTCTGATATCTTGATATCAGGCATAATTGTCATGTACATGCAAGCCATTTCTGCCCACTAGTTAACTAGTGAGCCATTTCTGTGTGAACTAGTTAACTAGTGACAGCCAAAATGCCCACTAGTTAACTAGTAAGGCCCAAATTCTCTCTAGTTAACTAGTTCATATGTTTCATACCTTACTAGTTAACTAGTAATGCTCTGCATGTTCACTAGTTAACTAGTGGACATTGCAATGTGCACTAGTTAACTAGTTTAAAGACTTCTATATATTACTAGTCAACTAGTAAGGTACAAAAATGTTTACTAGCTGACTACTGAATGTCAAATTCCCACTTGTTAACTTCTATGTAATTTGGCCAGCCGCTTGAGCATTTATTCTGATATATACCAACATCCATTTTTGTCAACTAGTGAGCCATGTTTGTGCACACTAGTTAACTAGTGACAGCATAAATGCCCACTAGTTAACTAGAGAACACATTTCAGCTTCACTAGTTAACTAGTGAGAGCCAGAAATGTCCACTAGTTAACTAGTAAAGGCCAAAATGCATACCAGTCAGCTAGTTGAAGGCTTTTGGGTCTCACTAGTTAACTAGTGACTGCCAAAAATGTGCACATGTTTACTAGTGAAGGCAAAACACCTCACTAGTTAACTAGTTGCAGTAGGTCAATGTCACTAGTTAACTAGTGAACCATAAATGGCTTTCTAGCTAGCTAGGTGATGGCAGTAGTCTCACTAGTTAACTAGTTGATGCATCCTTTGTCCAAACTAGTTAACTAGTGAGGTCATAAATGTATACTAGTAAACTAGTTCAAGACAAAATTCACACTAGTCAACTAGTGGCGCAGAATTCAAATTAGGAGGCGGAGAATTCTGGAAATTGAGGCTTTCTATTGGCTCCCTATGTCCAAATAGAACATGACAACCAATCACAGTGCAGAATTTCATGAAATCCCACCCACAACATTTGCATGTGGCACACAAGTTAACATGCTGGCCAAAGGTACTCTAGCTAGTAAACTAGTGGCTTCAGTGTGACACTTACATGTAAACTAGTGAAGGCAGAACTGCTCACTAGTTAACTAGTGAAGACACAAATGCCAACTAGTTAACTAGTGAGGTCTAAAAAGTGTCACTAGTTTACTAGTGTGCACCAAAACACCCACTAGTGAACTAGTCATGGCAAATTCCATTCGACTAGTTAACTAGTGAGGTGCAAAAAGTGTCACTAGTTTACTAGTGTGCCCCAAAATGCCCACTAGTTAACTAGTGAAGGCCATTGCAGCCCCACTAGTTAACTAGTGAGATGCCAAAACGCTCACTTGTTAATATGTAAAGGCCAAAATGCCCACTAGTTTACTAGTGAGGGTGTTGTGGGCCTTACTAGTTAACTAGTTGCATGCATATTTTGTTCACTAGTTAACTAGTTACACCTAAAAACACAAACAGGCTGACCGTTTTTGTCCACTAGTTAACTAGTTGAACAATTTAAGTCTCACTAGTTTGCAGGTGTGGCAGTAAAGCAGCTCACTAGTTAACTAGTGCCTGAAACGATCATTATGCATATAAATGAGAGGGTGGGTAGAAGACTCCTATTGGGTATCATGTAAGAATCCCACCCAGATATGTAAATTGACTGTTCATAGCCTCGCGATCAGGTCCTGATGGGTGCCCCTAGTGGCTAAAGTGACAAACTGCTCTGCAACGGTTAAAGTAGGCTAACTGATACAGAAAGCATAGCCTGCAGTATGGCGAATGCCGTGTTAAGACATAATAGAAGATAATATTTAACATGTTATTCATATTAAATATATATATATATATATGTATATATATATATATGTATATATATATATATATATATATATATATATATATATATATATACATATATGTACATATATGTTTTTGTATATTGTTATAAATGTTATATATATATATATTTAAATATATAAAATGCAAAATATTTCAGCACATGACTTTCTCAGTACTTGATAGTTTTAGAACATAACATAAAAGTATATGGCATTTGACATTTTAAATGTTTTAAGCCCCCCCTGAACATGAGAAAATCCTCGTTATTCGATGCTGTAGCGCACATATGCCCTGGTTACTGGGGGAAAATAGGGAGTACCAATATGGCGGCTGGTGGCTTCAAAGCGACTCGTTCTAACAGCGGGCTATTAGCACTCCGGTGTATAATAGAGCTCAGTGGTCTAAACTAGCCTATTTTCAAATTATTACAAGCAAGGTGGGATGGTGATGGAGGAGACACACCCACACCCCTGCCAGGGCCACTATCACATAGGATTAACCTTCCTTGCCAGAAAATAAAAGTACAAACTAGCCTTTGCAGATAACTGGTGTTGGTTGGATGGTTGGTTGGCTATTTATTTATTTATTTATTTATGCAGCTCCAGTGCACTTAGACTGCATAGTCAGACAAGATTGTCAATAATCTGCAACTGCAAAAACATCTTAAATTAGCCAGGCTAATATTATTTTTAAGCAGTGATGACAGAATTGCCTGTATCGCTTGCGGTCAAAACGTAGTTATAGTAAAGTCCTGAACTACACATTGGCAATTCATGTACATTGAGAAATTTAGCATAAAATTAGCACAGCATTGCTAGCCTAACTCCAAAGCCATTATTTATTCTGCAATGGGCCTGAAACGCGGGGGAAAAGGTGCTTTTGAATGTTAACATAACAATAACGTACAGTATATTCATTAAAACACACTGAACATGCAGGAAATAAAGTCATTAGCCTACAGTATGTTATTTCACTTCAGATAAAACCAACTGCAAAGAACCCATTAGCCACCTTGTATTCAAATGAGCCAACCAATTTCATTATGTTCAAATATTCCGCCAGTGTAGTCATTATAAAATGCTACATTTTGTAGACGACAAATATAAAAAGTATTCATAACTGTTGGACCTAGATGTCTTCGTCTCCGAAAAATGCTTCTTGTATTTCTCAACATGTTGTCCTCCTGTGATGATGATAACTCCCGCCTTGCAACCTCAAGTGCATTCCAACATTGACAAAACCCCTCTCGGAAGCTTCCTCCTCTGTTTGGCTCATAAGTTCAGTAGTAGATAAGCGGTAGGCCTAATGTGAACAAATTTGTGTCGTCCGCACTTGACTAGGACGTTTTGATTTGTAAATGGAAAAACAGAAAAACGGAAGTAGTATCCGTTTTTCGTTTTGGTTTTCCGGAAAAAAAACGAATTGCCTGAAGATACACGGACCGCTAACGCTGGTCTTACATGTGTAACTGTAGCACTAAATGGCGGTAGAACTGTGCACTTCCTGTGCGTGATTTGAACACCGACAAATCAGAACCCTTGATAAAAGGGTGATTAAAAAAAGTATCACAAAAGTATCTCATATTCTGTCGAAATGTTTTTTAATAATAACAGGGAAACCCCATGCTTTACCAAGTGAGCTCTTGATCCACACAGGGATCAACGTTATATTGTTCTTTTGTTTATTGCTGCTAGGCAACCACAGACATAAATGCATCCATTTCAGTAGCACTTTTCTGATTAATAACCGAAAAACAAAAGATTGTACACATTAACTGCACATGGTTTCAAAAGTAATTAAAAGCTCAAAGATCAAGAAAAAAAACATCATGCACTTCTAAGGAATTGAACCCTGGTCTCCCAAATGATCTCCCGCCGCTTAACCACTTGAGCTAGTCTTGCCACATGGGCAAAGCTATCATCAATGTTCATGTTACTGAAACGTTTTGTTGCATACAAATGCCTCCAGTTTTATCGCGATTTTCAGACTAATAACTGAAAAACTAAAGATTTTACACATTAACTGAACGAAGATTACAGCAATACACCATAACTTTGTCACTAGACATGTTATCAAAACATATTTTTATGCTCAAACGATCTTAGTTTATACAGACCTCTCAACTTTTATCAAAAGTTAAGAGTGAGGTTATGCTAATTTGGGGGGCGGGGCTTGTTTGGGGCGGGGCTAACCAGACCCTGGAAGAGCCGGTGGAGTCTCAACTCCATCTCATTTTTATCCCACCAGACAATGAAGTAGACATGTATTACTTTTGTTAAAAAGAGAAAGAGACGTATTAATACTTTATTGTTCTGTTAATGGATTAAAACATAAAAAAATACACAATTGTTCAAATAATACTAAATAAAATTAAGTAGTTTTAAGTTATTGACCGAATTATTACACTGTTACACATTCATCTATGGGTTTGTTTATCATTGTAGATCTATAACCTGATTGGTGATTTCATGAAGCCTTTATGGTCAACAGTTTCCCCTCAGCAGCAACACTGAAGCTCACAGAGGTTCCCGCTGCATCATTACGCACGATCCAGCTGCTGATGTCTCCCTCTTTTCAGCTCAATGCGCTTCTAGACTGTTACAGTTTATAACCATTATCATCACCTTTCACAGCGACAGGTTTCTCAGTCAGTCGCCGTGCTGAACAGACGGATCTCTATTGCTCTTGTCAGTGCGCTCTGGTGCGACGGATAAACAGTGGGGAAAATACATAACTAAAGGCTGTAAAGGGCTCCTATAAAGGAAACAGGGGTACTGACAGATCTGAGATGAAGCCCCTGATGTTACAAGTTCTTTAAAATGACCCTTAAAAGTGCGCACCTGAATTAAAGCGCAAGGCAGCACGCCCACCGAAGCGCCACTGATTCTATGTTGTTAAAAATACAAGAGCAACTCTCCTATTGACTTTAACTGGCACACGTTGGTACCGATGTGAGGGAATTAAACGTAGTGATTCACGTTTTGAATAGTGAACGGTGATAAAAGCACCTGCTCCGAGGGAAAAGGAGGGGGGGGGGGGGGGGGTGAGCAAGCGCGGAGGCACAGAAATACGGTGCATGTAGTTAAAAAATGCAGAATTAATAAAAATGAAACTTATAAACAGACCAAGTGGCGTTTTAAACTGCATCTGGATAGCAGAACTGTTTTTATGATCCTGCGTGCAGCAAGCAAGCAGCTCCACCCCCTCCCCTCCCCTCATGTGTACGCGGTACAGGACCGTACCAGCTCGCTTTCACCACTGTTAAGACTAAAATTATTCATAACTCTGATCACTCTTCCTGCTGCTCTGTTAACACGAACTGCAGCAGGAATTACGGATGGCCACAAGCTGTGAAAGAAGCCGAAACAGCTCAGCAGAAGGCGGAGTTTTCTCGTCCGCAGCTCAGATGGGCTTTGTGATTTTTATGCGTGAGAAATTCCATGTTTGCGTGTGAAATGCCATGTGTTGCGTGTGAGCGTGTGAAGTCAGTGAAATGCGTGTGTCACACGGTCAATGCGTGAGAGTTGAGAGCTCTGGTTTATAAAAGTTTGCACTTAGAACAGCCTGGACGAAGTCATCCATTTTTTCTAGGTTTCTGATTCCTAAATGGACCAATCAAAATCTTTGTTCCGCCTTCTTCATTTGCATGCAAGTGCGACATTGCACACTAGTTAACTAGTGGGACAATGTTACGTCCCACTAGTTAACTAGTTGCACAAAATGCCAGCCGTTTCTGTATTTATTCAAATTCAACTAGTTTACTAGTGTGAATGCCATTTTTCTCCTGCTAGTTCATTATGGACAATGTTTTGTCCTCCCTAGCTAACATGTAAGGCTCAAAATGCCCTCTATAAGCTAGTGAAAGGCATTAATAATGCAGATATGCTCACTAGTTAACTAGTGAGCATGTCCTGTTCCATTACTAGTAAACTAGTAAGGCCAAACATGTCAACTAGTTAACTAGTGAATGCCAATGTGTCACTAGTTAACTAGTAAGAGTACCTTTTGCATTACTAGTAAACTAGATAGCTCCAAAAACAGCCACTAGTGTGTGTGTTGTGCGCACTAGTTAACTAGTGAGCTGCTTTACTGCCACACATGCAAACTAGTGAGACTTAAATTGTTCAACTAGTTAACTAGTGGACAAAAACGGTCAGCTTGTTTGTGTTTTTAGGTGTAACTAGTTAACTAGTGAACAAAATATGCATGCAACTAGTTAACTAGTAAGGCCCACAACACCCTCACTAGTAAACTAGTGGGCATTTTGGCCTTTACATGTTAACAAGTGAGCGTTTTGGCATCTCACTAGTTAACTAGTGGGGCTGCAATGGCCTTCACTAGTTAACTAGTGGGCATTTTGGGGCACACTAGTAAACTAGTGACACTTTTTGCACCTCACTAGTTAACTAGTCGAATGGAATTTGCCATGACTAGTTCACTAGTGGGTGTTTTGGTGCACACTAGTAAACTAGTGACACTTTTTAGACCTCACTAGTTAACTAGTGGGCATTTGTGTCTTCACTAGTTAACTAGTGAGCAGTTCTGCCTTCACTAGTTTACATGTAAGTGTCACACTGAAGCCACTAGTTTACTAGCTAGAGTACCTTTGGCCAGCATGTTAACTTGTGTGCCACATGCAAATGTGGTGGGTGGGATTTCATGAAATTCTGCACTGTGATTGGTTGTCACGTTCTATTTGGACATAGGGAGCCAATAGAAAGCCTCAATTTCCAGAATTCTCCGCCTCCTAATTTGAATTCTGCGCCACTAGTTGACTAGTGTGAATTTTGTCTTGAACTAGTTTACTAGTATACATTTATGACCTCACTGGTTAACTAGTTTGGACAAAGGATGCATCAACTAGTTAACTAGTGAGACTACTGCCATTACCTAGCTAGCTAGTAAGCCATTTATGGTTCACTAGTTTACTAGTTACATTGACCTACTGCAACTAGTTAACTAGTGAGGTGTTCTGCCTTCACTAGTAAACATGTGCACATTTTTGGCTGTCACTAGTTAACTAGTGCGACCCAAAAGCTTCCAACTAGCTGACTGGTATGCAATCTTGGCCTTTACTAGTTAACTAGTGGACATTTCTGGCTCTTACTAGTTAACTAGTGAAGCTAAAATGTGTTCACTAGTTAACTAGTGAGCCTTTTGGCTCCCACTAGTGAACTAGTGTGCATATTTTGGCCCTCACTAGTTAACTAGTTCACAGAAACATGGCTCACTAGTTAACTAGTGGGCAGAAATGGCTTGCATGTACATGACAATTATGCCTGATATCAAGATATCAGAATAAATGTTCAATCGGCTTTCCATACAATCGGCTTTCCATAGTAGTCCCTTTTTTTAATCTGTCCTGTCTGGCAGTTGTAGCATTATGAATAGGGGGTTTTCACTGACGTCACTGGCCAACTTCCGGTCCGCCATATTGGGTGTCACACTTCCTTATCTCTAGTTGTCCTACACGTATTTTCGTATCGAGAATGGATAAGTACGCCAGCACGCTAGAGCGACCAGATAAGGACGTATATCTGAGGAAATGTTCCGTGGTCGACCATATGGACCCCTATGCCCTCCACGGTGCCTTGTTTAGCCGTAATCCAGATGATTGGCCAAATGTAGAGCACGGCGACATAGTGCATTACCTGGTGTTCAGTGAAAACCCTCTGCACACTCTTGAGGAAATGAGAGCTTACAAGGGTCTAGAGGCTCACAACCAGTTCACATCTGGTTGGGTACGAGATGTCGAAGTTATGTACATCAAGGAAATCGCCATCATACGTGGACGGGTGAGTTTTAATAAGATGGTAAAAATGTAAACAATCCGACGAAAATGCGTCGCATGCTTCTGCGGTGGCTGACGGCCAGCGGTGCGCGAAGGCGCTTGGCTGCAGGGCCGCTCGACGCCGCTCGCAGCTTTAATTATTTAAACAGAACAATGACCAGTGCAAAATTAAGTTGTATTTACCGTATTTACGCCAGCAAAAGCCTACCGGCATAACCCGGAAGTAGCGCGGACGTCACTTTCCATATCGGACGTCTTCGGCTACCTTGTTTGTGGTGTGAGCGCCTATACTTCAGAACAGTTCTGAAGCTACAAGTCCTTGGAGTCTCATGTGCAGTTTACGAATGGATGGGTTCAGGAGCTGCCGATCATAAAGCCAGCAAACAGCGGGAACACAGCAACTCGTTCAAAGGTAAGCTGTGCTCAGACGGGCTCTGGCACATGCTAACTGTTAGTGCTAACAACCACTCACGCATGCAATATACTTTTAACTAGCTGCTATGTGTTTCAAACGTTTAGAACACACTCTCATTGACATCGGGATACTGTGGAAAGTTATGTTCGGTCGTCTTACAGCCGCGATCCAAGCGAGCCGACGACTCTTTGTTATCTCTAATAGTTGTTCTCCGTGGTTGCGCCTCCAGGCAGGAAAGCGGTGGAAAATTAACCCGTTTCTATGTTTTTCCCATGGCGATCATGTGTTGCGCTGTTACAGCCCACAATACAGCAACGGTTTACATGTTTTAAATACTTAACAGTTAATTACCTGTGACAAAGTGAGCACCGCAGACTCTGGCGTATTCCAGCTTAACACCGTCCAAATCGGCCCTGGATATCCGTGTCAGCCATAGGTGACGGCGTTGTTCAGAGAGCTGTTTTGTTTTTTCACACTGATTCACTATTACGGCTGGTAGGCGATAGAAAGAGCGTTGATCTCCACCTCCACGGGCCGTGCAACCAACCATTAAACACGTTTTCCCCCATTGTTCACTTCCAATACTGCCTAAGGCGTAATACAATGCGGGTCAACGGTGCAAAACCATAGACATATGTCTATGTGCGAAACGACAGACACCCAATATGGCGGACGCGCAGAGTAGTCACGTGAGCGTGACGTCAGCTGAAAACCCCCTATTGCTGTCTTAATGCCAAAGAGAGCCCAGCAGGTTTTATTTTCATAAGTGGAGCATTACTGCTTTCGCCATAGTGCTCTGCTTGATTTAAATATGCAAAAAACTTTATTAGATTTTATTCTGGGACTATTTCATGTTCAATTGACATACAAACGGGAAGGTAGAAGAGAGAGAGAAAAAAAAGAAGAGAAAAAGATGAGACAAGCTAAAAAGGAGAAAAGGTGACACAAAGAGGAGAGAAAAAAGAGAGAGCAATATGAGATGTGAGTATGTAAGAATGTTTAGTGTGTGCAGTGTATGAGTGAGTGAACATGTATGTGAGAATGAGAGTGTTAACCAAAACCAAACTAAACCACCCCAACAAAGTGAGTACCTGGAGGAGCAGAGAGAGAGAGAGAGTGTTAGTGGAGCCCAACTTATATAGTGAGCCCAAGTGGCTCCAATTAGTAAGACCCGCCTCTGCCTGCAGGAGGAACCGCCCCTGCAGGTCAGAGGAAAAGGCCGTGACAGGCACCCCACTCCAGGCACCCCCCCAGAGCCCCAAGAACCAGGCACCCCGCCGAATCAGCCTCCATGCCCTACAGGACACATCGAACAGTCCCCCACCCCCACTAAGTGATGGAGCTGATCAAAGCAGCCCAGAGAGATCGTTCTGATGCAGATGCCCTTTCATCTCTGTCGCATGAGCTCAGAGTAAGCCTGCTCCCATCTTTTAAACGAACAGAGCACTACTGCCGAACCTGTCAATTCCAGTGTTCTCTGGAAAACTCCAGTCAAGCTCCAGAGTGCAGGGGAGTTAGCACATGGCCTACTAGAGGATGTCGGCCCCCAGGCTACCCTCATGAAGTCTGTTTCTAATGATTTGATCAGAGACTTTCATGCCAATGGCTCGCTGGAGGTCACTTTGTAGGGAACTGACAGTACTCATTCTCTTCCTCCTTGCTTAAAGGAGCAGATAGTAGTGTTGGGTTAAGGACATCTGATGGACCTGCCCAGCTAACCTAGAGTAAATGCCTGTGTTCTGGAATCTCCCCCATGCTCCCGAGACTGTGCTAGGAGACACAGCAAACCTGGAAATGGCTTATATTGATGTACTATCCTGGTGGAGTTGGACTGCGTCTTAAACCTCTGTTGGGTTCATGTATGGTCTCATGGCCAGTAGTGACACTTACCCTGGTCAGGTACAAAACTACTGAAAAGCAATCAACAAAAATGAGGAGGGAAGAAATGTCTGTGGCTTCTACCTGTAAAATCTTTCTTATTTTGGGGGTCATATCATTGTTGCCCTTTTTGTGCCTTTGTTGTTAATTTTGTTAACACGAGAACAGCCAAAGCTGATTAACTGAATTCTAGAATTGCGCCGCTCAGGGTGGCAGCACATTGAAGTAACGTTGTTCTTTTTTTTTTCAAAATTTCATTCCTGCTTTTCTTGAAAAAAAAAATGCTTTTGTGGACAGCCATTTCTTCTTGTATTGAATGCTGTGCAGCTGGATTGATTTTTCCCAATACTTTTTTATATTTTGCTCTTTTGTTATGATGCATAACCACAGCAACATGGTGGTTTACAACAGGGAGCAGCTGACTAACATAGCAAAAGGAGACAACTGAAGCCAGAAATCCGAAAGGATTTGAAAAGGAGGTGTTGTGGTTGCAGAGCAGGAGCAAAGAGAAGAGAGAGAAGGAGGAACTTCAAACCATCACTGCCATCCATCATCATGGGCATTATGAGATCATTAGCTAACAAGTTGGATGAACTTCAAGCCCTGACAAGGACTCAGCAAGAATATCGGGAATGTTGTATTATGTGTTTTACTGAGACATGGCTGCAAGATCATATCCCCGAATTCAAAATCTCTCTGCTGGGTTTCCTGACTATATGAGCTGACAGAGATTTAAAGAGCAGAAGGAAAAAAAGGAGGTGGCTTGGCAGAGCTTGTCAACAACATATGGTGTCACCCTGCACACGTCATTGTGAAGTGTCGTCTCTGCAGTCCAGACATTGAACTATTGGCCGTAAGTTTTGGTCCATATTTTTTGCCAAGAGTGTTCACCAGCGTTGTTTTGGTGGTTGTTTACATTCCACCCTCAGCTGTTGCCATCAATTCGGTTCCATTGTTGCTAAGATGTAGACCCAACACCCAGATTCTTTTGTTGCAATATCTGGTGATTTTAATCACGCCTCACTCTACTACACTGCCAACGTTTCAACAGTTTGTCAGCTGCTCCACCAGAGAAAACAAGACATTGGATTTGTTTTATACAAATGTCAAGGATTCATATATTTCCAAATCAAGACCTCCTCTGGTTAAATCAGATTACAATCTTGTTTTTCTTTGCTCAGATTTTAAACCCCTTGTCAAGAGACTACCTGTAACAAAAAGTGCTGTGAGAAAGTGGTCACAGGAAGCCAAAGAAGAATGTTTGAAACATTGTGTATAAATATGTTACCCAAGAGTGTAAAGCCCACAGTTTGAGTGAGATGAAGATGAAAGCAGATTTTTGTTTCTTACCGAAACAGCATTATGGAATAAAAATTCAAAGATTTCAGATGTTTTTTTGTTTTATTAGTAAAGTGATTTTATAAACATTACCATGACGTAGTGGTAATAGAGGCAGTTTCAGTCAAGAAAATACGTACTTCAATGCAAGCAACTGGTAACGCAATCTTCAGCTTCTGGTCTTTCTGTTCTGCAGAGCACATCTGTGAATTTCTTGAGACTGGAGTTTTTTCAAGATGGTACTAGGTTACTTTGCCTGGACCTTTGTCACAGACTCACTGTTGGCTTCATCCACTGAGAAAATCCAAACGGTGTTTATAGCAAAATCAAGAAGAGTTATCAGCTCTAGGTAAAATAGTAACTGCTCATAACCCACCCCCCTCCACAGAACCCCACTTCAAATAAATCTGAACCATCCAATTAAATGTACAGATTTGAAACTACCCGGAACTTTAATAGGTCACATTCCTATTTTCTGAAAACATTACATGGTTTATTCAGATCTGTTTGGTTTTTGTTGGCAATGTCCCCTGATTCTACCTCCCCAGGATCTGAACCTCTCCTCTGGACGACCATAATCACGGCAGCGGAGAGGAGATTAAGCTACCAGGAGCCAACACCCACTCTGACCACAGGAGGCTCTCTGACCTCTGAACATCTTGAACCAGAGGCTGAGTGTTAGGAGGTCTCAGACAGAGAATTTAGCATTAGGAAGAACAGAGAAAGCTCCTCAACTGCAGCAAAGGAAGAACTCTGTGATAGATTACTTTAAACATTATAAAAGCCAAAAATACCCAGTGGGTAAAATAACGTGAAACCAAACCTTTTAGTGAATGAGGTTCAACACGGAGATTAACTGTGTGCTGCAGACAGAGGGAGTGGGTTTGTCTGTCTGGATCACCCTGAGTGGGAGCTGAATCAAGCTGAGATGAGCCGGATCAATCTGAACAGAGGCGAAACAGTTATCTGTCCCTGACTGAGTCCAGAACCAAACTTCATCCTGGTTAAACAGGATGAGAAATCACTGAACAGCAGCTGTCTGTAAGAGAGGAAAGACCTGGAGAGCAGCAGGATAGTTTTACTACAGAGTGGTGGGAGGAGGAAGAGGGTTCAGGTTCCTCTGTCCTGACTTTTGGTTTAAGAGCCTCCTCACTATCAGGCCTCAGAGGTGTTTGTTCAGTTAAAAACTCATTCTACATTTCCTCTTGTTACAGTCAGAACCAGTGTGTTGTTATAAATGATAATGGTAAATGGCTTGTACTTGTATAGCGGTTTAACTAGTCCGACGACCCCAAAGGGCTTTACACTACTGTCAGTAATTCACCCATTCACACCCTGATGGTGGTGAGCAATGTTATTAGCCACAGCTGCCCTGGGGCAGATTGACAGAAGCGAGGCTACCATACATCAGCACTGCTGGGCCGTCTGACCACCGCCAGCAGACAATTTGGGTGAAGGGCCTTGCCCAAAGACACAACGACTGAGACCGTCAAAGCAGGGGATCAAACCAGTAACCCGCCAACTGCAGGACAAACTCCCTAACTCCTGCATCACTGTTGATCAAAGATCAGTGTGTTAGATCTTTGAAACAAGAACCAGTAAAGTGTCTGGATCTTCCTGCCTTGCCAAGCTCTTGTTGAACATCTCACATAGGCTACGTTCATACTGCAGGTCTTGATGCTCGATTCCAATTCTTTGCTCTAATCTGATTTTTTGGAGGAGACCGTTCATACTACTAATAAAACCAACATGCCTTACACTTCTGTCTTAACGGTTCAAGACCGCAAAGCGACCCACATGCACAGATAACAGAAGGAAACGTCACACAGCAAAACTGTTTATCAAAGTAATGGTGAATGTAATTGTTTCTAGAAGTGTTCAATAAAGTTTCATTAAAAAAATCTCAACAAAAAAAAACGGGGATACCAGCCGGTTTCTCTCATTATTCTTAGAAAGCTGTTGAGCAATAGGAGCCGACAATATTAAGACCACATCATAGCGAGACAAAGTAAGGTAAGAAAAAAGCAGTGCAGCTAATAATAATGGACTTTTATGGCGAGCTAACTGCTACTACTGTGTGTGAAAGCTAGAAGCGTCATGTAAAAGATGGATAAAATGTGACATGACCATTCAGACTGCGGACACTTTGAAAAATATCCGATACCTATCCAAATTAGTACTACGTATGGTGGCACAAATCAGATGTTTTGAAGGGTGAAAAGACTGGAATTGGGCCATTCATGAGAAAGACAGCTATGGGTTGCATTTGATCAAAAGGGTCGCATTTGGGTCGCATTTTTCTGTAGTGTGAACGTAGCCTTAGTTTCTGTTTTCTGGACCACGACCACGAGCCTTTCCAAGGTGCCGGAATTGTCTGCCCTTCTCAGCTCTGACCAGCCATGTGTTACCCAAGCCTGTCTCCCAGACTCCATCCGGCCAAGCCTCGGCAATCCTGCCTGTCTCTTCTGCAGTGAGTAAGCCAGCTCTCGCCTCTGCCTGGTCTCCTGCTTGCTCCTGCAGAGGATGTCTGATTGCTCCAGATCAAATTATAAATAAATCTTTAAAAAGCAACATTGTTTCTGGCTTGAATGTCAGGTTCCCTGCCACTCTGACTCCTGACAAGATAACTGCTGCAACATCTCAACCAACCATTTTTGACCAAGAGTCATTTAAATCCCATATTAAACAGGTTTCCAGAGTTTCCTTTTTTCACCTCCGGAATATCGCCAAAATTAGAAACATTCTGTCCAGGAGCGATGCTGAAAAACTAGTCCATGCATTTGTTACTTCAAGGCTGGACTATTGTAATTCTTTACTATCAGGAAGTCCACAAAATACAGTTCAAAGTCTTCAGCTGATCCAAAATGCTGCAGCAAGAGTTCTGATGAAAATCAACAAGAGGGATCATATTTCTCCTATTTTAGCTTCCCTTCATTGGCTTCCTGTTAAATCAAGAATAGAATTTAAAATTCTTCTTCTAACGTATAAAGCCCTTAATAATCAAGCTCCATCATATATCAGAGCTCTGATTACCCCGTATGTTCCTAACAGAGCACTTCGCTCTCAGACTGCAGGTCTGCTGGTGGTTCCTAGAGTCTCTAAAAGTAGAATGGGAGGCAGATCCTTTAGCTATCAGGCTCCTCTCCTGTGGAACCAACTCCCAGTTTTGGTCCGTGAGGCAGACACCCTGTCTACTTTTAAGACTAATCTTAAAACCTTCCTTTTTGACAAAGCTTATAACTAGAGTGGCTCATGTTACTCTGAGCTACCTCTATAGTTATGCTGCTATAGGCTTAGGCTACTGGAGGACATCAGGATCTAATTTTCTCACTCTATAGAGTTCTACTGTTCTTCAATTATGCATTACGTGTTGTCATTTCTGCTTTAACTTTCTGTTCTCTCTCTTTTATCTTCATAGTAGGTACACCTGGTCTGGCGTTCTGTTAACTGTGACATTATCCAAAGAAGACGGCTCACCCGCTATTACCATCTAATTTAGAACAGATTACTGGATCAATGTGTGCTTCTGTGCTTTTTTGTCTCTCTTGTTGTGTCTCTGCTCTGTCTTCTGTAACCCCCAGTCGGTCGAGGCAGATGACCGTTCATACTGAGCCCGGTTCTGCCGGAGGTTTTCCTTCCCCTTAATGGGGAGTTTTTCTTTCCACTGTCGCTTCATGCTTGCTCAGTATGAGGGATTGCAGCAAAGCCATGGACAATGCAGACGACTCTCCCTGTGGCTCTACGCTTCTCCAGGAGTGAATGCTGCTTGTCGGGACTTTGATGCAATAAACTGGTTTTCTTATATAGGAACATTTTTGACCAATCTGTATAATCTGACCCAATCTGTATAATATGATTGAACTTAACTTTGTAAAGTGCCTCGAGATGACATGTTTCATGAATTGGCGCTATATAAATAAAATTGAATTGAATTGAATTGAACATCTCCATGTAGGCAGCAGCAGTTTGACGTCCCGACACAACCTGAAGCTCCAATGTTACATTGAAGGAAACAGCTTTCAGGTCATGATGGAGCCTCCTCCACTGTGTTGTATAGAAAACGTCTCCAATGGGATCTCATCAAGACTGTAATGTTGGAAGTCATCAGGATGGTCCAGACAAAAACATTTGCTGTGTCAGATAAAAACATTTTCATGACAGCATGAATATCTGACATTGTTCAACTGAAAGTCAGATTTCTGCATAACCTTTTATGACTGCAGTGTTAAACGTCTGATCAGCTGATCTTCACCATGTTTGAGTTTAAATGCAGGTTTCAATAGTTTACCTACTCTGTCTCTTGCTCCTGCTCCTCATTCTTCTTGCCTTTTGAAGCTCTACAGACAACCTTATAATTTAAAAAGAGTTCTTCCCAGGTTTTTAGATTTTGTTCAGAAATGTGGTTGATAGTAGTTTTAACACTACAGTTGATTCTTTGGTACGATGTCATCCTGACTCAGTGCCAAGCAAGCAGTATTTGGGATTTCATCAGAGTTGGAGATTAGTGACCCACCATTCATGCAGATAGTTCACCATGATTCACCTGCACCCACCTTCACAGGACCATCAAAGGGGGAGCCGAGCTGAGGGTCAGAGGAGTCTTTATGGATTTTGTGTAGAAACGTGAGTTAATGCCAAAAATTGGCCACAATGTCTGTAATCCTATCTGATGGTCTGGATTTCTACTTTATCTCCACAAATTTCTGCAATGATGAAGGGTCAATAACTCTGTTAAAGTCTGGAGGCAGCAGCACACACTTCATCCATCAGAGCTGTGTGTGTGTGTGTGTTCTTTCTGGCAGCTGTCTCACTGATGACAAGCTCACACTGACATCATGCTCCCATCCACACACACTCCTCTCTGAGGAGGAGAAAAGGCTGGTTTGTATATTTGATCCTGAAATTGCTCTGTGATGTTGAACTGTAAATTTGCAGTGGTGCGTTTTTTTTCATCAAGCAGCACATCATCCACATACATTCAATTCAATTCAATTCAATTTTATTTATATAGCGCCAAATCATGAAACATGTCATCTCAAGGCACTTTACAAAATCAAGTTCAATCATATTATACAGATGGACACATGTGAGCTCCAGCAGCCTTTAGCCATAGATATGAATATCTACCAGATCTAACAAATACATGTATGTGTTTCTAGTTGAGGCAACCATTGACTGAGTGTGTGTGGCACATTCACACTCTTGGTGTTTACAGTCCAACACGTTTTTCCCAAAGGCGGCTGAACATCCTGCTCTGAACATAAGCCAACCACACCTTGCCTGAACACAGACATACATTCAGCTTTCCAACACTATTCTGCAGAAACAAGGAGAACTTTATTCACCGAGGAGCAGGAAATGCAACAGACCTTTGAAAAATTTGAGATGTGGAAAAAAAACACTTTGCAAATAATGATGATCAAGTGGAATGAAGGAGAGCTCAGAAACAGGAAGAGAAGGATGGAGACAGCAAATAACCTTAATTTGCATTTAAAGAGACCACATGTCAAGTATATTTCTTAGCATTGGGTTTAAAATTATCGTATCGTGATAACCCTAAAATATAGTAGCAGAGGCTTCAAACCATACAAGACTGTTGCCCCACAAGGAAAAATTATACATGTTTCTGAGACACTGAGGGATCAACCTGAACCCAGCAGAACTGGGAAGAACTGGGGGGGGGGAGTTTCTGATAAATCCAGTCCCAAAGATGTTGGATCGAGCAAGTGAGCAATTGACAAATAGCACATCAGTAAAAAAAGATTTTTCTGTGGACCTAGTAGCAGCTGACGTTTCTGTGTATTTTTCTAAAGTATGGTGGGATCATCAAACAGACCTTAAGAGACAGTTGATTTTCCAAAATAAGGAGATCAGAGTCCAAATGCAGCTTCTACTTCATGCCAGGACCAGTTTGTAGGCCAACTTTCTCAGTCGTTTTGCATGAGCCTGAGGTGGAAATGGAAAACCTGATGAAACCCAAGTTCACTGCTGTTCAACTCTTTGAGAACATTAATAAAACAGGTTAAGAGGAGAGAAGGGCAGTGGTACCTCAAGCCACGACTACAAGATCTCTGCAGCAGAGGAATCTGAACAGGAGACTAAACCTGACAGCCACTGAGCTCCTGCCAAGAGTACTGACCTATGTTAAATCAGTTCAGTGTTTCACAGAGAGACTCTGCACGGTTCTGTCATAAACTGAGTGATTGGAATGACAGACTTGGAGAACGACAAACGACAGAGGACATGAAGGGTCAAGCAGTTTAGCAGCACTCTAATATCAGTCGGTCACCTTTGGGTTGAGACATAATCTTCAGTCTGAGGAAGGATTTGTCATTTCTGATGGAGATTTCTGAAGGTCATGAAGAACACTGCAGGTTCTGGAACACCTGGGACTTTTAACAAGACCCAAAAGGCTCATGACAGACGGGCTTAAAGAAACATTCTCCACTCTCATCACGCTCTAATGGTGTCTGTTCAGATCACAGAGGATCAGATGGTCAGCAGGGGAGTAAAGACCCACTCGGCCATGTGGTATAAAGATGGAATATCTTTAATTGGACTTGGATATTTCTCCTTCTGCTCACATAGAGCCTGAACTCAGATTGTTCTGTCACCATCCAATGGGACATTTCTTCACTACAGGGAGAGCTTTCAGCTCTTGATTGGGACATAGCTTCTATCTGACAGCACACCTCATCTGTCCCTGCTTAACCTTGTTCAATGTGTGAAACACAAGGTCTGATCAGTGTTTAAAGAGAAAATAGCTGCAGGTGGTAGATGGACAGATGGACCATGGGGGACAAAGAGGTGTCAGAGGGTGTTTTTCTTCACTTTTCCAAAACAGGCCTGTCCATCCAACCGAGGAGCAACATGGGTGGAGGTGTTCAACTCTCAGCTGGATGTTGTTAAAGTTACTCAGAGAATAACAGACTCAGGAGGTGAAGGACTGACAGTCAAATGTGAAAAGCTGTGATCATGTAGAACCAGAGCTGACCCTAAAACATCAACGTCGCTGCCAGCCGCAATACCTACACACAGGGCCGCAGCTAGAAACATTTTCATGGAATGGCAGGAGGGGGCGGGGGATCTAGAGGGGTGAGTGGTACCGTATGGTGAAACATACCGGCTTAGGCAGAACCAAATCAGAATTAGATTTTAAGTTTATAAACTTAGGATCTTTAGCATTAAATCATGAATTGTGTTTCTTTCCTATTAAACACGTGTTATTTTTAATATAGATACTTATATTATTAAGAGTCTTTTTAAATATTCTTAATATTTAATCAAGGGTGAGCAGTGTCTGTTAATTCCCTGTTTAGTAATATGTTTTGCTTTGATATGTGCTTTTTATCCAGATGTAACACTGTGCAGTAAACATTTTCAGACCTCACTCTGCTTCTTTTTCTCTCACCTTAGACAGTGGTAAAAAGCAACAATAAATTTATTTTCCCTTTACATATTTTTAATGACAGCCAAAATCTACTCTGAAACCAGCAGCCTGTTCCTTTGTATATCTGAAACTGAAGCATATTTCTGAACTTGAAAGCTTTATTGGGCTTTTTTAGCTTTTACATCTCACATATAGACTGATACTATTTGGGCCTAAATCACAAAGTTTCAATAAAAGCTAGAACCCAGCGAGAGACGTGCTGGAGCTGATGTTGTGTACGCAGGCACAGCACTGCTGATATTGATGCTCATTATGATAAAAAAAACAGCTCCTGCTTTCTTGTTCCAGCTCCAGCAGCTTTGGACATTTCTATTTGTATTCATCCCATCCTAGAAAATGAATGTGTTATAACTCTGTCCTCTCTGGCTTCTTGTTGCTTGTGTTTCTGCCAACAGAGACAGAGCTGACCCAGTGGAGGGAGGAACAGTGGAGCATGTTGTGCTGCGTTCAAGTGCAGTCAGAGCAACAAAGGTACTTTCTCAGGAAGCTGCAGCTCCAGTTACTTCAGCAACTTCTAACCAGCTCATCATACCTCAGCTGAATGCAGTGGATTTTACAGGACTTCCGCTGAATCCTGTGGTGTGTGAGCCTGTGGGGGTGTGTTTTGGGTGTGCTCTCTCTCTTTGATAGGTGTGGCTTGGGGAGGACCTGGCTGCACACACTTCAATCTTCATTTGGAGCAGTATTTAGAGCCCGGCCTCCTGCGTGTTCGCGGCCAAATGGTCACCGCTTGTTGGTAGATCAGCCAGTGTGCCTTTAGTGAAACACACCTTCTCATCCACTTGAGATTTTCTATGATTATCTCACCTGTGCTCTTTGTCGCCAGCTTTCAGCTCCCACAACCCAGCCACACCTTCCCCCGCCCTCACCTCCAGCTGCTACCCCCTATCTTCCATTTTTATTTGTTTCATTTCTGAAGCTCATGGGAATTTGTCCCCGTCCTTGTACTGAAGCTTAATCTAAATATACTGCTCTTATCTAATGCATATTATCTAACAATTTGTTGTAAACATAACACCCAGTCGGTCGAGGCAGATCAACGTTCACATTGAGCCTGGTTCTGCTGGAGGTTTTCCTCTCTGATGAGCTTCAGCTCTGAGTGTCGTTACGGGTGCCGCTGTGAAGACAGACTGGATGTAAAATCAGTTTTTATTTCAGCTGCTCTGCATGATCCTGGCTTGCATTGACTACAAAGTCCCTCAGACAGAACCTGATAGAGCTGCAGCCACTGTTACCCACCCATCCATGACTCCATCAGAAGACTATGGCTGCAGAGGATCCAGCTGTGGTAAAGACCAACACTAGTAAACACACAGGCACAAAAAGTAGTTGTTGAGAAAGTTCATCTGCATTACATTTGGGAATATTGTTTCAGTAGAAAAACATTACCCCCCCCCCCCCCCCCCCCCCGCCAATGTATTAAAACAGATGTGATTCATTCAATAGTTTATTCATTTATGTCACAAAGTAACAGCTTTTTAAAAGCATTTTACTTGAGAACAAACCAGACAACACAAGCAGATAAGTATTTGATCATTGGACTGAACATCCAGTCTCCATCTGAATAAACAAATATATTAGAAAACAATAAAAACTGATGCATACCACTTTCATTGCTTTGATAAAAATAGAAGTTATAGCAAAGTTTCATCCCTACATGTCCTGATATACTGTCTGATGCTACAATGGCTATAATGACCCTTCTGTTGTCGGGGAACAAGGTTCTCCCTGTTAAGGCATCAGTTCTGGTCAGGATCAGAGACAGTGATTTCAGCTCATCGAGACTTTTACTCTACAAAGTTATCATCATGAGCTTCATTGTTTGGCCTCACTTCACCTCCTTCCTGACTTATTTACTATACGGTCGACCCAAAAATCGTTCTGTTGACTGGCCCTAAAATAATACGGACATATCGGGGTTCTTCCGTCGTCCCACCAAGTAAAATAATGTAACTTTATCCCTCGTTAGTCAGACTTTCCTTCACCGTTCTGTTAAAACACGTCCCAACCAGGAACTCTATGTGGAGCTTTTTAAACTATTCAGCACATTCAACACATGTCAACAAAGTAGTTGTGCAGTTTGATTCTTTCCCAAGTCTCTGATCACAACAACAGTCAGAAAATCCACACACTACTATTTCTGAAACAGAGTCCATTATGACACACATGAACAGAACCTTACAGACACGTATATACTGGGTCAGTCAGGAGAGGACGGATCCAAGATGAGTCGACACCTACAGGCAACGATAACATGTTTAATCCTATAATGGTTCATCCAGGCACCTGCTCAAAGGAACAAGGGCAGTGACTGAACCCTCATTTCTAAACATAGGGGCTGCAGTGAAGCTTCACTGTTCCTGACTTTCCTTTCAGAACAACTAGGTCCTGTTTGTTGAATATCTGAACAATCAGTGAGCGAATCTGCTACAAAACAAAGGCTCTTTGGTGAATACTGAATCTGAACCAGTAAAAAATAGAAGTACAAAAATAAGATTACAAAAGTTCCTTGTTTTAAGAAAAGGATGGTCAATGCAACTTTTGGACATTTTCAATAAGACCAACAGTTGAATTTTGGGCCTTTCAGATCCCCTTCCTCCTCCTTCAGCACCAGTTGTTTCTCTGTCAGGGGGAGTTTATTTGGCCTCTGTTTGCTGAGAGAGGAATGTTTGCTGCTTTGCATAGACGGATAACGTTAGAGCTAATACTTCAGCAGCAGCAGCTTTTCTAACAGTCTTCACCTCAGCTATGTGAGAGGACTTCTGGATGATGCAGCTGGTTGTCCCAGAGACGCTGTCCTTCCCCTGTGCCAAGTTGGTCAAGGCCATGGCCGCGTTGATCTCCTTCCAGTGCGTCTCATCTTTGGCCTTCACCTCCTCCTTCTGCGTAGCTGCGACGCCACCGCTGCCACTGACGACCGGCAGAACACGCAAACACGCAGACAAAGAAGAAAAACAGAGAGTGTTACAACTCCGTTCAACTTGTGATCGGATGCAGTTTATCTGGTGATAGAAGGTCTACTCACTTGTCACATTTACTTGGCCCAAGGTCTGTGGTTTCTGAAAGCAGAGACAAAAAGAGGTCAATACGCAGAGTTCTCAGGGTCAGAGGAGATTCACTGCAGCTGTTCAGAACCTGCAGGTTCAGCAGATTTGTGGATCTGTGTGCATGGTTTTTGACTTCTGTTCTGTACTTTCAGTGAACACCGTGTCCTCAGCAAAAACGTGCTGCTCTGTTTTCTCTTTGCTAAAGATGCTGGACAGAAAAAGGGTAGAGGTAAAGGATACTGATAGGACGGAGCTGAAAGTTGTTTCTTGTGACTCCTAAAGTCCATTGTGTAATATTTAGCTGGAAAACACATGGAGCCCAGGCAGCATAACTGAGTTGTCCGAAGAAATCAGAGTGAAAAGACTAAAGGCAGCAGATCTGAAAGGGAATGAAAAGGCAGCAAAGTTGTCTTTAGAGCAGCCATAGTGTTGACTTCAGTATGCTGTTTATTCAGAGTTTCTTGGTGTTTTTAGACCTCAACCTGTCTTGTGTCTCACGCTACCAGCCCAAGCTACCATGTCCCCAGAGACACCAGTCGGGCCCTCTGGGAGCCCATAACCCCAGACTCAGGAGATACAGAAACACCTGAGCCTCCTATTGCTGCTGCCATCCAGCAGGTCCTAAAGAGACAAAAGCAGCCTGACCGTCCTCCACCAGGAGCTTTCATCTCAGCTTTCTCTGAAGCATTCCTGGGAAGAATCGGCTCTTGTTTGTGGTGAACTAAATGCTCACATCAGGGTGGAAAAAAGCAACAACCACAAGAAAACATTATTCACATTTGTAAGTGTTTACATGTGGACACAAACAACCTTTTTGGGCATCTGGAGGCCAAATTATATGTTTCTCCAGCACCCACTTCATCATTATGTTGCAGTTGTTCACAGTGAGAGCTGAGCTGCTCTCTCACACTCTTGGTGGATTTCTGTTTGTGTTCTGTGTCCTCAATGGGTCTAACCTCTACTCTCTGGTTAAAGCTCTCCTATCTCCTCCATCCCATAGAAACACAGAGGCTGTCCACTGTTCTGGACCCGCTCGGCTTTTAAAAGCGAAACAGTTTGTGTTTTCCACAGAGCCGGGCAGTGTGGCTCCACTTCCCTGAGAAGGCAGGCAGCTGTGTTCCTCACATCTCAACATCTGATTGTGTGTGAGTGTGATTATCCTTGAAAGCCTTGGCATGTCGACCATGATGTCGTTTATGGTATTTTTCAGCTCAGAAAAAGAAAATAATGGGATCTCTCTATCGAAGTAGGTGTGGCTAGTGTGTGTGTGTGTGTGTGTGTACACCAGTGTGAGTCCTTTCAAGCTGATTGAAAGTAAATTTTCCACTTGAGCTGATCCAAGATCTCCATTTTCTGCCACATCTGCCTGCTCTCTGTAGTCGTAACTGTTCTGGCTGAGCCCACAACAACCAGCTGGACCCCAAGAATTTTAGCCAACAGGACGGCAGCAACCAGGTACATCTCTTTTCGTTGGACCAACCATTTTGTTATAAGCTGGACTGACCAAAACATTATGACCCAAAAATCTCCCTGTACGAACTGAGGATGTGAAGAATATCTTTTAAAGCCAAAGAACAGAACAAAGTCTGGGATTGGAGCAGTCAGTGATCTGAGATCTGATTTATTTGGCCATGTTGTCCTCTGCGCAGCTGGTAGAAGAACAGATTTATATCAAATCTGTTGTCCAGGGACACATTTCTGTCCAACTATAAAACATAAACTATGTGTAAAAAGGAATGTTTTCACCAAAGAAATAGCTGGAATATCTGGAATCATAATGAAAACTTGAGCTTGAATTAATTTCTCTCTCCAGTTTTTCAGTTGCTCTGTTTCTCAAAGATCAGACGTTGAATTAAAACTTAATTTTTCCAACTTTCCTTTGATTCTAATGTTGGATCAGATCTGGTACTCCTGGCTGGAGCTTGACCCATTTGAGTCAACTTTGCATCAGAGAACTATCCATGTTCACCCAAAGATCTTCTCTCACTTGTTACAGAGAAACACTTCTGTAAATGTGCCAGAGTTCAAGGAGGCCAATAGGGAGACGTCAGCGGCAATAAATTATAATAATCAGAGAGATAAAATAGCGTCTATTAAAAGTAGCAGGTCCACCAGCTGAATTCATCCCTTTTTGGGATTTGCCTTCATAAACTGCTAAAGTGAAGGTTCTAAGTCTCCTCTGGTCGATCAATCTGGTTCTGTCCTTCTCCATCTGGGAGTCTCAGCAGGTGTTCTGCAGTGAAAACAGCCTGATGTTGGCTCGGGTCAAAAGGTTTTAATGGTTCCTGTCGCACTGGTTAATTAATTTCATCTGGACCCTGAACAGACACACACACCCTGTCTCCTTTACACTCAGAACCAGAACCACATTTGTCCCAAAGAGACACAATAATAGCAGATCTTCCCTCCAACAATCCAGCTCCTACATGTTCAAACCCAGACCCTTCAGGTTCTGGCTGTGCTCCACAGAAAGTGAAAATGTTACTGTTGGATGTGAAGTCCACCTGAACAAAGACCCAGTGTTCCCAGCTGATCCAGACAGAACGGACCTTGATCCCAGAAACACTGCAGGACCTTCTGTAAATTAAAGAGGCTTTGGATCGTAAATGTCTCACATTAAATTCTCCGTTTAAAGAAGCCTGTTGGACGTTTAGCTCTGAGCTCTCAGCTGGAGCCACAGCTGGATCAAAGACATGATAAACAGCAGCCTGAAAGCCTTCAACATGGCCTTGTTGTGTCTGACCCAGTAAACCCTGGTTAGCTGGAGGTGAAATTCACCCCACCTTTCTGGACTGGCTGAGAGTCAACCAGTGGTTCTGATTGTGTGGGTCTGACAGTGTGCAGGATACTGAATATGCTTGTGTGTTTCAGACTAACTGCACCTTGTTTCTTTTGACCAGCCTCTCAATTTCAGCTACCATGAGAAACAGATTCAACAACACATTAAATGGAAGGAGCAACAGAGCGAGAGGCCAGCAGAGATATTACAGACCATGCAGAGGGACAGGCAGCTGGAAATAAAGGACTGGCTGCAGGAATTAGAACAACCATTCAGAAAGATGAGGAGACAATGATCAAAAATGAAGGATGTTAGAGTGTGCTGGAGAGTTTCTTGAAAAGGAAATAAAAATGTAAGGAATGCGTCTCCTTACCAGCTCGATAAATGAAGTTGGCCTCAGCTTCGGAGGAGGACGGCGACAGCAGCTCATCGTCGTACTCGTTGGAGCTGAAGGAGCCAGAGTGGTTCCTCTTGCGAGCGTCCATGACAGCGTTGGTCACCATGACGTGCCGCAGAGAGTCGTTCAGGTAGCGATGCAGCAGGCTGCTCTTGTACTTGGGTGGAGACACGTAGTCCTCGGCCAGAGAGGCGGCCTCAACGGCAGAACGCAGCCCCGGGTCCATACCTATGGTCATAGCCACCATGGAGGAGCCCTCCCTCTTGACGACGCTCGGGTACAAGGGTTTGGTGAGAACCTCAGGACCCCTCTGTGTCCTCTGAGGGTTGTCTCCATCTGCAACATCAGACAAGCACACATGATCCTTTCTTAGATGGAGAACAAGAAGTTCTATGATCTATTAAAGACTTTATAACAAACTTCTGTTGCTCCTTTCATCTTTAGTAACGGCTAAACATAATTTTCATTCAGGTCCGTGTTCTGACTCTTAACGAGGATCGGCCCAGAATGTAGGACAGGTCAGCATAAATTATTACTAATCAGTTTTGCATCCAGCTCTTGAATGTCGTATATTTGTGTGATTTACCATGAACCGATACCAGAGAGGCTATAATATTCAATAGTAATAATATTTTAAAAATTCAATAGTTTCCCAAGTTTTAAGTCTAACCGTTGTGGTGAAACAAGGAAAACTGTCTGAATTTTCCTATCTTGGCTCATCTTTTAGGTCTGTTTTTCATCCTTCTCATAAGGAACACCTAAAAGGAACCTCATCTTCAAGTCACTCA
This sequence comes from Fundulus diaphanus, assembly GCA_037039145.1. NCBI lineage: Eukaryota > Metazoa > Chordata > Actinopteri > Cyprinodontiformes > Fundulidae > Fundulus > Fundulus diaphanus. Next base: position 38,965,274 of record CM073137.1, read on the forward strand.
CTGACACTCACTTCTTGTAGAACTCCTGATGGTTAAAGAACATCTGCTGTTGGTCACATTTCTGTATAAACAGGAAAGACTGCAGCATGTGGCCTGTATATATTGTGATGTAGAAGTGCCTTAAACCAGTGACATTGAATGGTTCTGGTCTCTGCCTGTTCATCTGGATCTGGGTCACTGCATTTAGATCACATCAGTTTTTATCTGGCTATAAAGTTATTAAAAACAATAAGTGGAAGTGCATATTGTGATGACTCTCATTTCCTCCACCAAATGTTGGACTCCAGGTCCAGTTCTTTTCTTGGTTCGGTTCATCCAGCCTGACTTGGAGTCTGCTTATTTTGAGCTAATCTTTAATTCAAATACCAGAACCAAAAGATTTAATTCTGGCATCCTGTCCCTATGTTGGCATCACCTCCAGGACAGAAAGTCCAGTAGACACTTCAGACCCATGATGGATGGCGGTCCATTTCCTCTCCATCTAAATTCTGCCTCCACCCCCTGCAGAAAGAATCCTTCCCAGAGTGCTTTGCAGCTGCAGAGGCTGAATTAAAGCCTAGCTTCCTACCTAAGGAAGAAGAAGATAAAACTCTGCTGAAAAAAACAGAAAACCTCTGGCAGCAGGGACATCCGAGCCAGTTCACTTCAGATCCTGTATCTGCCAGGACTATAATTCTGTCATTAGGGGAGGTTGGATTTTTCCTGGTCGAAATTAAAATGAGAGCTTCTATTAATCAGAACCACATGGTTCTCCTTCCTCTTTGCTGAGGTAGAATCCAGCATCTCCTCTGTCACCAAACAATCTGACCTTGTGATTTAATCCAATAAAAACATCAAACTTTTCTCATCATCAGGACATCAAGTCCGGTCTAGATACCAAGCAGAAAACAGACTTTTTATTTTAGCCTGGATGTACTGCTACAAGCTACAAAACAAGCTGGACTGTTTCAGGACAGTAGGAGGAATTCCACACGGTCAGCAGGGTCAGACCTGATCCCAGAAATAGTCTCTGGAACAAAAGCATGGGTTTCAAAACATAATGGAGGGCCTTTCAACATGTGGACCAGCAGTGGGAGCAGGCTGCGGACAGCTTCACAACCATAATGTGACAGGGAGAGGAGTCAGGGAGATATATGGAACCTCCAGAGGTGCAGTGGCCTGCGGCAGACATAATCCCAACACCATGCACACATTCTTCTGGGAGCCACACGCTCAGCTTCTCCTCCTCAGACACTGAGGTAGAGATTACAGACACCACAGAGCTCTTCCTTTCTGTCCATTCACTGCATGACTACTGGACTTTGATTTTCTGACACTTACTCAGCTTGTTTTCTGTGCCGTCAGTGAGCAGAAATAATGGCTGGATCTTCCCATGAGAGTCAGCATGTGTGCAAGTGTTAGCAGTAAATACAGGGCTGACAGAAAGTGACTCATTTCCAGCTGTAGGCTCCACGTCTCCATCTAACAGTTCTTGCTTTGCTACCTAGAAAGTAGTGGAAACATAGCCCTGCTCTAAAGGAGCCGTTAGATTGACTTCTAATGAGACAATTTCTGCCTGATTTTCTGAACAGTGATCCCTCAGATTGCCATCTACTGCAGGTAAGACGTGACAAGTCACAACTACCCCTCACAACTCCACTTCAACAATATTTTTCTGTAAACTGCAGCCAGGTCCAACTTGTACAGATTGAGTTAGGGACAACTGTCAGACTAATGAAAACATAACAAGCCTCTCGATAAGAGTGATGCTAATTTAAGGGGACAACTGGCTTGTGTGAGTGAGGGAGGGAGTGATGAGAGCTTCACAACGTCATCTCAGCTGGGAAACCTGCTCTAAACCTGCTGAAGGCTGAGGAGCTCCAGAGACTGATAGAATGAGAACATACAGTGTGTCAGTTTCTGAGCTCAGAAGACAATATACAGGTGCTGGTCCAGTTTGGTGGCGCTGCCATTGACAAAGCTGGACTTAATTTATAGAAGAGGTGGAGTTCCATCATGATGAATATGTGGCAGAGTGCAGCCCACAAACAGGCACTAACTCCTGTTCAGCAGGGGGCAGAAAGAATCAGGTCCCAGAGTTTTAGCTCCAGAACAATTGTTCTCTTCAGTTTGATCATCGGCACCATTTTGATGCCAAGCAGTCACTTCTCAGAGCTCCTACAACTGCTTTCCTTAGAGCACAAATGGGAGGCCTACCTTCTGAGCAGCTGTCGTCACTGCTGACACTGAGCCTCTCAGCGTTGCCCTGAACATATTTGTTGTAGAGTTTGATCCTGAGGGCCCAGCTCAGGTCCGGCTGCCTCACTGTGTTCTTCAGGCGTCTCCTAGCATTGGCAAACCAGTTGGACACCTGAGGGGGACAAAGCAGGAAGTGAGAACACACAGCAAACAGGAACACATGTCAATGGTTGGAATCCACACTCCTCCACATCCACAGCCAAACACAATGTGTCCTCCTCAGTGAAGACGTCTGCTCACTGCCTGCCACGATTCTCAGTGAGAAAAACAGCAGGAGGAGCATCATCTCCTGAACCAACGCTCTGACTGAGACACGTCCCCATCCTGCTTATTCTGGACACATCCAGCCCTCCTCCTATAGGACACATTTTTCCATCACTGTCTTTAAGATCCAATAAAAGAGACATTTGAGCCGCTGCTCTTCCCTTCACTGGGAGGAGAGACTATTAGATGTTATACTGGAATAACTTTTCATGCTCGATAGATTTCAAGCTGCTTATGGACAGCCAGGGACAGGGGCCTTATGCTATAGTACTTAGTTTTCAGATCCTCTCCTTCAGTATTAGATTTCTCATTAACTAGGACCATCCCTCGCTCTTTAGTCTGCAGCCCTGCGCTGTGGCACAGCAGGCAGAAAGCAGCATCCAGCTGGCCAGCAAGACTGGAGGAGAGGAGGAATGAGAGCAGGGGAGGCGTGGGACAGAGAGGAGGACAGACGGCTGTCAGAGGGATGAGAGAAAAGGGAAAGGATGGCACGCCTGTTTAGACGACACCACAGAGACACTGAGAAGAGAACTGATCCAGCTCTTCCAGCCGTGGCCTTTCTGTAGCCGAGAGGAGACAGCATGCAGGCACGGAGATGGGTTTCAGGACCGATGGAGAGATGGCCCGATTATCAGCGCCGTCACACATTTACATGGAACAAAGCTATCTGTTGTTCTAAAATATGACAGATTTAGTTGCTGTTTAACATCTGCTGCCAGGTCAGCCTTTCCAGGGAAAAACACGCAGGAAGTGATGCGTTCACCGTCACTGGCAGCCTTTACAGCGGTCTGTCTGGACTAAACAGTGGAAGAACTGGGCTGTTCTCTGCAGCAATCAGTAGAAAGACAAAGACGAGTTTCTACAGTCAGTCATCATGGTCACATCTGAGTTTCTGTTCACACTCTGGGACGAAATGATAACTTGTTTAGTCCAGAAAAGATCCAAGGCTGACAGTCCAAGACATTTTTCTAATTGGCTGTTTTCTTTTCTCCTAAACAGCAAGAGTTTTTTTCCTTCATACCCTAAAAACAGAGAAACAGGTTCTAACACAAGGAGGAACCAGGAACAATAACTCAAGAAGATGTTTCTGGTTTTTGATATTTCTCAGATCAGCAGAGATTTGACAGCTGAACCAATCATCTCAGAAACACAAACTTTATCAGAATAAAGCCTGAAGAATATTTAGATAACGAACTGATTGGATTCTTGTTGGAAAATAGGAAATATATGCATGTTTTAACTAATCTATAACTATTTAAGTGGATCAATGATTTATAAAACACAATAATTAATTAAATGTGGAAATCATTAATTAATATTTACATGGTTTGTCATTATTTGTTCAAAACATATGAAATAACTTCTGTATTTCTTAAATTACTTCCTGATCCTGTTTAGCAGCACATGGTGAATGTCTTTGATGTGTCAGCCTGACCAAACAGTCTGTCTGCAGGGCCAACCCTGCTGTAGAGCAGCTGATTGCTCTGCAGATAAAGTGTTGTGCAGTTTAACCAGCTGAATATAAGCCCTATGGGATGAGTCGTAGAGTCACTTTCAATGATTTTCTGATGGAATGGAGCTCAGGAAATATGAAATGATTCATTAAATACTGAAATTATTATTGAGGATATTCAAATATAATAAATCTAACTTTTGTAGTTTAGAATGTCTTCATTTTATTGGAGACATTTATGATGTATTTATTACTGTTTTATTTAAGTATCACATATCTAAATGTTTATCTGATAAATGATTTATTAGATTGTTACACATTTTCAAACAATCCTCCACCTTTGACACCACTGCTGATATTTGGACTCAGACGTAAGCGTGTGAGAAGCCTCTGACACATACACACACACACACACACACACACACACACACACACACACACAAACACACACACACGTCAACCACACTCATGCATTCAGTGCTGGTGCAAGATAAAGACATAATCAACTCAGCCAAAAGCAAAGAAGCTGCAGGAGGATCAGGAAAAGTAAAATCTGACTTAAAGCTGAAAAATGTCAACTCCTGTTTTTCTCCCACTGGAAACAGAACACAAGAAAGCGGCTCACCTGGACCAGAGTCATCTGCGAGCCGAGCGCCAGGAGGATTTTCTCCGTCTTGGTCGGGTAGGGGTTGTCTCTGTGCTTGTAGAGCCACTGCTTGAGCGGCCGGGCCATGTCCTGCAGGGCCTGGCGCTTGTGTCGCACTTTACTGCCGCTGGGACGACCCCTGTGGAGGAGCAGGAACGGGATTTAAAAGCAGACAAATGACAGGACACGTCTCTTGGTTTCGGCGCACAGATGTAATAAAATCCCTCAAAATCTAAAATGACTAGAGGTGAATGAGAAGAACCTCCTGAACCCACAGAAGGAATAACTGAATCCTTCTAATCCTCTGAGCCGTGTCGGCTTCACTCTCACCTGCAGCTCCAGGTGTTCTGAACCTGTAGATGTCAGTGTGGAGCTGCACTCCGCTTCTCCCTTTATCTCCAAAAAGGCTCCACTGGCTGCAGATGGGACAGATTTCAGACCTCAAGGTGGGCCTGAAGTTCTTGTTCTCCCCATATTTCCCTTGTAATCTGGGTCAGTCTGAACATCATGGAGCACATTTCTCTCTGAGCTCTGAACTTGGTTCTTTATGTTATTTTCAAGTGTTGGGCCTTCTCTATTCAGACCATATGATAGGAATAACTTTGTTCATTTGAATAGACACCAGCTGTCTTTAACACCCACAGCCGATGTATATCCTCAGTTGCTGAGGATATACAGCCACTGGAAAATGTGGGTCGATCATAATCAGTATCATTGTCACAATTTTCGGCAATAGCATCCATATTTTCTGAATATGGTGAAGCCCCTTTAAACTGTGAATGAATTCAGACAGAAAAACAGAAAGTGTTCATTGAAAATTTTAAATCCACCTTTGGCTGACTGATGCTGTGCCAACGTGTGTTAATTGCAGACTTTGTTCAGCCGACTAAATCAGGTTTAATTCATCCTGTTTTAACTTCGTTTTATCCAGCTAATATTCATACCTAATATTCATACCTAAATTATTTAAATGAGGCTCAAAAACAATACATTCAATAAATGCAAGTTGTCTGTAGTTGCAGTCTCCATCAGAACAGTTTAAATAAAGTGTTTAATAGAAACAGATTATTTTTCCTTTGGAAATAAACTCAGGACTGAACTGGGGCCGATTTTCCTTTGTTTCCACTTCAGTCTCATCTTCTTTGACGTTCAGAATTATCAGAATTTTTAGTTGAAAAGAAATAAATATTAAGGGCTCAATCGTAGCTCCATCATGCTAGAGGCGTGACTATATATATATATATATATATATATATATATATATATATATTAAATACTTTAATGTGTAAAATTTGATTTCTATTTAATTTGGTTGTATGCATTAAACGCAAACATTTCTTGTAACATAAAATAAACATGTTTTTGTGAGAAGAAATAATACTTTAGTTTCACTGATTAAACAAATGTTAAGATAACTTATGAAATTTAGATAATAGATCATCCTCAAGTGCAGCTCTAGCGTGTCTCTGGAACAACGACCTACTGAACAAGTCCGAGCTGCCTCTTGATTCTAACCTGAGATGTGAACATTAAAACAGCAGCAGTTTGAGAACCAGTAAAGGTTTATTATCTCATCTGTGAGATTGTTCTGCATTAAAACCTCTGGTACAACATATTTAGAAATTACATCAATAAGTACGAATCTCAACATAGAGACTTTTAAAACCTTTAGCCATAATTGACACAAATGCGTATTTGCGCACGGCTGCAGACAGTTTTCCATCGGTTCATTGTTTTATTCACAGATTTACATAAAAAAATCTGCTGTCAGACTTTAATCCTCATTTTAAACTTTAGTTTTAATCTGTTTTAGCCTTAAAAGTCTGGTTTAGAAGTTTCTTTTGCTGCGCTCATTTTACGCAAAAACCACAGATAAACTCCAGAGATCTGAGGAGAGTTTTTCCTTTTCTCGCCCAATTAACGAGTGACCAACAGGTTCAAAAGGCTCACAGATATTCGCCTCGTGGGTTTCTTCGCGCTCTCCAGCTGATCCACATCCACACATGCTGAACAGCAGCCTCTATCAGAACCGAGAGCCTCACATACCCGCTCCGCCTGTGTCTGACCGCCTGGCTGTCTCTGATGGCCGCGCTGCTGCAGAGGAGATCTGGATGTTGGCCGTCGATGACTTCCAGGTAATTTCTGCTGCTCATCTCCACCTCCTTCGCCTTCTCCTCAAACAGGATCTGGCTGCTCAGCTGGTTAAACACAATTGTGTTCATCTCGCTCGGTCCGCTGGTCTCTCCCTCTGCTGCGCACAAACTCTGAAGGTGTGTGGAGGGAAAACCGTCCCAGCGTCCCCGTATTTCTCCTGTGGCAGAAAATATCACATTTAGTTTGTGAGGATCACGTGAACCAAATCCTCCAGATCAGCTTCTTCACATTCGGGAAGCTATAGAATTAAAGCCGACACAGCAGCGCTCTGACGGTCCACTTCAGTGTCGCTCTTTGGAAACAATCCCGAACCAGAACCACTGTTTGATTCATTCTGTGTTTGCGCAAACTCCTCCCGCTTCTACAGCAAAGAGGCGTTTCATTCTGCCCACATCTCACTGCGCACTAATTAGTGCAAACAACTAATAAATAAATGTGGGATGGGTCGGAGCAGACAGTCGGACAGTTGGACTGGTTCCAGGTCAATTTACCCACGGAGAGACACGAAGACTGGATGGTGAAGGTCGCATTTATTCTACAGGAACACAATCACCTGAATTATGTTAAAGCGTCTCTGTACAACAGGAAAATATACAGTGAAGCAGCGGAAGGTTCAGATCCAAATGGATTCCAATAGAACCAGAGATAAAGAATCTCAAACAAATTAACGGAGGACCTTTTTAAGAAAAGTCGCAGTGGGTAGAAATGTAGCACTGTGGTGTAGTCGGTTGCTTGTCGTTGCGTTTCTTTTGGACTTGTTTTCATAGAGCTGGTCGCTTGTTTGTCTCGCAACATCTGGCAACACTCAGAACCTCTGATCCTGTCATGAAACCTGGGAGTGGATGAGGACCAGTTACCTTCCCCGGTTCCTCCTGCGTCTCTCGGCTGTGCTGAACGACAATCCTGCCCCCAGCCGTCCATGCCCCGCTCACACGTTCCCCGCCTGAGTTTCTGAGCTTGAACCACACGGACCGCCGTCTCCTCCTCCGGTTTTCTCCGGCGGCCCAGGACTCTGAATATCTGCGCCTGCTCATGTTTCCTTGCCCTCAGCCTGAGTCTGCAAACAGGGCAGCAGAGGAAAGGAGAGGGAGGAAGGCTGTCTGAGCCTCTGAGCTCAAAGGTTACTGAGGATTAACGGTCCAATGGACAAAAACGTGCTTTGCTCCCACTGATGGAGTTCATTTCTTATGTCAGAAGGTTCAATGAATTTTAGCTGCTAAATGTTCAGGTTTGATTTGATTGGGCAACAGGAAGCTGCAGCTGAAGGAAATAGCAACTTAAAACTGTAGGGGCAGAAAAATACATTTTAAATAAACAGATATGACAAGAACCATTTGTTATAACTTTTACCAGCAGGTCGGAAAATGGTAGTTTAAATCTCCTTTGCAAAAAACAAGCTAACTCAACACAAGGTGCTATAACCTGTGCAATAATCCTGTACAAAGTGTATAATAACATATGTGCAATAACCTATTTATACATAGAAGTGTATATAATTGTATATAGCTGTATAACTGTATCTAACTGATTCTACTTACCTACTTTGGCACCTTCTTCTGACTTTTGACTATTGAGCCGATGAGACAAGTGAATTTCTCCATTGTGAGTTGAATAAAGCTTATCTTACTCTTATCTTACTAACTCCATCCTGTCAGCCAGGACCCCCTCCACTGAAAAGTTTCAGCTTTTATCCTTCTCTTTTGTTAAGAGCAGCAGGTGTAAACATTGATTTATTCCTAGTTTCCCTACTTGATTAAATTGGATGGGTTGTTGGACTGAGGATCTTGTTTTTCACTACTGATGGAATCTGTGTTTTTATCCATTTTTATGCACTGACATTTATCAATGAGGTTTTGTTTTTATCTTGAAGGAATGGATTTAATTAATATCTGTTTATTAGTTTAATTATTGTTCATGTTTATCAGCATTTTATATGCTTTAAATGGACAATTTTTGGTTTTTAACCCCCAATTGGTTGTAGCTGTTGAATTTGGTGCCGTGTCTTTGTATTTCATATTTTTTATTGTGACTTCCTATATAATTAATTGCCCATTGGGACACGAATAAAGATCTGAGACAACCTTAAAAATTGGAATAGATTTGCAGGTGGAGGCCACCAAAATTTTTTCCCTTCTAATTTTTTTTACTGCTGTAATGAGGAATCATTATACAAGTTGATGTTATGTGCTTATGCAGGTGTTTAAAAGTCTTTGCACCCTTCATGCCACAGCAGATGAGAGGTCGAACATCCAAATGTGCAGCTGATCACCGTTAAAAAGAGAAAAAAACACTGAACCAAAGCAGCTCAGCTGATGTTTCTGAAGCTCTTGAACAGAGTAGGTCAGGTTAAACCCACAGTCTACAACAGACACTTTACAGAAAAGTAAACCTACTGTGGAAAAGCGTGATAGAGGGCATAATTTTTCATCTGTGGAAAAACCCACCTTGGCTGCATGTTGTCTCTGCATATCCATAAACAAAGCTATCTATCTTCCTTTGGATCTCCAGCTGGCTAAAGCTGAAGTTAACAGGTTTACTCTCAGCTTTAGTGAAATCTAGAGAAGTAGAACAAATAGTTGGACTATAAATAGCCATACCACAGCTGGTTACTCCTGACGCAGCCTCTCATTGACTTCCATTATAAAGCTGTCACATTATGGGCCATGACTCAGAGGTTCTGAGGTTCTCGGCTGTGGGTTCCTTTGGGGTTTATCCAGGGTAGTTATTCCAAGGATGTGACTAAGCAGCAGGCGACATCTGAGGGTTGTACCTCTGTGTAATTATTCTTTATTTGTGCTTACTTTCATTTAATGGGGGAAGTTGACTTTTACTAAGAGTTTGTGCAAACATGTTATGAAGGGTCCAGTCATGTAATCAGGTTAATTAAGGTCAGGAAGGGTTTATTTGCTCAGGTTTTCCACAGTATTGCAGCTTGGACTTCTGGCCTGAGATGAACTTCAGTTTCCATCTCTGACCTTATCGCTGTTCTCCAAACCTGTGTCTCAGCACCGACCTGCTGCAGCACCACTTTAATCCTAATCCATCCTTGCCAAAGCTTCAACCACTCCTCCCTACACCTCTGTCTCGGACTGCTGTCTATCACTCTCTGTGGGTGAATAAAACCATTCATCAGGCAGCCATGCCCAGCATTAATCATGATGTCCCAACTCCAAAGGGATCGGTGACATGGACTCTGCAGGCAAGTCCTATCCACAGCTCTGCTTCGTCTCAGGCTGGACTTCAGGAACTATCCTGGCATCTGCTTTCTTTGGTATCCATTGAATGGCTGCTGGGTTGGACAAGTAATGGACTTTGAAGCCTGGCAACAGAGTAATTATGTCAGAGACATTGGATACCTGCTAAGAAGCTTTGCAGAGATCCAATAAGTTCTGTAGCTTCATATGTTCCAGCAGGATCTCTGTTCCAGATTCTCTTCTAGTGGATGCAAACAGACTTCTGACACAGTTTGATCCCTGGTTGAAGAGGCACAGATCAAGTTTTCTGCAGAACTTCATCAAGTTTCATGCAGAGCACAGTTACTTTTCTATTCTCTGTGTCCCAGCCATGGGCGTAGGTTTGATTTCAACTTTGGTAGGGACACTACTGGTCTCAAGTTTCATTGGTTTGATGTCATTGGTCCTACACATATGCATGCTCCTATTTTTTTATACTTGACGTGAGCATCAGGGGACATTTCGTTTAAAGAGAAAAGCAGCATTTTCTGCTACATTAATACAAATTTTATAAGCACTATATATATTGTATATAAATAAAAAGCTGCTCCTTAATTTGTAATTAAAATCAATTAGACATCACCAGAAGCACTGAAGGCCCAGCTGCTTCACCTCCAAGCTGCCCTGCATCATTATTACTGGATATCTGTGTTTCCTATAATCATATAATGTTACTATTATACAAGTGTGTTTTTAGTATTAAAGGATTAAATGTAACACAACCTTTTATATCATCCTATGATACTTACTGTCTGAGTGTTTAAATAGCTCCTTATGTCTCTTTTCTTTTTTGGTGGCATCATCTACAATCACAACACTAAGCATGAGCCTAAGTTTATTCAAATATAAAATCGCTTTTAACAATTATTAAAAGAAAATATAACACTATCTTATCCGTAATGTAATAATATCCAAAATAAACAGCCAGATTCAAGCATTTTTACCAGACACTAATGTTTGTACTAATTTACTTATTGACTGTGTGGAAATCTATGGAAAATCAAACCAATGTGTTCCTCTGTTTGTACTTTATCCTATTTCTAGAAGTAGAAACAGTTAATTAAATAGCACTATTATTATGTGGAACCCTAATTATGCTTTCTAAACAAAAAATAGCAATGTTTAGGCACCATCTCGTGTTGTTATACTCTATAAAACGAATAACACCTGCTATTTATATCTGAACCGCCTTAAAGGGATTTTTTGAAAGCTTACATTCTTTGCTTGTCAATTTTTCCAGCAGTCTTCAGAACTCCTGCCTGACACAGAATAGTTTTATAAAATAAAATTAATTTTTGTTGATAAAATGTATTATACTTCAGAATTAAATATTATTTTAAGATGCTAACGTTGGTTACCTACATTTCTTAAGTTCCACAAATCAAAACTACTCTCTCCTGCTTCTTCTATCGCCTGTTATAGCATAGATAATATAACATTTTTAATTGGGACTAGTTTCGTAGTCTAATATTCGTTGTAGTAACCGCAGTATTCTAGCGTGAATAAATTTCGCACTGCAAGCATGCACGCACATGCACGCACTAGAAAACAGCCAACCAGGGAGAGAGAAGGCGGGACTTAAGGCAGAACAACCAATGAGAGTGGAGTTAAACAGCACACAACACAGTTACGTGCGCTGCTAAGTTAAAGCGACAGGAAAGACCGACTGGACACGCAGGCTGGCAGACGGAGCTGCGAGAGGAAAATAAGCGACTGCTGTAACAACGCTGTATTGTAATTATTAGTTATTCACATCGAAATATTGGTAGGGACAATTAGGTCGGTCCAAAATTTTGGTAGGGACATGTCCCTATGGTCCCTATACAAACCTACGCCCATGGTCCCAGCTGTTCTCCATCCAGTTTGTGTTTCTTAAATAATAAACCCTGACTTCACCTCCTGCAGGTTTAGGTCCTTCATAGGAAACTTGACAAAACTAACGCAACTGAACTTATATTACCAATAGTTTATTTAGATGTGAGCTTGTTCTGACTTAACGGAAACTTCCTGAGAGTCTCATCTCTCTACACTCACAATATTTGCTTTCTCTATAAACTCACAGTTTAACCGGGACCCAGATGAAGAAAAATAATACAGTGTTAAAGAGGCATTCAAATGTTTTCTTAGTCTTTATCAAGTACAGAAGAATTGTGCCAAAAAGGCTGCTGAAGGTTCATTCCATGAAGATCCAAACTGGTAGTGAGTAAACTGTGTGAAGGCAGTGAATGTAAAATCAAAAGCAGACATCTAAAACCTATCATGACTCTGGTTGGAAACATCCATGTCACTACTTTGCGCTAGCAGCAGCTGGAGGTGATAGCCATTAGCATTAGCAAGACAGAAGGAACGGCACCTGCCTGACAGTGGAAAGGCAGCGAGATTTTAGGAAAACTTCTACTCAAAACAGCTCGTATAGGAACCGTTTGTGAATTTGTGTACAATCTAGGGCTGGACGATAATTCAATAACAATATATATCGATCGATAGACGTGTGGCGCAATAGGAAAAAAAGGGTCGATAAAACTTTGATATAGAGACAGTTTTCCTTCCTTCCTTTCAGCCTATCATATTAGGTGATGCTACAGTCACTGCTTCCTCTCAACCAATCGTAATCGCGGAGCCAGGCATGCCGTCACAAAGCGCCGCCCTCTCAAACCACAACACACAGCACGTGAATATGTCGCAGCAAGGAGAGGCGGAGGAAATTGTCCAAAAATGGGGCTTTACTAGTTCACCAGTCTGACAGAAATAAACCACAATGATTTGTAAAATTTGCAAGGAATCGGTAAAAGCAAAGTCTGGTAACGCAACCAACTTGTTTCATCACGTAAGCCGCTCACACCCGCAGCAGCGCGAGCTGTGTCAGCCCCGGCGCGGCTCCGCGTCGTTGGAGGAATCTTATGGAAGTTCTTCCAAAACAAAGCAGGTAAAGCAGCTAAACTGCGCTCCCTTCTTTGTGATAAAATGACAAAGCGTCCAAGCGGCATAAGGACATCACGCATGCAGTAACATGCTTCATAGTGAGGGATATGCTGCTGTTGTCTGCTGTTGAAAAACCTGGCTTCAAACAACTACTTGCCACTCTTGATCCGCGATATAAAGTTCCGGGCCGCAAGTTTTTCTCTAATAGCGCTCTCTAAATTGTGCAACGAGTGCAGGGAATCAGTGCAAAATGAGCTGCAATCTGTCATAATCTGCCCCTGTTGCAATGCAATAAAATTGATTGCCACGAGTGTCCTGCCTTTGGAGTTGAGATGAGAAGCAATGATTTTTAAAAATGCCCCTTTACTTCCTAAAATTATGAATAAACTTTGTCTCTGTGAAGTCATTAAAATCCCTGCCCCACCAATCATGGCTGCACCCCTGAAGCCAAACACACCGCTGTTTAGACAAAACGTTGTAAACAGATAAAGTTTCACTTTCTTTTTATTTCCCCCTCAGCACCCGCTGACACAATAAATGGCTTCTGTTGGACACATCAATCCATAAAACCTGTTTCTTCCATGTTTGCCGGACAGAAGTGGGCTGCATCAAGGCATTAATATCGTTCTTTTGTGCAAGCGGGTCAGTTTGGAGCCACAAACAGTTCACAGTCGGCTATAGGCAGCATTTTAAAAGGAATGGGAACGAGCTCACAAAAAAAAAGATTTCAGAACAAAATCGGAATTGAACATTAAGACCTGCAGTGGGAACGTAGCCCTTCTGTCTCTGTCAGATCTTTCTCTCCTTCAACTTAATTACCTCTGCAGCTTTCACCTGTGCTAATTACTCCACCTGTCTTCCCTTCTGTCTCCTTCTCTATTTATTCAGCCAGTTTAGTCACACTCATTCTCAGGTCCTCTGTTATGCTACACCTGTTCTGGTTCCCTCCTTGGCATGTTCCTGATCCTTGTTTCGTCTACCTTCTTATAAGTTCTGTTATTTATTTATTTATCATTAAGCCACCTTTTCACTTCAGCATGTGACTTGCCTGCACTTTGGTCCATCAACAACAACCTCAGACCTGACACCATGTATACCAGGCTGAAATTACAGACTGCCTCACAGAGACAGCTTCTAAAGCCCCAGAAAGATTTGTTTTGCTTGCCAACTTTTGAAAGTTTAACTGAAGAGAAAACAAGTAGATTGTTAAAAATCCAGCTTTCAGAAAACCTTTCAGCATTTTGGACATTAATCAGTGACCTGAATAAAGTTCTGTCTGGACACGTCTACTCAATGTCATCAGGAGTCAACCTCAGAGCTGTTAGGAGTTACTGGGATTGATCTCTGAAATTACAGAGAGGAAGAACTGAAACCTGGAAGAGCCAATACTGTCTGACCTGTTCTGAGAGGTTCTGCTGGTTATCTCCTCAGTCAGATTGAAGTTGGTCGGCCCATAATTATTTGCTGATGATTTGTTGTTTGGATGTTGTTCCCTTCAGCTCCATGTCTTCCTCTCGGGTCCAGATCAGTGATAGCTTGATGAAAAGTTCCTGATGAAAAATCTTGGATAATAACAGTGTTGGTGGGGAGCCACATGGAGCTCTCAGATTGGTTTACATTCCAGGGAGAGAAACCTTGCCGGGTTCACAACCGTGCAGCTGGGAGAATGTCCCGATTTATTCATATCTGCTGTGTGAGGAACCTCTGAGCATCTTAACCACACAGTATCCCTGACTGTAAATGAACAGATCTGCTTCACTTTCCTCTCCTTTACAGCTCAGTAGAACTGCAAGAAGTGGGGACACAGATGGGTTAATGGTCACACAGAACCTCATGCAGACAAAAAACTGAAAGTACACGGAGTGTCATCACACTTCAAAGAAGCTGCAGAGACAGACAGGAAATAAGGAAAACTCACTTCAACCTTGTTCTTTAAAAAGTGACCTTATGAAACCAATTAGCGGCCATTTTCAGCAACACTCAAAGTTTCCATCAAAGTGCCTGCGCCCAAAAGACAACCATCACCTGCCCCAATGATTATCGTTCTGTTGCTCAGACCCCAGTCATCATGAAGTGCTTCGAGAGGATCCTCCTGAACAACATCAAGGCCACCATCCCTGCTGGCCTGGACAGCCTCCAGTTCGCCTACAGGGAAAATCACTCTACGGAAGATGTCTTGTCAGCACTTCACACAGGTCTGAGTCATCTGCAGCATCCCAACACCCATGTCAGGATGCCATTCGTGAACTTCAGCTCAGCCTTCAACTTTGTGCTTCCAGACATGCTGGTCCTGAATCTCCAAAGCCTGGTATTATCTGCACCACATTCATGCATTTGATCAGTATTTTATGACATTCTGTAAAGCGACTGCTATCTGTCTTTTTGATTTGAACATTTAAGTCTTATCAGATGCAGATAACTAGTCGCACATTTTTTTTATCTTCTCAGGAACTCTGTATATTCAACTTATAAATCAGGAATACCTGAAAGTAGAGACTGAAAACTCTCCCAGCTTTAGCTTCCTCTGATCAGAATGGAGTCCACAGTGACTGGGACTTTATCAGCTGTCAGCTCCTTTGAGCTTTTCCTCTTGAAGCGTTACTTCAGTCTGTCTTCAACTCTCTCAGGTCAAACTGAGACAACTTATTTCTGGAAAAGCAGATATTGTACATGTGGAACACATGTACAATATCTGCTTTCGCATACCAAATTATCTTTTCCTGGTACAGTTTGTTTGATCTGTGGGGTGACAGTGACACAGGAGTTAGGGAGTTTGTCCTGCACTTGGCAGGTCGATCCCCCACTTCGATGGTCTTAGTAGTTGTGTCCTTGGGCAAGACAATCCACCCAAATTGCCTGCTGTTGGGGTCCGATGGCACCATTGAATGGCAGCCTTGCCTCAGTCAGTCTGCCCCAAGGCAGCTGTGGCTACTGACATAGCTCACCACCATCAGGGTGTGAATGTATGGGTGAATGACTGACTGTAGTGTAAAGCGCTTTGGGGTCGTCAGACATGATAAAGCGCTATACGTGTACAAGACATTTACCACTTAATCTCAGCTGTTGCATAAAATGCTCTAAAAGTGATGTTATGCTGTTAATAGAAACCAAGATTTTAAGGCTCCAATCTAAATTTTGATGCTTGAAATAAACTTACACTAACCCACATCTTTCACGACCCATGAAGGCATCATTAATATCTCAGAAACCTTTATGGAGACTACACTTAAAGCCTGGAAACTGAACCCAGTGGTGTTCACTCGCTTAGTTATTTTATTCATTTCTTCTTATTCCAGCTTGTTATTCCCACTATTAAGGAGGGAAATGTCAGCATTCAGTGTTGTTGGAGAAAAGTGTTTAAAGAGTAAACGGTAAGAAGTTCAGCATTTGAAAGGACAGGACTTCTAATGAGGGATCATCTGAGCAGAGGAAATGGGTCCCAGCAGGCCTGATGGTGTGAAGCTGCAGTGATGATAGAAAAGCTCATTTCTGATTGAGAACAGAAGCCGTGTTCAGGCCACAGTCCTCAGCTAGCAGAGAGCGGGGTCCTGTGTTTGGAGGAGCTCTGAGAGGCCGTTGTGGACCCGCATGTTTATGATGGCAGCTTCACAAGGGAACCATGCTGCTCCTGCCGTGCAGCATGGTTCATTGGGGGAAATGGAAAAGCCACTTCTAATATTTAGAAATAACTTTTCCTGTTTATTAGTTTGTTTTGTGATACGTTGCAGTAGAAGGGGGAGGGGATTTAAACCCAACTTTAAAGGAGCTGCTCCATTTCAAAATAACTGAATTAATCTCCTGCTCCTTTAGCTGACATCTAGACTCATATCATCAATAACCGTGGGGATGTGCTGATTTTCTTCACACAGTTGTCAGTAAATATTTGATCAGAGCTGAAACTGCTGATTCTTGTTTCATCCACTTGTTTTTTTTCCTTTATCTAAACAGTTCCAACTTTCAGAGCATGTTGTTGACAGTTTTCTGTCCTGATCTTCTGACGTGTCCTTTTGTCTCCATGTGTGTTTTCAGTTTTACAACCATCCCATTTTGCTGGTACTTCCTCCAAACTCTAGACCCAGCTGACTGGAAACAACCAACATGTTTTTGATGCAAATCCTCTTTAAGTCCTGATTTAAAAGCCTTTCAACTATTTGAGCTAACAGGTCTCTTTCCAATCTTTCTTCATCAATGTTTCCATCATTTCTTGCAGCTGCATTTGATCTGGCTGGCTGATGTTTATTCCATAATTCATCCTCACTGCCTGATGGCAAACAGCAGCTGAGCTACTGGACCACAGTAGTATGGCAGTATGGTGTCATTGTTGGTACCACAGGGTATTCAGCAGTCATGGGACAACCTGATGGGACAGAACCTTTAAGAACACGTACCAGAACCCTCTCCTGCAGAGTCCACAGCACTGAACTTGGTTGTGACGAACACTGAAAGTCAAGCTAACTTTGCTTTGTTTCCAGGTAAACTCCACATTTCAGCTCCACACGTTGGAGTCACTGTGTTCAGTTTAAACATTTTTAGGATCTTTTCCAAAAATCACTTTATGCTGCACTGACCAGTTTGTTGATCTACTGATCTCTGGGACTTTTCCCTCTGATTTTCTGTCTTCAACAGTTTGTGTTTAGTGGAGGAAGTTACATCTCCACATTAAACCAGCGAGCTCAGCCACTCTTACCTCATCGCGCTCTTCCAGTGACCCGAGCAAGCAGCTGCTGGTGCTTAGACTTCAAAGAGCAATAAAGATTTTTTTTCAGCCACATATTTTCTATGTTTTAATAAGATTCTGTTCCTGCATGCAGCAGATATTACTGATGAAAATCCCGGGAGACTTTGTGGCGGCATCTCTGGTGGAGAGCCGAGCATCTCGGATCCTAGTGGGACCAGGACAGCTGGATCGGAGGAGGAGGAACATGTGAGAACGGAACGATGATTGAAGCCCACAGTTTGCTTGTTGAGCCTGACACAGACCGGTTCTAATAAACAGGAACAGAAGACAAGCCCAGATGTTTTTTTCTTCCAGCTCTCAGCGAAGGCCGATGCTTTTCTGCCCTCTCCTCCCCAAACTTCTGCTTGTGCTCTCTTGTCTGTATGCTGTTTAACTCTCTCAGAGCCTTTTTCTACAAATCATACGAATCGAAAATTATGGATCTGGTTAACTGGTCGCTCAATTAAAACATTTTCTCAATGAGAAGACGATGCGTTGGGGAGCCAAGCTGTCCTGAGGGGACACATGCAGCGGGATACACCCTGGATTCCTGGGGCAGTTGGAAGATGGTGTGTCTGTCTATTTTGTCCATCGAGGATGTGGAAGATGTGTACGTAACTGGGTTTATGATAATAGGATGTCTGCTTATTGGAGCTGGCAGTTTCCTGGTATATCGGCAAAATCGGAAGATCTCGTCAGCAGTTCTGGCCTTTGTAAGGCTACCGGAAGTGTGTGAGGGATTAAATCGAGCTGTGATTGTGACAAGAAGCTGGGCAGGCAGGACTCAAACGACAACTCAGACAGTTTCCAAGATTCAGTTGTTTAATGAGGGTCCAAAGGTCGGTACACAGAGAATCAGTCACGAGGACAGAGGTATCCAAAAACAGGGGCAGAGTCGAAGCACAAAAGGTTCAAAAATCACTAGAGACTAGAAGCTCGGGGGAAAAAGGGCTGGAACGCTCGCTGGGAGAAGCTAAGACGAACTGGCAAGGAAGGAAGTGCACAGACTGCTTAAATATCAAGGAGGAGATGATTGGGAGCAGGTGTGTTTAATCAGGCTGGTGAAGTGCAGGCAACAGAGGAGGGGCAAAAAGAGTTGCCATGTCACAGTGATCACCCAGACTCTTGCTTCGTGAGCAATACCACAAACTGGATGCGATCTTTTCACAGCATCGCAGGCCAGCTGTGGTGTGAAATAAATGGTGAAATTGAAAAAAGACCTTGGGAAGGTTTGTAGCTGAATCTATGACGGAAAGACCAACAAATTTAGCTGTTTGGGACTTGCACCTGAGACGCACCAGCAAATACTTGAAGGATGACAGAATATTTACAGTCAGTCTCAGACAAATAAATCTCCTTGTTATAGAATTTGGCTCCATATCTCAAACTCTCCTGGATATTATGCAAACAAGACACTCCGCCCCCACCTGCACCCATTCATGACACCTGTGACCTGCAAAGTTCTCTACTGAACTACCATCTGAGAATATGGCTGGGGGGCTACTGGGCAATTATGAGCCTACACTGACGCACACACCCACACATCCACATGATCATAGCGATAAATTTATATAGCACGATTCAGTACAAGACAATACAAAGTGCTTTACATGATTAAGATATAGCAAAATAATAAAATGTAGATAGAAAATAGAATAAAAGCAAGTAGGGATACAATGTAGTAACAAAAAAGAACATTAAAAATGTCATGGTTTAAGTTGTCTCGCCTCTGGTTATTTTGTAGTTCACCGAGCTCTCCCTCCCACAGCCATTAGTCACACCCACTCTAAATTAGTCTTCATTCCCGTCACCTGTCAGGCTCCCTTTATAAACTCACCTCAGTTGTCTCCTCGTCGCTGGCTCGTAGTGTTTGTTGCTCTCTTTCGTGTCTGCCTGCACCTGTTCCCCGTCTTGGTTCCCGGTCCGTCAAGTTTTGGTTTTGTTCGGCTGCGCTGCTGGCTTCAGTCTCTCCGTCTCCGTCTTCGTCTTGGTCTCGTTCCTGATCCTGCAGCAGCCCAGCTCCTCTCTGTCGCGTGGACTCAGTACCTGCCAGCCAGCTCCTGCATCATTCACCTCCGTCTGGTAACAACTCTGGTTCCTCATGTCAACTCCATCCATCTGCAATAAACTCTCTTAAATCCTACTCTGTGTGTGCGTGCTGTGTCCGGGTTCACCCTCGACTAAATCATGACAGTACGAGCCAGCCACTGGGTGAACCCGAGCACACACAGAGTCACGATACGGGACCTGGCAGGATCTGCTCTGCCTCAGTTAAATGTCTCCGTGGGTGCCTTCGCCGCTGGATGAGTTCCGCTGGAGGGATCGTTCTCCGCGGAGCCCACCTCCGACGCAGCCCAGCGTCTCAAGTTCCTGTCAGCGTCTCAGTTCCTGTCTGCGCGCTCAACTTCCTGTCCGCGTCTCAAGATCCTCGCTCTCAAGTTCCTGTCTGCGTGCTCAACTTCCTGTCCGCGTCTCAAGATCCTCGCTCTCAATTTCCTGTCTGCGTGTCCGCGTCTCAAGATTCTCGCTCTCAAGTTCCTGTCTGCGATCTCAAGTTCCTGTCTGCGTGCTCAAGTTCCTGCCTTAGATCTTTAGTTTCCTAGTTTAGGTTTATTTTCCAGAATTGCCTTAGTTTCCTGGTTCTCTTGTTTTCTAGTTACACATCTAGTTCTCTAGTTTCTGCTGTTGTTTTAAGTATTTTGGCCCTGGGGTTTTGAGTTATTTAACATTCTTTGGTTTTAGAGTTTTTTCAGTGTTCCTTAGATTTCCTAGAGTTCTTTAGTTTTGGTTTGTTCTGCTTAGATTACTTGAGTCTCTGTCTTGCTTTGGGTTTTATTTCTTTTAGCTCAGTTCTATTGTTCTAGGTTTGCCTTTAGTCTCTCGCGTTTTGCTTCTGAGTCCTAGTTTTTAACCTTAGATTTTGTGTTGTTTGTGTTCTATTTTCTAGCTTTAGTTATCTAGTTTTTCATTAGTTTAGCTGCACCTGCCCTCGTCTCCCTGTTGCTTAGTTTAATAGTTTTTCTTTAGGTTGGTCCCCTTCCTAGTGTTCTGGTTGGTTTCGGTTTTCTACCTTTAGCCCCTGAAGTTCCTGTTTGGCCCAGTAGTTTTCTGTTTAGCCCTGTGGATCCCTGTCAAGTTTGTCAATTCAGGTCTTAGTTCCGTATTTGTTCTAAGTTTTATTGTTTTATCCCCTTAATGTCTGCGTGTCTTAGATCCTGCGCCGTCTGGGTACCTGCGCTCTCTGGGTTCCTGCACTGGATAGGTTCCAGCGCTTTAAAAGGGTCCCTGCGCTCTTAAAGGTTCCCTGCGCTCTTAAAGGTTCCCTGCGCTCTTAAAAGGTCCCTGCGTTTGAAAGATCCCTGCGCTTGAAAGGTCCCTGCGCTCTTTTAGGTCCCTGCCCTTTCCAAGGTCCCTGCCCTTTCCAAGGTCCCTACGCTTCACTTCTCCTGTTTCCTTATCTTAGTTTTGCCCAGTTAGGTTAGTCTAGTCCTCTCTAGCCCTCCGTGGTTTTCATTTCACTTGTTTTCCCCAGGTGTCGCTGTTCTGTTCCTCTGTCTCTTAGTGTTAAGATTCTGTGTTCCCGGCGTGTTAGGACGCCCTCTGGCTCCTAGTGCTTTGATTTCGTGTTCCCGGCGTGTTAGGACGCCCTCTGACTCCTAGTGCTTAGTTTTCGTGTTCCCGGCGTGTTAGGACGCCCTCTGACTCCTAGTGCTTAGATTTCTTGTTCCCGGCGTGTTAGGACGCCCTCTGGTCCCTGGTATTTTAGAAGTTCCCCTCTAGCCCTGGCAATTTCTTCCCTGGCGCCCCGGTGTTTTCCTCTCGCCCCGGCGATCCTTCTTCCCTAGCGCCCCGGCGTTTCCCTCACGCCCTGGCTATCTTTCCCTAGCGCCCTGGCGTTTTCCTCACGCCCCGGCGAGTTTCTCCCTTGCGCCCCGGCGTTTCCCTCACGCCCTGGTGATCCTTTTCCCTTGCGCCCCGGCGTTTCCCTCACGCCCTGGCGATCTTTCCCTAGCGCCCCGGCGTTTCCCTCACGCCCCGGCGAGTTTCTCCCTTGCGCCCCGGCGGTTCCCTCACGCCCCGGCGAACTTCTCCCTTGCGCCCCGGCGGTTCCCTCACGCCCCGGCGATCTCGTCCCTTGGGCCTCAGCGTTTCCCTCACGCTCCGGCGGTGTCTTCCCTTGGCGTTTCCGCACGCCTGTTCTTTCCCCCGGCGTTTCTGTACGTTAGTTGTGCCCCAGCGTTTTCTTACGCTGTTGAGCCCTAACGTATCAGTCCACCTGTCATTCCCCCCTTGGCGTTTCCATACGCCCGTTCCTTCCCCTTGGCGTTTCCGTACGCCCGTTCCTTCCCCTTGGCGTTTCCGTACGCCCGTTCCTTCCCCTTGGCGTTTCCGTACGCCCGTTCCTTCCTCTGGCGTTTCCGTACGCCCGTTCCTTGCCCTTGGCGTTTCCGCACGCCCGTTCTTTCCCCCGGCGTCTCCGTACGTTAGTTGTGCCCCAGCGTTTCCTTACGCTGTTGAGCCCTAACGTATCAGTCCGCCTGTCCTTCCCCCCTTGGCGTTTCCATACGCTCGTTCCTTCCCCTTGGCGTTTCCATACGCCCGTTCCTTCCCCTTGGCGTTTCCATACGCCCGTTCCTCCCCTCTGGCGTTGTGTGCGCCCGTTCCTCCCCTTTGGCGTTGTGTGCGCCCGTTCCTTCCCATTGGCGTTGTGTACGCCCGTTCCTTCCCATTGGCGTTGTGTGCGCCTGTTCCTTCCCATTGGCGTTGTGTGCGCCCGTTCCTTCCCATTGGCGTTGTGTGCGCCCGTTCCTTCCCTTTGGCGTTTTGTGCGCCCGTTCCTTCCCTTTGGCGTTGTGTGCGCCCGTTCCTTCCCTTTGGCGTTGTGTACGCCCGTTCCTTCCCTTTGGCGTTGTGTACGCCCGTTCCTTCCCTTTGGCGTTGTGTACGCCCGTTCCTTCCCTTCGCCGTTGTGTACACCCGTTCCTTCCCTCTGGCGTTGTTGTGCGCCCGTTCCTTCCCTTTAGCACTGCCATTGGCCCGTTCCTCCCCTCTGGCGCTGCCATTGGCCCGTTCCTCCCCTCTGGCGCTGCCGTGCGCCCGTTCCTCCCTTTGGCGCTGTCGTGCGCCCGTTCCTTCCCTTTGGGCGCTGCCGTGCGCCCGTTCCTCCCTTTGGTGCTGTCGTGTGCCCGTTCCTTCCCTTTGGGCGCTGTCGTGCGCCCGTTCCTTCCCTTTGGGCGCTGTCGTGCGCCCGTTCCTTCCGTTTTGGCGCTGTCGTGCGCCCGTTCCTTCCCTTTGGCGCTGTCGTGCGCCCGTTCCTCCCCTTTGGCGTTGTGTACGCCCGTTCCTCCCCTTTGGCGTTGTGTACGCCCGTTCCTTCCCTTTGGCGCTGTGTTGCGCTCGCTCTTTCCCTTTGGCGCTGTGTTGCGCTCTCGCTTTCCCTTTGGCGCTGTGTGGCGCTCGCTCTTTCCCTTTGGCGCTGTGTTGCACTCGCTCTTTCCCTTTGGCGCTGTGTTGCGCTCGCTCTTTCCCTTTGGCGCTGTGTTGCGCTCGTTCTTTCCCCTGGCGCTGTCAAGCGCCCGTACCTTTCCCTGATGTGCCGCGCCCTGGTTGTGCTCTGGCACGTCTGTGTTCTCTGGCCCCTTTGGTTCCTCCGTGTTCTCTGGCTTTTTTAGTTCCTCCGTGTTCTCTGGCTTTTTTGGTTCCTCCGTGTTCTCTAGCCCCTTTGGTTCCTCCGTGTTCTCTGGCCCCTTTGGTTCCTCCGTGTTCTCTGGCCACTTTGGTTCCTCCGTGTTCTTTGGCCTCCTTGGTTTCCCAGTGTTCTCTAGCCCCTTGGTTTCCCAGTGTTCTCTAGCCCCTTGGTTTCCCAGTGTTCTCTAGCCCCTTGGTTTCCCAGTGTTCTCTAGCCCCTTGGTTCCCCAGTGTCCTCTAGCCCAGTGGTTCCCAACCTTTATTTCTTGAAGCCCCCCCCCTGCTGAAGTCCAAGACAAGCCAAGCCCCCCCAAGCATTACACAGGCCCGCACAAACGTATCAAAAGATTAAAGTGATTTGTAATGAACATTTATTTATTTGAAAAATAAAGAATAAATGGCAGCTATGTCATTTTGTTCATTTTTATGTCAACGGGTTTACAGTGCACAGAAATTAACTACAAACTCCAAAAAAGAGAGCTAACATATAAACTTCAAACCTAAGCTTAACTTTCATCAGCATGTCCACATTTTCTATATATTTTCCAGTTCTAATTTACAAACATGCATAAAGTAAAAACTAAAAAAAAACAGTCCCATGTGATTATACACACACAACTACTGGCTTAAAAAATAAAATTATACAACAGTTTCAGAAACCAGTACTAAACTTACAACTTTTTTATTACTTCTTATTTGTTCAGTTACTAATGGGTACCTTGAGCTTGCATATTTTTGACCAGGGATGCGATGTCAGGTTTGATTGTTGTGATAGCCAGTCTAAAGTCCTGGTGAACATCGAGTCTGTTTCTGACTTTAGTTTTTATTGTTAATAGCGCACTGAAAGCTGCTTCAGACAGGTATGTAGTGCTAAATGGGAGAATAACCCTGGTTGTTGCGTGTTTGGCCAGTGTGGGAGCGACAGCGTGTACTTTGGTAATCCAGAATTTTTTAAATCCGTTTTCCTGGAAATATCTTTTGGACACAGAATCAGCTTGAAGTTCACAAAGCTCATCTTCACAGCCGATGTATTCTACGTCCTTCGGGGTGGAAACGTAGGGGTCCAACACCCATGATTCTCTGGATAAATACTGGTCCATGTCGGCAAAGCGGCTCTGAATCTCATCGCGGAGAAGGTTCATGTGCCGCGTAAACTCCGTGCGCAAAGACGCACGCACGGCGCCACCAGACTGTTTCAGCAGCAGCGGGAAATGCTGCAAGTCCCCCTTTGACATTTTAGAGACTCTGTATTCCAGTTTGCGCACAAAAGCGTCCAGGGCGTTTTTGCAAAGTATGATGTTCGATTCTGGCCCCTGCATCCGCTTGTTTGTTTCATTGAACAAAGTGAATGTGTCTGCCAGATAAGCCGCTTTGATCCAAAACGCGTCAGTCAGTTGTTCAAAGAGTGGCCGATTGTGATCTTGGATGAATTCTTTTATTTTTTCTTGTAGCTCAATAAAACGCACAAGCACGAGTCCACGCGACAACCACCTCACCTCGGTGTGTAGCAGCACTGTTTGATGCGCTTCGTCCTCGCACAGCTGGGCAAAAAGTCTTTTATTAGAAGGGCGAGCTTTGATGAAGTTTACAACTTTAACTACAGTTGATAGTGTGTCGCTGAGGTCTTCTGATAGCTTTTTACTAGCCAATGCCTGGCGATGTAGCATGCAGTGGAAAATCACGCATCCAGGAGCCTTTTCTTTCAGGCGGGCGTTAAATCCCTTGTTTTTTCCCATCATCGCAGCCGCCCCGTCCGTGCAACAGGCGACTAGGTTTTCATAGGGCAGATTGTTGGCTTTGAGATAGGAGTCAACAGCCAAAAATATATCCTCGCCTGTTGTTGTTGTCTCTAGATTTGTAGACATGAGAATATCTTGTTTCAAATCATCGTTATCAATGTATTGTACATAAACGATGAGCACGGCCTCGTCTGCCACTGTGGTCGTCTCATCCAGCTGAATCGCAAAAAGAGTACAACGAAGCGTCTCGTGGAGCTGGTTTTGGCAATCTCCAGCCATTTTGTCGATTCTGTCCTTGATGGTGTTATCCGAGAGTGGGACACTTTTAACTTTGTCCACCGCGTGTGGGCCACACATCCTCTCCACAATTTTTATGCAGGCTGGCTTGATGAGCTGCTCACCGATATTGTGCGGCTTTTTTGCCTTAGCAATTAATAGTGCGCATTCAAAAGACGCCTCAGTGGCTCTGTGTAAGTCGCCCCCTATTCTCTCAAAAACTTTTCTGATGTCACCTGATCTTCTTGATAGTGCAAGCTGCTTTTTCCTCTCAAAATATTCCCGAGCTTCACCAATAGTTTCATGGTGTCTGGTCTCCTGATGTCGTTTCAGTTTGCTCGGCTTCATGCTGTCATTAGCTAGCTTCTCACCACAAATTACACATTCTGGTCTGGATTTGTCCGGTCCCTCCATAAAACCAAAGTCCAAGTAACAATCGAGGTATTGCCTTTTCTTTTTGGACCCCGTTGATGAGTCATCTGCACCTCTACGTTTTTGAGCCATATTTAGACATTTGAAGCTAAGATGCTGAGAGCAGGTACACAACCGAGTGCCGCTAGCATAGCCAGTCAGAAGTTCAGAGGTCAAAGACGTGCTGGTCATAATAGCCAAAAATTATTCAACCTTGGACCAAAATATTTAATACAATTTATAAATATTGTAAAATCGATTTGGGTGTGCAGATTATTTAAATATGATCACAACCATAATTTTCTTTTCTTTTTTTTCTTTTTTTTTAACCATAATTTTCATCACCTCAAAGCAGAGAAAGCTCTGCGCACCCTCCTGTGCTCTCTGGCGCCCCCCCTAGGGGGGCGCGGACCCCAGGTTGGGAATCACTGCTCTAGCCCCTTGGTTCCCCAGTGTCCTCTAGCCCCTTGGTTCCCCAGTGTCCTCTAGCCCCTTGGTTCCCCAGTGTTCTCTTGACCCTTGGTTCCCCAGTGTTCTCTTGACCCTTGGTTCCCCAGTGTTCTCCAGTCCCTTGGTTCCCCAGTGTTCTCCAGTCCCTTGGTTCCCCAGTGTTCTTGAACTTTTGGTTTCTTAGTTTCCGGTTTTTGACTCATGCCCGCCGTCCTGGGACCCCCTCCACCCACCCAGGGTAAGAGGTTCTGAGCCGTCCAGTGTTCGGCCTTGAGGGGGGGGTGGTGTCATGGTTTAAGTTGTCTCGCCTCTGGTTATTTTGTAGTTCACCCAGCTCTCCCTCCCACAGCCATTAGTCACACCCACTCTAAATTAGTCTTCATTCCCGTCACCTGTCAGGCTCCCTTTATAAACTCACCTCAGTTGTCTCCTCGTCGCTGGCTCGTAGTGTTTGTTGCTCTCTTTCGTGTCTGCCTGCACCTGTTCCCCGTCTTGGTTCCCGGTCCGTCAAGTTTTGGTTTTGTTCGGCTGCGCTGCTGGCTTCAGTCTCTCCGTCTTCGTCTTGGTCTCGTTCCTGGTCCTGCAGCAGCCCAGCTCCTCTCTGTCTCGTGGACTCAGTACCTGCCAGCCAGCTCCTGCATCATTCACCTCCGTCTGGTAACAACTCTGGTTCCTCATGTCAACTCCATCCATCTGCAATAAACTCTCTTAAATCCTACTCTGTGTGTGCGTGCTGTGTCCGGGTTCACCCTCGACTAAATCATGACAAAAAACAGTAAAACTGTTTAACTAGAACAGTCAAAGGCAATTTTAAACAAATGTGTTTTTAATCTTGATTTAAAGGAACTCAGGCTTTCAGCACTTTTACAGTTTTCTGGAAGTTTGTTCCAAGTGGACTAAGTGGACTATAGGAACTAAATGCTGCTTCTCCTTGTTTAGTTCTGGTTCTAGGTATGCAGAGAAGGGTGGAGCCAGAGGACCTGAGTGGTCTGGAGGGTTGATACACTGATAACAAGTCTGTGATGTATTTAGGTGCTAAGCCATTCAGGGATTTATAGACTAACAAAAGTATTTTAAAGTCTATTCTCTGAGATACAGGGAGCCAGTGTAAGGACTTTAGAACTGGGGTGATGTGCTCTACTTTCTTAGTCTTAGTGAGGACGCGGGCAGCAGCGTTCTGGATCAGCTGCAGCTGTCTGATCCACTTTTTAGGAATACCTGTGAAAACACCGTTGCAGTAATCAATTCTACTAAATATAAACGCATGGATTAGTTTTTCCAGATCCTTCTGAGACATTAGTCCTTTAATCCTGGAAATGTTCCTCAGGTGATAGAAAGCCGACCTTGTAACTGTCTTTAGATGCACTACTCCCAGATTTCGGGCCTGATCAGTGGTTCCTAGCTGAAGCAGCTGAAGCTGTGTGCTTACTTTATGATCTCTCCTCTATTGGTCCAAATTTTATTACTTCAGTTTTGTTTTTATTCAGTTGAAGAAAATTTTGGCACATCCACGTATTGATTTCTTCAAGGCATTTACTCAGTGCTTGAATGGGTTCATAGTCACCTGGTGACATGGTGATGTAGAGTTGTGTGTCGTCTGCATAGTTATGGTAGCTGATGTTGTTTTTTATTATCTGAGCTAGAGGGAGCATGTAGATATTGAAAAGGAGGGGACCCAGGATGGACCCTTGGGGAACCCCACATGTGATTTTTGTCGTCTGGGATGTAAAGTTACCTACTGTCACAAAAAAGTCCCTGTCCTTTAAGTAGGATTTAAACCAGTGGAGTGCTGTACCAGAGAGGCCGACCCAGTTTTCCAGACGGTCTAACAGAATGGAGTGATCGACAGTATCAAATGCTGCACTGAGGTCCAACAGAACCAGCACTGTGGTTCTTCCACTGTCTGTATTCATATGGATGTCATTAAACACCTTGATAAGGGCGGTCTATGTACTGTGGTGAGCATGGAAGCCAGACTGGAAAACGTCAAAGCGGCTGGTCGTTGTTAAGAAGGTGACACCCCCTCTATGACTCACTGCATTAACTGTCGCAAAATGACAATATACGGCACTAGATGTAAAGCCGGACAGCTGATAGGTGACAGCAGATAGATGGTGATGTGGTCAGCTGGTATGGCGGCAGCTCCAAGAAAAAAGTTGAAAACTTATCATTTCCATGAGGAATGGGAAGAGGAATTTATTTTCACCGTGGTGAAAGACGAGTGTGTTTGTATGCTGTGCCACCAAACGCTAGCGCTGTCTAAAAGAGGAAATCTGGAGCGGCACCACAACAGCAACCATGTCAAATTCAAAGACAGTTTCCCCGCCAAGAGCGTAATCCGCGTTAGGAAAGTTGTTGAGCTGAAAGTGAGTTTGAAGACCCAGCAGTCGCTTTTCACGAAACCTGCTGCTCAACATAAGGCTGCGACTGAAGCTTCATTCCGGATTAGTCACCTTTTGGCTAAACACAAGAAGCCTTTTACAGATGGCGATTTATTCAAGGAGGCAATGGCCATCACTGCAGTATCCAGCTTGGCCCCAACACTGTGGCGAGGAGGGTTGAGGAAATGTCAGGGGACGTGGATTGACAAGTGCTAAAAGACTTGTCACACTGTGAATATTTTTCATTCCAGTTTGATGAATCCCTGGATGTAGTGGACACAGCTCAGCTTGTTGTGTTTGTCAGGATGGCGGTCCCAGACTCTACAACAAAAGAGGATCTCCTCACTCTTGCATTTAAAGGAGAGAACAAGAGGTGAGGATATTTACAATGCATTTAAAAAATATGTCTGCGATAATGACATCCCGATTCACAAACTGGTGGCAGTTACCACTGATGGAGCTCCAGCGATGCGCGGCATACGCACTGGATTTATTGCGTTGTGCCGTAATGACAGCGATTTCCCGACTTTGTGAAGTACCACTGGGTCATTCACCAGCAGGCTTTGGCGGGGAAGATAGTGAACTTTAATCAAATAATTAAATCAAAGTGCAGGAGCTGCCTTAGTGACAAACACCTCACAGACTGTCTCTGACTAGCTGTCAGTAGCTATGAGCCAAACTACAAGTCACTCACAGACAGCATTCAGTCACAGCCATCTCACTAACCTGGGTGAGTAACATGCCAGTTTTAACATGTGATGTCATTGAGAAAAGTAATGACACATAAAGATGGTAAATAACTACAATGAGCTCATTTACACTGACTGAGAATTCTGTTAAACACAATTACAGTTCTATTTTTATAATACATTTTATTCCTAAAATGCCGATGCTATGTAACTAGTGTTAATCTAGTATTACTGGCCTAATCCTACATCGTTCTGAAGGCCCATTTTTACCCTGGTTTAAGATTTGACAATAAATGAGGAATACATTGATCAGAGGTAAACATTGTAATATGCATATTTAATTCATTGGAATTCCAAGAGACAGAGTTTTACATTACCATTCTGTAGTATTCTTTACAAGCTGACATCTTGCCTCATGATGATGTAAAAGGTTCTGTATGATTTTTCACAACCCTGAAGACATTTTAAAAGGCTGACTCCCCTCCCATGTCTTCAGGAGGAGGGGTGTTGTCGAATCTGGGTCTTTCTGTTCAAACAAAGGAGCTGTTCTTCCCAGCAAGGGGTCAAGCCGAAATGACCTAACAGCCATAAAACTAAAACTGCATGTTATTTTACCCGGCAACAGAGGGGAGACATACCTGGGGGGTTTGTTCTGTTATTCTGTTGCCGATGCCAACAGAATTACATCAAAGGCTTATTGTTGTTGGATGCTATTTATACAGTGTTTGTTCAGACTTCGTGTATTCAACAGAACCAAAATGTCTTCTTGTTCTAATCTAAACGCTGCATTGCAGCTTTGGATCTGTTCATACAGTCGGAGTCTCCAGTTTTAAAAGTGTTTCACGTTTAAAACACACTTGGCAAAAGGAACATCCTAAAAATGTATCTTTCATTTAGATCCTCAGAGTTTCCAGGTGCTGAATATCGGAGAGGCAGAGGAGGACTTCCCGAGTGTTCGGATTAACTTGTGATGACGTAACTGATGGAAACAAGGAGCTCAGGATGAAAGTTTATGGCTAAACAGAAGCTAGAGGACAAACAAACAGACTCTCTTCAATCCAGATCAGACTTTTCATCTGAATCTATTCTCAGATTATCTGATGGAAAATATTTGAAACGCTTGTGAAGCATATTGGGACGTTTTTCTCTTTGATCAAAGAAACATTTCAAACAGCCTGTAGTTGGTTTTCTGCAACTGTGGTCGGAGTTCTAAACAATAACTGACTTCCTAGAGTTATTGAATAAGGAAACGGCGGAAAGATGAAGTTCCAGCACTTTTATTGAGAACCAGAGCAGAGATCACATAGATGGAAAGTAATCGCACCCCACTGCAGTCTGTGTCTGCCTGTCTCTGCCTCTCCTCGCTTTTGGCTCTCCCTAATACTCCCTAGTGGCCTTGGCATGAGACAAAACAAAGACAGTCTATCCTAGACAATCAACATCCAGCACAGTAGCTACACAGCATTTGGTCTTGCAATCAGTGGGCCCGTGCTCACATGTCCGAGTGGCGTGAGGCCATAGTGACTTCAGAATTATAGTCATATCACAAAGGACACATGTTAATAATGTTGCCCTTTCAGATCCCAAAATAATTATTTCATCATTTCCATCTTGTTCTTGTTAATTATTTTTGATGTTTGGAGGATCTGGAAACACCAGGTTCTTCTCACCATCCTGATACCTTTCTTACAGTCTCTGGTGGGTTTCCAGGGTTTCTGCTGAGATCAGGGGTTCTCATTTGAACAAGCGGTCCTCTGATTGGCCAGGGCCAGTAGACGGATGTTGCGCAAACATCCAGCAGCAAACTCCTGGAGCCTGTGAGGTGGATCAGTTGCTGTGGGAGAGGAAAGAACAGGAGTTACTAGCAGGAGGAACACAATCCAAGACATTTACTGTTTTAGAAGTGAGGACAAAGTCAACTTCCTCCACCATAAAAACCCGTGTTTGACAACATTTAGTGCCATCTTCTCACCGCTGCCACCAACCAGCAGCACTGATACAGAGTAGCTGTGAGGTGACAGTCCTAGTCTTCTGGTCCTGTGTGCGTATACACGTGTCCTCAGTGTGTGTGTTCCTTGCCCAAAGCTTGCCTTGGTAGAGGCCCTCCAGCACACAGGCCTCTGCAGGTAGTTCAGATGAAAGTGGTGCAGAGCAGCTCGACATTAAAACCCTGAGCATGAACCACAGCACTCGACAGCTTTGCTGCTGCTCTAAAGGTCAAATTGTGCTTGACTGTTTGTGGCTTGTGTAATGGATCTGGTTAAACTTTATTGGAGAACAGGAGCTTTGGGCTTTGCAGAAATCTCCAGCTCTGGAAGATTATTTTTTGATGAAATAAAACTGAACATTGAAAAGCTTTTCATTGGTTCAGAGAGCTGTGAATGACTTCCAGAAAGAAGAAAGACCCAGACTAAATGAAATACCATTGAGCAGCATGTGTTTTTGGCTTCAGCTTCTCTTCCTGTTTTATCTGTTCTAATATCACTGCTTTATGTTTGTAGGCAGCAGTGGATGAAACCAAAATAAAAGGAAATGTGTGCATAAATACTCTGGTGCAACAGATGGTTCTAGATCTGTTCAGTGTGTGTTCTGTGGTCTAATCACTATGATGTTCCACTGAGGTTCCCCAAGTTGCATGTCTAACTATTCTGGATAGTCTTGTTTCGGTCCATAAGGAACCGATGGCAGCATCCCATCCCTCAGCTCAACACTGAAGGCCTCCCTCCTCCTAAACACAACAATCCCAGCTGAGACGTCTGAGGCTCCTTTAGGCTCCATCTATCAAGGAATTGTTCTTCAGGGAAGGAAACAGGATTCTGGAAGACTTCTAGAAAACAGTGTGCTGCAGCTGTCTGTGAGCAACACCAGACAATAACCAAACCTCAATGGGCAAATATTTCCTCAAACCTCAGAGAAAAGCTGGAAGGATTTAGTAGATTTGGTTCTACTTGCTGATCTCTGACAGACTGCATCAAGAATCCTGCTGATCAGTTTCTCTCCACGTTACATGAATTCTCCACATTAATGAGGATAACAAGCAGCCTGAGGGGCAGAGAGAAGACATTCTCAGCAATTTCAGCACAAAGATAAACACAGAGAGGAAAACAGATGAAAGATGTACAGCATGTGTCCAGTTCATCCTGAGAAAGTAACACCCTTCTTCCTGATTATAATCACATTAGTTTGGAGAACACGCTGTGCAGCAGGCCAACATGTCAGCTCTTCTTTAGAAACTCCAGATGAAAATGATTTATGACATCTTGAAGGATTTTAAATCCCATTCATCAGAGCTCCATCAGCAAATTTTCATCCAGCAGCTCCAGAAAACATGCAGCCCTCTAAACAAGCCTCTTTAGTGAATAACAGGATGTCTGAGAAGTGCCAGGGTTGGTTTATTTCCAGCCTCGTAGCGCGTTATTCAGACGGGGCCAAAAAAGGTCTCCTGCAGAACAAAGCTAGGCTAAGATCAGCTCGTGTCTCTTTGCTGCATCTTTTCTAGCTCCAACTTCCCCCTCAGCTGGGATCTCTGAAATATAATCCACCACTTGTTAGACTTTCCCTGACTGCAGGAACAGGAATCCTTGCTCAGCGTTTGAAACCTGCAGCAGGAGTTGTGAGGTGTTTCCGGGGAGTCCTGACCTTCATGAAAGGAGCCCCCCCGGCCCAGCTGAGGAACAGGAGCAGCAGGCTGAGCTCACATATACATGCTAACCCCCACAGAGGTGTCACAGTGTTCAGTGAGCTCTGCTGGACTGGAACTGGCTGCAGGAGCCCAGCTTGAATCTCCTCTGTAGCTCTGACAGTTATTACAGCCCCAACCCATCCCAGCATTCCCATGTTCTCCACTCAGCTGTGGAGGCAAACAGGACAAACAGACGGCCGTGTTCAGCCGGGTCAAGGGGAACTTAGTGGGGGAGGTCCAGGTAAACAACATTCTCTGCAGCCTCCAGCGAGCCACAGACTGTTGAGCTGCTTTTTCTGGGTCTCCAAAGAGGAAAAGGAAAAGGAAAGGAGCTTGGAAATCAGAGACTCGAAGGACAGACATGAAGGACAGAAGCTTCCGATTGTTTCAACACAGTTTCTGGAACACGTCTCACTAGATCATGAAGCTCAGACAAAGCTGTGAAGACTGACAAGCTCTCACTCCCTGGGTTTGCTCTGGGTCCAGAAAGCTTGGTACCAGCATCTCTTTTTAGACGGACTGTGACCGGGTCCAGACTGACCAATGAGGCAGCCTATGTTCTGTTTCCATGGCTGAGATTCAGAGGAACTGCAGAGCTGCTGCAATTCCATGGCCTTTGGTGATTATCCTCTTTAAAAGTTCAAAAGAACCTCCTGGAGAAGTGTTGCAACTCTGAGCTGCAGCATTAATAAGAACAAACACAGACTGATCCAGAAAGAGGAGAGCGTCACACTAAGAAACAAAGAGCAAAAAGGACTGGCCCAGTTTTTATCACGGCTCAAAGTCCAAACAGATTTCATCCTGACAGGTTTTTTAAACCAGGTCGAACTCTTGCAGAACAGCCAGTGTTCAAATCCAGCCGACCCATTATGGCTGCAGTTGAAGCTCAAACAATGAATCAGCAGATTGGGCTACAGTGCACCAGTTTAATGAACATGGAAACAAAGTTCTGGCTGCAGCAGCAGAACCAGCTAAGAGTTTATATCCCAGTTGGTACCAGGAGGCGCTGAAGTTTTTCAGTCAAACATGATTTAATTAAAGGATCAGACAGCAAAGCTTTCCCAACAAGCTGAAGCATGAACATTGGATCCTTCTGAACCTTCAGAACCAGACTTCCGTCACAGCTTCATCTTAACATCGAATCAGTTTTACTGTGAGACAGAAACAGAGAGTCTAAGGAGATGAACATGAAAATACAAACTACCTCCTTCTGGGAAGACACGACGGCCTCAATGAAGAAGCTGCTGGATGGAACCCAGCTGTGAGGAAAAACAAACAGGGTCAGAAACAGAACCGTAGCTGGGTTTCAGCTCTGAGCAGTTTCCCCATCAGCCCTTGGTCTGAAGTCAAGTGCTGCTGCTTCTGCCCTGAGGTCCAGGAAGAGCCCTTAGCAACAGCCCCCAGCTACAGTCCTTTGACTTGAACTGCAGTGGCATCTCAGTACCAGCGTCGGTCGGCCCTTTGTACACACTGAGCTGTTTGCTTTCCTCAGTTCCCATGATGGCTAGAGGGCAGAGTCATGTTTCTGCCGCCCAATAAAAAATAACTTTGTTTGTGCTCCATTGGTGGATGGCTCTGAAAATAGTCCCAGCTTGTCAAAGTTTATTACTCTGCTTTTCACACATGACTGAAAACAAGCATTGCAGGAGACCGATGCACATGTTTCTGAAGGCTGTTCTGGTAAAATTAGCCTCAAAAGTGTGAAACAGACATAAAAACGGTGGAAATGAGCAACTAAGAAGAACTGAATGAGGACGCAGCTCAGTGGCGGCGCAAGAGAATTATGAATGGAGGGCCAAAGGGGGGTCTGGAGTTTTCATAGGAGGGTTCAATGAAATTTGACACAGCAAATAATAGCAATATCCATACAGTATAAAGGATTTACTGATCCCAGGTTATAATGGTTAAAAAATGTGAATTGCAGGCTACTGACTGCTAACTAACTTCTTTTAATGATCCAACAAATATGAAACATTAAGCTCAAATTAAGTTGAAACAAACCGCAGAAAACATCTTTAGCAGAGAGGAAAATATAACAGAACATCATCCTGGACCTACATTGGACGCTCTTGTCTTGTTATCAGCATTAATATTTCCGTTACAAATACTTTATAAATGAAATGATATATGTGTTTTATTTTGAAAAAAACTGTATATTTGTTTATATAATATTACACATATTATTCCGAAAAATAAATGTATCAGAATCAAGTTTAATCCCCAAGTAGGTTTGCACTTACAAGGAATTTGACTTGGTGTTGATGGTGCAGACAAAGAATAAAAATAAAAATACAGTAAAATAAAAAGTAAAAAAGGATATATATACAGAAGCTATATACACAGTAAACTGTGCGTTAATGTAACGCACAAGCTTGTAAGTCCTGAACGGGGGAGAGAGACAGTGTCCAGTGTCACGGGCGGATCTTGGCCTTGTTGATAAGGCCGGTAGCAGATGGGAAAAACTGTTTTTGTGGCGTGAGGTTGTGGTCCTGATGGACCGCAGCCTCCTGCCAGAGGGAAGTGACTGAAATAGTTTGTGACTGGGGTGAAGGGATCAGCCCCAATCTTCCCTGCACGCCTCAGAGTCCTGGAGGCGTACAGATCCTGGAGAGATGGTAGATTGCAGCCGATCACCTTCTCTGCAGACCTGATGACACGCTGCAGTCTTCCCTTGTCCTTAGCGGTGGCACCAGCGTACCAGACGGTGATGGAGGAGGTGAGGATGGACTCAATGATGGAGGAGTAGAACTGCACCATCATTGTCCTTGGCAGGTTGAATTTCTTCAGCTGCTGCAGGAAGTCCATCCTCTGCTGGGCTTTCTTGGTGAGGGAGTTGATGTTCAGCTCCCACTTTAGATCCTGGGAGATGATAGTTCCCAGGAAGCGGAAAGACTCCACAGTGTCAATGGTGGAGTCACAGAGGGTGATGGGGGTAGCTGGGGCTGAGTTCTTCCTGAAGTCCACAACCATCTCCACTGTTTTTACAGCGTTGAGCTCCAGGTTGTTCTGCACCAGGTCACCAGATGGTCAGCCTCCCACCTGTAGGCGGACTCGTCACCATCAGAGATAAGTCCGATGAGAGTGGTGTCGTCTGCGAACTTCAGGAGCTTGACAGACTGATGACTGGAGGTGCAGCTGTTGGTGTACAGGGAGAAGAGCAGAGGAGAAAGAACACAGCCCTGGGGGGAACCAGTGCTGATGAGCTGTGAGTCAGAGTCATGTTTTCCCAGCTTCACGTGCTGCTTCCTGTCAGACAGGAAGTCTGTGATCCACCTGCAGGTGGAGTCGGGCACACTCAGCTGGGAGAGCTTCTCCTGAAGCAGAGCTGGGATGATTGTGTTGAAGGCAGAGCTGAAATCCACAAACAGGATCCTGGCGTAGGTTCCTGCAGAGTCCAGGTGCTGGAGGATGTAGAGAAGGGCCAGGTTGACAGCGTCGTCTGCAGACCTGTTGGCTCTGTAGGCAAACTGTAGGGGGTCCAGGAGGGGATCAGTGATGTCTTTCAGGTGTGAAAGCACAAGGCGCTATTAATTAATCTGTGATAGCTCATTGCATTTGTGATCAATTACTTGTTCATTTCTTTTTATTACTGCACCTTTAAAGAACACAGAGTTGTATGTTTTGAATCAGGACAGAAAATGTGGTAGAAAAGAGGGAGGCTTACTTTTGAACTTACTGTGTAGATATGTTATATTTTCTCAGTTTATATCACAAACGCTTCTTCTGTCAGCAAAGAACTGGACCGGCTGCAGGAATGAAAAGTAATGTGGTGATCTAAATGACTGTTTAATTTTTTTAGCTACTCCAGGAATAAATTCTTTGGTTTTCACTGAATCAATTGCTATATAGTTTTCACATCTTGATGCAAATCCAGGGGGGACTCAGGTCTCCAGTCATGAAGGAAGTCCAACTGACCTAGACGACTCCTTCCTCATGCATGGTGATGATGTTGCTGGGCTCTTTGGACAGTTGGTACAGGGCCATGGCTGTGCTCATGAGGACTGAAGTGTTCTTTGACTCCAGGTAACGGACCAAAGGACCAACGGCTCCATATTCACCAAAGGACGCCCTGTTGCTGCTCCACATGCAGCAGTGGCCGATGGCCTTGGCCAGGTTGCAGCGAAGCCTGTTATCAGTCTGCAGAGAGGAAGACAGGAAGAGGTTTTTTACCGGCATCATACAGATCAGCTGATTTATGGAGAAACTAAGAGGAAAGCACCACCTAAAGTCCAGCATAAACACCCTAACTGTAAACCAGACAGAACTGTAGAGCCCAGATAGTAAAAGCTGCTTTGTTTCCACTGGTGACGGGTTCTTACTGTGTTGATCAGCTCGGCCAGCAGGGGGACGACACCACGATCAGTGAGGACTCCCAGGATCTCGTTGTCTTTGGCTAGTTTGGCCACGACAGCACAAATGCTCGTCTGCACCTCGTTGTTTGTTGACTTCAGCAAATGAACGATCAGTTCCAGTCCACCAATCAGGAACAGAACCATTTCCCTGGCATCCTACAGTCACAGTCACTCATTAGCTGCTGCTCAGAGAAAGTCAACAGAGGAGACGATGAGGAGGGACAGCCAGGAGGAAAAAGGAGAGGAAGGTAGGACATCTGAACACTACAGTTAAAGATAAACATTTAAAAAGCCTGAATGAAGAATTGTAATCAGTCCAACCCAATTCTGCAGTTTGACCTGTTTGTTGAGCTTTACTTCCTGCAGCCTAACTTGGCCTGATGGTTCTGAAACAGATACTTTAGAGCTTTAACCTTCCAGCTATGAGTTCCTGGTACCATCCGGTCCAACAGGACACTGAACAACTGGTAGTGAGATTCCTACCAAACGGACCGAACCACAGAGGCAGAGCTGGCAGAGACTCTAGCTTCAACACGGCTTGGTACATCAGGCTGTTGGTTGAAAACCCAACTCGCCTCCCTGCCACAGAACATATTAAGGTGGTCTCATATGTTATGTTCAGGGCTTTAAAGATTCAGCTGAAATTCAGCAAAAATTCTGGACGACTGGATGGAAATCACAAAGCCCGCCGCTGCTGAGTCTGTCTACAGGTCAGGAGCTTCCATGTGTCTGTGCTACAGAACAAAGAGATTTTCTGCTTTTTGCAGCTTTTCTATAAATCAAACATTTTGATGAAATTCAGCCAAGATAAAAAGCAGAAGCTAATTTCCAGTGTGGCTCCTCGGCTCCTGTGGGAGAACTGGATGTACCTCAGTGGTCTTCTCTCCAACAGGGAGGTCAGAGCTCAGAGCGGGCCCCGGTGCGGTGTACGGGCCCTGTGATGCTGTGCCAGAGGACGAGGCATGTGCACAGTGCAGGCCAGTGAGGGCGCTGCCAGGGCCACAGGAAGCTTTTCCTCTGGAATACTGATGATGGCTGGCTGGGAGTCCCAGTGACAGAGGAAGCTCTCTCAAGCCACCAGCTGCTACAGACTACCCAGAATCCCTTTCATGGCCCGGACGGGCCCCGGTTCCTGAGATTGCTGCATTATGAGGCCGCGCATGGAAAGACCCTTGTTGCTAAGCTCTCCGTCCTCTCCTCTTACTCAGGATGGAATGAAATAGAAAACACATGATCTGCTGTGTTGGGTATTAAGCTGAGAGGAGAAAGCTCAGCTCAGAAGGGCAGCAGCACGCTTTGTAGCCCTTCTCTGGACCAATCAGACTTCTAGGATTTATACAGCTCACATGAAAAGGAAAAATCAACCAACCACCTGAACAGTCTTCGGCAACCAGGCAGATTAATGACACACCTCATCATGTGGTACTAAGAGGGGTCTGTCTGTCTGATTGGAGGGATCTACTATTCTTTATTTTTGGTCATTTTACTGAATGAAATCAGTTCCAGTTAACCTGTAGACAGAGTAGATCCTGTATAGGTCTGTGTCTGCAGAGGAGCAACAGCACTCTATGGCGTATCCAGCAGATGCATTTATACCACAGCTGTTTCATAAATCCACTATGGATATGCCAACTCAAACATTTGGGTTTTTGTCTAAACAAAGCCTGCACCCGAGCAGATGGATCTGGTTCAGCTCGTCTCTGCCCAGTCCTAGAAAAATGCCCCAGAAACCATGTTCATGAAGTTCTCTCTGAACTGGCCTGCTGACATCCAAACAAAGTCACGGTCATTTAACTCTTCCTGATGGATCTGCTGCCAGTCTTTTCTCTCTTTAACTTCATGATGTCATAGTGAATAAAGAGCTTAGCCAAGAAACAAAGCTCTCAATGTAACAATGCAATCACTGAGGTATGGATGATCACTAATTGTGGGTCCATTTAGACCTCAGATAAAAGCAGCTCAAATAAACGTCCTCCATAGAGTTGTCAAAGTCTCCTATCATGATCAGGTGAGATGCTTTGAGTCGAGCTGCTGCTTCTTATCACTGTAAAAACTCACATCCCATTAAATTCTGTTTCAAGGATTTCAATGAACATAAAGATCCTTAAAACTCAGGTAAGATCTTGTGTTTTCATGACAGAAAATCCTTCAAACAGACTAACAGGAACTGTTAATGTTGAAGTAAACAGTAACAACTAGAATGATGTAAGCAGTATCGATGGTCCTGTAGTGGTTCCAGTTTCATGGGGTTTTCATTAGAGAAATGGCTTCACAGAAGCTTCATAGTCTGCCGTGTTCTCAGAATGGACTGTGTTTCTCTGGATCTCTCAGCATGTTGAGGGCGGTTTTCAGTGAGGAAATCAGATGCCATGCCACAGGATATTACTCGATCTTTCTCCCAGCCTGTTCCTCACTTCACCAATCCCAGAGTGCCAAGGAGGCTTCTCTGCTTCATATTAGCTCACGGCTCCTGCAAGCCTCCACTGACACAGCTCTGGCCCTGCTAACCTCCCAGCAGCAGCATATTAAAGGCAGAGCTTTGGAGACAAGCTGGCTGATATAAGCAGGCTTCCGCCTTGTGACCACGATAAGCCTTTACTGTGAAACAACCCAAACCCAACAGAACTTTGTGATTTATAGATAACCTGTGAGCAACAGATGTGTTTAAGAGGCAAATACTCTGCATAGATGATGAAGAATGATGTTGTTTATTACTCCAGGGACTGAAAAATTGCACTTTACTGTACCTTAGCATTCTCCATGCTAAGGTACAGTACAGGATCAAAGTGCGGTAAACAATCATAAAATACAAATGATCACTCATAAAACAATACCTAAAATGGTATATATAAAATTAGTAATATAATAAAGGAAAGCAAAATGCAGTAAAACAAAGTCAACATCTCAGATTGTGTTAAAAGCCAATAAAAAGAGATGGGTCTTAAGAAGGGATTTAAAATCAGAAAGGGAAGAGGTCTGTCTAATGCCCAAGGGAAGGTCACTCCACAGCTTGGGAGCTGCTAGAGAAAAAGCACGGTCCCTTCTGAGCTTACGCTTCGTCTTTGGCACCCTCAGTAACAACAGGTCAGCTGATGTAAGGGAACGGGAGGGTGTGTAGGGATGTTGCAGCTCACACAGGTAAGGTGGGGCAAGGCCATTAATAGCTTTAAAAGCAAATAAAAGGATTTTAAAATGAATCCTAAAATGTACTGGCAGCCAATGTAGCGAGGCTAAAACAGGGGAAATATGCTCAAATCTTCTTGTACCTGTTAAAAGACGTGCAGCAGCATTTTGTACCCTCTAAAGCTGGGAAACTCACGAATCACTGGCTCCCTTATAAAGTGCATTGCAGTAATCTAGCTGAGTGGTTACAAAGGCATGGATTACTGTTTCAAAATGCTGATTAGAAAGGATAGGCTTTACTTTCGCAAGCTGCCTCAAGTGAAAAAACGCTGGATTTTACGACAGCTCTAATGTGGGCCTCCAACTTAAGTTCAGCGTCTATCTTTACCCCTAAATATGTAATAATAGGCCTGACGTACTGGGCCAAGGTGTAATGATTTGTGATCAGAAGATGAACCCGGTATTCAGCCAGACACTAGAGTTCTATGCTTCACAGGATTTATTGGAGTGATGATGAGGGAGGATCAGGCAGGTATACAGAAAACAATCCAAGGAAGGCAAAAACAAAAATAGACGAACTGGGCAGACTCAAAAAATAGGCAATGGGATAAGGACAAGAAATCAGACAGGCAGATAACAAGAATGCTGGGAAACTCTTACCGGACAGGTGAATGAGGAAAGCAACACATATGTGACGTTCTGGCAGGGAGCAGAGAACTGAGGCAGGTATAAATAGGCAGGAGAACAAAGGAGAGAGGGAGAGCTAATTAAACACAACAGGTGGAACTAATCAGAAGGAGAACAAGTGGCTGAAAGAGTGACAGGACAAGTGGCAGGAAACAGGACAGAACTGA
Organism: Fundulus diaphanus; assembly: GCA_037039145.1. Taxonomy (NCBI): domain Eukaryota; kingdom Metazoa; phylum Chordata; class Actinopteri; order Cyprinodontiformes; family Fundulidae; genus Fundulus; species Fundulus diaphanus. The sequence goes on from CM073137.1 coordinate 39,006,546, forward strand.
ACTAGACAAAATACTGAACCAAAGTAACATACAAACTAATCCAAGACAGGAAAACTAACTTTAACCAAAATAATAACATAAACCAGAACAGAACGTTACACAAGGAGCCGACATCAGTCAGGGAGTCTTCACTAGAACAACCAAAAATCACGACCTCTGTCATTTCTTCATTTAGTTTTAAGAAATTTAGGGTCATCCAGGCTTTCAAGTCTTCCAAACATAAAAACATAGGCCGAAGAGAGATGGAGTCAGTTTTATTTAGCAGGATATACTGTTCCAAACGAGAAAGTAGAATTCTGTGGTCAACTGTGTCAAAAGCAGCTGACATATCTAACAGCACCAGAACAACACAGTCACCAGAGTCAGTATCTAAAAATATATCGTTAAAAACTTTTAAAAGAGCTGACTCAGTGCTGTGAAAAGATTTAAAACCAGACTGTAAAACCTCTAATATATTTTGTTCTTTCAAATAGACCATTAGTTGATTATAGAACACCGTCTCAAGGATGTTTGAAAGAAATGGTAGTTTAGAGATAGGTCTATAGTTCGCCAGAACAGCAGGATCCAAGATCAGTCTTAATCAGCGGCTGTACAACGGCATGTTTCAGATTTACACCTGAGGACAAACTGCTATTCACAAGAGAAAGGACAGAAGGACCTATAGTAAGAAAAACATCTTTAAATAATTGAGGTGGAATTGCATCATCCAGAGAGCCAATTGGCCTTAAAAAAACTACAACTAAATAAGATGGAGGCAGCAATTGATTTCAGCACTTTTTATACCAACTGGTCTCCAGTCCCACTCATATCCTTCTCCACAGAAATCTCAGCAAAGCTGGGGTCAGAGGTTAACTCATACACTTCATTCATGGATTTATAAATAGATGTTGAGACAAACGTGGACTTCATTTTTGTTCCAGAAAAGGCGACTCCTTCCCAAATCAACCGCAACCAGAGACGGGTCGCTCTATATTTCAGGAAGTCTGAGAGAAGTTTACTGAAGCAGCAGTTTTATTTCATGTCATACATGACTGTTTTCAGACTGAAGTCAGCCTCTGAGCAGTCAAAGAATCACACCACAGTGCGCCTGTTGTCTGCTATAAAGAACGTGTAACGTGTTCCCCATGTGTGCTTCCACCAACCAGGCCCACACTGAATGCTGTCATAAGGACCTAAACACTCCCTGATCACAGTATCTCAGTGACTGCAATGAGCCACGCTCATCAGGGACGTCCTCTGCTCCATCTGTCCTCCCTCTGCACATAAATCAGTCTAGAGGGATCATAACATCAGATTCCAGTCTGCAGGGCCTCTTCAATCCAGGACCAAACAAAAGTGAAGCTTCTCATCATCCTCCAGGACAGCTCCATCCTCCCAGGATGCAGCTATGAAACACATCAGCAGTGAAGCTGCAGCTGACAGTGATGGATTAGAGAGACCACAAACCTTGGAGAGATTAAAAACCCGTGTTCATTAACAGCACTCTAGCCTCCTGCTGGAGAAGGGAAACAAACATCTGAGGATCTGATGGTACATTGGGAGGTCAACATTGGACCCCCAGGAGTTCTGGATGACCTGATCCAGGATGAAGAGGAGAGAATAATTATGGAGACCACCTCAAGGTGTGACCTGAGAACAGAAGCCTTTTTGGTAAATAATGTCCTGGAGGGACAAATATGCTGCTGCTGGTTGTGTTATCACATATACATCATCATCATATGTGTTCAGTAGCAATATATCATCTAACACTGGTAATCTGGGTTGGAACAAAAATCTAATGTGAGTTATGCTGATTGCTCTGCAAACTACTCAACATGTCTGGAAACAAGCCATCGGCCCAAACATACAGAGGAAGACTGTTTGAATAAGAACTCTGTTTCCAGATGGAGGCTGATAGACTGGAAGGTCTGCTGTAAAAATTTAGAGTGGGAGAACATAAAGAACACGATGAACTAATGTAATAGACGTCTCTGGTTGGATGAAGATTACCACAGTCACCAGCTTTATTTAAACGTGCTTCATTTTTCTGCCGCTCCAGGGTTTGTTTCCTTCCACACAAATGTAACAGAGTCATACCACAGCAGAAGCAGCTAACTAGAAACTAGAAACTCACAGGTTTAGTTAGATTTCTGCCCAGTGCTAATTAAGAAACTGTTATAGTCTGGAACAGGTTTGTAAAAGCAACGAGAAACAGATGGAAGCTCCATATTGTTGTGTAGCCAAACAGGCTAGAAAGTCACTGCTCTGGACTCTGGTTCTCTGGGTTTTCCAGCCATGGAGTGTTGGATCGGGCAGGGCTTTAGACACATTAGTCTGAGCAGCTCAGTGACCGCATGGCTACAGTCAAGCACTGAGAATAAAACCACAACCACATTTAACACAGCAGCTACAATAAACACAGCTTTTAAAAGCTGTCATTAGGCTGAGGGTGAAAGAGACGCCTACCCGCACAGCTCCAAATAAAACTCCAGGAATTTTTCTGGGCCCCAGCCCATGACAGGTTCATGAGACTTTGTTTAGATCCTACAATTGGTGTCATTTCCTTGGAAAAATACATGACATTAATAAACAACCAAGACTTAGTTTGGGCTCACTCACTGATGATGGTAAATAAGCCACTAATCACATGCTAACAGACGCCTCATATGGACCTCCTGTAAATATAAACAGAGCATCTAAGATTGAGAAGGAAGAGACAAACCTTCTACACTGCAGCCTTCTCCATCAACTCACGGGGCTGCCACCGGCTGAAGTTCTCAGATGACTCTGCCATAGTCATTCTCATCACAGATGAGGATGAGTCACAGTACAGACATTGGATCCAGAGCTTTGTAGCCTGGTGCCACCAGAACCACCTCATGTTAAATGCAGGGAAAACAAAAGAGCTGGTGGTGGACTTTTGGAGGCGCAGACCCACCTCTCTGACACAGATGAACATCCAGGTAACTGATGTGGAGATGGTGGACTCTCATAAGTACCTGAGTGTTCACCTGAACCATAAACTGGACTGGACTCATAATACTGAAGTTATCTACATGAAGGTTCATAGCAGAGTCTACCTGCTGAGGAGGTTGAGGTATTTTTGGATGCAGGGGGCGCTAATGAAGAGCTTCTTTAACTCTGTAGTGGCATCAGCCATCTTCTAAGGTGTGATTTGTTGGAACAGCAGCTTATCTGTAGCTGAGAGGAAGCAGCCGGATAAGCTCATTAGGAGAGCCAGCTTTGTCCTGGGATGCCCCCTGGACCCAGTGCAGGTGATGGGAGACAGAAGGACTGTAAGAAAAATCACATTACTAATGGACAATGTCTCCCACCCCATGCATGGAGCTGTTGCAAAACTGGAGAGCTCTTTCAGAGAAAGACTTCTGCACCCCAGATGCTCTAAGGAGCGCTTCCATCAATCATTCCTCTCGGCTGCTGTCAGACTTTATAATCTTAGCTGCTCCCAACAAATACATAATATATCTGTTTAAATCATACAAATTGTTGCACAGGTTCTGTTCCAATCATTAACTGTTGACACTGTTCTAAGATGCTTAGATTACTGTCTACATCATGCATATCGTTGCACAGGCTCTGACTCAGCCATTAATTGTTTACACTGTACCCAGATGCTAAGGTAACTTGCACACACCTTAGCTGGGATACTGCTGAACTATGATACATGCTATATATTGTATAAGCTTTGTACGTTATAGAAATTGTACGTATGGAAATATTGCATACTCTATTATCGTGTATTAGGTCTAAAGGCAAACGTTATTTTTCCAATATCAAATAACTGTTTTTCCTTTGGTCAATTTGTTTATTTACCCTTATATTCTACTCTTGATGTTTTCTTTAAAGCTAACTGTAGATTAGACAGTTTATTTTTCTTTACTTATATTTTTTTCTTTTCTCATCGCAATGTGTTTGCCACCGTCACAACCGAATTTCCCCATTAAGTGACATTAAAGGAATTCTTATCTTATCTGTTACACAAGCTCCCACAGCCTTTGTTACATTTACAAGCAGAGCCTGGTTAAATGGCAGAGAGCACATGCATGGATAAATACAGGAGGGAGTTCTAACAAGAACTGCAGTGAGAACCAACGTAATATACCTGGTTTGTTCCATTGAGCAGATTAACGAGGGCCTTGATGCCTTGTTAGCTGGTATCTGGGCAAACTGACCCAGAGCTCCCACTACATTGACAAGGACCTCTTCATCAGTCAGCAGTCAGTCAGCAGACCAATCAGGGTCTGCAGAGCTTTGCTATCCTGAAAGCTTTGGAGGAGCAAAAACAAGAGGAGTTAAAATGAATTACAATATAATTAACCTGCTTTGACTCATTTAGTACAGAAACCGGTCAAATAACATGAACCAAGAGTTGATTCAACAGATTGTTTTGGGTTTTTTTTAGATAGAAGGCCTACTGATCAGGTTTAGTATTTCTGACTCACTTGTATCACTAGAAGCCCAAAGCTAGATGAAGGTAAACCTAAAGTTCAGAGATGTCTGCAGCACAGACAGAACCAGCATATCTGAAACAATGGGATTCACTCTACTGCAACAGCTGTTTCTGTGTCCTGACATCAGGTCAGAGTACAGTGAAGCTAGCAGCTCAGAATGGAAGCAGCTTAAATTTAGCTAAATAGCTTAGCATGCTAACATGCTAACAGAGTTACCAAGTGAGAATGCTATACAGCATTCTCACTTATTGTGTTCCTTCAGGTCTTGATTATTATTCCGTACGTTTTTCGGCATCTAACTACTCCTGCATACTTCAACCGATTTAAACAATTTTCGTATCAAAACGTCCAGCTTGTTCACGACATCACTGCTATGTCTTTTGGTAATTATAACTTTTATAATATTTAAAATATTTAACTTTTTGTCAGTTTTTTGCTCTCATTGAAAATGAATGGAGAATCCTTCAAATTCTTCAAATATTTCAGCTTTTTCACAGCTTACTGCTTCAGCCTACTTTCAGCTAGAAATGCCATTCAACTTTTAAAATATAGTAGTGATATCTTTTGGCTATTATGGTATGTTTCGGCTTTTTCATATCTTTTACCATTTTCATATAGTACCTCCTTAAAATAATTTTGCATTTTCATGAAATTCAGAAAAATTAATGCATTGCTATGGTTGCTAGGGAGTTCATTTAGAGTGGCCACTCTGGCGTTTCCAATAAATTTTCATTCTCTGAAAAACTTCTTCTCACTCGCTCAATTTTCACTCTATGCACATAAATTATACATCAAAATGTAGGAATTTTTGTCTGGATTCAGAAAATGTAACCATCATTGGTGTGGGATTTATAGATTTTTCGCAAATCACCCCAGAGCGGCAACACGTCTAAACGCTCTCCACTGATTTTCTATGGAGGTGCGGTGAAAAATCACACCTGACATTCCCAAGCAACACATGTTTTCGCATTGTCGCTACTCCTAAACCATTTGATGTACAGGCCTGAGACTTTCACACATTCATGTCCAGACCCTTCTGGCGCTCACAAAACAGGAATTTTGTCAATAACTGTTACGGTTTTGCCACAAGAAAAATTTGTTCCAGAGTAGCGTTTTGGAAAAATGCTTGAACAGGATCAGACTTCCATCCCCCCAAATGAGGCACTTTTCTACATCGTCGCTAATCCTAAACCGTTTGATGTACAGGCATGACACTTTCACACAATCATGACCAGACTCTTCTCGCACTCACAAAAAAGGAATTTTCTTGATAAATGATACGGTTTTGCCGCAGGAACAATTTGTTCGGGAGTAGCGAATGTGCAAAATCCTGAAAACACTTTGGAGCTGCATCCTTCCACATGATGCACTTTTTTACATCGTTGCCATGCCTACACCGATTTTTTTTACAAACATAAAAATAAGCACCATAGTCCTCAAAAGCCTGCTGATACTCACAGTGAAAGAATTATTTTGATATCTCTTATACTTTTTCAGCTAGAGCGATTTGTTTGGGACCCTTTTTAGAGCATTTTTGCATTTCTATAAAAATCCCCTTTATAATAATGATTTTTTGCGCCTTTATTAAAATATTTCCAGCAAAAACCGATAGCTTGTCTTGTTACCCTATCTGTTAGGAAATAAACGCAGGAAAAATTACGTCTCTAGCCCCAACGGTTGACGAAATATCCAGAGTTGTTCGAGGCAAAGTGATGCCATTTTATTCCAATTACAGCTCTTCTGACCCAAAGTGTGTGCCTGCAGTAGACGGACATCAGCAGGCGTGAGTGAGTTTCCGTGACAACGGAACTCTGCTGGGCAGAGGTTACTATCCACCTTATTTTCGAACGCGGAAGTAACTATGGGTCCAACTTCCGTTTTTTTGTGCGGCACTTCCATTTCAGCGCTTCCCTCGGTCAAATAACATTAGTTTGACAGAAATGATAAACTGTCGCGGCAACATTGTCAAAGATTAAAGAGCGATCGCAGTGGCAGGTCAGTACCACAGCCTCAAACTTTTCATGACTGAGAGGATGACATGAAGAAGTGGCCTCATATAATGTACGAGGACATTTTTAACCAGTTTGTGTCGTCACTTGGTGCAGACGGTTCTGCAGTGCGACTTTACCGAAGCAAACCTCCGCAGTCGAAAAGTTGGATCGGTGTTAATTAATATCAACATGGATGACCTGGTATCCGTGGAGGCTGATGTCCGTTCAAGCCAAAGCAAGTCCGACGTTCACTCTGCTGGATCCTGACTACATCAACTGGCTCTGCTGAGATGGCCGGAGCGCTCTGATGCTGCGGCTCAAGGGGAAGTCATGCAGCGGCGACTTATGGAAGATAGGTTAATGAATGGTCTGATTCAAAAACATCCTAGCTGTTGCCTTGTTGTGATTAGATTGCACAAACTAAGGAATTAAGAGTTAAAGATGGCTAATGTAAACATCCCTCAGCTTACCTGTGTCTGCGCTCCTGTTTGTTTCCTTGTTTTTGTTTTTAATGACACTTCGCAGCCCAGACACTTTTCTGGCAGCGTGTGCTCTTCTGTCGGTCTTTTGTCCACAAAATGAAAAGAACAAACATACGGTCGCTTCGGTGGTTTCTTCAGATTTAAAGCTTTTAACCACAGGGCGAAGAGATTCCTCATTCTTCGGCTGGGGGTGAATGAAGTAGGGCGCCTCGCATCCCCAGCTCTTGTTTACGGTCGATGATTAAAACACTCCTGCTCCACATAAACCTTTTTTTTTTACACGCGTTATTATAACAACTTCTAACCGTACAATCGATCCCGGTCTTCCTCGAAGCCATAAAGACGAGTAATTTGAGACGAAGTAGCTGCATGAGTCGCTTTTCAGCAAGCTACCCACTGACAGGAAGTGAGCGGCCGGAGGTCTTGCACAAAAAAACTGCAACTCGCTGGCTCCGTATTTCCGTCGAAAATAAGGTGGATAGGTCAGGGGCATGCTCTATTGGTATAGCATGGCACCTTTTGACGCCCACTGCAGGGGCTGTGATGAACGTCGGAATCTGAAATTCGCAGAGTCACTTCCTCTAAATATTTTAAAATTTTCAAGTGATTATCAGGCATGTGTTATTTTTCTGTCACTTTTTGGATTGGATTTCACATAGTTTTCCTATCGGGCCTTGGACTCCAACAGGACCTGGCAGGATGCCCAGACACGACCCAAGCGGCCTCAACAGCACCACCCACCTGGTTATGCTAACTTTTAAACTTTTTAAAATATTTGTACTTTATGTGCGTTTTTTGCTCCCATTGAAATGAATGCAAATTCCTTCAAATTTTTCATATTCCTTCAAATGGTTCAAATTCTTCAAATTTCCTCAAATTCTTCTGATACAACTGATATTACTACTACAACAGATTCTACTCCTACTACATACATATACTACCACTGCTACTACTACTACTGATACTACTACTAATGATACTACCACTACTACTACTACTGATACTACTACTACTGATACTACTACTACTATTGATATGACTACGGATACTACTACTACTACTGATACTACTACTACTTCTATTGATACTACTACTACTGATACTACTACTACTACTGATACAACTAGTACTACTACCACTACTACTACTACTACTACTACTACTGATACAACTACTACTACTACTACTACCGATACTACTACTACTAATGATACTACTACTGATACTACTACTACTGCTGATACTACTACTACTACTACTGCTGATACTACTACTACTACTACTACTACTGCTGATACTACTACTACTACTACTACTACTGCTGATACTACTACTACTACTGATACTACTGATACTACTACTACTACTACTGATACTACTACTACTATTGATATGACTACTGATACTACTACTACTGATACTACTACTACTGATACTGATAATACTACTACTACTACTACTACTTCTACTGATACTACTACTACTTCTACTGCTGATACAACTACTACTACTACTACTGATACTACTACTACTACTGATACTCCTACTACTACTATTGATACTACTCCTACTACTACTGATACTACTACTGATACTACTACTACTATTGATACTACTACTACTACTGATACTACTACTACTACTGATACTACAACTACTACAACTTATAGTACTACTACTAATACTAACTTTCAAATATCCTTCAACTATCTTCAACTAGTTCAGTTTTTTCATAACATTCTTCTAATCCTTCAGATGTTTTTCATGTTAAAATTGGTTCTTTTATTTCATTTCAGCTAGTTTTTTTCTCTTCTTCAAAGATCTTATGCATCTTTTCCTCAATCATTCTGCAGGAAAGCATTCTCACTGCTGTTTCGCAGGAACAGCTTTTTCTAGTTTTTTTACACATCATCAGAAACAGAAAATTATGACTTCACAAAAAATAGACTAGTAAACACATCATAATGTCTAAAAGCAGTAATTATGATAAGGACAGAGGTTCTGATTAATCTGGAATCATGAATGTTTATTGGGATTTTAATTTTATATTCTAGGAAACTTTTGGTTTTTGAAGCTCCTGATCTTCCATGTAATCATGATTTCATCTTAGTTGGTCATTAAATATCAGTGATTCTATAGCAAGATTAACCATGTATTTCCTGAACCAGAAATAATAAAAAAATAAACTTCTTAATCTATCACTTAATCTGGATGGCATTAAATTGGCCTTTGGTAATAAAGTAAAAAACCTTAAGCCCAAGACATGTCATTTATATTCCATATTAAACAGCTTTCCAGAGTTTCCTTTTTTCACCTCTGGAATATTGCCAAAATTAGAAATATTCTGTCCAGGGGTGATGCTAAAAACACTTGTCCATGCATTTATTACTTCAAGGCTGGACTATTGTAATTCTTTACTATCAGGAAGTCCACAAAATGCAGTTTGAAGCCTTCAGCTGATCCAAAATGCTGCAGCGAGAGTTCTGATGAAAATCAACAAGAGGGATCATATTTCTCCAGTTTTAGCCTCCCTTCATTCCTTCCTGTTAAATCAAGAATAGAATTTAAAATTATCCTTCTAACGTATAAAGCCCTAAATAATCAAGCTCCATCATATATCAGAGCTCTGATTACCCCGTATGTTCCTAACAGAGCACTTCGCTGTCAGACTGCAGGTCTGCTAGAGTCTCTAAAAGTAGAATGGGAGGCAGATCCTTTACCTATCATGCTCCTCTCCTGTGGAACCAACTCCCAGTTTTGGTCCGTGAGGCAGACACCCTCTCTACTTTTAAGACTAGGCTTAAAACTTTCCTTTTTGACAAAGCTTATAGTTAGAGTGGCTTAAGTTACCCTGAGCTATCTCTATAGTTATGCCGTTATAGGTTTAGGCTACTGGAGGACATCAGGGTCTATTTTTCTCACTCTGCTGAGTTCTTCTACTGTTCTCCAATTTGCATTGCTTGTCATCATTTCAGCTTTTAACTTTTTGTTCTCTGTCGTTTTTTTTTTCTTCATAGTAGGTACACCTGGTGTGGCGTTCTGTTAGCTGTGACATCATCCAGGGAAGACAGATCACCCGCTGTTACCATCTAATGTAGAAAAGATTCCTGGATCAGTGTGTACTTCTGTGCTTTTTTGTCTCTCTTTTTGTGTCTCTGCTCTGTCTTCTCTAACCCCCAGTCGGTCGAGGCAGATGACCGTTCACACTGAGCCTGGTTCTGCTGGAGGTTTTTCCTTTCCGTTAAAGGGGTGTTTTTCTCTCCACTGTCACTTCATGCTTGCTTAGTATGAGGGATTGCTGCAAAGCCATGGACAATGCAGACGACTGTGGCTCTACGCCCTTTTAGGAGGAGTGAATGCTGCTTGTCAAGACTTGATGCAATCTACTGGGTTTCCTTAGATAGGAAACTTTTTGACCAATCTGTATAATCTGATTTAATTAGACTTTGTAATGACATGTTTCATGAATTTGGGGCTGAGGGCAGTGGCGCAGTGGGTAGCACTGTTGTCTTACAGCAAGAAGGTCCTGGGTTCGAGTCCTGCTGCATGGAGTTTGCATGTTCTCCTTGTGCATGCGTGGGTTCTCTCTAGGTACTCTGTCTTCCTGCCACAGTCCACAAACATGACTGTTAGGTTAATTGTCCTCTAAATTCTTCTTAGGTGTGATTGTGTGCGAGAGTGGTTGTTTGTCCGATTTGTCTCTGTCTTGCCCTGTGATAGACTGGCGACCTGTCCAGGGTCGCCCTGCCTCTCGCCCATTGACAGATGGAGATAGGTACCAGCACCCCTCGTGACCCCAATAGGGATAAGCAGTTTGGAAAATGGATGAATTTAATTTTATTTAATTATCATCAAGTATCTGGGTCAAAGGTGAAGATTACAATTCCCTTAGCAACCTCGCCCAACATCTCCCCCGCCTCCTCACAGTCATCCCTCATCTTCACTTTGCAGAACCAGACCTTGGAAACTCTTCCTCCCTCTTTAACTGTGTGTTGTTGCCTTGTTTGTCTTTGCTATAGAGCAGTAAACTATAGTCAACATTAAGAAGGGATATACTGTGGTCAGACAGAAACCTCAGCATCCCTCTGATGTACAGTTAAGTTCTCTGGCTGTTTTTATTCCCAGTTACGGTTGCTGGCATCATGGTCTGTAAGCTATTGTAGATCGCTAAGGTCATCTGGTTCTGGTCAGGGTCCACTGAACCACATCCCGTTCTTCACAGTGAAAACACTGCTAATGAACAGAGGATTTGCCAATGATTTTCCTCCACCATCTCTCAGGTATCATCTGCAGCTCACTACTGTAGAAGGATTTTGTTTTGATAAATGAACACTGTGGCATGTCTATTTCTGTTAAGTCAAGTCCTGCTGAGGTGATTGTGTTATGGTAGAGTAACATTACACAAAGCTGGCTGGAGCAGCTCCAAGTGAAAATACAGGCCTCTACACAACTGAAGGCCTATAAAGCACCTTAGAGCAGACAGGAACCACAGTGGAGCTTCTGTTTGAGCAGCACTTTTCATCTTCAGTCTTTTCTTCACCAATTCATCACTAATTCAAGCAGTTATAAAGCATTAATAAATGCTTTGTTACTGTGGTGACTCTGGGCTTTAGAGCAGGTCCAAGTGATTTTAAGACATTTCAGGGACCCTCAGATCTCCAGCAATGATCACAGAAACCTGCAGTCGTTAATTCAATGTGGATCAGAACAGATCAATCTGTTATACCTGACAGCAGAATATCAGAGCATTGACTAACATGCCTGAGCACTAATCTGCAGAGAGGGAAGGAGGAATCTCATTTAAAGGGAGATTACGTTCTGCTCGTGGTCAGCATACAGCAGAGATAGGATTGAAGGGTAGCAAGGATCTGGAAGCAAACCTAAACATCTGGACCCAAACGTTACTGCTCTGGCAAACACTCTCCAAGACTTGGCAGTCTCCACTTTCCATTGCAAAGTTATTGCCTCAGCCTTTTGTTAAGGCCTTTTACAGCATCTCTGTGTGTCTATAACACCTCTGTCCACAGACACCAGAGGCTAAATCTGGACACAACTATAAATCTGCACTAAATAAAGTTTCACTGTTTCTCAGTCCTCAGATTTTATTCATAACCTTGTCCTTGTTGAGGTTGGAGCCCTTTAAAATGTACAAGCCTGTGCTTTTAACACGTTTATGCGATGACTACTTATATTTCAGAACATCATTTCTCATATGGATGCATCATTAATGAGGAAAAGTTAACATTTGCTGCTACTTGTCTCAAATCCACCAGACCTCCATACTGTCCAGACCATGAAAATCATCAGTCTTTTAAATTCAACAGAATAATGTTTGCAGAAAGATGAGTTTAATTGAATGAAAGACAGTGCTCACGGTGAGGAAAGACTTTCCTCACCGTGAGCAAACAATCCACACAGCAACATCTGACAGCCAGTAAAAATCTACAAGATGAGAGTGCTGCAAAGCTGAAGGTTTGTTAATACACTGCACTAAACTTCAATGATGGGTTTGATTTAGTATGAGGGCGACCAAAGTGTTTTACTGTTTCCACCTGAGCTGTCACTAAATGTGGCTACGCCTGATCAATGCATCATTCTGATTATTTCTGCTAGAGTTATTATGGGCAGTAGGGCAACTATTTTACCTAGCAACAGTGTGACGGGTCATTGTGTCTGGAGGAGAGCCTGTAGTGGCAGTGAGTTTGTTAAGCTGCCACTTTACTCAGGACCAGTCAAGCTGCTTTATCATCACACCAAGCTGCAGTCAGAGAACGTCCAAATCTGAGACAACTTTGCTGTTTTCTAAGATCACATTTTAGTTTTTCTGTTTCACTAAATACATTTTACACTGTCAGATTTAAATATTTGTCTCAATGCTGATTTCACTGTGATCCCCGGTTCTAGCGGGCCTTAAATGACACCACTGAGGCCTATAAAGTCTGCACATCTGCCGATGGTTCTTTGTTAATGAAGGAAAATATGAAATCTAAAGGCAAACACATTAAAGATCAGAGCTGATAGAATCTGAACAAAAACTTGATATATTACACCAAAAATAACTTTAACCGGACAAACAGAGAGTGGAAACAACGACACAATCAGTCCTAACTGAGTGACAGCTGCATATAAAACTAACAAATGTACTGATGACACGACGTGGACAAAGCTGTAGCAGACAGGCTGCACCTCCCTGTTCTAGATCCATTGTTGCTGAGATTTTTTTCCATATCAGAGACGGCTGTAAAACCACATCAGCTCAGCAAGCTCAGGCTCCAAAAGTTATTGGCACATGTGGAAGTAATGTTTTATTCCTATTAAACCTCTCCTACACAGAACTGTGTTAGGTTGCTGCTCCAGTGAACAGGTAGAGATTTGTTCAAGTCATTATTCTCCATTATCACAGAAATACAAATAGGAAAAGCTGGAACCTGTGCTCTGTATGGCTAACATGTGATGTTCTACCATGTGGCTCCAGGTGGGTTAATGAATAGTGAAAATGTGGATCTGGGATCTTTCTGTGGATCTTACTTGTTTGGCTTTGATTTAGACGTGTTGTTCTGTTTAGATTACCTGTTTTCCACTTGTCACTTTATCAGTTCCGTTTGGTCTCCCTACAGCAATCTGTCAGCTCCCTTGCCCTGATTAGTTCCACCTGCCTTCTTGTAATTAGTTTCACTCCGTTTCACCTGGTCACTCTACTATATAGTCCTGCCTCAGCTTTCAGTTCTCCGCCAGATCATTTACGAGCCAATGGTGAGTTTTGTTCCAGCGTTCTCTTTTCCAATTGACCTGTCGATGCAAACCCGATTGCCTCCTGATTCTGAGCCAGCCTGACCCCGGAACCTGTTTTTCCTGCCTTATCTTACTGCCTGCCCGTTTTGCCTGACCTGATTCTGTTTTTGGATTTTCTGAGCTTGCCTGAACCCTGTCTGTCTTACCCTACCTGGCTGGTTGTGTACCGAACTTGGATCTGTACCCCGACTCCGCACTTGGATTCTGTTCTGGATTATCCTGCTCTTTTTTGATTACCTGGTTTTTGACTTTGGACTGTTTTTGACCACGGAGCCTGCCTCTCCCTGTCTTGCCAGTCTGATTACAATAAAACGTCTTTCAAACATACTCTCTGCTTGTTGGCCTGAATACTGAGTCCACCTGTTCAGTTCCGTTCGTTACAGCTCCACAGAGCTGAGGCTCCACTGCGATCCTTCTCCGTGTTTGCTCTTTTTCCATGACTCGGTGGAGTCGTGGAAGCAGCCCAGCAGCTTCACCTGATCAGAGAGAGAGCCCCCCCAGACTTAGATTAGTTTACACACAAGCACAGGAATGTGAGAAGACAAGCAGTGAGACCAAACACCTCCATTTCAACATACACTACTGTTCAAAAGGTTGGGGTCACCCAAACAATTTTGTGTTTTCCATGAAAAGTCACACTTATTCACCACCATACGTTGTGAAATGAATAGAAAATTGAGTCAAGACATTGACAAGGTTAGAAATAATGATTTGTATTTGAAATAAGATTTTTTTTTACATCAAACTTTGCTTTTGTCAAAGAATCCTCCATTTGCAGCAATTACAGCATTGCAGACCTTTGGCATTCTAGCTGTTAATTTGTTGAGGTAATCTGGAGAAATTGCACCCCACGCTTCCAGAAGCAGCTCCCACAAGTTGGATTGGTTGGATGGGCACTTCTTGCGTACCATACGGTCATGCTGCTCCCACGACAGCTCAATGGGGTTCAGATCTGGTGACTGCGCTGGCCACTCCATTACCGATAGAATACCAGTCTCAGATATGGCTTTCTCTTTGCCACTCTGCCGTGAAGCCTAGAATCCCGCAGCCGCCTCTTCACTGTAGATGTTGACACTGGTGTTTTGCGGGTACTATTTAATGAAGATGCCAGTTGGGGACCTGTGAGGCGTCTGTTTCTCAAACTAGAGACTCTAATGTACTTATCTTCTTGCTCAGTTGTGCAACGCGGCCTCCCACTTCTTTTTCTACTCTGGTTAGAGCCTGTTTGTGCTGTCCTCTGAAGGGAGTAGTACACACCGTTGTAGGAAATCTTCAATTTCTTAGCAATTTCTCGCATGGAATAGCCTTCATTTCTAAGAACAAGAATAGACTGTTGAGTTTCAGATGAAAGTTCTCTTTTTCTGGCCATTTTGAGCATTTAATTGACCCCACAAATGTGATGCTCCAGATAGTTGCTGGAAATGGGCCTCTATACACCTATGTAGATATTGCACCAAAAACCAGACATTTGCAGCTAGAATAGTCATTTACCACATTAGCAATGTATAGAGTGTATTTCTTTAAAGTTAAGACTAGTTTAAAGTTATCTTCATTGAAAAGTACAGTGCTTTTCCTTAAAAAATAAGGACATTTCAATGTGACCCCAAACTTTTGAACGGTAGTGTATTTCCAAAACTCAATGAAGATGACTTGGCTATGAACCCCATTAACATAATTTAAGATGTAGAAATTTGAATCTGTCTGGCTATATCATTAAAAAAAGACAGCACAGTGTGAGTGGCGCTAAAGCTGCCTACGTAGCTGATTAATTAATAGAAAAGTTGACAATGTTTCAATCTGCATCAGACATTAATTTATTATGTGCATTAAATTACCTGAACACATCTTATTGCTTCAGATGATCTGTGATGCTGACTGCATGTTCCGCAACATCGAGGCAAGGCTGCCTGGCTCAGTCCATGACAGAACCTGTCCCTCCCTGAATCCCTTCTATAACAGGCCTCCCTTTGTTCAAGTTAAGGGCCAGCTTTTCTGCTGGTGTGAATTCTGGGGATGGTGCCCACACCCCCACCCCACACGCCAGACACATAAGCCTTTTTTAACACCTAAAATAAGTAAGAGGATCAAATATGTGTGCAAGCACCTTGTTAGTCATTAGTACAAGTCATTTGTAAATTTGTAAACATTTTATCCAGATAATACCAGTGTTTTTTGACATGCGGATAGAATTATGCAGTGGTAGCCTTGTATCAAAAATAAACAGATATGAAACAAGGAAAGACTCCCAAAGCGGATTTTGATATGTGTTGTGTTGTGTTGTGCTAATCCACAATGTTTTTTTTATCATCTCTCATATACATTTTAGAAAGTGGACCCTCTGTCACCAAGGTTTGCAGACAGACTTACAGACTTATGGGTGTGCACATATGTGCTGGTATACTGCCAGTGATTGGAATGTCATTGGTTATTTCTGCCTGCTTATCCATTGTAGAGTTATGGGTGTTCTGATGGAGTTCTGTTAAACTGAAAGCTTAAGGAACTGATGCACTTTATAGATTTAAATGTGCTGATAGCTCTTATCAGTTTTGAATCATTGATGCTTCCAGGACTTTGGCAACAATTAAGCAAAGAGGAGCAGTGGTCAGCCTGCTTTATTTTGGTCTCTGAAAATAAAACAGAATTCCTAAAAACATCACGCTACCAGCAGCAACGTAGAAGGAACCATAGGTGGGGACTCGAGTCACATGACTTGGACTTGAGTCAGACTTGAGTCATTGATTTTATGACTTTAGACTTGACTTGAAAAAGTGTTCAGAGACTTGTGACTTGACTTCGACTTTAACACCAATAACTCGAGGCATGAATTGGACTTGAACCTGTTTGCTTGAAAGGACTTGATATTTTATCCAAAATCTAAAGGTTAAGACATCTATCAATTAAAAAGTGGGCACCATTAATTAATTTCACTCAATCAGTATCAACAAACGCAGAGCATCTCTCTTTCACATATGTCTGCGAGAGCTGCAGCACAGCCAAGCAAATTAACCAGATTTTTAAAAGAGGAAAAGAAAAACATCTAAGGACAAAAATGCTCTCAAGAGTAATTTCGTTTGGGTCTGAATGTGTAGCTCTGCTGTTGCATTTTTCACTGAATATTCTGGAAAAATAGGGTTCAAAGGAAGACTGTTGTTGATGCTAAGTTTAATTTTACTGTTTTGTAAGGTCAGTTGCAAAAGTTTCATCACGTTTTGAGATAAATACTGATGTAAAAATAAGACATGCTCTATTATTTACATTTAACATGGATTTCTGTGGAGGACCAATCCTGCCATAATTAAAAATACACACAGAAATAAATGAAGGACTTAATAATATAAAATGGCTTGAAAAAGTAGCTAATAATATGAATTTGTGTGCCATTAAATGCGGCAAAATAATAAAAAGAAGATATTTATTCAACAATTGATCAATTATTCATCAAAAAATATATAATTTAACTTACACTTTTATTTTTACTTTTCTTCTTGCTTTTATGCTGACATATTTTTAACCCGCTTGTTTTCTGTTATACGTTTTTATTGAAGTCTTTATTTTGTCTTTGTGTATTTATTTCAAGCGGGTTTTTTTGGTTCCGTATTTCCACTGCAACCTTTTTTATTGTTTGATATTTATTTACACCAACATTTTTAAAATATGTTTTTATTTTTGTTTCATTCTTATTTACAACACAACATTTGTAAAGCCTGTTTTTACTCCACCATAAATATTTCCTTTCCTTTTATTTTAACATCCTTGTATTTCTGAAACAATCATTTATTTATGCCTCTAACATTTGTAACTGTTTTTTTACCTAACGTATTTTTGCCTGCCCTTTTTATTTCCATTTGTATTTCCACTTAGTATATTTCTACTTCGTGTTTTTAAAGCAACATTTTTAAAGCATGTTTTTACTCCACCATAAATATTTCTTTCTATTTTATTTTAACCTTCTATTTCTGAAACAATCATTTATTTCTACCTCTAACATTTCTAACTGTTTTTTTACCCAACGTATTTTTGCCTGCCCTTTTTATTTCCGTCTGTATTTCCACTTCGTGTATTTCCACTTCGTGTATTTCTACTTTGTCCGTCTGACTGCAGCTGTTAATGTCAAAACGATGCCGGGGAGGGAGGGGGCGGCGTCACCGGCAAAGCTTCACAACTATTGGACAAGGGCTGGCTCCCCGGAAACGACCCTCATCAGAGCAGACGACAGGCCGCTTTCCCAGAATACACTGCGGCCGCAGCTTGATTCTGGACCACTGAGCTCTCAAGGTGGTAAGTTAAAAATTACCTTTTCTGCTGCTGCTGCTGTTGTTCTTTAAGAGTACGTTTTCAGATCGTCAAATTTGGCTATCTTCCTTTTCGATCTTCTTAAAAAGATTGAGTTGGTAATGTGCTGGCTTCGGTTGGAGAATAACGTAAAGAACGCAAGACACGCTGCAGCATTACGATCCATGTTTACTTCCGCAAACAATGAGCACGCTTGCTACGTATGACGTCACCGCGTCCTCTACTGCGCATGTGGGACACTTAGGTGTATGAATGCAGTTCACACAGGAGATCACATACAAGTCGCATATATTTGGAAATGTGAACGGACACGCAAAAAAATCAGATTTCACAAAAAAATCGGAATTGAGCATCAAGGCCTACAGTGTGAACGTAGCCTTAGACTCAACTGTCCGTACTTGAGACTTGACTTGGGACTTGAGGATAAAGGCTTGAAACTTACTTGGGACTTGCAAAACAGTAACTTGGTCCCACCTCTGGAAGGAAGGCTCCGTCCACTAAATGTAATTTCGTAATAAAACAACAACAAACTATGGTGACTTTTTGGCAAAACAACATGTCATTTGTTGTTAGAAACAAGGGCACAAACAAACATGACCATGAAGGATAAAGGTAAGAACTTGAAGCAGCCAACTCTAACGCAAATGAATGTAGCTGCAAATATTAACCCTGAGAGCAAAATATTTATGGAGCTAGAAAAACTCAGAAGCGAGAATTTAGAGTGCCACACTCAAACCAAACTCTATCTGACAAGCCTAAAGACGTCTATTAAAGAGATGGGGGACAAACTAACAACAATGGAACGCAGGACGGCGGAGGCGGAGGAATATATTAGTGCCAATGAAGACCCCATCAGGCACCATGAACGGGCACTTTGATATCTTCTCCAAAGAGAAATTCCGCTGACAGCCGCATGTGACAACATGCAAAACAGACTGAGACAAAATAATCTAAGAACACATCGAGTACCCGAAGGACGTGAAGAACAGGATGTGAAAGCTTTCATGAAGGAGCTACTCCAAAATGCTCTTCAGCCTCCATCTGATCTCAATAACATTAACATCGAGAGGATGCACAGAGCTCTTACTGCAAAGCCGGAGAGCCCAACAGCTACCCCACGCTCACTGATTGTTAAATTTGTGAACTACTCTGTTAAACAAAAAATCGTATGACAAGCCTGGGCTCAGGGGAGGGATCTGTTTGAAGAAGAACAGATTTTTTTTTTCCGATCATGACAATTCCCCTGTGTTGCAGCATAAGAGAGGATATGTGCTCTCTTATGCAACAAAATGTCTGTACCCAACACAGATCAAAATATGGTCAGACAATGGAGAAAAGAACTACTCGACTGTGGTAGAAGCTCTTCTGACGCTTCAGGAACTGGGAGTTCACATACAGGTTGATGAAAGAGAGCAGGTAGAAACAAAGATGTCCCACCACGTTTGGAGCTCAGTCAGGGGATGCCAAGCCAAAGACCTAGACCAGCTCACACCTACTGAGATCAAGGCTCTCCTGCACATGGACGATTAAACTTTATCCAAGTCAAGTTCAGTTTTTTTGCAGATTGGTGCCAATAAGAATTGAGCCCAACAGATTTTACTTTCACAAAGGGAGCCTTACCGCTTTCACCATAGTGCTCTGCTTGTTTCATACATGCAAGAAGCTTTATTATAATTTATGCAGGAAATATTTCATGTTATATGGACACTGAAAGAAGGAGGTAGAAGAGAAAAAAAGGAGAAAATGTGAAAGAGAAAAAGGAGAGAAAAAGATACATCCTCAGTCTGCTTCTTCACCTGCAAAGAGAGATGTAAAAATTAATACGACATCTATAAAGTGAAGATAATAAAGGGGTTTTCTGTATAGACGTGAATCTGGAAGTACCTGGATCCATGCACCTGTAGGTGTTTGTGAGAGTGTGCTTGTGTATGTAAGGTTTATCCATGAGAAAAACGCTCAATAGCGGTTGTGATGAGCCAAAGACTAAAGGGACCCGAGGCCCCCAGGGGCTTTTACATCCTGCAACACGCCGCTCTAGAAGACGGACGACAGAAGTCAACACTGTGTGTGTTCTTCCGCGGAGGAACAATTACCGCCCCCTGCCCCGGATACAACAGGAACTGGCTAAATTGGGTTTGAAAACTGATTAATAGGTTAGATACAATGATCCAGTTGGATATGTGGAAGTTAAGTTTATTTTGTTCTCTTGTTACTGGTCCAATTATGTTAATATATCTTGTCCTGGGACTGACGGTGGGCCAATCTTCTGTTAAGTATGAAACTACTGTATGCTACAAAAGTATAAACTCAACCTGGATGGAAACATGTCAGAATGAACAGCAGTGACTACAAGAGACTCATCTTTCAGACAGGGAGCATGTGAAACTGAAGAGAGAATGGGTAGACCAGCAGTACAGCTCCTGTTTTAACAGAGGGAGAAAGAGAGGAGTTGCAATCTTTCTGAAAAGAAATCATTATATTTCTGCTATAGAAAAACGTTTTCAGACAAAGAGGGTAGACATGTAATGATAACTGGTAGTATAGCGAGTGAAGAAATAACTTTACCCCCAGTCGGTCGAGGCAGATGACCGTTCATACTGAGCCCGGTTCTGCTGGAGGTTTTTCCTTCCCGCTAATGGGTGGTTTTTCTTTCCACTGTCGCTTCATGCTTGCTCAGTATGAGGGATTGCTGCAAAGCCACGGACAATGCAGATGACTCTCCCTGTAGCTCTACGCTTCTTCAGGAGTGAATGCTGCTTGTCGGGACTTTGAAGCAATCAACTGGTTCCCTTATATAGGAAATTTTTGACCAATTTGAATAATCTGACTGATTTTGACTTTGTAAAGTGCCTCGAGATGACATGTTTCATGAATTGGCGCTACATAAATAAAATTGAATTGAATTGAACTTTATTAAATTTACATACACCAAACGAGGATTGCCCTTATTTCTTTAAATCAGGGCTGGGCAAGTTAACGCATTAATTTCACGTTAATTCATTAGACTATTAACGGCGATATTTACTTTATCGCGCATTAACGCATGTTGCTCACATGCTTTTATTTTGTGAAGGTCTGTTGCTGCAGTGTAGGGGTTTGAATCAGAACAGTAGGTGGCGATAATGCGCCAATAACCTCGCTGTCAGCCCAGCCTCGGATTCAAACAGGAAGATAGTGCTGGCTGTCGTGGAACCACGAAAGGAAAAAGGAAAACGCGGAAAAAACAAAGCTGACATGGGGAAGGGTAAAGTCACAGAACTTTTAAATTGACATTTTCAGTTTAAGGTTCTTCCAGCAACGAATATGACAGAAACAAGTTAGTTGTAACCACTGCTAAGTTAAACTTTCTTATCACCGGAGCACCTTGAGCTTAAAATATCACTTAAATGCCAAAAACACTGTAGACATCACCAAACAATTCAATGACTCAGAGAAGCTAACCAATGTAATGGCGAAGTGGATAGCTACTGTAGACCTTTTTTTGTGCTTCACACTTTGGTATTGAACATAAAATGGTAATGCTGCTCCCTGCTTTTACCTCAGAAATTGCCTGTTTTTGGTACATTTTTCCCCATAAATAGAATTTCCTGTCAGTGCCAATAAGCTTTAATTTATTATTATTGCTATTTTTTGTTTTACATGTTTAAGTTGAGCTTTACACTAAATATGTGTTACTGATAAGTGCTACAAATGTTACAACACTTTTGTTCATATGGCAGTAGAACATTAAAATAAAAGTGCTCTTTACACTACTTTTGAATTCATTCTTGGAGTTTGCGGATACAATGCAATTAATCATGATTAATCAGGCAAATTATGCGATTAATCGCGATTAAAGATTTTAATCGTTGCCCAGCGCTACTTTAAATATATTGCCTCTTTGATTGCAGATAACTCAGAAGGTATGATTCTGATCGGAGGGGATTACAATAGTGTTTTGAAACCATTCGTAGATCGCCTCCCACCAGACAATTCAATTCAATTCAATTTTATTTATATAGCGCCAAATCATGAAACATGTCATCTCAAGGCACTTTACAAAATCAAGTTCAATCATATTATACAGATTGGGTCAGATTATACAGATTGGTCAAAATGTCCTATATAAGGAAACCAGTTGATTGCATCAAAGTCCCGACAAGCAGCATTCACTCCTGGGGAACCGTAGAGCCACAGGGAGAGTCGTCTGCATTGTACATGGCTTTGCTGCAATCCCTCATACTGAGCAAGCATGAAGCGACAGTGGGAAGAAAAACCACCCATTAACGGGAAAAAAAAAAACCTCCGGCAGAACCGGGCTCAGTATGAACGGTCATCTGCCTCGACCGACTGGGGTTACAGAAGACAAGGGCTTTAACCCAAAAAAATCAATTGCTCTTGATGTAATGATAAAAGAGTTGGGACTAGTAGATGTATGACGTCATGTACACCAGAGAGAAAAATACTTCACCTATTTATCACAAGTACACGGTAGCTATTCTAGAATAGACATATTCCTGATTTCAGGGGCAGACTGCTATAGAGCTGCTCAATGCAAAATGTAATCTATAACTATTTCTGACTATGCTCCAGAGGTTCCAAAATTAAATATAGGGTAAAATAAACAATTCAAGTGGAGGAGAGCCAATGTATCTCTTTTAAATAATGAATCACATAAACAGGAAATAAGACAAGGCTTGAATGAATATACTGAATTTAATGACAAAGAGAATGTGACACCTATAATCTTGTAGGAGGGAGCTAAATGCGTGTTGAGGGGCAATATTATTGACGGGGTTCCGTCAATGCTTCTCAGTCTAGATGTTGAGAAAGCATTTGACTGAGTGGACTGAGATTTCTTATAATAGACCCTCAAAAAAAAGTTCTTATACTTTTCTTAGATGGGTCCAAGCCCTTTATAGAAAATCCAGATCTAGAGTCAGGGTAAATGGGCACTGCATTAGAAACTGTGGTATGAAGTGAGAATTGTGGAAAACAAACCCATGAATTCATATTTGTCAGAAACTGACCACAGTTTGCGTTCATGGATGTTGTCAGAATCAACATCAGCCTCATGGAGAAAAAGATTTTCAGTCATACAGGTATAAAAACAAGCACTTCGGAGCCCTGGGCAAATATCCCTACATAAACATAATTAAAACACAAAACAGAACATCCACGTGTCGCTGTGTGAAAGTGTTAAACTTCCCAAAGAACAAGCAGCAGTCTGTGGTGTGAGGGCAAAAAGATCTAATATAGAACAGATATTTAACTTGGCTCTAGCTGAGTTTCAGCCTCTGATGGTAATGATATTATAAAATTACTACAGGACAAAGGCCAGAAATAACTGCACTGTGTTTCCACACAGATAGAAAGTTGGGACATGTTGCTCAGAGCTGCATGAATCTTTCTGAAGCAGGAACACACACACACAACCCTAAAGCCATCACCAGTCCTGCTGCTAAAAGTTTAAAATACATTCAGCAGTGTGTTGATTTTATCTGAATGTTGCCTCTTTCATATCGTTTACATCTTTTTTCCCCTTTTGGAAACAGTGAATTCCTCCTTTTAGATGAGGAATTTCCTCCCATTATTTTCTATTTTCTTCAGCAAAGAAATCCCACAAAGAAAAACTCTTGACTGCAGAGTTTCTCCAAAACCTTTCCTCAGTTGCAGTGAGCAGGATCTTCTTCAGCAACAACCTCTGGAAGTCAGAAGGTCATCAGTTCTCACAGAAAGTCACACACTGTTTCCTGAACATGAAACACTTCTGATTCACTAAGATTTTACAGCTATGAATGGATTTTTACTGCTGGAGAATGAGGGACAAAATAGGAAAATGCTTTTCTAATGTAATGTGTCTGAATGACTGTGTCTAGATAATATCTAACAATGATCTCTCTGAAGTCAGCTATTCTGAGGTATCTCCAGCTACCGCTGCTGCTTCTGGTTTAATTTTATTCCTTCCATGCTTTGGTACATTGATATTCACCAGCTGTCCTGTCAGATCCATCCTCAGGGGTGTCTCAAATCAATTGAAATGTTGTCAATAAGCCTTTCTCAATAAACCAATAAATCAGAAGCTTCCAAAGACATGCCATCATCATCTGGGCATTCCCAAATTGTCTAGAAAGCCCAGAGATACGAGAATTTTCGTCAGCCTCCAGTCCCCCCAACAGTACTTCACAACTCATGAATCCCTTTTCAGATGTAAATGCCCCATTAGCGCTGTCGTTGGAGAACCATTCCACCCCCTTCAGTTTCGGTTTTAGCTCAAGCCTCTTTGTTGACGAGTGTTTTACCTGAGAGCAGGGGGGAAAAAATCATATTTGTAATTAAATATAACTAGGTCTACGTCATCAGAGTCGCCAACACCGGAATGATTTCAGACAGCGGAGCCACCAGCGCAGCGATCAGACGATAACTGATCTGTACAATGAAAATAGCTGCATGAGCTGGAACGCTGTAGAGAGGGAAAGCAAGAATATTTATACAATAGACCAGTTCACGCGTGACGTCACGAGCTACATCCGCGCTACATCCGGGTCCCGCTGGTAGGCAAAAACAGGACTGTTCTCGTCTACTACCATGACAAAACGGGTGAATTAGAGCGTACTTTTAGTTCGTTTATTTTTGGAATCTAAACAGTGCCTACGACTTGATGTGCTCCCGGTTGCACACAGAGGCATTCCAAATCGTCGGAGGTACGTTTCTTTCGTTTTCACTGAAATGGATAATTTCAATGAAAAGGATGCAGGCAGACAATCCCAATCGACTGGGGGAGCCATCATACCACGACAGAATTTGCAGTCTACACTTCATCTCCGGTAAATACAACTTAATTTTTCACTGGTCATTGTTCTACTTAAACAATTATATAAATAAAAATTTAGGATATATACATAAGTCAAGACGTAAACGTTCGTTTCGTAATAATATACGTACATGTACAATGTATGCAAACCCTCTGGCATGAGTCTGTGAAAAGGATTAATAAGACAAAAACACCAAAATAATCCTTTGTGAACAATGTTTTTTTTAACCTACCGGTGGCGGGTCTTCCTCTCTGCTGAGGCGCTGTCTGTGTCTGACTCCGCTTTCATATGTTACACAAACACGTCTGAACATGTCCCGATATGAAATAATTGTAGCCATCTAGTGATTTCAGGGCTTTCATGCTCTCTCGTGTGTACTGGGCTGGCGTATTGATAAGGTAGCTGTATATGTCGCCGTACGAAACACTTGGCCAGCATTTCACAGACTCGCTCCATCCCTTCAGGCTTTTGCTGTGTGGATCTGGCAATCTGATACCATCAACCATCAACTTAGTCTTATAATGATCTTGTGATATGTTATCTAAAGAACAAAAATATGTAGAGAACTCGTCATTTCCTTTGTTTGCCTCCGCCATTGTGTTCGCCATTTGCCTACCAGTTCGGCGCGCATGCGCGAAAAACCCGGATCAAAACAATAACAATGAACTGGTCTATAATGACCATCTGCCCTATTTACCAGGGGGCAAATGTAACTCAAGTCACTTCAGCGTGATCTCTCCTCTGCTGCAGCACGCTCGCGATTTCCAGCGCAAAGCCGATTTTGCGCTGGAAATAGGTTTCCAGCTCAAAACCGGTTTGGCGGGGGGGGGGGGGTGTAAATGTTGTGGGTGTGGGTTTGAAGTCTAGCTCTCAGAATAAATAGGCCCAAAAGATCGACTCAGAGTTATTGAGATTTCAAGCTAGATCAACATGGCTTGGCGTACCAAAAGGAGACTGAGTGCTTTGGAGGCTTTGGCTATGTTACAAGACATGCCAGACTGTGATTCTGATGGCGAAAATGTTGACTTCACATTTGAAGAGGAAGACTCCACAGATGCAGAATCTTCATCTGATGAGGATGTGACCGCTCCTCCTGCAACAGATAATCCTCCTTCTCCAAGAAAAAGCAGGAAAGTTCGTGTTGTTATTGAGGAGGACAGCACAGACGAGGAGGCTACATCAGATGAGGACGACAACTCTCCCGGTAGCAAGAAACGCAAGGTTTCCGGTATGGACACAACAGCAGAACACACAGAGACAGCAAAAGATGACAGTGTGTGGGTCCAGCGAAAAGTTGAGGACTTCACCTCTCAGCAAAGCACGCAGATGAATTTCAGCGGGACTGGAGGGCCAACTGAGTTTGCAAGACGGAAAACTACAAGTCACCTCCAAAGCTTCCTCTATTTGGTGGATATTGGTATGCTGATGACCATCAGAGACTGCACAGTCCAGCAGGCTCGCAGAACAGAACACGGCTGGAAAATGAGTGTGTATGAGCTGATGGCTTTCATTGCAGTTCTGTTTATGAAGGCAGCACAGGGGAGTGTTGGCGCCATGCGGGATTTGTGGTCCAAAGACTTTGGGAATTCACACATCAAAGCCACAATGCCTCGAAACCGGTTTCAAGATATAATGAAATATCTGCGCTTCGACAACAAAGACACTCGTTTGGAACGTGTGAAAACGGACAAATTTGCTGCAATTTCAAACATCTGGCAACAGTTTGTACAGAACTGTGTATTGTCCTACAGTCCAGGGCAACATATTACCGTTGATGAGCAGTTATTTCCATCAAAGGTTTGCTGTCCCTTTCTGCAATACATTGCATCGAAGCCTGATAAATTTAGAATTAAGTTTTAGATTGCAGTGGATCTGGACACAAAATACATGTGTAATGCTATCCCCTATTTGGGAAAAGATCCCTCCCACCCCACAGGAGAAAGGCTGTCTGAGAACGTTGTTGTGAAACTGATGGAGCCATTTATGGACCAGGGCAGGACTGTAACTATGGACAATTTCTTCACGTCTCTGTCTCTCGCCAACAGGCTCCTTCAGCAGAACACAACTCTGCTTGGCACCATGAGCAGAATTCGGCACCAGCAAAAGAAACTTCAGGACGCCAGCTGTACTCTACACAGCTGTTCACATCTGGAAGTGCCTTACTGACAGTGTATGCAACAAAAAAGAAGAAATCTGTTTGTCTGCTGAGCACCATGCATCAGAAAGTGGAGATTGGGGAGACTCAAAAACAGAAACCAAACACTGTTATTGACTATAACCACATGAAATGCGGTGTGGACATTATGGACCAGTAATTACGGACTTAGTGCGTGCAGGAACACGGAGATGGCCCGTGGCTGTCTTTTACAACCTACTTGACATATGGCTGCAACAAACGCGCATGTTTTGTACAAGGAATGCACAGTCGACGAAAGTTCATTCTGCGACTTGCAGATGAACTTCGTTACAGGTTTATGCAGGAAAAGGCAATACAAGAAGAAAAGATGAGACAGCATCGTGACATGAAGGGACATTCTCATGGTAAAACAACACAGTGCCAGGTGCGCAATCTCTGCAACAGGAACCACAGCACTGAGCGTTGTGTGCACTGCACAAAGTATACCTGTCGCAAATGCAGGAAGGACTCACCTTGGGTTTGTGGAAACTGCTAAATGGGACAATTGTAGCTTCATATGTAGTGCTTTTCCTTGGGTGAAATAAAGGTTACTCCAATACTGAAGTCATACTGTTTGTCATTTTCTAACCTGAAATGTTGAATGACATGAAAAGGCGAGACAAGACAAAATACAATTATTCTCTAAGTTGTTCTTTCTTTCACATAGTAAGTATATAAATGAGTCTGTTGGTGAATGGACAATATAACTAGGCTCTGCCTTGTCTTGTTGGAAAAGCATGGTTATGACCTGTTATCAGCTCAGGAACTAGGACCCGTATGATATCTGGTTGTTCAATAGGTTTGCCTAAATAAAAGATTTAGATATCACTTATCAATATATTACCTGCAGGGGCAGGTAATGATAAGTGCTTGGAACATGCTCTTGTTCTGATGCCAGTTTGTTTCAGCCTTTATCCAGTCTCATGTAGAAGGGCTGGTCATATCACAGGTTATTTGCATTACAATAGGGACAGTTAGCAAGGTAGAGTGAATACACGAACTTGAAGAGGGGAGGGGGGCTTGCAGGAAAACTGAAATTCTCTGGGACTTCTAGTGTTAAAGGCATAGCGATTTTAGTGTATGCATACACTAATATTCATATTTCTTCACTAATATGAAGAAATATGAATAAATTATTAAAAAAAAAATCCTTCTGTTATTATTATGGCATTTAGAACAGAAATAATTTTGGTAATTCTAATTAATAAATCAGACTGAAAGATGATTGCTACTCCCCCTCCTCGTCCCGTAGTTCTGGGAATGTGGAAATTCAAATAATTAGAAGGAGTGGATTAATTTATACTAACGTAGTCCTCTTGCAGTCAGGTTTCTGTGAGACAAAATAAATCAATATGAATATCAGAAATCTATTAACAGGGTCTCTGGAGTGAGAAACCTTACATTTAATAAACCACATTTAATTGTTTAATGTTTTGGTTCAAGTTGAGACGTATTGATTTTAATGAGATTTTTACAATTTGCTCTTTTTAGATCAGTTTTTGATCTGTTTAGTATTGACCGTGGGAAAGACATTGTCTCAATAGGGCAATGGGTGGTGTTATGCCATCGCGCCATGACAAAATTCAGATTGAATTTTGAACAACACTGATGGGATATTGAGGTTTGCGTTATCCGGTCTACTCGTTACAATTAAAATAAGCCGAAGCTTCTTAAAGTTAGCGCCGAAAGTCCGCTAGCCTAAATGCTATTAGCTTCCAGTAACATCCCGTTTCCGGATATTCAACTACTGCTCGTTCAAGCATAAGGTTTGCTTCGTTTCGCTCCACCATTAATTTGGAATATTAATGTCAATTTAAAGGCGTTTTGTATAACTTTAGAAGTAACCGATTTTAGCGACAGATCGCTACAGCGACCCCTAGCCTCCCGGATGTATAATCGCATTAGTAAAATCAAGCGTTCCTAAAGTTTACAAATTCTTACTGAGAAAATCAGCCTTTAAAATGTTATTTTATCAGATAATGTTTTGTTTAACTCACGATTTGCATTGTGAATGGGTTGAAACATACCAAATGTTGCTCTGAATTAGTTAAGCTAATTTAACGCCATTCCATGTTCTTTAAGACGAACTCTGGTTCTTTAACTCAGATCTGCAGTGAGCCAGAATTCACTGAATTATTCTGATGATGGTCACCACTTTTATTTTGTCCTTTGTTTCTTTTGCATATACATAGTTGTTAAGCTACCGTAACCCGGTCGGCGGTAAAACACCCTCGGTGGACCCAGCTCGTTTTACCCTTCAGGCGACCCCCACTTTAAATATGGTTTTGGATGCAAGATGCTCAAAACAGAAAAGTATACTTCAACTTACTTAATCTACTAAAGTCAGAGAAATGGTTACAGACACATCAGCGCTGATGGGCTCTTGATCGGAAAGAAGCCCGACTGTTTATCAAGCATTATAAAGGAATCTAGGTACACACCTATGCAAGGGCTGTACACTTCCTAACTGTGTCATCAGTGGAGAAAATGTGTCACCTCCGGGACGCTATCTGACAGATTGTGTCATATCCTTGTAGCTTCTTTTTATCTTCATTTTGCTTAGTAGTTTTAGTTGAGTTTCACTAGCCTAGTAGAGAGGATGTGTTGATTGAAGTATAGTGTTAATTCAGATAAACAGCATTCTATAGTGATGTTTTCTGGATGTTCATTTTATTTCTGTTAATAAATTCTTGAATTTGAAGAGAAGTTGTCACTCCTTATTCTATACGTGTGCAGAGTTTGCTGTTAAAAGATTGCCAGTGCTCGAATCATCCCTCTCAACTATTGTGCTGATATCAGCTCCAGAGCTGATATCCACCGGACAATACCTAACAGAGTTATTTATTAAACATTAAATAACTTTAAAATAGTGTATAATTGCACAACAAGAAGAGCTGCACCATCCAAAGTGGGATGGATGCCATCTCTCCGGATCAGACCAGGTTTTCCCCAGAAAGTTCGGCAGTTATCAATGTAGCCTACGTCGTTTTCAGGACACCACCTCGACAACCAGCAGTTGAATGATGACATGCGGCTAAATGTTACCGGCGCCAGCCCTAGGGGTAAGCTGGGCGGTAGCAAGTGGCACACAGCTAGCGTAGGCTGTGTTGCCTAAAATAGAGTCTATGACTGTAGCCTGTGGACAGACGAGGGAGACACGTTATCAGGCCATAGCTCATTTACTTCTGACATTTAACACAATTATCAACTTCACACTTTCATACAATACACAATAATCCATAAAATAACAACACAAGAAATAATAGTAATTAAATAAAAACCAATACACAATTGACAAAATGAAAAAATACAAATAATAACATATAGACTTTACATAAAATACAATTCACACTAATCAATAATAAAATGTATCAAAAAGATAATACAATAACATTAAACACCTTTCCTCACTTTTATGTCACTCTATCCTTACAGCAAAAGTGCTCAAATACTTGCCAGTGCCAAAAACACCACCATCCCGTCACCTCCGCTCCCACTCACACACACACACACACACACACACACACACACACACACACACACACAGAAGCGCTGGGCCAGATCAAAAGAAAAACGCCTCCAAATGGCGGGCCGAACAACCAAAGCACACCCAACATGGCGACCCCAACAGCCCGAACATGGACCCTCATCCCCGCCAACACCACACCCAAGCCCATGCGAGCACGCCAGAACCTAGTTACAAAGCATACACTAGTTCCATATATCCGCTTCATCCCAATACTTATCTGCAATCAACAAAAGCGATCACACAAAACGGCGGAGGCACATGCACACAATAAAACACACTGATACCTCGTCATTAAGTATCCAGAGACGGCAAACGTCTCACCACAGTGTTTCCACATTAATATACACTCGTTTACATGTTATCAGGACCGACTTTAAGTTCACATATTTTATGTTTTATCGACATACCTGTGGACAGACGAGGGAGACACGTTATCAGGCCATAGCTCATTTACTTCTGAGCTGCCCTGCGCAAGAGCCCTCCATGCCCACAGCAGCGCTAATGCGCCCTCTGCTGGTGTGGATGAACACGGTAACCGTAACTATATAGAGCACACACTAGTACTACAATACAAAAAAAAACAGAGGGGGTGTCTGTTTTCATAAAAACTTATTATATAGCGTTTTTTTTCAACCTACTACACTCTCCCCTGCTTCAAGAGATGACTCCGGCATCTTGCACTAAAGTGTATAGTCAGGTCAACATACAGTAAGTGTCAGCATTTATGGTCCTGCAATAATGTCAAAAGATTACTAAGTCTCGTCACAAGTCTAACATGTTCATACTGGAATAGGGTAATAGTACATGTCAGGTTGTGTCGGGTAAAAAGTCATGGGGTAAGGAGTACAGGCAAACATCATGTTCGCTCCTGCATTCCAAGGTCGATAAGAAGGCTGTCCCAACTGATTGTAAGTGAACACTTCTCGGGGTTTGACAGTTCTTGCTGATCTTCGTACTGTTGTAACGTTCTCTTCTTGTGCATTAGTCTCAGGTACATTATCACAAACTTGAGCAACTGGTACAGTGTTGTCTATTTCATTTTCCTCAACACGAAGAGTTTCACTCACATTGTCCATAGCATCACTTGTGTCCGGTACGGGTATCTCCTCAGCTGGCGTTGTGACAGTAGGCACTGTCCGTGGTGCTGAACCTTGAACAACAGTTGGGATTGGTACTCTTGGACGTTGTATTTCAACATGGGGTTGTGTACATTGCTCCTGTGTATTAGATGGTTGAATAGTTTTCCTTACAGGTTGAAATTCAGGGGCTGCGGCTCTGAGTTCAGGCTGTGTTTGAGGTTGAGGTTTTGGTCTCAAATTATACACAGGTACACGTTGCCAGTGATATGTGTATTCCTCCTCTTCATCAGACTGTTCTGACTCTTGCATCGCAGTGTCCTGAGTTTTCCCTTGTCCTTTTTTGTGATTTTGTCTTTTCCGGTTTACATTTTGACTTTGTCCTTGTTCTAGTGGTAAATCATTGACTTGTAATAGGAGATTTCTGTGTAGGACTCGAAGACTGCGGTCTCCTGTTTCCGCTTGAACACGATATACAGGTCCATCTCCTATCTTTTCAACAACTCGATGAATACACTTTTCCCAATAAGCTCTTAGTTTACCGGGACCTCCCCGTTCGGAAAGATTTCTTACTAGTACTCGGTCTCCTGGTTGTAAAGGGATGCCTTTTGTATGTTGGTCGTAATGCTTTTTCCCTTTTGCTGAGCTTTTGTGGCTGTTTTCAGAAGCGATTTTGTATGCCTCTTGCATTCGAGATGCCCATTTTTCTGCATACTCTTGTCTTGTTTTACACTCATTGTCAGGTTTTATGCCAAAGAGTAAGTCTACTGGCAGTCTTGGTGCTCTACCATAAAGCAGAAAGAATGGTGAGTAACCAGTTGCTTCATGTCTGGTACAATTGTACGCGTGAAGAATGTGTGGTAAATGGTCTTTCCACTCTGATTTCTTTTCTTCATGTAGGGTGCGTAACATTTGTAAAAGTGTTCTGTTTAGACGTTCAACAGGATTCCCCTGAGGGTGGTAGGGGGTTGTTCGAGAATGAGCTATTCCTGCGAGTTGTTGGAGTCTTTGGAACAGGCTGTTTTCGAACTCCCTGCCCTGGTCATGGTGGAGTTTCTCAGGGTACCCGAATCTAGGGATAAAGTCAAAGAATATCTTTTCAGCAGCAGTTTTGCCAGACTTATTCTTAGTCGGATAGGCTTGCGCAAAACGCGTAAAATGATCTACCAGGACTAAAATATACTCATAACCGCCTTTACTTGGTTCGAGATGAAGGTAGTCTACTGATATGAGTTCAAATGGCGTACTTGTAGTGATTGAGCCCAAAGGTGCTTTATCTGGAACACATGGTCGTTTTTGTTTAATGCACGTGCACTGACGAATTACGTAATCTTCAATTTCACGCTGCATGAAGGGCCAAAAGAAGCGTTCTCTGACTAAGTGAATGACTTTGTCGGCGCCTACATGTCCCATATCGTCATGCAATTGCTTTAGAACAGTCTTTCTTAGTTTTGTGGGAAGAACTAACTGTTTTCTCTGCCCAGTGCATCGGTACAGTAGTCCTTTGTCAAGTTTTAGTCTGTTCCATTCATGTACAAGTCTCTTTGTTTCACGTGTCATTTGTTTCTTGTCTTTTTCATTAGGATTCCATCCTCTTTTTTTCAATTGTATCACTTCTGCGATTGAAGCATCCTCTTTTTGAGCTGTTTTGATGTCTTCAGGAAAGAGTACAGGTGTTCCTTCTTCGGGTGTGTCGTTTACATTTGAGTTTAACTGTAATGCGGCAACCCAAGGTACTTCACTGTCTCGCATTGCTTTGTCTCCTTGCCAAATTGCAGATATGACCTCTGGGGGCATTGTCTCTGAATATTCAGACAAGTGATCTGACAGTTGGACAGGATATCGGGACAGTGTGTCAGCGTCTGCGTTTGATTTGCCAGGGCGATACTTGATGGAAAAATGAAAGTCCGCTAACTCACCCACCCACCGATGCCCTACTGCATTTAACTTGGCCGTGCTCAAAACGTATGTAAGGGGATTATTATCTGTGTACACTGTAAAAGTGGGAGCGTAATAAAGGTAATCCCTAAATTTGTCACAGATCGCCCACTTTAACGCGAGAAACTCCAGCTTGCCAGAATGAAGGTGATAGTTTTTCTCTGCAGGCGAAAGAGTTCTGGAACCATATGCTATGACACGCAATTTGCTTCCCTGTTGTTGGTAAAGTACGGCTCCAAGGCCTTCATTTGAAGCATCGGTGTGGAGGACAAAAGGCAAATCAAAGTCTGGATATGCGAGAATAGGTGGATTTGTCAGCATATCGACAAAGCGTGACACTACTGCGCTGTGTTCTTGTGTCCATCTGACTGGTGTCTTTGAGGGAAGTTGACCACTATTGTTACTGTTTGGTTTTGTCTTGTTAGATCTGACTTGTTTTGGTTTGGGATCTAACTCACTGGGACTCTCAATTAGCTTAAACAGCGGTCTTGCTAATCTGGAAAAGTCCTGAATAAATGTCCGGTAGTAACCTAAGAAACCTAGCAGAGCTCTCACTTCTCCTACATTCTGTGGTTCTCGGTCTCTAAGCTGGTAAACTGCTTCTAGGTCTTTGGGGTCTATCTGGACACCTTCGTTAGTCACAAGACGACCTACGTACCTAATCTGTCTCTTAAACAGTTCGCACTTGTTAGGACGTAACTTAACACCATGTTCTCTAAGTCTGTGTAGAACACGTCTAAGGTCATCTACGTGGTCAGAGAAAGTCTTAGAGTAACATAAAACGTCATCTAAGTAGGGAGAACAACACTCATCTCTTAACCCCTCAAGTACTCCTTCCATGCATCTTTGAAACGCTGCTGGGGCGTTGGTAAGGCCAAATGGGAGACGGTTCCACTCATACAACCCCCAAGGTGTGCTAAAGGCGGTGAGATGTTTGGAGTCTTCTTCCACGAACCCTTGGTGGTAAGCACTGCCTTGGTCGAGTATTGAGAACCACGAGTAGCCCCCCAAGTTATCCAACAGGTCTTGTATGCGTGGGAGTGGGTGACGGTCAGGGATAGTTTTGCGGTTTAGTCCCCTAAAGTCGACACACAAGCGTAAAGACATGTCTTTTTTTCTGACACAGACCACTGGTGAGGAGTATGGAGATGTGGACTTCCTAATCCAGCCATGGCTGAGCAGCTTTTGGACATACTCTTTCACCTCCTTGTACAAAGGTTTGGGGATTGAGTTGTATGATGTTTGGACTGGTACGTTGTCTGTGAGATTGATTTTGAGTTGCAAACTTGGAACACAGCCAATGTCTGACTCAGTTTGGGCAAAAACATCAGACTCTTCAAACAACATGTCTTTTACTACTCTCTGCTCATGTTCTCCAAGGTGGGACAAATCGACAGGTGGATGCCATTTTTGAGTTGTATTCTTTGTTTGGCATTTGTCATTGTTTGTCTGATTGTGACTGAGGTTGACAGAACATGTGTTCACACATGGTTGGGACTCTGAAATGTCTGAAGCACACTTGACAGGTCTTATTTCAGTAACTTCTTCCAAGGTACCAAGAACAGTTCTCTTTGGAAGGTAAATGTCATGTTTAGTGGTATTCTGTACAGGGATTTTTACAGTCTTTGTTGGACCACTAGGTACATTTACTAGTGCAGGGAACAAATCTAAACCCTCGGGACAGTTCCTTTCTACACTCGGCTGAAAGAACATTGTCCCGCCTGCTGGCAATTCTCTCATTCTGCAGCGAATTTCACAAATCTGACCCGCATGAACCATGACACCTTTTTTTCCAGTTTTAACGTTACATTCTATGCAGTTGTCAGCTGGTGTCGAAATCTCAAGTGTGGACACTAAAGCTTTAGCTGTACTGTCATTAACACTTAAAGCTTCTCTGAGTAAATCTGTGATATTAGAGTCATTGTCTTTGTTAGCTCTGATTATCTCAGCAATAACATTACTGCCTAAGATAGGGTGATTAAGACAGTTCTGGGTGACTAGAATAGGAACTTGGATAGTGACATGTCCATAATTCTTACTTAGGATTTGGAGCTCTATGTCTGCCCATCCTTCGAACGGAACATCTGTGCCGTTTGCAGCAGAGATTTCTAGTGGTTTGTCTGACAGGAGAGATTCAAGGGGTTGAATGGGAACATTGGGTAATGTCTTTTTCATCCAGTTTTCTCCCACCATTGTCACTTGGGCTCCTGAATCAAGTAGCATTTGAATTGGAGCTCCGTTGAGAGCACATGAAACCATGCATCTTTTACCTATGAGCTGTGCAAGTCTCTTCCGTGGTGGAGGTTGAGTTGACTTTGTAGTTTTCAGATGACTCTTGGATGTGGGCGCATGGGCTGTCCCGGTCACTGGCTGGCCCTCTCCAGCGACCTCTTCCCGTTTCCCGACACCTTCGGTTGTAGACAGCCTATGGCTCTGTGTCCTGCTTGACCACACACAAAACAATGTTGACAAAAAGTTTTGTTTTGTTGTACACAAGGTTTGCATCTGCCTCGGGTTTCCGCTGGTACCTGTGAGCTGTGTCTTTGAGGACTAGAATCAACAGGTAGAGTGTTATCAGGTGGTCTGGTCATTTGGGCAAGATGTTTAGTCAGTGAGGACACCTGTGCCGTCAGTTCTCTAATAGCGTCTTGTTGAATCTGTCGATCTTTGTCAATTTTGCTGTCTTTAGTCCGGTCACCACTGTCAAGAGTTGCAACAGTCACTGTCTTAGTCTTAATAGTTGTACCCAGTCTTTTCTGTCTTTGGGCTTCTTCACTGGTAGACTTCGTGATTTGCTCAAGTAAGAAGTCGTCACTAACTTGCATGTCATTGAGGTAAGGTTTTAAGTCACGTCTCACATAGTCATTTTTCTCATTTAACCCTTGATAGAGCGTATGGAGAAAAGTACCTTGTACGAGTTTCGCATCATAGTTAAAACCAGTACCGGCTTGTTGTGACTCAAAAAGAACACACTGTTTTAAGCCCATTATTCTGTACAGAAACTGTTGTGGACTTTCTTTGTCTGACTGTTTAGCATTAGTTAGTTCCTGGAAAAGTTCAGTACTGTTTTTATCACGAATGTGAGAGCGAAGAAATCTCTTAAGTTCATCAACATTTAAGTCACTCTTGTTAGTTAACATGTCTCTAAATGTACCAGGTTTTGTGATTTTAAGTACACTTCTAATCACTTCAGACTCAGTAAACCCTTCTTGTAAACCTTCATCGATTTGCTTACACAGGTTACCATAAGAAATGTCTGAACCAGTATCTGATAGTTGTCCACCGTAGAGTTTAAACTCTCTGCGTGGTAGCAGACTTGCTACATCACTAAGACTCAATACCTGATTTCTAGAGCTTGGAGACGGACTAGCCATACCCCGTGGAGTAGCGACAGTTCTTGTAGTTTCAGGTGGAGCGGTGAGACTCTTCTGCGTTGCACTAATGTCTCCGTCTTCTCCAGGGGATGAGGGAGGTGATGGGTGATGGGGAAGGTCTTTAGGCTGGGGTGGTGAAGGGGGGAAAATGTCTCTGGGGGATGTGACGGAGGGTGTGGGGGAAGGGACAGGTTCTGGGGTAGAGGAGAGTAGGATAGCAGTTGGTTCGACCTCCCGGACATGGGCTGATTCCCCAACTCTAGTTGGTTCGGCATCTGTAGACTTCAGTAGATCGGTGATCAGGTCATCTAGGAGGAGTAGGTGGGACATTCCTTCATCCTCCATGGACTTCAACTTGTCGCTTCTCAAGTAGTCAACGATCAGCTCATACAGGTCAATGTCACTTAGCTCTTCAATGTTGGCCTCTGCAGTGCCATCATCAATAGAGAAGACAATTGCTTGTAGCTGACTTGTACTCAAACTAGAAAGCTGTCTCTGGATCTTGACAATCAGCATCCGCCGTGGTGCGTTAGTGGCCATGACGTTCAATGGTGGTAGATACTCTCTGGATGACACACGTAGGTGTAGCCTTCCCTGAAGTTCTGGACACCTCAAACGCTGAACTTGCACTCTTCACCAGGCAGTAGCTTCACTCCAAAACAAATCCAAAACAAATCCCGGGACGAGCCCCCAATTGTTACCGGCGCCAGCCCTAGGGGTAAGCTGGGCGGTAGCAAGTGGCACACAGCTAGCGTAGGCTGTGTTGCCTAAAATAGAGTCTATGACTGTAGCCTGTGGACAGACGAGGGAGACACGTTATCAGGCCATAGCTCATTTACTTCTGACATTTAACACAATTATCAACTTCACACTTTCATACAATACACAATAATCCATAAAATAACAACACAAGAAATAATAGTAATTAAATAAAAACCAATACACAATTGACAAAATGAAAAAATACAAATAATAACATATAGACTTTACATAAAATACAATTCACACTAATCAATAATAAAATGTATCAAAAAGATAATACAATAACATTAAACACCTTTCCTCACTTTTATGTCACTCTATCCTTACAGCAAAAGTGCTCAAATACTTGCCAGTGCCAAAAACACCACCATCCCGTCACCTCCGCTCCCACTCACACACACACACACACACACACACACACACACACACACACACACACAGAAGCGCTGGGCCAGATCAAAAGAAAAACGCCTCCAAATGGCGGGCCGAACAACCAAAGCACACCCAACATGGCGACCCCAACAGCCCGAACATGGACCCTCATCCCCGCCAACACCACACCCAAGCCCATGCGAGCACGCCAGAACCTAGTTACAAAGCATACACTAGTTCCATATATCCGCTTCATCCCAATACTTATCTGCAATCAACAAAAGCGATCACACAAAACGGCGGAGGCACATGCACACAATAAAACACACTGATACCTCGTCATTAAGTATCCAGAGACGGCAAACGTCTCACCACAGTGTTTCCACATTAATATACACTCGTTTACATGTTATCAGGACCGACTTTAAGTTCACATATTTTATGTTTTATCGACATACCTGTGGACAGACGAGGGAGACACGTTATCAGGCCATAGCTCATTTACTTCTGAGCTGCCCTGCGCAAGAGCCCTCCATGCCCACAGCAGCGCTAATGCGCCCTCTGCTGGTGTGGATGAACACGGTAACCGTAACTATATAGAGCACACACTAGTACTACAATACAAAAAAAAAACAGAGGGGGTGTCTGTTTTCATAAAAACTTATTATATAGCGTTTTTTTTCAACCTACTACATAAACATGTCATCACTGGTAAGATCAGGCAAGGGACCAGAGAAAATTACGGAGTCCGACATTGTTTTAGCAAACTTACACACCGAAGCAACACTAACTTTCGTGACCCAACCCGAGTTGGTTAGTTTGCTGCTCTGAGGCTCAGAGGAGTTTAACACAATGTCTCTATTTTCCCATGTTTATTTTGTTTCTACATTTTATTCCAACTTGCTTTTTTTCTGTTTTATTTTCGTATTTTTTAATCATGTAAAGCACTTTGCATAGTCTTTGTACGGAAATGTGCTATACAAATAAATTTGTCTTGCCTTACCTTTTCAGGAATCAAAGAAAACAGCAATGCCTGTTGTTGTTACTGCAGATCAAACTAATAACAGTTAGAAGTCATTTCCTTTTAGCCATAACTGCAGGTTTCCAATTCAATATTATTTATATAGTGCCAATTCATGAAACATGTCATTTCAAGGCACTTTCCAAAGTCAAATTCAATCAGATTATACAGATTGGTCAAGAATGTCCTATATAAGGGAACCCAGTTGATTGCATCAAAGTCCCGACAAGCAGCATTCACTCCTCCAGAAGAAGCGTAGAGCCACAGGGAGAGTCGTTTGCATTGTCCATGGCTTTGCCGCAATCCCTTATACCGAGCAAGCATGAAGCGACAATGGAAAAAATGCATTACTCACACTGTCTCTCAACAGGGACACAGTATGAGAATGCAAGAAAAACCCTCAGCAAAACAA
Organism: Fundulus diaphanus; assembly: GCA_037039145.1. Taxonomy (NCBI): domain Eukaryota; kingdom Metazoa; phylum Chordata; class Actinopteri; order Cyprinodontiformes; family Fundulidae; genus Fundulus; species Fundulus diaphanus. The sequence goes on from CM073137.1 coordinate 39,046,009, forward strand.
AATGCAACATACAGACAACATCATAAGCGTAATACATGTGGGTGGATGTTGGGTTCTCGGATGGACACAGTCCATCTGCGTGTGTTTAATCTGACCTTTAATTGAGTGTTGGAGCCACTGTGAACTAATGCAGGCTGCAGCATGTTTCTGGGTCATCCGGCAGGTTTCCATGAAGGTCAATCAGTGCCTGAGCTCATACAGTGGAGAACCAGCATGGTGAGCAATCTGTGTTTATTATGCTGTATTAAGTTTTAGTCACAGAACATCTAAGAAGAGCAGGAGCTTCTGAGCACGCTGCTGAGCTGTTTTCCTTAGGAAAAGACCCAGTCTGGAAGGTCATTCTGTTTAATCTCTGCTATAACAAACAGTAATTAGGCCGACTAATGAGACCAGAGTTAGATATATTAAGACCCTTGTTTATCCTTCTTTTCTTCCACATTTTCACCCAGTCTTTAATCCATCTTCTTTATTTATTTTTCTGTACAAGGCCAGTCAACTGCAGACACTAAGTCATATGCTAAGTTAACTCTCTCCACATTAACTCCAGCAGCACGTTGCATGTTTTCAGGACCTCCTCCTAGTAAAATACATGCAGAAGGAGGAAATCTCATAAATTCACCTTTCTAACAACAACAGCATCAAGGATGATTTGCCTTTTTACTGTAGAAGAGCTGCTACCTCTCCTCCCCTCAGGAGAAATTTGCTGATTGATTCACATTCTGACCCGATCCAACCGATACCTACAAACTGTGGAGTCTAAAAGGGTCCGCCTGCTTTGACTTTGTACACACCGATCAGAAAGACAGAGTTCACCATCCCATTGGTTCTGCTGGCAGACCGATTCTGTGACTGGTGTCGGTTCCAGACGGCTGGCTGCCAACGCGCCGCGGCGGTCGCCGCTCTGAAGCTGGTGTGTCGGTGGTCGTAGGACAGGCGGATGGTCGGAGCCGACAGGCTGAACGTTAGCAGGATTATCAGACGGATAAACCGGAAGCCGGTGTCGGTGTCGGTACGAGACCCAAGGTCAGAGCCAGGTGGTCAGATATCCGAAGAAGCGCCAGGGGATGATCCAAGATGAGGTCAGGTCACAGTTCCGGGTACGGTACACGATCAGGCTAACAGGCTGGACGAGGGCAGGCAGGCTTGGAGGTCAGGTCAAGCAGAAGTCAGGAAAACGGATCAGGCAATCAGGTCAGAGGGGTCAGGCAGGCTCAGAGGTCGGAAGGCAGAACTGGTCAGGAATCAGGAAATCAGAATCAAAAGTACGCTGGAATAAGTCTAACCAATGGCTTGAAATAATCTGGCACTGATGACTGGTCCGAAGGCTGGTTTTATAGAGACAAATGCAGGTGGGTTAGATGAGCTGGTAATGAGAACAGGGCGGAGCTAAACAGGTGTGTGAAATGAGTGATCAGACCAGGCATCAGTGCCGAGATCATGACATTATTACCTGATTCACTGCCTTAAATAAAGAACACTTCAGCCCGGGTTCTCATCCTTCTCAAATTGAAGTCTTCCTGGATAGAGGACTCTGAGATGAAAGACCTGCAGAAGAACTATTTTCATTTTTCAGCAAACCCTTCCAGCCCATGTTGGACAACTCTGAACTGAGTGAACCTGTGGGTCCAAACAGAAAATGTGAACACAAACAGAATATTTTCTATCCTCAGTGTTTGTCTGCAGGACAGAGCCAAACCAGGAGTCAAAGAGGTAACATGCTCAAACAGCTCAAATATGAGCTGAGGGGGATGATCTAAAAAGAAAGTATACAGGGATTAAAATAGTAGTTATTTATTTATTGTATTTTGATTTTTTTCACTCATCCTGCCATGGCATTTCAGGCCCGTCCTATAAAGAAGCTGGTTGCCTGCATGTTTCAGGTTTTTTTGCTCTACAACAAGGATATCTGCTGATGGTCTCCTGCTTGATTGACTTCATTAAATCAGGGCTGAGAAAATATTGAACTTAAAAAACTTTGTGTTTTTTTATATGCCTTATTTTAAAAAACCATAAATGTTGTAATGTTTATATTATTAATATCAGCTAGTCGAGCCAGCTTTTGTATTACAAACAAATGTGCTGTTTACTGTATATCAGGTCGATCACATCTGGTCTTAGTCCTGACTTTATACATTTTAAACAAAGAGAAGAGGGAGTTTAGCTCAACTCAGTTTCTGTTGTTGTCATATCATAGCAACAAAGGCACAGTTACCAAGTGGCCCATGGTTTTCACGGTTGTTAACTACCACCTGATGAAGATTCTACAGAAGCAACTTGTTAAAGATGACTATTATGAAAAATTCACTTTTTGCAAATTTTTGTACTTCTATTTGGGTCTTGGGGATAAAAAAAAGTCCAGCTGTTTTTTGGAAGTAAGTAAATGCTTTGCTGGGCCCTGGAAAACCTTGTGATTATTATGTCACAATTGGTGGGCAGTGCTTCTCACCTAGCAACCTCAGCCAAACCCAGCCCTTCACCTACCAATTTAAGCGAAGTAAAACAGTAACATACAAAATGTAACATTACTTTTCATATCTTAAATTGACATTATAATTATTATTGGAGTAAATCACATACACATCTTAACAATGACATTCATTTATGCAAAAGAATTTGCATAAAATTCACTTATAATTAACTACAACTGAAAAGACACAAACAACTAATGGTTAGCATGATGCTAATTTGCACTGAAAATCTAATAGGGATGCTAGCACTTGTTGTATCCTTATGCTCTAACCCAGAGTTACTCCATTTATGTCATTGAGTTCCAGTGTCTTGCAGCTTTTAGATGTGTCCCTAGTCGAACACACCTGAATCAAATGATTGAATTACCTCCACAGTATGCAGCCAAGTTGTGCAGAGTCTTGCTAATGACCTGATTATTTGATTATTTGTGTTGAAGCAGAGTAACAAATAAAACACTGACCCTCTGGGACAGGAATTGAGGACCACTGTTCAAGCCAATACTGTTCTAGTATAGCTGTGGGTTGCACATATATTCCTGTAGTTTATAAGGAGAGACTGAGATGATGCAATTTGGGCCCAGCAGTAATCTTGCAAGCTATTGCATTACATTTTTGTGTCCAAGTTTTCATGGTAATAATTTGCCAACGCAGAAAAAAATAATAATTTCCGCAGCAGTGCAACAGTACTGTAGCCAGAGCTACTTCCTAATGCTGGCAAGCAAACATTTCCGTTGCAACAGAAAGGCCTGTATAGTAAACAACCAAAACTTTAGCTTATTTGCATCAATGTGGAAGAGCCCTAAAAACAGCTCATTCTGAAAGGAGCTCAAAATAGGTGGAACTGGGGAGGTGAAATCTCATTATCTGAGAAGGATTTTGTGCAAAAAATGTAAGGAATATGTTTTTGTATTGCCCATAGACCTATATTAAAGGTTTAAACAAAGCATAATAGGTGCTGCTGTGTTATGGTAGGTGTGTTAATCGATTCATTTTATTTGTATCGGGCTGATGCTGTGATAAATTTTTGGTTTGTGTCCAGGTTAAAAATTATCAATAAAAAGTAATACAAGACCACGAGTTGCTGCTCACATGAGTAAAAGACACTCAGATAAAATGTAACAGAATGATTGAAAACTCTTTGTAAGGCGCTAATCTGGTACGGTGGTTCTCCAGGGATCAACAAGGGTTCATCTAAAGATGTTTTAGACTTAGACTTAGACAACTTTATTTGTCATTTTGTATGCACAGAGTGCGTACAGAACGAAATTTCGTTTGCATACAGCTTGAAAAATTACAGTAAATCGCAGTAAATTACAGGATAAGGTGCAGCAGTGATTTATAGTAAACAATTGAAATGTAAACAATGCAGGAGAAATAGACAGTGTGCGATCACAGTGTACAGGTGAGTATTATTAAAAACCGATTGTATGTGCAGAAATGATTGTGCAAAGGGCACAAACTGATTGGTAACCTTTAGTTTATATTTCAGATAGTTAGTTATAAGTAGAGTTATTAAAAGTTGTTTTGCTGATTTATAGTTGTGATTTATGAGCATAGACTTCCAGTCTTAGGTGTGCTTTTCTACTACTCAGTTTGGATATATGAAAGTTCCTCATGAAAAAATAGGAGTCAGTAACAGGAGAACTGAATGAGACAAGATCTGCATGATCTGAGAATGATGGAGTAAGAGATAATCGCCTGTTTAATGTCCATTTATGTTGTTTTTGCTTTTAGCTCCTAATATTGTGGTATTTAATCCGATGAGATAATAATAATAATAATAATAGGTGTCAGGATGCAGCGTGAGGGCTGCATGCTGAGCCTCTCTCCCTCTCTCTCTCGTTACTGCGCAGCCTGATGGGTTCCACCTGTCAGGCTGCAATTAACCCGCAACTGCCTCCACCTGGTCCCACCTCTATTTAAACATACCTCTTTCTGCTCTCGTTGCCGGCCCGTAGTGTTCACTCCCGTTCTGTCTCAGTCTGTTTTCATCCTCTGTTGCGCCTCTGTCCAGAGATTTTCCTACGTCTGGTTGCCAGAGTTCCTGCGCCTATCTGCACCTCCAAGAATCCTCTCGGCTGCACGGTGAGATCTACAGCAACCAGAGATTTTCCCACGTCTGGTTGCCAGAGTTCCTGCGCCTGCGCCGATCAGCACCTCCAAGCATCCTCTCGGCTGCACGGTGAAATCTGCAGCTGTTTCCACGTTCTCAAGTTCCTGAGCTGTTTCCACGTTCTCAAGTTCCTGAGCTGTTTCCACGTTCTCAAGTTCCTGAGCTGTTTCCACGTTCTCAAGTTCTGCAGCTGTTTCCACGTTCTCAAGTTCTGCAGCTGTTTCCACGTTCTCAAGTTCCTGCAGCTGTTTCCACGTTCTCAAGTTCCTGAGCTGTTTCCACGTTCTCAAGTTCCCGCTGCAGTTCCATGTTCTCCGCTCCAGAGTTCCTCCCGGTCAGTCTCTCTGCGATCCTCCTGCCGGCCAGCTTCCGCACCCTTCACCTTCGTCCATAAGACTCTGGTTCCTCTCGTCATTCACCCATCATTCTGTACAATAAAACTCACTTCAAGAACAAGCTCTGTGTGTGCGTGCTGTGTCCGGGTTCATCCAAAGACAAATCATGACAATTACGGGCCGGCCAAGGGATGAACCCGAGCACGCACAGAGCCTAGGTGCGGAAGCTGGTAGGATCCGCCCCGCCTCAGTTCCTGTCGGCGTCTCAGATCCTATCTGCGTGCTCAACTTCCTGTCCGTGTCTCAAGATCCCCGCTCTCGACGTCCTGTCTGTGTCTCCAGTTCCTGCCTGCGATCTCAAGTTCCTGTCTGCGTGTCTCAAGTTCCCACCTTAGATCTAAGTTATCTAGTTCAGCTTTATTTTTCCAGATTCTCGTTTTTTTTTAGTTAGACATCCAGTTCTCTAGTTTCAGTTGTTGTTTTTGAGTTATTTTGGTCCCGAGGTTTTGAGTTACTTAGCATTCTTTGGTTTTACAGTTTTCTAGTGTTCCTTTAGAGTTCTTAGTTGGTTAGTTGTTCATCTTTCTGATAATTTATATAGGTTTAGCCTTAGTTTGGTTTATCTAGGAATTTTATGTTTCGGAATTATTTAGGAGGTTTCTTCCGTTTTCTTTAAAAGTATTTGAATTTCTGTTTGCCTTGGATTTATTCTTAGTTTGGTTCAAGTGTTTTAGGTTTCCCTTTAGGCTTTCGAATTTTGGTTCTGAATTTTAGTTTTCACCTTAGATTTCGTGTTTTTCCTTGTGTTCCTATTTCTAGCTGTAGTTATCTAGTTTTCCATCAGTTTAGTTGAACCTGCCCACGCCTCCTTGTTTTGCTTGGTTTTATAGTTTAGCTCTAGGTTTCGGTCCCTCTCCTAGTTTTCTGGTTTGTTTTGGTTTTCCTGTCTAGCCCCTGTAGTTCCTCTCGAGTCCTGTCTTGGTCTTGTTGCCTCCGTCTTGGTCTAGTGGTCCCTGTCTTGGTGTTGTGGCCCCTTGTAATCCCTGGCCTAGTCCTCCTGTCTTGTCTTCCTCCGTGTTTAAGCCGCCGCCAGAGCCCTCCGGCGCTTCCATGTCGCCGGCTGAGCCCTCTGGTGCGCCAGCCTGTCGCTGCCCAGCACACGTAGGCCGCCACCAGAGCCCTCCGGCGCTCCCATGTCGCCGGCTGAGCCCTCTGGTGCGCGAGCCTGTCGCTGCCCAGCACACGTAGGCCGCCGCCAGAGCCCTCCGGCGCCCCCTTGTCACCGGCTGAGCCCTCTGGTGCGCCCGGCCTGTTGCTACCCTCACGCCCCGGCGAGTTACTTCCCTAGCGCCCCGGCGTTTCCCTCACGCCCCGGCGATCTTTCCCTAGCGCCCCGGCGTTTCCCTCACGCCCCGGCGAGTTTCTTCCCTTGCGCCCGGCGTTTCCCTCACGCCCTGGCGATCTTTCCTTAGCGCCCCGGCGTTTCCCTCACGCCCCGGCAAGTTTCTTCCCTTGCGCCCCGGCGGTTCCCTCACGCCCCGGCGATCTCGTCCCTTGGGCCCCAGCGCTTCCCTCACGCTCCGGCGTAGTCTTCCCTTTTGGGCGTTTCCATACGCCCGTTCCTTCCCCTTGGCGTTTCCATACGCCCGTCCCTTCCCCTTGGCGTTTCCATACGCCCGTTCCTCCCCTGTGGCGTTTTCATACGCCCGTTCCTCCCCTGTGGCGTTTTCATACGCCCGTTCCTCACCTTTGGCGTTTCCATACGCCCGTTCTTCCCCTTTGGCGTTTTCATACGCCCGTTCCTCACCTTTGGCGTTTCCATACGCCCGTTCTTCCCCTTGGCGTTTCCATACGCCCGTCCCTTCCCCTTGGCGTTTCCATACGCCCGTTCCTCCCCTGTGGCGTTTTCATACGCCCGTTCCTCACCTTTGGCGTTTCCATACGCCCGTCCCTTCCCCTTGGCGTTTCCATACGCCCGTTCCTCCCCTGTGGCGTTTTCATACGCCCGTTCCTCACCTTTGGCGTTTCCATACGCCCGTTCTTCCCCTTTGGCGTTTCCATACGCCCGTTCCTTCCCTTTGGCGTTTCCATACGCCCGTTCCTCCCCTTTGGCGTTTCCATACGCCCGTTCCTCTCCTTTGGCGTTTCCATACGCCCGTTCCTCTCCTTTGGCGTTCCCATACGCCCGTTCCTTGCCCTTGGCGTTCCCATACGCCCGTTCCTTGGCGTTCCCATACGCCCGTTCCTTGCCCTTGGCGTTCCCATACGCCCGTTCCTTGCCCTTGGCGTTCCCATACGCCCGTTCCTTGCTCTTGGCGTTTCCGCACGCCCTTTCCTTTCCCCCGGTGTCTCTGTACGTTAGTTGTGCTCCAGTGTTTTCTTGCGCTGTTGAGCTCTGACGTGTCAGTCCGCCTGTCCTTTCCCCCTTGGCGTTTCATACGCCCATTACCTTCCTTAGCGCTGCTGTTGGCCCGTACCTCTCCTTTGGCGCTGTCGTGCGCCCGTTCCTTCCCCTTTGGCGTTGTGTACGCCCGTTCCTTGGCGTTTTCATGCGCCCGTTCCTCCCCCTTGGCGTTTCCGTACGCCCGTTCCTTCCCCTAGGCGTTTCCGTACGCCCGTTCCTTCCCCTTGGCGTTTCCGTACGCCCGTTCCTTGGCGTTTCCGTACGCCCGTTCCTTGGCGTTTCCGTACGCCCGTTCCTTCCCCTAGGCGTTTCCGTACGCCCGAACCTTCCCTTTTGGCGCTGTGTTGCGCCCGTTCCTTCCCTTTGGCGCTGTGTTGCGCCCGTTCCTTCCCCCGGCGCTGTCAAGCGCTCGCTCTTTCCCCCGGCGCTGTGAAGCGCTCGCTCTTTACCCCGACGCTGTCAAGCGCTCGTACCTTTCCCTGATGTGCCGCGCCCTAGTTGTGCTCCAGCACATCAGTGTTCTTTAGCTCCTTGGGTTCCCCCGTGATCTCTAGCTTCTTGGGTCCCCCCGTGTTCTCTAGCTTCTTGGTTCCCCCCGTGTTCTCTAGCTTCTTGGGTTCCCCCGTGTTCTCTAGCTTCTTGGTTCCCCCCGTGTTCTCTAGCTCCTTGGTTCCCAGTGTTCTCTAGCTCCTCGGTTCCCTTAGTGTTCTCTGGCCCCTTTGGTTCCCTTAGTGTTCTCTGGCCCCTTTGGTTCCCCTAGTGTTCTCTGGCCCCTCTGGTTCCCTTAGTGTTCTCTGGCCCCTTTGGTTCCCCTAGTGTTCTCTGACCCCTTTGGGTCCACTAATGTTCTCTGACCCCTTTGGGTCCACTAGTGTTCTCTGGTCCCTTTGGTTCCCCTAGTGTTCTCTGGTCCCTTTGGTTCCCCTAGTGTTCTCTGGTCCCTTTGGTTCCCCTAGTGTTCTCTGGTCCCTTTGGTGCTTGCTGGCTCCTTGGTCTCTCAGTTTGACTCTTGCCCGCCTTCCTAGGCCCCCTCCACCCACCCAGCGTGGAGATTCTGGGCCGTCCGGTGTCCGGCCTTGGGGGGGGGGTACTGTCAGGATGCAGCGTGAGGGCTGCATGCTGAGCCTCTCTCCCTCTCTCTCTCGTTACTGCGCAGCCTGATGGGTTCCACCTGTCAGGCTGCAATTAACCCGCAACTGCCTCCACCTGGTCCCACCTCTATTTAAACATACCTCTTTCTGCTCTCGTTGCCGGCCCGTAGTGTTCACTCCCGTTCTGTCTCAGTCTGTTTTCATCCTCTGTTGCGCCTCTGTCCAGAGATTTTCCCACGTCTGGTTGCCAGAGTTCCTGCGCCTATCTGCACCTCCAAGAATCCTCTCGGCTGCACGGTGAGATCTACAGCAACCAGAGATTTTCCCACGTCTGGTTGCCAGAGTTCCTGCGCCTGCGCCGATCAGCACCTCCAAGCATCCTCTCGGCTGCACGGTGAAATCTGCAGCTGTTTCCACGTTCTCAAGTTCCTGAGCTGTTTCCACGTTCTCAAGTTCCTGAGCTGTTTCCACGTTCTCAAGTTCTGCAGCTGTTTCCACGTTCTCAAGTTCTGCAGCTGTTTCCACGTTCTCAAGTTCCTGCAGCTGTTTCCACGTTCTCAAGTTCCTGCAGCTGTTTCCACGTTCTCAAGTTCCTGAGCTGTTTCCACGTTCTCAAGTTCCCGCTGCAGTTCCATGTTCTCCGCTCCAGAGTTCCTCCCGGTCAGTCTCTCTGCGATCCTCCTGCCGGCCAGCTTCCGCACCCTTCACCTTCGTCCATAAGACTCTGGTTCCTCTCGTCATTCACCCATCATTCTGTACAATAAAACTCACTTCAAGAACAAGCTCTGTGTGTGCGTGCTGTGTCCGGGTTCATCCAAAGACAAATCATGACAATAGGAAGTTTTCATGTTGTACATTCTAATGTTTTTGGAAGTGATTTTAATTATATAATGTCTCTGTTTTAGAATAATGTAAGATTGATACAAGAGGAGAGAGGGAAGAAGATAGGAAGACAGAAAGGAGATTAAATGAGAGTGGAGGAAAATAGGAACACTGATGGAAAGAACGGTTGACAAGAAGGGAGACAATTTTACTTAGAAGAGTATTAATAAAGTTCAAGTGATAAAGCGATGACATGATTTGAGTGATAAACTAACGTACTGAGTAATGTAGTGTACAAAGTATGCTATGTAAAACAGAGTGACTCAGGTTTGAGTTGAGAAGCCCAATTGTCTAAGGAACAATTGTCTAAACCTCTTTCTGAGTCTCACTGCACTTCCCTAGCTGTGGCAGAATGAAGAGGCAGATTAGTTGTTGTTTTTTCTTGTGTTTTAAAAATTTCAGTTCTGCACATAATATCCTCTTCTCCTCTTATTTTATCCAGACCTCTGGATACCGTGGCTTATGGCTCTTCAGACACAGGAAGGCCTCGAAGAAACCAGAGATGATCTCATGTTAGCTGACTCACTGACCGGAGTTAACTCACCTTATAGGAGCAAACAATATACTTGCACATCAACTACTACCATACACATAATGTAGTTATACACACTTTATATAAGTTTATACATGATCATGTTGCACTACACACACAATCACTTGCATTCATGTCAAGGGGATTTCCAAGTCTGTGCCTTTTTGAACATGTTTAACACCTTTTCACCTCACATCACCACAGCCCATTTTCTCATCCCAAACAGGCTCTATGCTCAGCTCCACTTCTTCCTGAACTTCATAAATGGTAAATGGACTGAACTTATATAGCGCTTTTCCAGTCATGCTGACCACCCAAATCGAACCTCAGCAGCTCCTTTGCTTCCTGTCTTTCATTACTGGACAGACTGATTAATCCAGGTGTGTTTGACCTCAGTAACCAGCCAGACACACCTGGATTAATCACCTTGTCCAGTAATGAAAGGCCGGAAACAAAGGAGCTGCTGAAGTTCAGGAAGTAGTGGAGCTGTGCTTATAGCCCATTAGTAGGAGAAATTAATCTGCTACTTTGAGAAGCACAGGCTCCTGATGCGGCCAGTTGACAGTAAGAAACATATATCATCCTTGTCAGGATTCTCTGTTGGTTGGTGCGCTAATTCTGCTTCACAGGTGGTTCTAGTTCGCTGGGGGACGTGACCCACACCTGCGGCTCGTTTAGAGTGCGGATCACTGACTTCTTAAGGAAGACGCAGACAGATGGAAGACGCCGGAGCCTTACCCAGTCGTGGTACGACGTGGCCTTCGACCCTGTCCTGTGAACCTGAACCTGTGAGTTTTTCGTACTTGGATTTTTTGTCTAACTGTGGATTTTCTGCCTCTTGCAGTTTGTGTTTTTTGGATTACTCACCCGTTTGACGTCTTGCTCGACGAACCAGCAACAAGGAATCTCAAGGCTCAGATTTTGCTCTGGCGCTCCCCCTCTTGCTCCCTTGATGTTACCAAGACGGGCTCGAGGTTCCCCCTTTCCGGATTCTGCTGGTTCCCCCGAATCCTCTGGTAAATCCATCTGTCTCACCGTCAGTCGTGGCTCGCCTCGGATCCCTCGCCGACAAACCATCAGTCCGCCCTCCAGCTGCTAACCACCACCTACCCTCGAGAGCACACGGCCGCAGAGTTTCCTTCACAATCCCTCCCCGGTTAGGTCCGCTCGCACTAAAAGGTAAGCAGCCTGGCTTCTGGAGACTCTCCCCTGGTTTGTCTTTAATTAACATCTCCCTTCTCTCTCCTGCAGTTTCCCCAGCACTGACGTTCAGACCTCAATCGTTTCCACCACCCTGAGTTATCCTTGTAGCCTGAACTAATAATAAACTTCTTAAACTGCGCTCTGGTCTCCGTATCGTGTCTGCATGTGGGCTAAGCATATTAAAACCACAACGATCCTTTACCTGCGGGCTTGACCGCTACTTGTTTTTGATGTTAACGCAGAAAAACCTATTTCTCAGAGGTATGTAGATGTGAACAGAATAAGTACTTGTTGCACTTTTTTGAAAAGGTGGGGGAACTCTGTCTCCACAGACAGACACAGGCTAAATGTTTGTATTTACTGGTTTTTCTTTTCCTCATGTCACTCTCCCCTTAGTGGGCGGCAGAGTTTTTTGGGCCCCACAAAATTGGAAAGCCCTGCTAACCACCCTTGACCCCTCCACTCCCACCCCCACCACTTTGCCCCAACCCAGAGACACAGTTCTAGTTTTCTATTATTAACACTATCGATGTATTCATTGTATTAATCTTAGGATATACTAAACGTGCGGAGAGGCACATTCCTAGTTTTTACACTTGAATTTTGTTGTTTAAATATTAATAAATATGTAAAAATAAATGAAACCATTACTGTCCCCGTTTCCTAATTTCATCTTGATGAGATGTATTGTTTTTTATCCACGAGCAAGAAATGTCCCCAGATTTGATTTCAGAAATCTGGTCACCTTAGCTCACAGCCGCTTATTTTAGTTCATTTTACAAACTCACAATGTTCAGCTGCTAAAGAGAACATGATGTTGTCAAAACTAGGAGACAACTCCCCCTAATATTTATTTAATGTCACGCTGTATTTTATTGTGAAAGTCCTCAGGTAGCAGCTTCTCTGCCTGATCTTTTGCTCAGGAATCAGTTGTTTACTCCGATACTGAACTGAAGTGATCCACTGTAGAGTTTTTACTCCAGTTTATTCTGTTTCTGAACTTCCCAGGAGGCGCTATGGGACTAACACTGACCAGGGCGGCCCAGTGGACCACCTCCAGCTCCAGCATGGCCAAACTGGAGTCCACTCCACTGAATGAGTTCTTGTTGAAGGAAATCCTGGACTTTGTGGAGAAGATTGGTTCCAAGTCCCCACAGGAGGCAGAGCATGTGTTTGAGGAGCTGCTTCAATGGAACACCACCTTAGTGGCATCTCATTTCAAGGCAGGCTATGACATCAGGTTTGTCAGATGAAGAGCTGGCTGGAACTCTAATTATTATCTGTCTCAGACGGGCTGTCAACAGTCTCACAAAGGGATTTTATCTTGGCTGCACTCAAAGCTGTAGGCAGCAATTCATTTGTTTTCAGCTTCGGTGAGACGAAGAATGTTCCGTTTTATTTCATCAGATCTTCTGGTCTGCTTTTAGTGTGGGATTTATTCTGAACCTTAGATATGCACTGGAAAAATACTGCAACAGAAACACACTCCCCTCCATTCTCTGGCACACTATGGAAATTTTTTGGCTATTTCAGATCTTTTAGTCATTGCCCTTAATTAACCCAGGAAAAACCCATTAGTGGACCTTTGTAGCTTGTGTCTCCGGTCTAAGTTCAGCCCAAACAAAGATGAGATTTTTTGCTTTTTAAACACATTTTAATATTGTAGGAGAATATTGTGATCAACTGTATCAAATGCTAACCTGACAAAAGCCAGCTGTATGTCGCTCCGCCTAGCTCCACTCACATACATCTGGGACACCGCCGGTAGAGAGTGATTTCTCCAACCAAATTTATGGTCTGGCCAATCAGGACGCAGGGCTGGCATTTCATAGATGTGACGTAGTGGAGACGTGACCATGACGTGAGACTGTTTTGATAGCAATGGCGGCTCGTCGAGGAAGCAAGCGTTAACATTGATGCTGCTATTTCTTCCGTGTTGTCCAATCTACCTAATATTGTTTCATTAAAAGAACATCAGAGAACGCCTCTGAAGGCTTTTGTTGGTGGAAACGATGTTTTCGCCCTTCTCCCGACCGGATTTGGCAAGTTTTGTTTTCCGGGGCGCGTCCGCGTCTGCAGCGGACGTGCGGACGTGCCCCGGAGCAGTTAGCGGTTAGCGCTAACTATGTTAGGAGGCCTTTAGTCCTCAACGCAGTCGGCCCGGAATCGACTCCGTCCCGCGGCGCTTTGCCGCCTGTCTTCCCCCCTCTTCCTGTCAGCTCACTGTCAATAAAACGCGTGCCACTAGAGCCGCAAACACATTTTTTTTTTTTTCCTGCGTCGCTATCATCAGCATCACGGGTTAGCTTCGGTGTGAGTGGTTGAAATAGCACGTCAATAAAGATGACAGACAAGTGGCTTATCCAATCATATGCAAGAATTTTTGATAAGGCCCAGCCTTCTGTAAAGGCAATTTCTATGGCGGTGTCCCAGATGTATGTGAGTGGAGCTAGGCGGAGCGACATACAGCTGGCTTTTGTCAGGTTAATCAAATGCAGCACTGAGATCTAATAGGACAAGTACATACACAAGTCCATTATCTGAGGCCATGAGAATATCATTAGTGACCTTCACCAGAGCTCTTTCAGTGCTATGATGAGCTCTGACGCCTGACTGAAACTCCTCAAGTAGGTCATTACTTTGTAAATGTTCACAAAGTTGATTAGCAACTACTTTCTCAAGAATTTTCGATAAGACAAACAGACAGATTGTAATTTATTAAGTCATCTTGATCATTAGACGGTTTCTTAAGTAAAGGTTTAATAACAGCTACTTTAAAAGCCTGTGGTACATAACCATTTACAAAGGATAGATTAATCATGTCTAAAATAGAGCCATTGATCAAAGGGAATACCTCCTTAAATAACTTGGTTGGGATTGGGTCTAACATACAAGTAGAAGGGTTAGATGAAGCTAAAATTTTAGATAGCTCAGAAAGCTCTACTGCTTTTAAACAGTTCAGACACTGCTCAGGTTCTAAAGATTCCTCCAACACTGCCTCACTTACTGAGGATGAGGTCATCATGTTTGGGAGGGTGACAATTATTTTATTTTTAATGGAATCAATTTTATTTATGAAGAATCCCATAAAGCCATTACTGCTAAGAGCTAAGGGAATGGATGGATCAACGGAGCTGTCACTCTGGGTAAGTTTGGCAACTGTACTAAAGAGAAATCTAGGATTAATTTTATTCTCCTCAATTAATGAGGAAGAATATGCTGCTCTAACTCTGCGAAGGGTCTTGTTATATAACAATAGACGGTCTTTCCAGATTAGGTAGGATTCCTCTTGGTGTGTAGAGCGCCAGTTCAACTGAAGGCTCTGAACTGCATTTTATGGACTTCCTGATAGTAAAGAATTACGATTGTCCAGACTTGAAGTATCAAATGTTGTGCGTTGTTTTGGTTCTATGTTTGTTGCACAGCGAAGCATATAATTGTGCTCTTTATTTCCATACAAAGACTTTTTTATGTTTAAGCATTGCTTCTCCCTTTGTCTTAATTCTTCATTTATTTTGCATGCAGCAACACATTTCCTGTTGTTTTACCATAATACAGAGTGTGTGTGCAAAGTTAATTTTTAGAGAGAGCGAACCTTGGCTAGCTTAACCATGTATTTCCTTGTCAAACTGTTTTATTGAGAAATCAGACATGAGAATTACAACCTCAACAATACATGTTTGTTTTCTTTTTTTTTTATGTGAACATAAAACATAAAGACAACACAAAATTAAAACAAAACAAAAGTGACATAAATAAGGACATTCTCAAGACCCAATCACCTCCCCCAGCCCACCCTCCTCCCCTTTTCCTGGGACTTACATCTGATCACACCGATAATCAAAACAAATCATCTTGAAATAGGGTTATTAATATATTGCTGAAGGGGTTGCCAAGTTCTGTTGAATCGCTTTAAGTTATTTGCTAATGAGAACCGTACTCTTTCCAAATGAGAGAGCCTTACCAGTTCCTCCAGCCACAATTTAACCGATGGAACCTCTGGTTTTTTCCAGAACATCAACACTAGCTTTTTTCCTATGATAAAGGCATAAGATAGTAATTGTCGTTGGTATTTATTAAATTGAGAAAGCTGAACAGAAACTCCGAGTACAATCAGAAGTGGGTCCAGCCTTAACTCTATACGGAGCATATCTGATAAAGTTTCAAATATGCCAGACCAAAATGGGGTTAATTTTGTACACAAAGAGTAAGAATGGAGAAGCGTAGCTTCTGCAGTTGTCATATTCTGGGTTTTGTTTTGTTGTATATTTATTTTGATTAGTCAGTATACCTTTCTGTCTTGGGTTCCGTCTTGTTTGATTTGTGTTATAGCTTGTGTATTTTAGTTTACCCTGGCATATTATTTAGTCTTGGTGGTTATTTTTGTTCTTAGTAGTAGTTCTGGTTCTCTATTTACCTTATTTAGATTCTGTTCCCTTCCACTAGTCCTGTCAGCTCCCTCAGTCACTCCCCCGTCCTTGATCACTTCCACCTGTTCTGATTAATTAGTTGTTCACTCTGCTCACCTGTTCCTCTGCCTATTTATACCTGCCTCAGTTCTCTGCTCCCTGCCAGAACGTCACACGTGTTTCATTTCACCTATCCACTGGTAAGAACCATCCTGCTTTTTTTGTATCTGCCTGTGCATCTGGTTGTCTGATCTGTTTTTGAGTCTTCCCCAGTTTTTGTTTTTACCTTGGATGTCTGCTCTGTACCTTTTGTGGATTGTTTTTGTCAGCTTGACTGACCCATCATCCCTTCAATAAATCCTGTTTAAGCTTACCTCAAGTGTCTTGCTGAATACCGGGTTCATATCATCCTAAATCATTACAGTACGTTCTGGCCTAAAGAACATGAACCCGTCGCAGACACTTTTTTTTCGCTCTGGAAGAGCAATGCTTTGTGAGCCCGGTTTTTCGCCCAGAATGCCGGCTCACGCTGTTCACTCACCAGAAGTCCCTGTTCAGTCTCCCTCTGAGTGTTTCCAGCCAGATCCAGACTTGTTCTTGGAGGTGGATGCGGAGATGGTGCAGCAGATCCGCCCGGACCTTTTTCCAGAGCTGGCCCAGTTCCCCTCTCCTAATTCAGATCCACGGAGGTTGCGGCGGGCTGAGGTGATCCCTTTTCCGCAGGAGGGATCAGCTTCCCCGCTTAATCTGTCGTCCCGCCGACGCAAGAAGAAGCGCCCTTCTGCCCGCCACCCCCCCACCAGTTGTGAGCAGCGGGTTGACGAGTTAGTTGGGTCATTATCTGCTGACGAACATCTGTCCCAGCAAGCACCCTTCACTGTTCCTGCTGCCGCTTCCTGCCCAGCAGACTGGAGTTCTTCACTTACCGGTACTGAGCTGTCCACAGCTCCTCCTAGTGGCAATCCAGACACTGATTACAGCTCTCTAGAGAACAAGATTAGGACTTTTGCTCCTTTAATTAAGCGTCTGAGAGAAACCTTGTTTTCCCACTATTCTGCTGAACTGGAGGCAAAATTAAAGGAGCTGGAGGGAAATTACAGAACGGCCCTCAAGTCCTTCTACAATCGATCCACCCCTGTCTCTGAGGGTCTGACCAATTCCCCGTTCCAAGAGCCTGTCAGCGGGGATGCATCGTTGGCCAATCCGGCCTGCGATGTGAGGACCCAGGAGTGTCCGCCGGCAGTTGGCGACGTGGAGACCGAGGAGTGTCCGCCGGCAGTTGGCGACGTGGAGACCGAGGAGTGTCCGCCGGCAGTTGGCGACGTGGAGACCGAGGAGGGTCCGCCGGCAGTTGGCGACGTGGAGACCGAGGAAGGTTTGCCGTCCGTTGCCGACGCGACGACCCAGGAGGGTCCGCCGTCCGTTGCCGAGGCAGCGACCCAGGAGGGTCCGCCGTCCGTTGCCGACGCAGCTACCCAGGAGGGTCCGCCGTCCGTTGCCGACGCAGCAACCCAGGAGGGTCCGCCGCCATTCCGCGATGCTTGGACCCAGGGGGGTCCATTGCCTGTTTGCGACGCCTGGACCCAGGGTGGTCCTGGAAACCATATGCTCCAACCACACTATAGAGGACTGAGGAATCATTGGGGCTCTCAGTGGTCTGTCCGTCCCCTAGAGCCTTGGAGGGACGCCAGGTTGCTGAGGCCCTATCGAGACTCTAAAACCTCCAGGGGTCCCCAGAAGTTCCCACCTCCACTCTCTCAAAGAGACTACCAGCTTTCTGAGTCCCTGTATTGGCGGTCACTCCCCGGGACTCTCCAAAGACTTATTTTAAGGCTTTTTGTTTCTAAGGGTCTGGCTTCTTCAGTCGCCTGTAGCCAGGCTCCCTCTCTAGTAGCCAGTAGCCAGGCTTCCTCTCTAGTAGCCAGTAGCCAGGCTTCCTCTCTAGTAGCCAGTAGCCAGGCTCCCTCTCTAGTAGCCAGTAGCCAGGCTCCCTCTCTAGTAGCCAGTAGCCAGGCTCCCTCTCTAGTAGCCAGTAGCCAGGCTCCCTCTCTAGTAGCCAGTAGCCAGGCTCCCTCTCTAGTAGCCAGTAGCCAGGCTCCCTCTCTAGTAGCCAGTAGCCAGGCTCCCTCTCTAGTAGCCAGTAGCCAGGCTCCCTCTCTAGTAGCCAGTAGCCAGGCGCCGCCACCCTTAGCCTGTAGTCCGGCACTGCCCGAAGCCGGTAGTCAGGCCCTGCCCGAAGCCGGTAGTCAGGCCCTGCCCGAAGCCTGTAGTCAGGCCCTGCCCGAAGCCTGTAGTCAGGCCCTGCCCGAAGCCTGTAGTCAGGCCCTGCCCGAAGCCTGTAGTCAGGCCCTGCCCGAAGCCTGTAGTCAGGCCCTGCCCGAAGCCTGTAGTCAGGCCCTGCCCGAAGCCTGTAGTCAGGCCCTGCCCGAAGCCTGTAGTCAGGCCCAGCCCGAAGCCTGTAGTCAGGCCCAGCCCGAAGCCTGTAGTCAGGCCCAGCCCGAAGCCTGTAGTCAGGCCCAGCCCGAAGCCTGTAGTCAGGCCCAGCCCGAAGCCTGTAGTCAGGCCCAGCCCGAAGCCTGTAGTCAGGCCCAGCCCGAAGCCTGTAGTCCGGCGCCTCCTATAGCCCGTAGCCCGGCACCTCCTGTAGCCCGTAGCCTGGCGCCGTCCCCAGCTTTTAGTGCGGCGCCGTCCTTAGCCCTTAGTCCGGTGCCAGGTTCTGTTTTCTCCCTCTCCAGGCCCCGCCAATGGTCTCTGAGGGTCCTACCGCGCCGCCGGCCTCCGAGGTTCCTGCTCCGCCGCCGGCCTCCGAGGATCCTGCTCCGCCGCCGGCTTCCGAGGATCCTGCTCTGCCAGCGGCCTCTGAGGATCCTGCTCCACCATCAGCTTTATGAAGCCCTGCACTGCCGGCATCCTCTGGGACGTTCGCCGGAAAGCCTGACTCACCGGGGCCGTCCTCCGGGACACCCACCGGATTACATGACTCACTGGGGCCGTCCTCCGGGACGTCCGCCGGATCACCTGCCACGCCGGGGCCGTCCTCCGGGACGTCCGCCGGATCACCTGCCACGCCGGGACCGTCCTCCGGGACGTCGGCCTAATCACCTGCCACGCCGGGGCCGTCCTGCGGACCGTCCGCCGGATCACCTGCCACGCCGGGGCCGTCCTCCGGGACGTCCGCCGGATCACCTGCCACGCCGGGACCGTCTTCCGGGACGTCCGCCGGATCACCTGCCACGCCGGGGCCGTCCTGCGGGACGTCCACCGGATCACCTGTCATGCCGGGGTCGTCCTCCGGGACGTCCACCGGAGAACCTGATTCGTTGGGGTCGTCCTCCAGGACGCCCACCAGACTTTTACCTGTATCCGTTCTCTGATCTTTTCTGTTTTTCGTTCACCCTGTCTAGGTTGTTTTTGGCTTAGATTTTGATTGAACAGTTTGGGTTTTTCATTGGACTTTTTCCTCCGCTCGCCCTGTCTGGGTTGTTTTTATTTTGTAATAAGTTCTAACCCTCCTTCCTGTAACCCCCTCCACCCACCCGGTTTAGTCTGTCCTGTTTTCCTGGTTTAAGGTCGTCTGGAATCCGCCCTTGAGGGAGGGGCTCTGTCATATTCTGGGTTTTGTTTTGTTGTATATTTATTTTGATTAGTCAGTATACCTTTCTGTCTTGGGTTCCGTCTTGTTTGATTTGTGTTATAGCTTGTGTATTTTAGTTTACCCTGGCATATTATTTAGTCTTGGTGGTTATTTTTGTTCTTAGTAGTAGTTCTGGTTCTCTATTTACCTTATTTAGATTCTGTTCCCTTCCACTAGTCCTGTCAGCTCCCTCAGTCACTCCCCCGTCCTTGATCACTTCCACCTGTTCTGATTAATTAGTTGTTCACTCTGCTCACCTGTTCCTCTGCCTATTTATACCTGCCTCAGTTCTCTGCTCCCTGCCAGAACGTCACACGTGTTTCATTTCACCTATCCACTGGTAAGAACCATCCTGCTTTTTTTGTATCTGCCTGTGCATCTGGTTGTCTGATCTGTTTTTGAGTCTTCCCCAGTTTTTGTTTTTACCTTGGATGTCTGCTCTGTACCTTTTGTGGATTGTTTTTGTCAGCTTGACTGACCCATCATCCCTTCAATAAATCCTGTTTAAGCTTACCTCAAGTGTCTTGCTGAATACCGGGTTCATATCATCCTAAATCATTACAGTAGTATGGCATTTGTCACACAGTGGGGATGTGTTAGGAAAAATTTTATGCAACTTCACCTTACAGTACTGAAGCCTGTGAATAATTTTAAATTGAATAAGACAATGTCTAGAATTGGCAGAACACTTGTGAATATTCTCTAGCGCAGCCTTCCAAAGTTCGTCACTTATCTCCGTTCCTAATTCCTGCTCCCAGCCTGATCTAAGGCCTTGCATGGACGGCGAGGAGCTGGCTAATAACACATTACAAATCTGGGAGATTAGATGTCTTTCTCCACCACCCAGCTTAAAGAGTTCGTCAAATTCGTTAGGTAATATATTCTCTAAAGTGCGCATGTGTTTTTTCACATATGCTCTGACCTGTAGATATCTAAAATGATTGTGTTTATGGAGACCAAATTTGGCCTGAAGTTGAGAGAAAGAGGCAAAATTACCACCCACCAGCAAGTCACCAATAGTCCTGATACCTAAATCTTTCCATTGTGTATAACCTGAATCTAAAGTGGAAGGGACGAATGAAGGGTTCTTTGCTATTGGTAATAAGGTAGAAATGGATTCAATACCAAACTGGGATTTTATCTGTTTCCAAATACGTATAGTACTGTGAATGATGCAGTTATTGTTGTATGCCAAGGTATCTGTACTTGTGGGTGACAAAATAAGAGCGCTAATTTCATAAGGGCTGCAGTCTTCCTTTTCCATTGTGATCCAATTGGATTGTGTAAAATTACGATCTAACCAAATTGTAATGGTGCGCAGCGTACAAGAGTAATAGTAAAATGAAAAGTTTGGGAGGGACAGTCCGCCCTCTACCTTTGCCTTGCAGAGATGAGCTTTGCTAATTCGGTGTGTTTTATAGTCCCACAGAAATGGAACAATTATAGAATCAAGTTTCTTAAAAAATTTCTTAGGTAAAAAGATGGGAATATTTTGAAACAAGTAAAGGATCTGAGGGAGAAAAACCATTTTTATTGCATTGACTCTTCCCACTAGAGAAATGGGAAGAGACTTCCAAAACTGGATGCTATTTTGTAGCTTCACCACAAGGGGGGAGAAGTTAGCTTCATAAAGTGAATTAAAGTCCCTCGTAATCTCTATTCCGAGGTAAGTAAACTTATCATTGGCAATTTTAAATGGCGTACTTTCCAAGATCGAAGAGTCTTTGAGCTTAATTGGCATCAGTTCACTCTTAGACCAGTTAATCCTATAACCAGAAAACCTCCCAAACTCAGAGATTGTGTCTAGGAGCGTTGGTATGGTACACTGAAGATTGGTTATGAACAGTAGGATATCATCCGCGTATAAGGAAATTTTATTTATAGTCCCTTTAGTAATGTATCCTTGCACAAGCGGGTTGGCACGAATTGATTGAGCAAGGGGTTCTAGGGCTAAGACAAAAGGTAAGGGTGAGAGCGAGCAGCCCTGTCTGGTGCCCCTATGTAATTGAAATGCAGGAGATAGTGTCTTATTAGTGACAATTCTAGCACAAGGTTTATGATAAAGGATTTTTAACCATTTTTCAAAGTGTTCACCAAGATCATATCTTCTCAGGGTTGCAAAAAGGTAGGGCCATTCTATTTGGTCAAAAGCCTTTTCTGCATCGAGGGAAAGGACAACCAAATCAGAAGTTTCCTCTTTCTGAGAGTAGATCACATTATAAAGACGTCGCAAATTAAAGAAAGAGTGTCTGTTTGGTATAAAACCCGTCTGATCGGGGTGAATCAGTTTATCCATTAATAAAGTCAATCTATTAGCTAGAATTTTGGCTAGAATCTTTTGATCATAGGTTAATAATGAAATTGGCCTGTAATTACCTACTTCCTCAGGATCCTTATCCTTTTTTGGTATTAGTATTATTGT
Organism: Fundulus diaphanus; assembly: GCA_037039145.1. Taxonomy (NCBI): domain Eukaryota; kingdom Metazoa; phylum Chordata; class Actinopteri; order Cyprinodontiformes; family Fundulidae; genus Fundulus; species Fundulus diaphanus. The sequence goes on from CM073137.1 coordinate 39,067,502, forward strand.
GGCTTCTCTCATAGTAGGCGGTAGGATATTATCTGAGTTTGCTTGGGTGTACATTTTTAGCAAATAAGGTGATAATAGGTCGCTAAATTCTTTATAAAATTCCCCAGGATATCCATCAGGACCAGCTGTTCTCCCACTTTTCAGTGATTTGATAGCAACCTGAATATCTATGCATGAGAGATTTGCATTAAGAGAGCTCTTGTCTTCCTGAGTTAAAGTTTGGAGATTACAGCTATCTAAAAACGTCTGTATAGTTAAATCATCTTTCACAGCCTTGGAAGAGTACAGTGATTCATAAAACTGTTTAAATCTATGATTAATGTCTTTGTGTGAAGTTAAGACTTCTCCATTTTCTGATTTAATTTTGTTAATTGTGCGGTCACTTTCCATTTTCCTTAATTGTCTAGCCAATAACTTATTAGGTTTTTCCCCAAATTCAAAATATTTCTGTTGAGTAAAAATGAAAGCTCTAGTAATGTGGTCTGACAATAATTGATTATATTTGTACCTCAGCGAGAGAATTTTTTTGTGAGTTTCTGTGGAAGGTTGCGTAGCATTATCCTTGTCCAGACGCCTAATTTGTTGCTCTAAATCCACCAATTCTGCACGATTCTTTTTCCTCTTTGCTGCTCGAAAAGATATAATTCCTCCCCTTAAGTAGGCTTTCATAGTTTCCCACAGTATTGAAGGAGACGTTCCCGGAAGGTCATTCATTTCAAAGAAGAACGTAATCTGCTCTCTGACAAACTTACAGAATTCTGGTTCCTTCAATAGTTGTGGATCTAATTTCCATGTTCTTTCAGTTTGGTTCGCATGATCTAATTGTAAATTTAGAGAGAGTGGGGCGTGGTCTGAAATTGCTATATTGTGATATTTTACTTCACTAGTATAGGGCAATAATTTTGCATCTATCATTAAATAATCAATTTGTGTGTACACATTATGAACATTTGAGTGGAATGAGTAGGCTCTCCCTTGAGGGTTAAAAATCCTCCAGCTATCAAACAAATTAGAATTATTTAAGTATTCCTTAAGGAAAATACTAGCATTAGAGGTCGATGCTCTACGTGTTGACGAGCGGTCTAAATATGGATCTAAAACAAGATTCAGGTCCCCTCCAATAATTAGATTGGTCTGCGAGATGTCAGGTATTTGGGCTAAAACATGTTTGTAAAAAAGTGGAGAGTCTATGTTGGGGCCATATATATTGACCAGAGTTATAGGAACAGAGTACAATTTTCCTACTAATATTAAATATCTGCCTTCCCTGTCGGATATGGTTGATTTATGGATAAAAGGTATACCTTTTTTGAATAATATTGCCACGCCTCTAGCTCTCACTGCACAAGTAGAATGATAAGCTTGCCCTGTCCACCTGCATCTCAGTTTTATGTGTTCATTCTTATTAAGGTGAGTTTCCTGAAGGAAAATTACATCACTGGACAGTGTTTTTAGGTGTGCTAGTATCTTACCCCTCTTAACAGGATTGTTCAAACCTTTAACATTCCATGTGACCAAGGTAATTTGTCCGCCTTTCTTTGTTTGTGTTGTATTAACTTGCATAGCTCAGAATAGAATGAAAAAGAATATAGAGGTCCTCATAAGTGTAAAAGGGATGATTATACATCATATATAAGTCCCAGCCCACCCCAAACAAAATACACACTGTCTTGCCTATACTAAGAAGAACCTGCAAAGTAAGGCGCAACCCCTCTAAGGAAGTTATAAAGAAAAAGATAACCAAAACATTCACACAACAAAGACACATTAACCTACTTAACTAACAACTTCCCTTACTACTAACTCCTAATTAGAAGTTGAAAAAGCTCTGCAAGAATATAAAATTCAAGCACCAAACCAACATCTGAACGGTTGGAAAAAAAAAAAATGGTCTGAAAAACATATATCAAGATATATAAGCTACCTATTTATAACTATCAGCCCACTTCAAATTGTCAACGAAACTTAAGGCAGCTAATTATGTAACCAAGATGAAGATTCTAAACATTATATAAAATTAGCTGGATAAACATCCCAGGAGAGTCCAACATTGAGTACTACCAGAATCCAGCCACTCCACATCCTCGTTAGGTGTCCGCCACGGGGTCATCTGCATCGCCTCCACCCGTACCGAAGTGGAGCTCCGCGAATTTCTGGGCTTCCTTCGCGTCTGTGAACATTGTTTCTGTTCCTCTGAAAGTCACTCTCAGCTTTGCGGGATACAAAAGTCCATACCGAACTCCCGGCTTGTCCCGAAGAAGTGCTCTGACACCGTTAAATGCAGCTCTGCGTTTCGCGATCTCGGGGGTGAAGTCAGGAAAGATGTGGATCTTCTGTCCGCGGTAGGCGAGGTCTCTCTGAGTCATGGCCTTCCGGAGGATCATTGTAACGTCGCGGTAATAATGGAGTCTCACCACCAGCGCCCGAGGAGGTCCTGTGTCGTCTGGGCGCCTTCGTAGGGCTCTATGAGCGCGGTCCACCAGCGGTAAGTCATCCAGAGTCAGCACGTCTTTGAGGAGCTGTGAGACGAATATGTTCAGTTCTGCGCCTTTCTCTGCTCCTTCTTTTAACATTGCAATCCGTATATTTTGTCGTTTGGACCTCCCTTCAAGATCCATGTATTTTTCTGTAAGCTGATTCGTTTCTGTGCGTAGACGTTTTATCTCCGACTCTAGCTTGGTTATGGCATCTGCTGACTGTGTGGCCGCTCGTTCTAGTTCAGCAATGGTTGCGCCATGTTGTTCGTTGGACGTTTTCAGGACTTGAATAGCATTTTGAGTCTCGGTCTTGAGGGTGAGGAGTTCTCCTCTAATAGTGGCGGACACCTCTTCAATGCGAGTGTCAATTGTCTGACAAATTTCGAATTTGGTGGCTTGTAGCTCTGTGCGGAGAGAATTTATAGCATCTAGGATGGTAGCATTAGCCATCGGGTAGCTACCTTCGGGCGAGTCCGGGGCGGCTGGGCCCGATTCTTTCGCTTTCTTGTCCTTGTTGGAAGCAGACATCCTCAGACTTGCTTTCTTCATGTCCTAATGCAATTAAATGAAGACTAGACTTTTCTCTCTCCCAGTCTATAATAGAGTTGTCCAAATGTCGATTTAGTACCAAAAATATTTCTAAATTTGCAGGAGCTCCAGGGAAACGCTGCCTATTCCTCCATTGCTCACTAGCGCCCCCCCCCCCCCCCCCCCCCCCCCCCCCAAGTCCTTAACCATGTATTTCCAACCATCCAAACTTATACATGTGTTCAGCTTTAAACAAGGCTGTGTCTGTTTGGGACACATCCTATAAATTGTGTTTGAAAGGTGCTAGACAAGAAACAACTAGCATTTAACTGGTGGCAACATGTGATGTTTATTAGGTCTAGGTTTCATGAACAAATCAAATAAGTTACATTAACTGGTAGTTTCACCGATAAACTGAGGACATCTATTGCAACTTAAAGTAAAGAAGTGTTGGTGACAAAAATTGACTTTGGGATATTCCACCTTCTCTGTTTTTCTGTTTTGTTTCTGCACTCAGTTATTCAGTTATAGGACATATATGTATTTGTTTCTTTAACATTTTGGTTCATTTCTAAGCATGTTTTACCTGTTTCAGAAGAAAAGTGAGCAAAGCCAACCATTATTACCATCTATGTATCGGCTGAGCTGAGAATGAAGGTTTTAGTTTGGGAGATGCGATTCATTTTCTCCAAAGCAGAACTCACATGTTCAACTCACAGTTGTCCTTTTTTTTCAGAGCCTCTGTTAACCCCACACTGTGCACTAACATGCAGCCACAGCAGGGGTCCAGGTATGCGGCAATATCAGCCTCAGAAGGCTGCCAGGGTGGAGCAGAGATCCATGGCTGAGAAACATTGATGGTCCTTTATTGACCCATGGTGCATTTACAGAAGGAGAAATATGCGGCTGACCGTCCAATTAAATCTAAAACATTGTTTTCACTTCATTTTCTGAGGCCCGACTGTGTTACTGCACAGGAAGGGTGTATTACAAGGAAACTAAATGTCCTGGCAAGTGGTAAAATGCATTCAGCTCTAAAATAGCCAAAGTACTCAAATGTAATTGTTCAAACATTTAGTGAAGCAGGTTTGTTTTATGAGGCATTAGAGTGATTGAAGTTCTTTCCAAGAAGCTGCTGCCGACTCCAAGGCTGAAATTTATAAAGACTGTTTGTATAAATAGCAGAGAAAACTAAAAGTGACATAAAACATTATGTTTCATCACATTAAAAAGCTGTAGATCTCAACATCTTGACTGAGGCATTTATTTCCTATCTTAAAGCAGTGATCTAATGCAAAAAGGCCTAACCTGATCCTCAGATAATCAGTAACCCATTAGGCCCAAACAGGAAGGGTTCCAGTTCTCCAAAAAACAAACCCAGGTCATAGGGAGTAATACGACCACTTTGGTGTTTAAGAAGTTTAGAAGTGGGAAGACATTTCTCTACAGCTTTTGAACAGTCCAAGACAGCCAGAGGTTTTCCAGAGCTAACTCTGTAGCTGAATCCCAAAGCTCCAAGGACTAATCAGCCTGTCTGCTGCCTATGTGTGAGTCCCTCTGAGTAGACTAAAGAGGGCTCAGTTTCAGCCTTGAAGCAGGGTCCTCAGATAAAGGAGATCCCTCAGCAGAGTGGTCAGAGCATCAAGCAGCCAGACTTTGGACTGAGAATATTTCTCCTCTTCAGAAAGTTTCTGGTTCTACAAACAGAGCTCCACTTCCTCCTCCTCTAACTGGTTGTAAACCAGTCCCTGTGGAACATCTCTCATTAGGTCCAAAAGCTTAAATGCTCTCCCAGGCACTTCAGAACCCCTCCCCACCATCAACACCTACTAGAGCCTGACATGGAGGTTCTGAATGCCGGCTCGGAGGAATCCCTTTGGTTCTACTGCCTTTGCCTAATGAGTCCCCAGACATCTTTCTCTGACACATTTACACATTAGAAGCTTCTTTCTTCACTCATTTCATTCTGACCTCATGCTGTTCTTCCCCATCAGCACCTCTAAGGTCCAAAAGTCCTCACACTAGAGTATAAAACTGTTATTACCTGGCATTGGCGTCCTGCTTTATGGTTAGTTTGTTTTCAGGTCCTGCCTCATGGTTTCTTTCACAGTTCAGACTGATTGGTCCGTTTAACATGTTTACAGGCCTGTTCTGTGTTCACCGATTGGGCCTCAACAGAACCCGGTAGCCCAGTCTGCTGTCTGCTCAACACATAATATACTGGCGTCCTGTGTAGACCACTGGTTCCTTACTGGAAATGACATCAGCTCATAAAGGGACAGGCCCCATTACACAACCACACTGCTTCTTGTTAGTTTTTTACAAAGAAGAATGTGTCACAGCCCATTTTTAGTTGGACTTGTTCTGATTCTTTATCAGGTGATTTCCCATCATACCTATCTGTGGGCCAGCGACCCATTAGGACCAGTACCTGATCATAAACACACTCCAGCCCACAGTCAGAGTGCATGCAGCTACCCTGAGCTCTTCCTCATACCTACCCATCTAAAAACAGAATGAAAACATATTAAAACATTGTGGGAGGATTTTCTAGGTTCAGGGGCTAAGTCTTGGCTTTTAGGCCCTGAGGAAAAGCTCAGAGATGAATCATTCATTGTCATAAACCCCATCAGGCCTGGACTCTGTTGATACATTGAGGGAGAGAGTTCCTGATAAGAACATGTGGCACAATAATGCTGCATTCCATTTGTCTTTGGTAGTCAAATCTCCGATCTCCGAGTTGGAAATTTCAACTGGAACTGCCCCTAAAGTTGGAATGTGGAAGTCAGGACCATACCTGACTTCCACATTCACGATGGCTGCTACTTGCAGCAACATTGAGTAAAACCTCATATTTTATGTGACATAAAGTCTGTCATACACGTAATGTTTTCAGTGTTCATTAGACAGGATGTTTCAGCTCTGTTTATTTGCACAAAGTACCATGTAGAACAGCGTTATTGTCATTGTTTTAAAATAAAAAACAGTGACCGTAGTGGCTAAACAAACAATGAAGAATTGTCACCTATTGTTTAACGCTTCACGCTCAGTTGAACAGTTTAGCACGACTTTAAAAGGGCAAGTATTATGCAAAATGTGACTTTAAAAGACATTCTGAGACTCAGGTTGGGTGTATTTGTATGTTACACAAAGGCTTTTGTACAAGCATCCAGGTTTTTTCCTACCATCCAGCAAAAGGGAAACTGTAAAGGAAACTTCCAAGGCAAGTGGAACGCACAATAATGGCCTAAAGTATCTGTTAGTTAGAAGGCCTTAAGCAAGAACTCACACTGGTGAGTCTATTGATCTCCTGTGTTTCCTCCTAGCATCCATGAACACAACCTGTTTAGCCCACCTGTGCTGTCATGAACTGCAGACATTTATAGCCTGATTATGTGGGGCCTTCTTGGACTCCAGTAATCAAAGTCAGACTTATTTCTTGTCCATAGGTCTGTATCCTATGGCTCTGGAGCCACAAACGGCTCATTGGGCCTTCCACAATGGCTCTAATAAACTTGGGCTAAAAATGATAGAGAATCAGCTATGGATTTTAATATAGATATGATAACAAGTCAGGTTTCAGCAGTTTTCAGTTTTTTAATTTTATAATTGTAGTGAATTTCCACAGCTGAATGACACTGAAAGAACCAGTAATATGATTTCTATAATTTTGCTCAAATATCAAATCCCATAGAGGAAAATCCATTTTCTTTAAGAAAAAGATTCCCTTTATTTTAAACCCCAAATATTAAAATAAAATGGTGGTTATTTAAAAAAAATTACACAAGTTTTTGTTTTTCAAAAGCCATCTAAGATTTGTGGCTCTAACAGTTTTAGTTAGCTGGTTTGAGGATAAAAAGGCTCTTTGATTGTAAAGGTTGCATATCCCTGATCTGGACGGACTATAACTCTTCATTCTTACTGTTGCTCACCTCTGCTGAAAACTGTCTAAACTAGTCATTAACAATCATCTGGCAACTTCTGAAGGCAACTGGTTTCACTCAAAAAAAGAGGGCGACTGAATAGATCTGCAGGCCACACTTTTCAGTTTTTTATTAGGAAAAATATAATTTAAATTGTGTATAATTTTATTTTCTACTTCACAATTGTATACCACTTTGTGTTCGTCTGTCACATAAATAAAATATATTTATGTTTGTGGTTGTAATGTGACAATATGTGGAAAGGTTCAAGCAGGCCAGCTGACAGCTTTGCTAGGGCCCAGGACAACGCAGTCTTTTTGGGCCCCCCCTCTACACCTGCCGCCACCACATACACACACACGTGCACACACACACACACACACAAACCCCAAAAAAAGTCAACTTAACTGTATACTTCATGCCCTGGAAATCTCTGTATTTTATACTGGATATTTTCAGCCCATCTATTGAATTTAGTGCACTAGTTGATCTTTTCTTCATAAGAGAACAGCAAGCACTGCAGCCAAAATATGGCTTTTTTTGACCTGCTGTATATTAGCCAGTCCCTAAGCTTGATGTATCATGAAACTGTTGACCTTTTGGGTTTTGTGATTTTTATTTTTATTTTACAAATAATATATGTACTGGGTTCTTTCAATGTCTTAATAGACCCTTTTCACGGTGACGTCATGCAACTTCCGTTCTGCGGTGAAGCAGGGTATCTTTACTTCCGCTTTCTCCGCGAGCAGTGTTTTTACATATGGATTTCACACAGTCCCTCACCAATCTACCCAAATTTCGTTTGGGAGACGTGCACAGACTGGCACAAAAGCTTTCGGCCACACCAGCCTCCAAACTCGACAAAGATGACAAGTTCTTTGTGGAACAGTACCTTTTCGATTATGAAGGTAAGAGCTTTGTCTTCTTAGCTCTGTTGTTAGCATAGATGCTAGGATTATGATAGCTACGCTACCAACAGGACTTTTTGTCATTTATTAGTTTTTAATTTCTCCATTAAGTTGCTACGCTAGCTTTATTATATTAAACTATTGCTATATTAGCTATTCTGTTTCGCAGCTTTTAGCCAATGAGTCACACAAGGGATATAGTTGATGTATAATGTTGAGCCTTTTCATGCTTTGTTTTGGAACAGTGTCAATGCTGTCAAAGGTCTATGAATAAAAATGAGGAGCCTCATTCCCTTCATGTTTTTCTTTTTGTGTAGTGTTTTACTGCGGTTGCAGACTTTGCAGTATCCATCAAAATTCCTCAGTGGGTTCAGTGTGTTTCTCAGCCTCAATTAAGAAAATAATTTTGCCCATTCCTGTTAAAACTGCGATAGTTTAGTACATTAGACTGAGAAAGATGCTGTCAATATTGTTGCATGCACACTGCATGCACACTAATAATCAGTTCATTATAGTATTTATGGATTATACTGCTGTCCGGGCAAACCCCTTGTGTCCTATACTGTTAATTTTCAGGAACTGACCAAAAAAACGTGGATTTTCAAAAACTTCAGACATCACACTTCATATATTTTAGTTATTTATGACATAGATAGGCATTCCTCCTTTTTTAATATTTTGACTAAATCATGCTCACATGAATTAGTGTTCTTGACTAATGTCAAATGGAGGTTTGAGCCTGAGAGTGCCATAAAAACAACAAGACCTGGTGTCTTATCAGATTTTTATAGCTTTCACTCCAAATAACGGTGTCCCATAGGGGTAATTTGATTCTGATAACACTGATTATTATTCTGCAAATGTAAATGTAGTCAGTGAAAAATAAACTTCTTTGCATCTGCTGTTTCCATTAGTCATAATTTTCATGTTGCTGCTTCGATAAATTAAACATTAGCTAAATCCACCTAAAGCAGCATGTCTCTATTTCTAGTTTACACTGGACAACAAAGAGGACCCCGTGGCAGTCTGGAGTGCCTGTCGTGTTCTTGTTCTGCAGGTAAAGCTCTATGTAATCACATAGTAGCCCTGCTATTTCACACGGCACACTACAGTACCATTGGCTTCAACACTGTGGCATCCACCAGCTCGCTGCAGACATGGCATCGGCCAAGGACACAGGTTAATTAGTATTTACTACTCTTGATAATGTATTTCCTATATTGTTGTCATTATTAATGTTGTTGATATTTTTATTATTGCTTTTGTAGGGAATTGCACCAGAGGCAACAAATGAGATGAAGGTGTTTAAGCCACAGAAAAAAAGAAGTGTTGGAACTGGTGCTAAGTGCACACTTTACAGAGCATATACTGGTGAGTTTAAATTAGTTTTCCTCTCCACTCATTTAACCATCAATGCCTTTTTTTATGCATACCTCCTTTTTGTTTTGTTTTTTATCTGTTAAAATCAGAGCTTCCTGGAAGTGAGTGTAGACGCACCTGCACGCTGTTGGAGAGTGGCGTTTCAGCACCTGAGTGGGAGGGTCGCAAATCTCCCCTGCTGGTGGCAGCAGAAGACAATGAGTCTGAAGCCCCCTCTGTGATGTGACACCGGGTCCTCGGCTGACTCTTTCTCTCCTATCTTTCCTCTGCTCTATTTTCATCTTCCTTAACAAATATTTATATAAGATGAGTTATTTTTATAGATGACATTGTAATGTAAATTAAATCAAACTTATTTGTTTCTCAATTTTTGACAGGGCCTCTTCCAGATCTTCATGTGATGGCCATTGGTGAAAAACTTAAAGACGTTCGTCCACAGCAACAGATGTATAGAAATGAAAAAAATTGGTTTAAATTTGTTATAAAAGACATAGGTATTTGCAGCATCTATGGATATTTGTTGATTTTGGTGTGAGCAATTTTCTGGGTTACTTCAAAACTTGTAAACAGTGGACATATCTGTGAATTAAAGTAACCATTTAATGAATAATGCATTCTTTTTTCTTTTTACTTTATTTTAGTTCTCAACTTCAAAGTAAGACACAATGTCAATTTCAAAACAACCATTTAGCATTTACATTCAACCAATTACAATCTTACAGTGTCATAGCTGTAAAGCCTTTTGCAGTAAGATAACATCCAAGCTAGCGGGCCTCAGACGGGCTTGTCCCCCTTGATATCAAGAGGTCCCTGGACATTTGACATCAGGCAGCAGATGGCCCACAGCTGATTCACTGCTCCTAACATGGACAGCGGAACAATTCCATCCCAAATGTGGTATTCCTTCACCCTGCGTATGGCCCTCTCCACTAGAATCCTCAAACGGGCGATGGCCTGGGTCTTCTGAGTGTCTGGTTTGCTGAGCTGGGTTGATTTCTTTAATGGTGGGAAGATGAGTTTTACCCCCACCTCTGATAGCATTTTCTCAATCAGGAAACCCTTGTCAGCCATTACTTCATCCCCTGGCTGGAGTAGCTGTAGAAGCTGGGATTTCTTTGTTATTTCTATGTCCGAAATAGAGCCTGTGTATAGTGTAGAAACAAATGTGATAACACCACATGGAGCAACACCAATCAGTCCTTTAAATGTGGTGTGATTTTTGTAGCTTGAAAAAGTCTCTGACTGTAAGGAGAGGGAAGTTGCGGTTTCACAGCGGATCTCAGTGCAGTCTATGATGACTCTCAGCTGAGGACAATAGAGTCTGATCTTGTCAGGCATTGTGGCCTGTACCTGCTCTCTTGTCATCCAAGATGGTAATGAGCCCAAAACCTGATAAAGGTAGCTTGTCCATGTAAGGATGATGCAACTACCAGTCGACACGCTGACCTCAAAGAGAGATGACAATGTCCTCTCCTGAAGCCCAGCTGCAACACGACAGAGAAACATGAACAGTTCATCAATCAGTTCAAGCTTTCGCTGTGGACTTGCCGTCACTTCTGCTGCACGCTGTGCTTTGGACCAATAGATGAGCCTTGATGTAGACGGGTTAACAGACTCCCAAAACAGAATGAAGACCTTCTTGTAGCTGAATCTTGTGTAGTAACGGTAGTCCTCGTCGGTCACACAAAATTTATAAATTAAATTAATGGCTCCTGATTTTTAAGGGTCAGCTGCTGGATTTTGTGTTCAAGTGTCAAGATTTGCACCTCCAACTGCTGAATCTTCCTAGCAGCTCTGTCCATTTTACCTTTAGAGCAAAGAGGAGAATACACTTTAGCATCAATTATCCATTTTTGGTTCATCCACATAATTGGATGCTATCAGTAAGCTTAACAATAATTCTTAATTTTCATGAGGTGAAGAAAGGAACATTAGGTCTTTATTGCTATATTGTGCCAAATATGATGGTGGATATAATTTAGTTTAGAAACATTAATTTCTCAGATTAATTTCCTTTCATTAACAAATTTATTTTGACAGCTCTAATAAAAATTTATGTGGTGACCCACTGAAATTATCTTGGGAAAAGCTAAATAAACTTATTATAACTCAATTATCTTTAAGAAAGAAACATGGAGTTTAATTTGTAAAAAAAAAAAAAAATCACCAGGAGAGGGATGGCAGCTGTAGTCATGATCATTTTGCACTGCCTCCAGGTGGGACCAGTCCTCTGTGCTGCTCCCTGGAACAGGCATCTCATTGTCAGCTGCAAGGCGTTTTCTTGCTGGCCTTGCAGATTGCTCACCTCTTCCTACAATAAAAAATGTTGTTATTGTTTTGATGTCATTTCAAACAAGCAATGTGATTGCCATACTTAAAACAGCAACCGCTATTTTAAAAGAAAGAGTTAGCATGAACCCCTTAAGGTAAGTTCTTGAGTTCTGAGTAAAAGTTATCTAGTAATTTATTACCAATTTAAATACTGTACTCTTACCTTTGCCCCAATCATTCCACAGGAATTTAGATGGTACTGCTCCCTTCTTTAACTTCTTTCGACCACTTGCAGAAACATAGGTCTCCTCTGAAGAGAAGTGCTGACTGCAGACGTAAGTGCTGCCGCGAAGGATTTTAAAATTTGGCCCCTTGTCTCTTCTTATTGCTGTCACCCAACGGACACGAATCGCAGCATCAGCCGGGAAATCGTGAAAACTGAGATATGGAAAGTTTTTTTTGTTGTTCGAGCACTGTGGGACACTGCAGTAGCAGTTTCTCTGCGATTGTGCCATGCTTGGTGGATATGATGCTGCTGAGAGATGGACACAAGGAGGACAAGGGGAGAAAAATGTTATTAATTATAATACTTTTTTGAACCTTTTATTTAACCAGATAAACTCCCATTGAGATTAAGATCTCTTTTTCAAAGTTTGATCTGACTAAGAGGTCAGCAGCACATGTCATTACTAATACAGTATATTAAACAAAACAATGTCAGGCCTCTACTTAAAATGCACAGTATTTGCTGCATGTTAGCTTTGATCTTCATGTTACTGTCCCGATCAAAGCATCTATATAACAGCAATGATCGCTACCAATACTAAGGAAAATAAAGATAGTCAATACGACACGTTTAATATTGTGCTTTCAGTCTTACCTAATGAAATCGCGCTGATTTCTGATAGGTAAAAGTTTGGTAAAGTAAGCTAACAAGCTGCTGCATGTTAGCTTTGATCTTCATGTTACTGTCCCGATCAAAGCATCTATATAACAGCAATGATCGCTACCAATACTAAGCAAAATAAAGATAGTCAATACGACACGTTTAATATTGTGCTCTCAGTCTTACCTTATGAAACCGCACTGATTTTCAGTGAAACACGTCTTGACCTCCCGAATTTTCTATATAAAAGCATGTAGCCGGATGTAGCAACACCCTGCTCCGCTTCAAAACAGAAGTTGAGTGACGTCATGTGAAAAGGGTCTATTAAATTTTCTCTGTGGGCTCCAGTAACATATGATAGATAATATCTACTTTGAAAGTTAACATGAACTGCTGCTGAAGATGACCACTCTGATCTACCTGGATGTTCTCTGGTGGACTGAAACGCCTCAGTCAGTGACGTCAGTCTGTGGGTCTGCGTCTGTCGGGGCAATGACAGAAGTTTCGTCTCCTCTCTCCGTTTGTCGCTCGACGTTTTCTTGCCCATGGTTTTTCACGTGCTTAGATAAATTTGTTGTGTTTCCACTGAATTTAACCGGCTTTTTACAAAACATACAGCTTGATTTCATATTAAAATAGAGCCAAACGGCGCTTCTTTCCCTCTTCATGTTTTACCGCTCCTGTTTTCTCTCTCTCTCTCCGAGTTTGAGCAGCGCAGCGCGGTTGTTTGTGAGAGACACCAGAGAGCTGAGTGGGCGGGCCAGGCTGAGCCTGCGTGCTGATTGGTTGGCGCCGCTGAGCCATGTATGAGAGGGGAGGGGGAGCAGCAACGTGCCGCGACATAGATGCGGAGACTTTGGATGAAGCTGCGCGCTGACTGACACTCTGACTGACCATTTTAATGGTCAGTCAGAGTGTCAGTTTTGGGCCCCCCTCTGTCCTGGGCCCGGGACAACTGACCCGTTTGTCCCCCCTGTCGGCGGGCGTGGGTTCAAGTGGTATGAATACTTTTGCAAGCCACTGTTTCTGTGTTTCTTCTGTTTCACAGGATTATTACAGCAGAGATACAGAACTAGGTTAGTGTGCTTCACTTTACTTAACAGGAGGTTAAACCTTAATGACTGCATGTTGAACTTCAATACAGCTCAGTAAAAGTGAAAAAGCTTAAAATATGACAGGTTTATGGTTTTCCTGTCAGCTAATATAAACATGTCTGTTTATAAGTGTCATGTTTGGTTTTATGTATTTGGCCCACATGCGGAACACACTCGGCAAACAGGAAGAGTTTTAAGATGTTTATTGTAAATACAGGGTAGAAACTGGAACGCGGAGGAATCTGCCACAGCAGGGGCCACAGTGGAGGAGCTCAATAGGGAGCGCGGTCGGTCTAGGACAGAAGGAGAAGTGGTTAGATCCTGGGTTAACGCTAAGTGGTGAAACTGGGGAGCGTAAGCTTACCACAGAGCACGGAAACCTGACCGGGAGGAAGCAGCGCGGACTCAGCGCTTGTCTGATGGAGGTGGTGGTGGGTGTCAGTGAGACCGGTGGGCATGGGCGAGAGCAGGGTCCGAGCAGCGCCGGCGGGCCCAGGGATCCAGGGACAGCGGGAGGAACCAGGGGAGTCCGGAAGTACCAGGGTGAATCCAGGGATGGGTACCTCGTGCCCGGCTTGGTATTACCAAGGGAGTTTGAGGGGGAAGATGGCTAGAGCAAGATCTGAGCGGGCGGGGATTCAGGAGTCTGGTCTTCGAGGCACGGAGTCACACGGGTGAAAGGTTTCAAAAACACGAAAAACTGGAGAAAAACAGGAGACAAAGGTTAGATCCAAAAACAGGGATTGCAAAACTCATGGGTATGAAGCTCAGGAGACAGATCAGTGGCCTAGGCATAACACGACGGGGTAACACTCTGGCATCCTCCCGCTGTCCGTGCGCAGCTCTTATAGTGCGGACCGACGCTGCTGAACCAGCATCAGGTGTGCGCGCCCCGCCCACCCGCATCTGCAGACACCTGCGGAACAAGGCAGAGAAGGCAGAACCGGCAGAAACTGTGCGGCTCTGCCGGCTGAGTCCTGACACCACCCCCCCCTCAATGGTCGCCACCTGGCGACCCCAAGGAAGACATGGAGGGGCAAGAGGACAGGAAGGAGTCGATCAGGGATCTGTCAGGGATAGAGGAGCCAGAGAGCCAGGACCGATCCTCGGAACCGTGACCCACCCAGTCGACGAGGTATTGGAAACCTCTACCTCGCCAACGGGAGTCCACGATCCGTAGGATCTGACATCCGTGGTGGTCCTGGGTGGGTGGAGGGGGTTCGGCCGGAGGGCGGAACGGACTGGAGATGACGGGCTTGATCTGAGAAACGTGAAAGGTGGGATGGACTCGGGATTGAGACGGGAGGCGGAGACGGACGGTCGTGGGGCTAACAATGGAAAGGATCTTGTAGGGGCCGGTGAAACGGGGAGATAATTTTGCGGCTGGTGGATCTTGAGGGGATGTCCCTGGTGGATAACCAGACTCGCTGACCGGGAATCGGCGGTTCTGCTCAGCGGTCCTATTGAGGGCTTGGACGGTCTGGATCCAGAACTGTTTACAACAGCGGATGTGATGGTTAACAGATGGGACAGCGATCTGTCTTTCATCGTCGGGGAGTAACGGGGGTTGGTAGCCTAGAGAAGCCTCGAAGGGGGACATGCCAGTAGCCGTGGAAACGTGGCTGTTGTGGGCGTACTCAACCCAGGGTAAGTATGTGCTCCAGTCAGAGGGATTGGTGGACGTGAGGCAACGGAGAGCGATCTCCAGCTCCTTGTTTAACCGTTCTGTCTGACCGTTGGTCTGCGGGTGGTAACCGGAGGTGAGGGTGTACCGGGCCCCAAGGGCTGCGGCAAACTCCTTCCACACCCGCGAGATGAATTGGGGACCACGGTCAGACAGAACATCCTGCGGGATGCCATGCAGGCGAAAAACATGTTTCACCAGGAGCTGGGCCGTCTGGAGGGCGGAGGGGAGCTTCCTGAGAGGAATGAGATGGCAAGCCTTGGAGAAACAGTCAACTACAGTGAGGATAGTGGTCATACCTTGTGAGGAGGGGAGGCCAGTAACGAAATCTAAAGCGATGTGGGACCAGGGGTGTTCTGGGATCGGTAAGGGCTGGAGGAGGCCTGCGGGGGTCTATTGGAGGTCTTGTTTTGAGCACACACGGGACACGAGAGGACATACTGCTTGACGTCTTGGGACATGGTGGGCCACCAGAAGCGTCAGGAGAGGAACGTGTGAGTGCGATGGATGCCTGGGTGAGCCGAGAACTTCTCTGAATGGGCCCACTGGATAACACGGGGTCGAACGGAGGAGGGAACATAGATTCAATTAGCCGAGCCGTTTCCAGGGTCAGGTTCTGAGTGCTGGGCTCGAGTAATGAGGTCCTGTATTTCCCAGTGGAGGGCTCCGAAGACACAGGTTGGAGGACGAATTGGTGTGGGTTCTTTCTCAGAGTCCGGGGGAGCATAAAGGCGGGACAGGGCATCAGGCTTCTGATTCTTCGATCCAGGGCGATAGGAAATGGTTAAATTAAATCAGGAGAAAAAAGGGACCAGAGGGCCTGTTTGGGGTTCAGGCGTTTGGCAGTCTGGAGATAGGCAAGGTTCTTATGGTCCATCCAGATAAGCACGGGCTGCTCGGACCCTTCGAGCCAGTGGCGCCACTCCTCCAGGGCGAGCTTGATGGCCAGGAGCTCTCTGTCCCCGACATCGTAGTTGCGCTCCGCCAGAGTCAGACGCCGGGAGAAGAAGGCGCAGGGATGTAATCGTTGGTCATGGTCCGAGCACTGAGACAGCACCGCTCCTACGTCCGTGTCAGAGGTGTTGATCTCCACCGTGAACTGTTTGGTGGGATCTGGGTGGATGAGAACGGGTGCTTGGGAAAACCTTTCTTTCAGGTTAGAGAACGCTGAGTTGGCTTCGGGGTTCCACACGTAAGGGGTCTTGACGGATGTGAGTGAATGGAGGGGGGTGGCGATCTGACTGTAGTTCCTGACGAAGCGGCGGTAAAAGTTGGCAAAACCAAGGAAACGTTGCAGCTCCTTTCTGGTTTCGGGTACTGGCCAGTCGAGAACAGCTTTGATCTTTTCTGGGTCAGATCGGACCCGCCCCCCTTCCAGGATGAGGCCGAGGAAGGTGACTGAGGGCTTGTGGAACTCGCATTTCTCCGCTTTAACAAAGAGCCGGTTTTCAAGGAGTCGTTGGAGAACGAGGCGTACGTGATGCTGGTGTTCAGAAGGGTCTCGGGAGTAAATGAGAATATCATCCAGGTAAACGAAGACGAAGAGATTCAGAAAGTCATGGAGAACGTCATTGACGAGTGCTTGGAACACTGCAGGGGTGTTGCACAAGCCGAAAGGCATCACCTGATATTCAAAGTGTCCCAATGGCGTCTTAAATGCTGTCTTCCACTCATCCCCTCGGCGGATCCGGACTAAGTGGTAAGCATTACGTAAGTCTAACTTAGTGAAGATGGTAGCTGACTGAACTGTCTCGAGGGCAGAGGAAAGGAGTGGGAGAGGGTATTTATTCTTGACCGTTATTGCGTTTAACCCACGATAATCGTTGCAGGGGCGAAGGGAGCCATCCTTCTTGGCAACGAAAAAAAAACCTGCACCAAGAGGAGAGGAAGACAGCCGGATCAGCCCAGCAGCTAATGATTCCTTAATATATTTTTCTAAGGCCTGCCGTTCGGCCTAGGAAATATTATACAGACGGCTGGTCGGCAGCGGGGCGCCCGGCAGGAGATCGATTGCGCAGTCATACGGACGATGAGGCGGCAGCGAGCTGGCCTGAGTCTTACAGAAAACCTGCCTGAGGTCATGATACAGCTCAGGCACCAGTTTTAAATTCTCAGGGTCCACCTGAGCTAAAGGCTGAACGATAGTCGGACTGGACGGAACGGCCGACTGTAAACAACTCGAATGACAAGTGGTCAATATGTGGGTTATGTTGCTGCAGCCAAGGAAAACCTAAAACAAGCGGAGCGTGTTTGACGGGGAAAACTAAAAAGGTAACCTGCTCTCTATGGTTACCAGAAACCACGAGTTCCAGTGGCCTAGTTCTATGGGTTATACGAGGGAGTGCTCCACCGTCCAGGGCAGAAACCTGGAAGGGGGTACACAAGGGAATCGTCTCGAGCCCCGCTCGGAGGACAAAAGACTGATCAATTAAATTAAAGTCGCACCCTGGATCTACTAGGGCGGGTAACTTAAAGGTGTCTCGAACTGTGATGATAGTGGCTCGGAGACAGAGCCGCGGAGGTGTGGATAAAGATAACTGAGGATGGTCCGCCGGTTCCCCCGTTACAACCGACGGACCTGATCTTTTGGCCGTTCAGGACAATCCTTAATGAAATGATCTGGGGAGGCGCAATAAATACATACCTTCGCCTCCATACGTTGCTGTCTTTCCTCGGGAGTGAGTCGAACCCGGCCCAGTTGCATGGGTTCCGGGGGAGAGGGTGGCGCCGCGGGAGGTCGAAGAGAGACTCGATCCGGTGGAGGTGGCCGGAACGGGAGCGGTCTCTCGGCTCTACCCTTACTCCGAACCCGTAGCCGGTTGTCCAACCGAATGGCAAGCACAATGAACTCATTTAGGGATGAAGGTTCCTCTAGACGTGCTAACTCGTCCTTTAGAGGGTCGTCTAGAGCCTGAAAAAACACAGATTTAAGCGCGCGCTGTTCCCAGCCAGCTGCGGCCGCCAAGGTACGAAACTCGATGGCAAAATCTTCTACGCGCTTTCCCCACTGCCGAAGGGCTAAGAACCGTCGTGAATCCTGCACTTCATCTGATTCGGCTGCAAAAACCATTTTAAATTCCTTTAAGAACTCACTAAAAGAACAGTCAAAATTCTGGGGAAGCAGGACTCAGCCCATCTTAGAGCTCTCTCCGTTAACAGGCGTAAAATAAAAGAGATCTTGGGCATACATGCGTGGGGAACGATTAAACGCGAGAGTACACTGGAATAAGAACCCCCCACATTCTCCAGTGTCACCGGAGAATTTCTCTGGATTAGGTGAGGAGGTCTCAGGAACGAATGGTGACGTCTCTGCTGACGTGGGCTCGGGGGAGGGGTTAGACGACACGGAAGTGGCGGACTGAGGGTTGGCGCTAAGCACACTAGTCAGCTGATTGATTTGAGCAGCGAGACCCTGAAACTGATTCTGCATACCAAGGACTGTGGATTCTAACCCCCGAATTTGGTCCTGTTGGGCTGTTAACGCCATACCGAATGTGTCCGATGGGTCAGTGTGGCCAGAGTGTTATTCTGTCATGTTTGGTTTTACGTATTTGGCCCACATGCGGAACACACTCGGCAAACAGGAAGAGTTTTAAGATGTTTATTGTAAATACAGGGTAGAAACTGGAACACGGAGGAATCTGCCACAGCAGGGGCCACAGTGGAGGAGCTCAATAGGGAGCGCGGTCGGTCTAGGACAGAAGGAGAAGTGGTTAGATCCTGGGTTAACGCTAAGTGATGAAACTGGGGAGCGTAAGCTTACCACAGAGCACGGAAACCTGACCGGGGGGAAGCAGTGCGGACTCAGCGCTTGTCTGACGGAGGTGGTGGCGGGTGTCAGTGAGACCAGTGGGCATGGGCGAGAGCAGGGTCCGAGCATCGCTCCAGGGATCCAGGGACAGCGGGAGGAACCAGGGGAGTCCGGAAGTACCAGGGTGAATCCAGTGAGGGGTACCTTGTGCCCAGCTTGGTATTACCAAGGGAGTTTGAGGGGGGAGATCACCAGAGCAAGATCTGAGCGGGCGGGGATTCAGGAGTCTGGTCTTCGAGGCACGGAGTCACACGGGTGAAAGGTTCCAAAAACACGAAAAACTGGAGAAAAACAGGAGACAAAGGTTAGATCCAAAAACAGGGATCACAAAACTCATGGGTATGAAGTTCAGGAGACAGATCAGTGGCCTAGGCATACCACGACGGGGTAACACTCTGGCATCCTCCCGCTGTCCGTGCGCAGCTCTTATAGTGCGGACCGACGCTGCTGAACCAGCTGCAGGTGTGCGCGCCCCGCCCACCCGTCATCTGCAGACACCTGCGGAACAAGGCAGAGAAGGCAGAACCGGCAGAAACTGCGCAGCTCTGCCGGCCGAGTCCTGACAATAAGGTTATAAGTAGTTAGTATCTTGCCAGAAGTTGGTATCTCGTTCAAGAACCTCATTTGTGATACAGATAAGTTTGAATCATAAGAGGCGAGCTCCTCATCAGCCAAAGTGTGGTCCAGCTCCGACTGGGGATGAATATTGCAGTTTAATAGTTTCTGAAAAGCATCAGGGAACATTGAAGGAATCATGATGGTAGATTGCTCTGCCTGGAAAAAAACATTTCTCACTTTTACACAGTATTTGGATGAAGTTATTATAGATAGACTATATTAAGTTGATATTGTCATGATCCAGGTGAGTGTGGAGGTTTTTTTTCCGCAAATCTGAGGTCTCTCTGGAGCAGATCTTTGTTGCTGGGTGTGGTCTCCAGCAGGAGAAATTAATCCTAAAATGTACAGGCAACCAGTGCAGAGAGGCTAAAATAGGTGAGATACTGTCAAACTTCCGTCTGCCTGTTAAAAGACTATAAAATATAAAGCTGTTAAACACCTTCCAGGAACTGACTCTCATTTTTGAAGACAAACTGTAGTTATGATGAACAGCTTTCATTTTACAGATTTCCTGGGCCCATCAGTTGTCATCCTTGACCTTTCTTAATATTGTTTTAGGAGTTTTCCAGTTTCAGAAGTCTGTCAGCTCATATGTAGGCTGATAAAACCCAGTGAGCTTCTCAGGTATCACAGAAGATTCTGAGCTCCGTCCCTGTGGTGGAGCTGCTGCCACATGGATGAAACTCCAGCAGACTCAGTATTAATGACCAGAGACCACGGCCTCCTTGTAATCCACTTACCATCATTAAACAGGGTCAGCATGGCTGCTGCTGCTGCAGGCACTCATACCTTTGCTGGATGTTATGCTGCGTTCCCTCTGAGTGGATAATTGGAACCTGGAGGGACACTTAAGCTTTTAGAGAATTCAAACTGTTCAAGTTAATAATATCCACTATAAAAAGAATGTTTCTCAGTAATAAATACAGACAGATCGGGAATAAGGGGATGTTTTGTTCTTTCCCTCAGATGATCATGGCAGCGCTGAGACTAATTCAGAGAAAAGAAGGACGGTCCTGGCCTCCAGAGAACCCCAACTTAAAAGATGTCAGCTCTGAATCTGTGTAATTACAAACTGCTTCAACAGAGGCCAGTAATGCTTGGTCACAGTGAAAGTTTAAGAAAATTCAGCTGTAAACTCCTCTAGAACATAGCCAGAGTCCTTCTGCAGCCTCGGGGCCCCTGGACCTTGCCTTCACTCCACATGAGTTGGAAAAATTGGTGGGATTCAGCTCAGCGTTTAACACCATCATTGTGGACATTAGCAGTACCAAACTCACCCAGCTCACTGTGTCAGCCTCCAACTGTCAGTGGATCACTCCCAGATAACATGGCCTAAAGACATTTGGCTGCAGACATGAGGTAACAGTGAGACTGATTAGGTGGAGAACAGAGTTGGTGGACGCTCCAGGCCTGATGCTCCATTTGTCACCAATAGTCTCTTTTGGTCAAGAACATTTACCAGAGAATGAAGAAAACTGAGCATCCCAGGCTGGCTCCTACAGTGAAGTAAAGGTAATGAAGTGAATCACCACATGAAAGGTGGGCAAAAGGCCGAATAGGGAAAAAGCAGAGAAAAAGCAGCAGGAACCTCAGGAAGAAAGGTTGCTTTAAGAAAAAGCCCAGATTCCTCAGCAGGGGTCCACAGACTGCGTCCTTCTGAAGCTGAATAATTAGGCATATTATCTAGACAGAGGCTCTCGTCTGGGCTCTGGTAAGGATGTGGTCCATAAATAAAAATGATTGCAGCATATATCGAGATGGGAGACATTTCGGTTTAATGGTTTCTAAACTGCAGCAGGGGAATGTTGAAAGAACCACTACGGCAGGTCTCTCAGACTGGGCCGGTCTTTCTGACTTTTCCACTGCCCCTCCTCCAGCACTGCTTCCCTGGCTGTTTCTATCTTCTCCTGAACGATGGCTCTGCATAGATTTACAGACATGAATATAAATACACCACAAAGGAAGAGAACGACTCATCAGACCGTACCACAGAGCAACATGAATCTCCTGGATCTGAGATACAAGCAAAACTTTCCTTCCTGTAAATCTTCAGACTTCCATAGTGTTCAGGTAAACCTTCTAGTCATCAGGAGGAGGAAACAGACACGGATCAGTTTTTTTTTTTATTTGGTGGCCGTTAGTGTTCATGACCAAGCAGCGGAAGCCATTGTCTGGTCTTTACTTACATGGCAGCTCACTTTTCAAAAGATGTCAGAGAAAGATGAAGAAAAGGGGAAAAAAGGGATTTGTTATCTTAACTCAGTTAAGGCCAGGCAGCCTCCTTTCATTGCATTAAATGAAGATTTATGAAGCTTGACATTAGTGTGCTTACATTGTGTGATGCCATTTAATATATCACATGTAAAGTACACACATAAAATCAAAGGAATGCATCATCAGTCATCTTAAGTACCTTGGTATAAATATTTGATCCTGTCTGTTCTTTAACCAACCTGACCTGTGAACACATGTTTCTGTCATCTTCAACTGGAAGCAAATAAAGAGCATTTGGGCTGCTCCAACACACTCCTCAAGGTACAAGCTGACAGCATTTCAATAACAGAGAAGCTGAACCAGTGGGTCCTTCATTGCCAATGATGACACTCCATATTTTAAGCATGTAATACAATAATGCTCTTCCAGTGATTTGCCCATATTCCTTACATTTTTTATTTTTTTTCATCAAACTTATTTTTTTAGTGAAGAACAACTGTCAAATCCAACCAGGTCCTATAATCACACCCCCTTCTTAAATCATGAATTACCTTTCATTGAAACAGAGAAAAAAATAAAAGGAAGATTTTGGGGTGTCCAAGTTAAAGTCTGGACTTGATTTAAATTCAGATTCCATATATGATGATAACCTGACTGTTCCTCCTAAAAACCCTTCAATGTCTCTGAATAGAAGCATTTCTACATAGAAGAGTGGGGAAAAATTCCTCATTATTGATGTAAAACACTGTTTTCCAGTTAGCACAAAAGCTGGATTGCAGCCTTAATAAAGAAATCTGCTTTAAAACTGCATGTTGTATTTAATAAGTTTATCTTTGTTAAAATTTCATGTTCTGAAACATTTAGTGACAAAAAAGGAACGACAGAAAAATTATGTAAAGGGATAAATTAATTTTAACAGGACTCAGGAACTCATATCTGCATCACAGTGGTCTGTAGTTTTCTGTTCAGGCACAATATACGCACTTCTATACTTTATGTTTCTGGTGAGACTGAGGAGATCCAGCCCCAGTGAACTACAGTGTGCTCCAATGCCGTAAACTAACTGGATTCATAAATTAACATTGGTTGGAATGTAGATTAAGTTCTTCAAATTCAGCTGGGACAGTATGCAAGTAAGGAAAGTATTTATTGAATGACTTACTGCTCTCTAGTGATCTCATTTACAAGATAAAATGTATGAACTGGAATATTTGGTTCTCTGAAATAGATCTCAGTGAAACAAATCACTAAACCACAGGAATCCTTTTTGATTCTGCTCCTGCTAACAGATCAACAGCAGCTTTGTTAAATACAGAAATTAACGTAACCCTTAAAAGTTAGATTTAATATTCTTTAATAAAAAAATCAAGAATAAATTCATACAACTTGTCTGATTAACATTATTTACAGAAAGGAATCAAAACCTATTTTCTAGAGACTGTACAAATATGATTCTGATCAATTAATCACATATCAAAAGGTAAAGTCAACAGGTGGGAAAGAAAAAACCTCTGGAAGCACTTACTAAACGTGACAAAAACAAAGAAAAACTGTGGTATTTCCTACAGTTACAAGTCTCCATGACAGTCTATGACACCCCTGCCTAAACAATAAAGCTGACGCTGAAAAGCTAAAAAGTCTTATGAAATATATTTAACAATTTTATGTGTTTTACTCTTGTTAATTTTCATTTTTAAAGTCCAATTTAAAGCTGCAGTAGGTAACTTTTTTATTTTAATTTATTTTTTTACATTTTTGCTGAAACTGTCACGGTGTCCTGACAGTAAACTATGAGACAGATTATCTATGAAAAAAAAATAAAGCTCCTCTTGCTCCTCCCAGTGATCTTATTGCCAACTGCAGAAATACACCGTACCCAGACAGACAACCCATCAGAGCCAGAAGGAATGTCTGCCTCTGATTGGTTGTTAGCTGTGTCAGTCACTCGTGTATCTGTGCTGCTCACAGCCCCTCCCCCGCACAGCACCACCGTAATTCAAGGTCAAGATTGTTGTAGGGCTGCAACTATGAGGAGAAACAACCTGCTTTAATGGAAAACTGCCAATTTTGAGAGTTGCACCTTCTCAGAAAACCAAGACAGGTAACCATAGGAGCAACATGGCAGGCTCTGCTGTGGAGGAGGAGCTATGGAGGGAGGCCTGCAGTGCAGTAGAGAGCAAGGGGGGACCCGTAAGCTGTGCTAGTTAAAATTTTCAGGCTAATGATGTGTACCATTTGTCCTCAGTATTCAGACTTCTTGATCGCTGAGTCTGAAGTTTCAACTGGAATGGCCCCTAAAATCGGTATTACGAGTCAGAAAGTCAGTGCAACAGGATGGTACCCGACTTTGGCATTTATGATCGCTACTACTCACAACAACATTGAGTAAAACTTTATACTTTGAATGTTTTTAGCAGCTCTCTATTATATGTGTAACATTTAATCAGTCTTACAGTTGCTATGTTTCAGCTGTTTATTTGCACAAAATTCCACCCAGAACAGCATTATCATCATTATTGTTTTAACAGTAACCATTGTGGCTAAACCAGCGACGAAGGATCGCCACCTACTGTTGTTTAACGTTTCATGTTCAGTTGAACATAAATCAGTCTATAGTGGCAGGGATGAGTAATTATGACTCTGTATATTGTTATTGTGTGAAAAACTTTGAGAATTATGATTTATGATAAAAATAAACCTTATTTCATGATGTTTGGCAACCCCAAAATAGACAAAAACTGATTAGGATTGTTAGCAGTTTGAACACTGTTACTTCCCTGAGAGGATCAGTTAATCTAAATATATTAGAAAACAGGATTATGCGCAGGATTATGTTGTTTACTGTTAAGTTTTACAACTGCAATTAATGTCACTGGTGTACTAATGTAGAACATTTAATCAATTTAAGGTCATATCTCCTATCCCTAAGCAGTGGTTCTGAAACGTTCAGCTTCACATAAAAACAGTGGCAGAGACTTTTGACTCTAAGTCAAACTGGCTAATATTAAAAAAATTAAAAAGTGAAGGAATAGTGGCAAAAACAACCATTTTTATATTTTTATTAATTAGGACTATTGTTTTAATATCTTTCATTTGATCAAATGAGAAATACAAGGTAAAAATCAATAACATATGGATTTTCCATAAAGATACATCACTTGTGTTCTGAACCACTACTGATCTCATGTGAGCAAAAACTGCCAAAGAGAAAACTGACAATTTAGAACCCAGATCAGAAGAAGGGAAAGTATCTCTTTGAAACATGCTTTAGAAAGCGATGAATAAAACACTAAGTACGGGTGAATAAGATGGATGATTCAAGTAATAAACTTCGGATGCTCATAAAATCAGGAGCAGCTACTTCCTGAAGATCCTGGAAGTATGCTGTGGAGCCACTGTTAGCAGCCTCACTGAAACCATGTTTATGTGAATAAAAATAAAAACTCCACCCTAATAAAACCCAATAGTGAAATTTTCTTTTTAAAGACAAATGTGCCCAGTTCTATAAACGGCAAAGCTGGTCTGCTGGACAGCCTGTATGAAAGCTGGTGTTTCAAACGGCTCCAGGATGGAACATACAACGGGTGAATAAAACAACTCTTGTAGGAGAAAACTTGGCTTGGCAGATCAGATCTAATCACTTCAATGACAGAGGAGATGTCTCTGTTAAAAAAGGACGAGGGAGCTACAGCTGAGATCTCGTTTCACATAAAGTTAAACATTGTCATAAAATGTATTTTAAAAAGTACTGGAAGTATAGAAAATATATTAATTTCTTTTAAATAAAATTACAGTTACTGTCCTTTCTTGAGCGCGTACCTGGCAGTGTTTTCATTTTGTCATTGAAGCGCTTTTGAAGCACAGAAATAAAACAGAAGACATGTTTGCATCTTTCTACATTTTCCCTTAAAGTTATTTTACTGACATCAGTTCTGATCCGTCCACCAAGAAGAAAAATATCCATCCCTTTGGTTTTCTACAGCTTTAATCCTCTAAACACACTAAAGATGGAGTCCTGGTTGCTTATGTCGGCAGCACTGCTGGTTCTATGAAGGTCCAATATTATTTAACATTTCAGGTCAGGGTGTTGTGATCCACATACGCTTCCTGAGCCCACATGAAGCCAAAAGTCCTCTGCTGTCAACCAGGCTTTGTCTAACATGTAGATCACCATCCAGACAGGAGCTGAGATCTGAATCCAACTTGTTCCAAAGGTGAAAGATTAGTTTTAGCTTGGTACAGCTCAGGTCCACATCACACCAGTCTGTGCTGCCTTGTCCTTTTCATATTAGGCTCCCAGCATCAACGTCAGTGGATATAAAAGAGACTTAAAATGCATAATGTTTGTTGTAGGCCTTCCCTTTCCTCATTTCTCAGTCAGAGTGGATCTCAGGAGTGAGTCCAGCTGACTGGAACCCAGTGAGTCTCTGTCTCCACTTGCTTCAGGGCCAACTGCAGCTCGCTGAAGGCCGCAGTGAGGTCATCGTTCACTATAACCTTCTCAAACAGATGACCGTACTGACTCTCCATCATGTCAGCAGTATTCAACATCTCCTGAAAGTCCTCCTCCTGCAAAGTCAAAAAGACAGGGAGAAAGAAGACAGGAAGTAAAATTAGCTCTATGAAGACAGCGTTAAAAGCTTCAAATATCTGCAGCAGAAAACAGAACACAGCTTTCAACACATACATATACATAAAGAGGCATGTGCAGAGGCTGTTATATCCTCCTTGAAAAAATGGCTCCCACACATGAAGCCTGCCAGAGGCACTGAATCCTCAAGGAAGTTCCATTATTTCCTCCACTGAATACACACAAATATCCAATCCACTAGAAAAAAAAACATCCTCAGAAATATCCTCCTAACAGACGAAGAGCAAAACACTCTAATTTACTGAAATTTTCACTCTGCATTCTGTATCTGATGAGAGACGACAGCTTGTGGACTGGGCTGATATTGGTACAGCCCAGTCCTGATTGATATGTACAGCTCACTATACCTACTGAAGTCTGCTGAAGTATGGGTTAAGCAGGTGTGGTCCTTCAGTGATCATCTGCTAGGACTTGTTCCTGATGGTCACCTCCAGAGGCCATGGTTTTATGTCAGCTCAGATATCAAACATACTGCTGAGATGATTTGAAGTCCCTCCAACACCTGCAGCTCCATGTTTCCATTTTGTTCTTCCCAAAATAATCCAGTTATTCTTCAACTCGATGTGCTTCAGCAGAACCAGCTTGGTGATCAGTATTATTCAGAGAATCAAAACCAAATTCCGTATTTTCCATCAGGAAAAGATGGAACCTTGTCCACAAACATGGAGGCTCATTCAGCAGATGGAGATGTTTGTAAGTCAGTGAGAGAATCAGTCATCAAGTGTGAAGAACAGAACCAGGCTCTAACTGTGAGGCACATCAACAGTGTGTATTTGTACCAGGTTGGTGGTAAATATTTCCTACCTAGAGCGCCTGTATTAATAGATAGAACTCTAAATGAGTCCAGATATCTCTCTGCGGTGGTCCCTCTGAGGCTTTCTGCTTTCAGCCATGTGGCTTCTGGCTGACTCCCTCCCAGAGCAGCAGCAGAGCTGGAACCTGGCTGTGCTTATTTAGCCTTCTGGTTTTACTGGGAACTTTCCGCTTTAGATTTGAAGACAGATATGGTTTTATAGAGACCAAGTTTGCCAGACAGACACTTATAAATACACAAAGATTTGCATTCATGCTGATGTACTCAAAGACTAAACAAACCTGCAGGATTCAAAACATGTATGCACATAAACACAGGCTCCTAAGATCTTGTAACTCCTTAACAGCTCTATTTTTGGAGATTCTCTTAAATAATTGACATGCTTTGGCCACACCGGGTTGTTTTTCTGAATAATGTGGTGTTTCTATTGCAGACTTCTGTAGTAATAAAAAGACTTGAAACCGAAACTATGTTTTACCATATTTAACCTTCATGAGTTATTTCAGAAAATATCTGGTGGTTTTCTGCTTCATAATGGATTAGCTGCACAGCTAAATATAAAAACCCACTATCACAATTGGCTGAAGCATTTTCTGCTGTTTCTGCCCAGTAATCTGGCATGGATCGGCCATGTGAACACAGAACCACACAGTCTCTGTGTCCTGGCAGGAGACACGAGGAAATGAAGACGTAACCCTTTTCTCCGCAGTGCTTCTTTCTCATCTAGACTGAAGCTTACACAGGATCCCCGCCGCTGGATCAAGACTTAAAAGTTTAACCCACCTCAAAATCAACTTTTTTTTGCAGATAAACTGGGCCTAAGGGTGCTGCTTAATGTTATGGTGCAATTGTTTGCATTTTCAAATGAACTTGTTTAATTCTGCAATATATGCTTTTAAACATTCTTAGTGCTCCCCTCTTAGGGTTGAACGGTGGCTGTTGCAGTTGAATTTTCATACGGGTTCAAACGCCTTCGGGTATAAAAACACCTTATTCTGACACATGGCGAGTCCAGTTGGAAGTCAGACGAGCGCTGATCACAAGCTGGAAGTTGGAATCACGAGGCCTGATCAATAGTGTGTAGCCTGTGTTACATTAGCCCATGTTAGCAGTGATGCTGCTAACATCACTTTACCACTTAGAAACTGCAACCATTCTGTCCTCCACTGCCTCGCCTTGAGCTAGTCACTGAAAAGGATAACGCCCAAGCCTGTTGGACTCCACAAAGCAACTAACCATTATTTTAGCTGCAGAACATGATAAAGGGTTTCTACAAGCTGCTGATTTACATGGCGGTGTTCTTGTTTCTCACAATGGTTCTGCGGTTCAACGTAGGTTAATAAATATCAACTTAATGCCATTATTGTTTTCATGCTGATGCATGTGCCCAGTTTTACCGTTCCAAGACGTGTTAAACACTTCATGATAACTTTTTATATTTGGATATAAAGCCATAGAATTAGAAAAGGGCTCTAGTAGTTTTTACTATAACTGTGACAGAACGTGACAGAAATTCTCCATCTCTTACCGTGAAAGGCTTGGCAGATCCTTTGTCGTCTCTGCTTGGGATGATTTTGGCATTCTTTCTTGTTTCCCTCAGTCTATCCAGTCTTGGAGGTTTCACAAAAACAACAAAGGGTTTGAACTCAGCATTCCGCAGAAGCTTTATTGTCTAAGAACAAAAGCAGGAAAGACAACAGAGAATAATGACGTTTGAGCTTGTCCCCTTCTGAATCAGAGTTTCTACTTGGTTTAACAGACAGTCAGTCATGAAGTCAGAGAGAACAGAAATGACAGAACTTGACTCTGTCACTAAGCAATGAATCAATTAGAAAGTAGGATGGCCTCAAAGTGGAGGGCGAGGGGTCCTCTCTCCTTTTAATGGATAAAGGTTATTTAACGATAGATTGGTTCCTGTGTGTCATTAAAGGAAGGCAACCAGGAAAGGCTGTGAGGTAAAAGCTTGATGAAACAGGGCCTGGGCAGTTTCAACATGGCTGTCAGGGTCTGGTCTGACCACCAGAACCCTGGACACATCAGACAAAGACAAAGCCTACGCCTGGAGGAAACTGGCAGGATGTCGTCCCTGAAAATGAGCCCCTCCCTTACCGACTTTGGGAACTCAGCAAACAGCCGGGCTCTTCAGGAAAGCTGCTGAAGAAGGAGATCTCATGAAGTCAGAGGGGCAGAAATACAGGGAGATGGGGGGCTGTCAGGATGGTGGTGGGGGTGGGAATGAGGGGCAACTGAATGAAGCAGAGGGGTTTGCACCACTCACATGAGGCTGGACGTCCAATAGACACACTTTGTTCTTAGAGAGGACGGAGCGGATTGAGTCCAGACTTGTTCCATAGTAATTCCCTTTGTACTCGCCATACTCCACCAACCTGAGGGGGGAGAGGGAAACACGATTTATATATTTATATGCCATCTTTCACAAACAAATATCCCACAGTGCTTTACAAAACAAACAATCCCATAAAAAGCAATGATTAAATAAAGAATAAAGCCATAAAAATAAAAGGATACATGGAATAAAAGCTTATAAACTTTTAATATATAAGTGAAGTATGAAAGAAATTTACAAGGCTGTTTGCATCAACACTACAGGAGTTTTATCAAATGAGACCAAGAATTTTTCTAACAACAGCCCGTTAACATGTTTTGTCGGACCAGTTTCCGGATAACTGGGCCAACTTTAGAAAAGTATCACATAAAGCAACAGTGGTAACTCACATGAACATCTACCAATTGTACAAGATTTAGGCCTGATTAAAAAATCCTGTCTAAAGTATGACCCTTTATATAAGTGAGGCCTAGAACATGTTAAAAGTAAAAAGATTGTGTTATTGTTCAAATCTCTGCTACTGCTGTGTTATCAATCAATGGTAGAATGAACATTTTTGTTTATGGATAAAAAAAACATCTAGAAATAACATTTAAACCTCCTGCTAACCTGCTTGGCGGAGATTTGTCTCAGAAATAAGGAAATATAAGATCCAAACACATTCACAAAGACAGAGGGATTCCTCTTTCAGCTGCTGATAGATCTGAAGAACACATTTTTCTGAGGAATCTAAAAGCCAGACGTTTTAGTTCAGAGTGGTTTTTGCTAAATCTCCAACTCTACTTGTTCTATCAGCAATAACACACGTTTATTCCAGGAAGACCACAAAGACGCTGAACGCCAAAACCTCCACTTTCACCAGCCAGGATTTCAGCTCACCAAGCAGCTTCACTGGTGCTAAAAACTAACAGTTTTCCACCAGATCAGCTCCTCCACGCCATACAAAGCAACTGCAGGAGTACTTTCAGGTGGAAACAAGGAGAAACTAGAGGAAAGAGAAACACAGTGGAAAGCTTTGGAGCTAATATGAAGCTGTGGTCTGCACAGACTCCTGGAGAAGTGGATGACTGACTTTGTGGGGCGGATTTCAGCTAGAAAACATGATTTGATAGTAACTGTCCATATAAAAAGGCTTTAAAGGAGTTTTTAGTCTTTAACAAACATCATCGGTAGCTGAGGGAAATTCCTGTAAAAGCTCCCAGCAGCTCATGCGGAGAAACTGAAACCTCCGGAGCATCTGTGGGGCTTGCTGTCATTCAGAGAAGGTAGAAAGATGACATTAGATAATTTGACCAAGAAGAGGTTTTTCTTTGGGAAAGCTCTTCAATCTGAACACAAGTCGTTGTGGCTTCTTATTTCTGAGCTGAGAGCATAGTTTCTGCTGCTGCAACGAGCCAGAACACAAACAAGTTCATCTCCCCTCCTTCACTGAGCTGCCTGTAATTTCAGAGTGGACATTTCCACTCGTCCAGCCCACATCACAGCTCTGTCCCTCATCCCTTAGTCTCAGTGAAAAACATTGCATGCCTCGACCTCCACCACAACATGTACTAAATATACCAGCTCCCCCAACAGCGCCACCACCCTGCACTCCTCCTCTCTGCATGCTGGGAATCTCTGTGTGCACTCAGGACCACAGACTTCCTCCATGTCAAACACTGGATGTAACTGTGTGTGTTTATGTGTAGAAACGTTCTGCGTGTCCACCCTGCAGGGTAACTTCTTCTCTTTTCCTCTCCTCCGGCTCGTGTGAGAGCAGCAGAAAGGCATCCATCATCTTTCTGAGCATTATAACTTGCATTTTAATTTGTTGACCACAAATGTGGAGGCAGACAGCACTGTGGCCGGGTTCAGAGAGGGCCCCAGGCAGAAGAGGAAGAACAGACGGAGAACTCAGGGCCACTGTCTGGAGATCAGTTACCAGCACAGAGCCCGGCCCTGTCATCAGCAGCTCACCCTGGGTTACAGAGACACAGACCACAGCAGGGAGCTGCTGTTTAAACTGTGGCAACAAACACGAGAGATGTCAGACTGTTGCTGTCCCTGCTTCCCACTGCCTCTAGTGGACAGGTGAGGAACCACAAGAGACAGACTGATGTTTTGAAGGCTCTTCAATGGTGGACCTTCAGACTCAATTATAAACAGTAGCTTTGATAAATGCAAGTAAAAAAAATTTAAACACAAATTTTTTGAGGCCCTGTCAACACAAAGACGAACACAGTAAAAAAAAAATTTAATAAACGATTGAGAAAAAATGTGCATCCACGTGAAATGGCGCAGCACCACTGAAAACGCAGTAGCAGGCATGCCGGGCCCAAAGGTTGTGCTGTGACACTGCCACAGAAACATGCACAAAACACCAGGCATGCTCAGACAAGTCATGTGAAGTAAACCCAAGGGAATCAGACACTATGGTTGTTAGGCAGGTAGGATAACTGTCAATATAAACAAAAGTGTAGGTGTCTGAATTTGGAAATGTAAGTCAACAAATGTGAGTACATTTTAAATTTGTATTTTTTCCTTGTTGTCAACTGACACGTGTGATATCAGATGTTTCATCAGATGTTTCATCTGTGAGAATGAAAGTTTAGAAGTTATGAATGAAAGTTACAAAGTTATGAATTACAAATCTACGAGACCGAATCTACAACCCCTGACGAAGCTTTTACACACCTTCCAGTTGGTGGCGATAATTCACCTGAAAGTCTTTCACCAACCGCCATTAAACGAGAAGAGGAAGAAGACGAAGAAAACAGAACTTGTATTCTCACAGATGAAACATCTGATGTCATGTCACATGTCATTACTGCCACCAACTCGTAAGGAGTGTAACAGTTTCATCAGGGGTTGTAGATTTGTACTCGTAAATTTGTAATCCGTAGTCATAGGTTTGTGATCTGTGTCATGTTCACAGCTATTGCTGTGATTCTGTTCTTGCTGTTGGCTGCTGACGTCACCCTCTGCACTCTGCTTTGTTCCAGCTAGTTCTCCCGATTGCTTGCACCTGTTTCTGCCTGATTACTGATTCCGCTTCACCTGTGTGGAGCTATCTAAGCCTGCCAGATTCTCAAAAACCTTTGTGTGAGTAGACCATCCTGAGGTCCTAGCCTGCCAACCTGTGACTGACCCTTCTCATGTTTTTGGATTTCTTCCTGTTTGCCTCGCCCTTGTCGGACTCTCCAGGTGGTTCTCGGTATCTGGACAGGACCTTTGCCTGTTGCCTGACTCTGCCTAGCCCTCCTGTACTTCTGCCAGTCGGATTGCTTTGGATTACTGACTGTGGACTGGATTCTGGACTCAGCCTGCTGGATTGCCCCACTGGTACCTCTGCCTTTCCTGTCAGCCTGTTTATGACCTTGGACTGTCTCAGGATTGTCGCTCCACTGACTAACCGCTTCTGGGGTGAACATCTGTACCTGCATCAAGCTCACGCATTTATTCAGTGTCCATTATGGATCCCATCAAGGTTAGTGGCTATCTGGACTCACTACATTCCCTCTTGAGTAAATTATCAGCCTCTAATCTGTCTCTCTCCTCTGCAGAGCTGCCAGAACCCGTTCCCGTACTTTCTTGCACCGGCTACATCAATTATCTTAATAATAAAATCCTTAAACGTGCTTTGGTGTTGTCTGAATCATCAGGTCTAGTTCTAACAGTTTTAAACTCGTAAATTTGTACTTGTATTGTTATAACTTTGTAACTAGTATTCATAACTTCTGAACTTGCATTCATATAGATGAAACATCTGATGTCACACGTATGTATTAGTTGACAACAAGGAACAAATACAAATTTTTAATTTATTTACTTTTATTGACTAACAAATTCAGACACCAACACATACGCTTTTATTGACATTTAGCTTTTTTTTTTTTTTTTTTTAACTTTCAGACAAATTCTAAAGTGATGAGGAAAAATAATTTGGTCAGACATCCAAAAATTGTTATAATTGTTTTTGTTTCACTTGCCTTTTAGGGCTAGATTAGTAAAGCCAACAAAAAGTACGTTTTTAAATTCAAATGGCACAAAACAATCCAAACGTTCACATTCAGCAGTTTCGTTTCTACTCATTTAAACCAGAGACTTGTTTTTAAACCTGTTTCTTTTTAAACTCGTCAATAATGATGTACTGAGTTTCTGCAGCATCTGGAAATTAAAGCCTAATCACAATAAAACAGTTCAATGTTCAGCAGTGAGTTTTCTTCATTATAAAAAGCATTTTTCTTTGAGCCAATCACAGGTATATATACTTGTTGTTGTGGATGTCCGCCTCAAAGAGATGTTTGGAGATGAAGTGGTACTCCACACCTTCACTCTCCTGGTTCCTCTTGGGCCGACTGGTGTCTGAGAGAGAGGCAGAGAGAGAGGGAATGAGGAGCTCAGACTCAGACTGTCTGACTCTCTGCTTCTACACAAACTGGTTGAAACTGAGCCACAATATTCTGGAGCTAGAAGCCTGAAAAACAGCCCTACAGGCTATGCCAGGCCTCGTATATATGAGGCTGTAATAGGTCTATAAAACACCCAACCTGCGGGGCTGCAGCAGCAGAAATTCAGCTCTGCTTTAAAGAGTCCCAGTAAATGTAGCTCCTGTAATGAGGCAACATTGCCTGTTGGAACAGCAGCCTGGCGTTAGCAGCTGGAAGGTGACCGAGTTTGGGGGCATTTATTTGGCCGTCCACCTGAACGTCTCACTGTAAAATGGCCGGTGGGAGCGGCACGTGGAGGAAATGTCAGTGGACAGCCTGCTGGGTTTGTCGACTCTACTTTCAGAAGGTCAAAGGTTCACACCCCTCAGACATGAAGAGCAGCAGCTTCGATCACCTGCAGCTCCACCTGCCTGGTTCTGCTCTCCTCTCAGCTGCCTATCTCAGCAGCATGTTGAAGGGGATGTACTGAGACCAAGCCCCTGACAGCCCAACCCGACTCACAGAAAACCAGCCGTGTCATTTAGATCATGTGTTTCTGCTTTAGCAGGAAACGCCAGAAACGAGACTGAAGGAGATCCACAGCTTCATGTCACTGAGTCTGAGAGACTCACTACAAACCAGCCTTTAGTCAGAGCAGCAACATCAAGCTCACCTTGTTCTGGACTCTGCTTGGTGGCAGCAGGAAGAAACCCAGAGTAACAAGATAAAGGGAACCTGCTCATTCCCAAACCCCGGACTATCTCTGTAAACATAGATTGGGATTCCAATATTTGACCTGAACTCTGCAGGGTTCATGTAGCTCCTTGTGTCAGATATTTTATTCTGGCAGCTGTCTCCTAAACTTCAGTTTTCAGCCTGAATCTGAAACAACACTAAGGGTTGAACACATCCACGTGTCCTCTGACAGCAATCAGCAGAGACAGACTGGACACTTTCTGGGCCTTTGTCCCTTCAGTGAGAGCCACAAGTTCTGCCATACATGGTTTAGATACTCTGGAACGGACCGTCTGGGCTGAATTAAACAGCAACATCACCTGAGAGAGCAGTTAACAGAACCTGAGGGGAAAAAGGGCCTCAGTCCGATTTTAATGCCAGGGACAAATTAGGACTTGTCCATAACGCCTCACTGCATGTAACAAACACAGCAGTTAATATCAGAAGTCCTCATCTGTCCTTTAAACCCAGACTGCAGCTTCTCTATTAGGGGTGCACCAAAAATGTTGCTGATTTAACTTGAAGGTCCAGAAAAGGTTTCTGTTAGACAGAAACCCAACATTAACAAAGAGTAAATGCAAAAACACACAGTCAGACACAGCTCAGCTAATGGTGCTGTGAGCTGTGACTCTCAGAGTCTCTCACTCAGACCCAGACAACCTCTGGACCAACCAGTGGTGGACTTACCATAGAGCCAAATTAGGCAACTGCCTGGGGCCCCCTACCAGTAAGGGGACTTGCCAGAAAGGGGCCCCACTGGATTGCCCACCCCTAACAGTGCCCCTGCATTATTTCTATGCGTTGAAATTAAATTATTGCAATTTACAGTCTAATTAATAAAAAAAGCCTTGGCACAATGCATCATTGAGTTCTGCTCCCCCCCTTTGGACTGACTAAAATGAATTATTCCATCTTGTCACATACAAATCCTTGAAATGCAGTGTGCCAACTGAGCAAGCAGCGGGAGAGATCAGAAAGGAGAAAGATAAAACGGAGTGGAAAACCCGAGAAAAAAATATATTCGAACAATAACAAATTTGGTTTAAGTTAAATTCAATTAAATTTTAGTTTTTCTGAAAAAACCCAGATCTCACGAAAGAAGACATTTAGATGTCTGTTAAAAAGATGCATCCAGCCCCAAAAAGTCACTAGATTTAATTATTTTATTTAAAAACAGTCATATTTGTTTTTATTGTATTCCATATAATCACTACCCACTCCACCGTAAACTGACTAGACCTACATTTATATGGACAACAGTAATCAGAATAAAGGGCAGATCAGAATGAAAATGTAAACAAACCAATTGGAAGTGTGATCGTATTAAGGTCAAACGGAATGAAATTGTATTCCGAATGAGACAGGTGGTTTATGCTGATTGATAATCCAATTGACGTGCATGTAAACGCTTGTCAGGATCAAATTATTCTGAATGTGGCCAAGTGACCTGAGTGTGCATGTGCACCCGACGCAAATGTGATGTATTTCTGCATTAATGAGTGGCGGAAATACGTTGGGAAGCAAAACTGTTGGGGCTCCCGATACAATCTTTCTATTCCAAACATTTAAAGAGCTCAAAAGGATTATATATTCAGTAACATTTCAACCGTAATTAGAAACTCTTGCAAGTCCAGCCTGGGCACTTGGAGGACAAATTACTCATATACTACTGCTTTGTATACCATTTTTTGTTATTCATCTTCTTCTGTTTTTTTTTTGGATTTTTTTTGTTTTTTTTGGGGGGGGGGTTGGGGGGAGGTGTTGATAACTGCGTATGTCAGAGTGGTTCTATTCTGAATAAAACCAGGTGCATATACGCGCACATTATGATTGGGTTAATCGACTGTGTTCACATATAAACGGTACTATCTGATTGTTTTTTGTTTAATCCAAATACATTGCAATCCGGCAGTGACATTTTGTGCATGTAAACATAGGTAATGACTCAAAAGAAAAAGGAGACAGAAAAAAAATGGTAATTTGTGCAATATGCAGCCCCAAAATGGCAAAATCCGCCACTGGAACCAACTTCAGCCAAATGTTCCTTTATGTCAGAACTTACGTGGGACGGTCACACCAAAGTGCTGGGGGTCAGATATCAACAGTTTCCTCTTGAGTTCATTCAAGCCGACACCGGTGGGTCCTGCACAGAAAAACAGAAACATCCCATAAAGTTCATCAGTGCTTCACAGTAGAACCAGATGAAAAATGTCTGCTTCCTTAAAGATCCTTCAGAATCTGTTTGCTCTCAGCTGGAAGAAGAAAGTACAGCAGCTGACATTTTGATATGTTACAGGAGGAAAAGCACAAATGTGACCAACAATAAAACGAGAGATGGGCTCACAGCAGGGTTCTGTTACTGTTGATGCAGCTTCACACTGATCCAACAGAACCAAGGTCATTTGTTCCCGAGTTTTCCTGCTTGTTAGGATGTCACCAGATGTGCTGCTGTAGATTATGGCCAAACATACTTTAATACTTGAGCACAAGTTTACTTCAGTTTCAGTAAAAGCTTCAAACCTCCTTCCTCGGCAGAGAAATCAACCAGTTTAACAGAGGAGATAAAGGAAAAAACCTTTTCCTCTGAGTGCTGCAGGTCAGCTGAACTTTCCATCATTTCCCCAATGGGGGACCCACCAGAATAAGTGGTATCATACTGATTAATGAGTGGCTCAGAAAGATGAGCTTCCCTCTTCAGTTTTTACATGGTTCGTATGAAGAAACAAGAGGATTAAACTCAGAAAACAGATTCATTTGTTACAATAAAGAACTCTGAACTGTGAGGTTTGATGGTTTATTCATCTCTCTTGTAATAATAAATAGTTCATAGAAACAAAGACTGAGATCATTCTTCTTTTGCAGACATGGAACATTTTTAAAATGTCCTCAGTGTCTTCTCTTAAATTGTCATTCTGTCTGTAAAAACTAGAGCACCACTTCACCCTTTGGCATCTTTAGCAAACTGGACCAGAAACCAGTACTGGACCTGTGCACGGCTCAGCCTTTCATTGTTGGACCTCTGCAGCGTGTGGACAGTCAGAGACAGTTTGATCCGGCTCCACGTTCCTCACATGCCTGATGTCCTGGGCAGACACTACAATCATATTAAACCCTGATGGACATTAATTTCTGCAGGTGAATGTGTTCAGCGGGCCGGACACACGGGATGGAAAAAGAGGTGGGTGGGAAGGAAAAAGAAAGCAAACTCTCAGGAGAGCCACTTCTCCTGTTTGCTGTCATGCTGTCTCAGAGTTCCTCAACATTTCATCTGGTGGAGAGGAGGGCGGTTTAATGGAGGTCCACAACCTGATAAATAGGTGTGGACACCGAGGCTCTTTCAGTCTGATCTCTGGTCCCTGGAAACTTTCACATACAGACACATTCACAGACCATGCTTTCCCTCTCTTCCTTCACTCAGCAACACATGGTTTGGAGTCCAGTTGTGTGACGGCTGGAAGTGTTTTCTCAACGAGCATGGAGACTGTACAGTGAAATAAAAAATCTCTGAGGAAGGAGACGGTGGGACATTCTGGGCACTCTGTGGTTACCTTCTCAGATCAACAAGCACAAACTGAAGTCAATACAGCGCTCAATCTTAGCTGGAGAGAAGTTTTTCACTCAGAGAAAAACAGTCAGCGGAGCTGAGAAGTCGTCTTATTTATTAAGATCAGGAAATGGAGCTCATCTGGATTCTTTTTCAGGATTGTGGGAGGAATGCAGCGCTGTTGTTTGAACAGGGCTCAAGAGCAATGTTGTTGTAGGCGATGAAGGTGGCAGAGCGTGGTAACAGAGGCTCTGTAATGATCCCTATCACAGTGGTGCAGACAGTCCGGCGGCGCCCCTGGCGGCAGCAGCCGAACACAGCTCCTGTACCAACTCGCGGACTTTTTGCATAAAAATGCATAAAAATGCCGCCAAACTCGCTGGAAACCACTCATCTACCCAGCCGATCAGTACTTGACCGCGAGCGCCTGTTGGAGTTACGATCAAGTTGTGTTTTTGGACTTTTAAATACCACGCTTGACTGCTTACGTGACTGTGGCGTCCTACGGAGACCAGCCCCGGAGGCCTGTGAAGCGGCGGCCTCGACGAGCAGCTCACGCCGGTGGAGAGCGACGCGAAAGCGGTGTAGCCGGCCGAAGAAGCGCGGTTGCCGAGGAGGCTTAGCAGCGAGGCTAAAGGCTAACCCATTCAGACCGCCGCTCCCGTCCATCTGGCTTTCCAACGTTCGCTCACTGGACAACAAAATGGACCACTTACAACTCGAGCTCTCTGCAAAGAGGGAGTTTAGAGACTGCTGCGCTCTCATTCTGACCGAAACATGGCTCACCTCATCAATCCCGGACAACGCCGTTAGCCTGGAGGGGCTAGCTACTTTCCGCGCCGACAGACAAACAGAACTCTGCGGTAAGACCCGAGGTGGAGGACTCTGCGTTTACATTAATAACACCTGGTGTAAAAATGCTAGATTAGTCACAAGTTTCTGCTCTCCGGACATTGAGCTTCTGACTGTTAGCTGCAGACCTTTTTATCTGCCTAGAGAGTTTACTGTTGTTATCATCGCAGCGGTTTACGTCCCTCCCAGCGCTAATACTAAAGATGCTATGGGTGTTCTCTATCGGACTATCTCTGAGCTGCAATCTGCACACACAGAGGGGGTTTTCATCATTGCTGGGGATTTTAACCAGGCAAATATGAAAACTGTTCTCCCTCATTTTTACCAACACGTGGATTTTGCAACTCGGGGAGAGAACACTCTAGACTTAGTCTACACAAATATAAAAGGAGCATTCAGAGCAGCCCCCCGCCCCCACCTGGGCTCTTCAGATCACCGTTCCGTGATGCTATTCCCAGCATACAGGCCCCTGCTGATCAGAGCAAAACCAACAGCGAGGCAGGTGAGGGTGTGGACTGAGGGAGCAATGGAGGCGCTCCAGGACTGTTTTGAGTGCTCTGACTGGAACATGTTCAAAGCTGCTGCAACTTATGAGGACAAGATCAACATTGATGAGTACGCCATGACTGTGTCAGCCTACATCAACAAATGCATTGAGGACGTCAGCACCACCAAGACCATCATCACCCGAGCCAACCAACGACCCTGGATTACTGCGGAGGTCCGTCAAGCGCTAAAAGCACGGAACTCAGCCTTCAAGTCTGGTGACAAGGAGGCACTGAGGACAGCGAGAGCCAACTTGAACCGTGCCATCAGGCTAGCAAAGCGGAACCACAGTCAGAAAATCCAGGAGCTTTTCCATGATGCCAGCAACACCAGGAGCATGTGGAAAGGCATCCGGGCGATCACTGAATACAACACCCCCTCCCCCCCGGTGGGTGAAGTTGATGCTGACTTCCTCAATGGACTAAATAACTTCTTTGGGAGGTTTGAGGCACTAAACAGCACTCCAGCAGTGAAAGCTGTTCCCCATCAGGAAGAGGAGGTCCTCTGCCTTGACACCGCCGACGTGTGGAAGACTCTGAGGAGAGTCAACCCGCGGAAGGCCCCAGGCCCCGACAACATACCTGGGCAGGTGCTCAAGGAGTGTGCAGGTCAGCTGGCTGGTGTCCTCACAGACATTTTTAACACCTCGCTGGACCAAGCCATAGTGCCAGCATGCTTCAAGTCTGCCTCCATCATTCCGGTGCCAAAGAAACCTCAAGTCACCTGCTTCAACGACTACCGGCCTGTTGCACTGACTCCCATCATGATGAAGTGCTTTGAAAGGCTGGTAAAGGAACACATCGTCTCCAGTCTCCCCCCAACACTCGACCCGTTCCAGTTTGCCTACCGACGGAACCGCTCCACTGAGGACGCCATCTCCTCTTCTCTTCACCTGAGCCTGGCACACCTGGAGGAGAAGAACACGCACGTGCGGATGCTGTTCCTGGACTTCAGTTCAGCGTTCAACACCATCATCCCACAACATCTGGTGGCAAAACTGGAGCATCTGGGCTTCAACACACCCCTACGAAACTGGCTGCTAGACTTCCTCACCAACAGACCTCAGTCAGTCCGGGTCGGACAGAACACCTCTGATGTCATCACCCTCAGCACGGGCTCCCCTCAGGGCTGCGCCCTGAGCCCCCTGCTGTTCACCCTGATGACACACGACTGCGTCCCCAGGTTCACCACCAATCACATCGTGAAGTTTGCAGACGACACAACGGTGGTGGGCCTGATCAGAGACGACAACGACCAGGACTACAGAGAGGAGGTGGAGCAGCTGGTGGGCTGGTGCAGAGACAACAGCCTGATCCTGAACGTGGAGAAGACGAAGGAGATCATCGTCGACTTCAGGAAAAACCGGCCTCACCATGCTCCACTGCTCATCAACAACTCAGCGGTGGAGGTGGTCAGCAGCACCAAGTTCCTGGGGGTGCACATCACGGACAACCTCACCTGGACTGTGAACACCGCGTCGCTGGTGAAGAGGGCACAGAAACGACTGTACTTTCTGCGGAGGATGAGGAGAGCCCGCCTGTCCCCGCCCATCCTCACGACCTTCTATAGAAGCACCATAGAGAGTATTCTGACCAGCTGTCTCTCTGTGTGGTGTGGAGGCTGCAGTGCCTCCGACTGGAAGAACGTGAGGAGAGTGGTGAGGACAGCAGAAGGGATCATCGGGGCTCCTCTTCCCTCCATAAAAGACATTTCATCGCAGCGCTGTGTGTCTCGAGCCCGTAACATCATCAGGGACCCCTCACACCCCCACCACAGACTATTCTCCCTGCTGCCCTCTGGAAAGAGGTTTCGCAGCATCCGCTGCAGGTCCACTAGGTTCTGCAAAAGCTTTTTCCCTGCTGCCATCAGACTGTTGAACTGCTGAACTGCTAAAGTATAAAAACGGACTGTGTACCACATTCGATTCGCTGATTTGCACATCTGCACATTTGCACATTGTATCGTATCCTGCAAAATTGCTGCTGCACCTTACCGGGAAACGTACTGCAAAACTGTGTACAATGCAACTGTCTACTTTTAAATCATTGCTGCACCTTACTGCGTATTTGTTTACATTTGTTTTACACTGTTTACATTTCAACTGCCTACTGCTCACTGCTGCACTTTATCCGGAAGTCAATTGAAACTTATCCTGTAAGTGACTGCGATTTATCACTGCACTTTATCCTGTACTGTAATTCACCGCAAGGTATCCTGTAGAGTTACTGCAATCTTTCTGAGCTGTGTGAAAGCGAAATTTCGTTCTGTATCCACTCTGTGTATACAAAATGACAATAAAGAAAGTCTAAGTCTAAGTCTAAGTCTAAGTCTAAGTCCACCCAGCAGACCACAAACCTGCACACAGGCTTGTTTTTCCTCAGTCTGCGTGGAAATATGGAGCCTATGGATCAGGGGACCAGCACAGTTGGGTCGGCTACACCTTGGTGTGACTGACTGCTGCAGTTCTTCACACTCCTGAAATAATTTTCTCTTTATTCATCGCTCCCTTGGTTGCTACTTGTGAAATCAGGGATGCAGGCTGCAGAGCTTCTTCACATGATTAAAGCTCCTTCTTGCTGAGGAGGTCCAACAGAACCACCACCAGGTCACCATGCTCCAGTCCAGCAGCTCCACCATAAACCCAAACACAGCAGTAAAACTGACAGAAGTGCTGCTGTTTTCTCTGAGCTGAGACGTAGTATTTCCACTGTGTTCCTGTGTTTCTCTCTCCCTCCTTCTGTCTCTCTCTGCTTGCAGTTTGCTTCAGCACTAAAAGTGTCAGACTTCATTCCTGCTCTCATTAGAGAAGCTGCCTTTAATATTGAGAGCTGAAGAACTTCCAGGCTCACGCAGCCTGAGGAGAAGAAACCGAGGCCTGACCTAATGACCTGGCCTCCAAGCTCCTCCCATCAGAACCAGGTGAAGTCAAAGCAATGCTCACTCTGCTGCTCCACTGCTCCGCATTCAGAGGACGGCAGCAGAAACATGAGCAAACTGCTGCTTTTTAACAAGGATAAGCTTTAATGAGGAGCTCCAAAGGTTCTGGTTGTGAAGCCACAGCAGGTAAATAGTCCTTTCTGACAGATGTTCAGGCTAAAGCACAAATTCAAATCCTTCACACATTTCTGAGAGTTCATTGTGTTGATTTGGAGGAAATTGTGGAAATCCAGACTGAACTTTATTGGTTAATGCAACCATTTTGGCTCCACTGGTTGGAAACACTCCTCATCACATTCATAACTCCAAAATCCGACATCGGACACCGACACTGGGTGAAACCAGTGTTTCTTTTGATGTCACCTCTCTTTTTACTTGCAGTCCTACATCAGAGGCAGTGAACACTGTCTCTCAACAACATTTTCAAGCACAGAGACACTTTTTACAGACAGAAACATGGGTGTGCCATACCTTCCCATTGTCACCCATTGTGGCCCATATGCACAAGGTGGAGGTTGAGAACATCACCAACTCACTGTTTTAGGTACATGGATGACATTTGGGTCAAAATCAAAACCAAAGAAGTTGAGGCATTCATCAACCACGTCAACAGCAACATCTGGTTTACCACAGAGGATGCCAAGAACAACATGTTGCTTTTTCTGGACTGTGTGGTGGACACTGAGGAGGTTGGGAGTCTCAAAGCTGAGGTTTACCGGAAGCCCAAACACACAGAC
Source organism: Fundulus diaphanus (assembly GCA_037039145.1). NCBI lineage: Eukaryota > Metazoa > Chordata > Actinopteri > Cyprinodontiformes > Fundulidae > Fundulus > Fundulus diaphanus. The sequence goes on from CM073137.1 coordinate 39,110,868, forward strand.
CAGTATCTGCATTTTGATTCACATTCCCCACTGAAACATAAACTCTGAGTTACCGGGCTGACAACATTCCCTATTCCACAGAGGAGAAACACAAGCACGTCAGGAAATCACTGCAAGCATGTAGCTATCCTAACTTGCCGTTTGTCAAGTCGGCCAACAAAACTAGCATAACAACACCGTGTCTAACACAGAGGAGAAAACAGAGAGATGCAAAAAGATTGTCATTTCTGTGTGTCAGGAATTTCTGAGAAACTCAGGAGAACATTCTCAAAATACAACACACCGGTAAATTTCAAACCTAATAACACTCAAACAAAAACTGGTTCATCCCCAGGACAAAAAAACCCAAACCACAGCTGAGTGGCATTGTGTATGTGGACTCCTACATTGGAGAAAATAAACAACTACATAAACGCAGAAAGTCGGCAGCTTGGGGCAAGATTCAGCAGTCCACTTGCACCTCAGGATGAAAGGACACACCTTTATTCAATGATGTCCAGATTTTGGTCATAGAGAATAGATGGTTTGAAGGAGGGGTGAAAGAAGCCATCTTGTTCAAAACAGAAAAGCAAACACTGAACCAATGCGGAGGATTATGCTTCCAACTCCCCAGTATAGACCAGTTCATTGTTATTGTTTTGATCCGGGTTTTTCGCGCATGCGCGCCGGACTGGCTGGCAAAAGACGAACACAATGGCGGACGCAAACAAAGGAAACGACGAGTTCTCGACGTATTTTTCTTCTTTAGATAACGTATCACAAGATCGTTTTAAGACTAAGTTGATGGTTGACGGTATCAGATTGCCAGATCCACACAGCAAAAGCCTGAAGGGACGGAGCGAGTCTGTGAAATGCTGCCAAGTGTTCAGTACCGCGACATCTACAGCTACCTTATCAACACGGCAGGCCAGTACAGACGAGAGAGCATGAAAGCCATGAAACCACTGGACGGCTACAATTATTTTATAACGGGACATAGACACCAGCAACCCCCGCGACCCCATGAGGGATTAAGCGGGTCAGAAAATGAATGGATGGATGTTCAGACATGTTTGTGTAACATACGAAAGTGGAGTCGGACACAGACAGCGCCTCAGCAGAGAGGAAGACCCGCCCGGTAGGTTAAAAAAAACATTGTTCACTAAGGATTACTTTGGTGTTTTTGTCTTATTAATCCTTTTCACAGACTCATGTTTGCATACATTGTACATCTACGTATATTATTACGAAACGAACGTTTACGTCTTCAATTAAGTATATATCCTAATTTTTTATTTATATAATTATTTAAGTAGAACAATGACCAGTGCAAAATTAAGTTGTATTTACCGGAGATGAAGTGTAGACTGCAAATAATGTCGTGGTATGATGGCTCCCACAGTCGATTGGGATTGTCTGCCTGCGTCCTTTTCATTGAAATTATCCATTTCTTTCTTCTTTCTTCGGTAAACGAAAGAAACGTACATCCGACGACTTGGAATGCAACCGGGAGCACAACAAGTCGTAGGCATTGTTTAGATTCCAAAAATAAACGAACTAAAAGCACGCTCTAATTCACCCGTTTTGTCATGGTAGTAGACGAGAACAGTACTGTTTTTGCCTACCAGCGGGACCCGGATGTAGCGCTGACTTCACGCGTGAACTGGTCTATATACAACTCTGTCCTCCAACACATTCAAAGGAGATTTCAAAAGCAGCACCATCATGATTCAGGTGACCAAGTACTCCACTCACTACAAGCAATAGTCTCTAATGACCCAGAACATTGACGGGTGGGTCATTGATTTGCAAATGACTGGATATGCGCCTAGGAGGATGTGCCTCCACATGCTTAAAAACAACAATTCAACTGCAGGCTGCTCAATTTCGAGCCACCAGAATTGACAAGGACTCCTGGATAACTGTCGAAACCCTCAGAAAAACTCAGTGAGAGTCTGGTTGCCTCCGATTTAAACCCATTTGCTGTTGCGATGACCCAGATAAGTGAGAATTTGCACAGCCATCATCCTAAGGATGCACTAAAAAAACTGTCTGGTCACCAGTAGGCTCATTTATAAAGCTTGCACAAAATAGGGACTAAACCTTGTGTACATCACTTTGCATGCAAACTCAGTGACCTATAAAGAAAAACTTCACTTCAGAATGTGCCTTCCCGGCAACTCTGACCCATCCGTACGTTTTAGACATAAGGACCTTTAAAATGAATAAAAAGGCCCATAAGCACACTTAAATCTAAGTCTGCTCAATATTTCATCAGACTTTCACATTCCACTCCTCAGTGATAAATAGGGTTATAATATTAAACCCACAAATTGTAACAAGATGTGAGCTAATCGCAGTGATTGTGGTAAACATTTAAATACCATTGTGACACTCGTATGTACAATGCTGAATGGTGGATGCAGCAGTGCTGCATCCACCATTCAGAGGGGAATGGTTTTCATGAATCAAAGATTTCCTGGCCCATGATAATGACTGGCAAATATCATCAAACATCAAGATTATGATCTTATTTGAATATGCTTTTGGAGTTGTTGGATTAGCAGAGCTCTGTTTACAGGCTGGTCTGGCTGCTATGTTAACTGGCCACCTAAAAGAGTTACAAGAAAGGCGGGATAACATATACAGAAGGTGGGCAAAAGGGGCATTTGTCAGGTCTAGACAACAGTGGTAAGAGAAAATAATCACTTTTTTAAGCTACAAAAGTGTCATGCAAAATTGCGTACAATTACTCATTAAAGAATAAAAGTGGAAACTGATGACCTTTTCATGATGATGATGATGATGTCAACAATGGTGTCATAACATGTCACACGAAGAGTAAGCCAATAACACGCTTCATCTGGCTTCATCAAAACCCAATATAGCGAAAGCTAACCGGCTCACAAACAGTTTCCAAACTTAGCGAGAACACTAATGCACAGAACAAAAGGTTTGTTCTGTATTGAGATGTTTGTAGATTAGTGCAGCTGTGCCCAACACTGCACTACCTTCAGACATTTTACTAGTGTACCACATTCACTCTGTATCACATTCGTATATATGCATCATTGCATCCTTATCTAGCATTACAAATGCTGCCAAACTCTCAGTTTCTAAAATGCATTCTTGCACAAATGCCCTTTGCACAACCATTTCTGCACATACAATCGGTTTTTAATAATACTCACCTGTACACTGTCTATTTCTCCTGCATTGTTTACATTTCAATTGTTTACTATAAATCACTGCTGCACCTTATCCTGTAATTTACTGCAATTTACTGTAATCTTTCAAGCTGTCTGCAAACGAAATTTCGTTCTGTACACACTCTGTGCATACAAAATGACAAATAAAGCTGTCTAAGTCTAAGTCTAAGTTTGAAAAAAGAAGAAAACGAAATGGCTTTGATTTCTTATTACCGCTACCCAATGGACTGAAGTTGAAGTGCAGTTTTTTGCACAACTTCCCAATTCCTCATTAGGCTAATTTAATTAAATTTCCCATTGCAATGGAAAAGTGCCTATTTTAATTCCCTGGGCTTCCTTTTATCCAGGCAAACCAATTCGTGGTGCTTTAAATTAGTTCTGATGTAGCAAACATTTACCTCCCTTGACTGTTCAGCTGTTTCTGCTGCCGGCTTCTTCCTGGATATACCCATGACACTTGAAAACACGGTTGGAAGTAACAAGAGGTACGTGCAGTGTGCGATTTGCAAAAAAAACTGAGCGGGGGGGGCGGGGGGATCATTTCAAAAGTTTATTAATGAATAAAAGTTTTATTAATAATTGGATAGCTAGCAGGTGCTCTTTCAGGTAGCTAGCTAGATCCAGTAGGTTAGACTATTGTTTTTAAACTTGCACCATCTACTGTCGGGACTCGGGAGTGGGTATTAGTTTACTTTAACCGCTTTGAACAGAAAACGTAATAACACTCTTTAAAAACAAACAAAAAATTAAATTTACAAATATGAAGGACCAGAGGGGGGGACATCACAAACAGATCCATCAGAACATCCACCCCAGCAAATCGCACCCAGGGTACATGTGGACAGATGAAGAGACACGAGCATTTCTAAGTCTCATCCGTGAAAAAAAAAGTCAAAATAAAAATCAACAGATTTATTAAAGCCTCGCTTCATTATGATCTGTGGTCCGTGCTAGTTAGCAACATCTACTTCCTGTTTATGTATGATGACCCTACGCTGTGCGTCTACTGGTTAATTTGCTACAGACCGGTAAAATGAAACACATCCGATGCACATTTTCTTTTTTGTGCCATTTTAAAAGTTTGCTCAGAATTCGCACGAGAATTGGATGGAAACACAGCTACTCAGGCAAGAGCACATGGAGTAGACAAATAAAAGAGGGAGACGTTCACCTTTTAAATTGGATGATTAAAACAACCTTCTGAAAAATATAACTTGAAGCTGCTGGAAAAATGTATTTGAGGTTTTTTCCTTGATTATTGGAAACAATAAAGAGAATCTCAGGGAAAATTTGGGTAATGTTGTTGCTTCATTTCTGTCTGAGACGTTCTTGTCATATTTGTTCCCCTCAGAAGCCTAAGAAGGAAAATTAGGAAAATCTGGAGAAGGTGCAGGAGGTGAAAGCATTTCATGGGACTGATTGATACGAGCTCGGCAGCGTCTGTCCCTCTGAGAGCTAAATTAAAGGCTGCATGTTCCTCCTGGTTCCTGGAAGGCTGAGGCCCATCCATCTGGAACTTGCGGAGTCCCAGAGGTCACAGTTTCCTTGATCTATAAGTGTCTCCATGCTGAGAGCTGAGGATTTTCATTAAAACAGTCTCTCCAGAGCCAAGTCTAACAGCAGCAGAGTGTGAGGCGAGCGGTGACATCACAGATTAACATCAGGTTCATTACTCACCCACTAGAACCACAAGCCTGTGTTTAGCTCCACTCTGCCTGCAGTAGGGGGTGACCTCCTCGTACGTGGGCACGTCAGCCATGTCGTACATTTGGCTCTTCTTAGACTCATACATGGACTTGTTGGTCTTCTTGTCTCTCCTGCTGAGCCGGAAACTTCTCCTAAAGCCAGCTGAAGGTCAGGATCCAAGCCCAGACAGAAGAATTACAATTATTTATACAGTCACTACATATAAACTTACATATAGCACTCAGTATACATTGCTTTGAAAAAGTTGTCATATCCCTGTAACTTTTCTTATTTAGTGATTGTGAAATCAAGCTTAAAAGCAAGATGATGGCAACCATTATTCGATAACCTGGTGGCATAGAGAAAAGAAAGATTGTGGACAACAGTTCATTACTGTGGAAGCAGTCTAATGTGAGCATCAAACGTGTGAATCTGTGCAAAATGAAGGCTGCATCAGAAATGTTCTTATTATAGCTCCTCCCTCCTGCTCCAAGCTCCTGTTCCTTGACCTTTCATGAAGTCAACAGTGAGAACACTATTGTGGGGAGGAAAGGTGCTTCAGCCACCTGTACTGATTTTGGACAGTCTTTAACTCGTATATAAATTATGCAATGGCAGTAGTTCTCAAATAGATGTGCGTGCCCCTAGGGGTCGTATGATAAGGGGGCCCAAGAATAGTCTTGTTTTTTTCCCTTTTTTTCCAAGACCATTTGGTCTGAACTTGCAGACAGTAGTATAAATTGCAAGGGATTCTCAGTAATCCTCAGAGCAGCGTATTTCTTTCTTTCCTTTCATACCACTAGGGAGCTTTACAAATTGTTAAATTACCTTTTTAGGGCGTATTGGCAGAAACCGGAAGTGGTTATTCCGACACCAGAAATTACTTTTCCGCCATTAAAAGCCACTAGAAATCTAACTAAATCCATCAGATTACTTCTCACTTACATTTCGATACATTGCCCAGTATGTGAGTTGATTTTGAACATTGGAAACATGTTGCTTAACAAAACATTCTGTGGTTTCATGGTTATTCTGTGCATTAGCACCTAGTTAGCACTATGCTAGCTGTGTTTAACAGTGTTAACAAGGGCACTCAACTCTCACGCAATGACCATGTGGAACACGCATTCCCCTGACTTCACACGTACACACGCCACACATGCCATTTCTCACGCATAAAAATAAAAATGGGTCATATGGGCTGCGGTTGATCCGTTCACAGAACTGGCCATCCAGAGCTCAGTCTAAACCTCGCCTTCTGCGGTGCTGTTTCGGCTTCTTTCACAGCTTGTGGCCATCAGTAATTACTCCTGCTATAGTTCATGTTAACAGAGGAGCAGGAAGAGCGATCAGAGTTATAAATAATTTTGGTCTTAACCAGTAGTGAAAGTAAGCCGGTACCGTCCGGTACTGCATACGCAGCAGGCAAGGGGGGGAGCGGCTGCCAGATAAAGCCTTCATTCAGAACCAGTCATGGCTGCACACTGGATCAGAAAACTGATCCAAAAAACAGGTTGAAGTAGAAAGAAAGCATTGCGTCCGCTTCGATCATAAACAAAACATGCTCGGAGAACAACTTCAAACTCAGCCTTCAGCTTGCGTAATTACGCACTAGAGCGCCCTTCATAATACATTTCTCTGATCAGGTTGGAGAATGAGATGACAAACCTGTCACTGTGAAAGGTGATAACAAAGGTTATGAACTGTAAGAGGCTAGAAGTGCATGGAGCTGAAAGGATGGAAAACATCAGCAACTGGATCATGCGTAAAGTATGAACCTCTGTGTGCTTCAAGTGTTGCAGCTGAGGGAAAATACTGGGCCATATAGGCTTGGTGAAATTTAGCCTCATTCACCAATGAGGTTATAGATCTACACTGATAAACAAACCCATAGATTAATGATAATCACTAGTGTTTTCATTGCCTGGATGTGAATCTGCTAATTCAGATTCTGCCTTTTATAATCAACTACAATATTTTCTTATTAAAGTCAGGAAAAATTATTGTTATGTTGTTGAGCTGTTTTGAAGAACTTCTGTTTGCAAAACAACCATATTTCCCCCTTTTTAAAAACTAATAATATTCTCAACTCAACATTATTCATACAATCTAAAAACTAGTTATTCAAAACAGAGTAAAAAGTTAAAGCCAGCAAAATGTTAAATAAAATGCAGATCCACAGAAACAAACAATAAAAACATCAAAAGCTAACATCTCAAACTGTGCTTTAAGAGAACATTAAATCCAGAAAGTGAATGGCCTGCCTAATATGTAAAGCTACTTGAATCTAGAGTTTTGTGCAACGACAGAGAAAGTGCGGTTACCTCTTTGCGCTCTTTGTTTTTCAGATGACTAATAAAAACTGATATGCAGACCTGAGCAAACGAGAGGGTGCATGCATATGAAGCAGGTCTGACACATACTGGAAATCAAGGCCATGAAAACATTTAAAAATAAATAAAATTATTTTGAAATCAATCCAAATGTGGACCAGTAGCCAATGAATTGCTGCTAAAAATGGAGAAAAGTGCTCTCGTTTTCTAGTAGCAGTTAAAAGAAGAGCAGCAGTATTTTGGACCAGCTGCAGTCAAGCCACTAGAGTTTTATTAAGTCCAGAGTAAAGATCAGTGCAGTAATCTAAGCAAGTTGTAATTAAAGCATAGATTAAAATCTTTTGTCAGCTTTCTCAGTTTGAAAAAGCTGGACCCCACCACAGATTTTAACTGTGCATGAAAGTTAAGATTACCGTATTCTTAAGTCTTACCCTCAGGTCTATAGCAGTATGTGTCAGATACTGACTCTAAGGTCCCAGGTCAACATTGATGTCAGACACATCAATGAGCCCAAACAACATAAACTTTGTTGACATGATTTCTGCAAAACCTTTGAGAAGTTTATTTTTAGAGCAACTATTTTCCTTTTTAGTGTCATAAAAGTCTGACTGTCTTCTGCCTGATAAAAGAAGGCTAAACACTAATTTCTTATAACTGACTCCAAAGGGACGGGGTAAAGAGAGAAGAGGAAGAGGTCAAGAATGGAGCCTTGAGCCTGCAAGAGTGGTACTCTTTGATAAGTGTGTTTCTAGAGAGAAGGTGCTGCGTTTATTTTCATCATTTGTTTTGACTGCTGCTTTGTGTCAGGCTAGTAGTTAATATGGTAAAAATGGTAAATGGCTTGTACTTGTATAGCGCTTTAACTAGTCTTGACGACCTCCAAAGCGCTTTACACTACAGTTCAGTCATTCACCCACACATTCACACCCTGACGGTGGTGAGCTATGTTAGTAGCTACAGCTGCCCTGGGGCAGGCTGACAGAGACGAGGCTGCCATGCACCGGCGCCACCGGGCCCTCTGACCACCGCCAGCAGGCAATGTGGGTGAAGTGTCTTGCCCGAGGACACAACGACAGAGACAGTGTGGGGGATCGAACCGGCAACCCGCCAATTGCAAGACGAACTCCCTAACATCTGTGCCACGTCGCCCACTACAGTTTATAAAATGTGTTTATAAAATATGGCAATGTTTTAATGTTGTTAGAAATAATTGTTATAGAATGTATTTAACTGTTATAAAATGTAAGAGTAATTATGGGTAATCTTCAGAGCGACTGTTTCAATGCATTAAGAGAGAAAACAATAAAAGTTACGTTTCTCACCCATTTTGTTTTTTTTTTCATTCTTCAAAGGGGTGCGCAAAAGAACATTTTTGAGAACCACTTTGCTACGGAAACGCACATGGATGATGCTAGTCCAATCCAGACCTACAGCCTTGTGAAAAAGAACTACAAAGTGCACACTCTCTTCTCTCTGGACATTTTCCTTAATTTCCGTGACTTAGGCAGTGCTTACACATCATGTCACACAAAGGATTGTAGGATTCCTTATGGCTTCTTAGCAACAGCGAGGGACAATGTGAGCTCCCTATGCTAAAGGAACTATGATAGGAAGCAAGGCAGGCTCTTTTCCTACTTCCTTCTCTACTCACTGCACTATTTGGACAGCTCATATCATGGCAAACGCTGACGCACTTCCGCTTTGGAGGAGCAGCCTTTTCAGACGCAGCCTCAGTTATATTTACAAGTACCAGAGAGGCAGCCAGAAAGAAAGTAAACTTTTGAAACAATACTGATCTGGATATTGTTGCCTAAAATTGAAATGTGCATAGCCAGATTATTTGACTTTTTTTTATTTATAAGTCAATAGCTCACTCTGGTTGCATACAAGGTGTTTATGAAAGATTTTCACGTCCTGCTGTTGTATTAGTTATTATTTTGGTGTTTTACACTTTGCTTTTGCTCAATTTGTTAGTAAATAAAGCCTTTCGTTTTTTATTTTTCATAACAGAGGAAGTACAACACTGCACATGCGCAGCAGGGGATAAAACAAAGAAGCAGCTAACCATCTCCCAGCGAAACAATGCAGACAATGATCCAAGATTCAGTAAAACAAATAAAAAATATATATATGATTCCAAGAGGGAAAATACTGGAACGTCGCTGGGAATATTGTATGACCATTGGTGTTTACTGAAGCGGACACTAAACCTCCCGAGGCTCAGATGTGACCGCAGAGTTGATTGACGTGAGTAAATGTTCTGATATGAGGCTCTTAAAGTTGCTGTAGATTGGTTTATGTAATTAACGGTTGGTCTTCAATCACGTCGAGCTGCCGCTTTACTGCGAGGCATTACAGAGGGTCAGGCTCGGTCCAGCGTTATTTAATGCTGATTTATTAATTAAGCAAACCCGCATTATGATAGTTCTGCGATACTGCTGGTAGATGGAGCCACGTCTGTTTATATCTGATCATTGCGCCAGGTGCTGGGGCTATTTTTATCCACAAAAAGGACCATCAAAACATTATCAGGATGGAGGCTTGGTGTATATAGCTTTATTTTATCATGATCAAACAGCTTTTGGTCTTTTTTATAAGCATATGACATGGCTATATACCTTTAATGCCGTTGATGAAAACTGCTTTATTCAAGTTTTCAATCATGAATGCATTAACTTACAAATTTACACCTCAAACATAAGTACTCCTTACATTATTCTTATCTGATTCTGTGTGGTCTTTATATTATTTGTTAAAGGCTTTTCACCTGAACAAAGAAAAAATAAGCAATGAAAGAAAGTAAGTGCAATTGTTTAGCCAATGTGTTGAGATGATGTGTCGCGAACAAGCAGCCAGAATTCCCAGAGCAGGGCTGCAAGAACAAAATAATGTAATTTTGTTCTCACAGCAGGGAGCGCTGAGAACAAATTTCCCGCTTCTTGCGAAGTATCTAACCGCCTTAAGACTTCTTATACTGTGATAAACTTCTCCACTTTCCTAATTTTACACAGAGTAAAGAAAGATTCCTGCTGGACTTTGTGTAAAACCTAAGAACTACCTGAACACTTAAAATTTTGAAGTGAAACTTATTCCAGCCTTAAAATAGTTTATCATAGTGTATGTCTCGGGCTTTGGTTTGCATAGATTGTATTTCTGTACCCACCTGAATGGTTGATTATTGCCAATCAAACATTACAATTTGTAAGATAACCTTACAATATGGCACGGACTCTGTTGCACTGTGACTTTGTCAAATGTGTTCCAGGCTCTGATTTAACTCTTATTAAAAGTTAAAAAAGGCATTAAATATAAATCAAAGATGTACCCTGATATTCATAAGATGTTGTAACCTGAGAAGTCATAAATCTCTTGCCGGTTGCTGCCATTAACTCTGACCTGGTTTAACTTTTATGATTTCATTATATTTTAATCAGTAATAAATAAAGTCCAAAATAAAATAATGAAGTGACAGACTCTAAATAATGGCCTGTCTAATACTTTCCACAACATCCTCAAACAGCTGTGTCGCTCTGCACGCAAACAGCTCAGAGTCCCATTTTTCTCTGCTTGTTCTTGTCCAAACAGTCCCTTAATCAGGGACAGAGCTGCAGACCTATGCTGACTTCCAGATGAAACACGCTGTAAGTCATGGCAGCACAGTGACACTCCTGCTGGATAAGCATGTGTGTATATCAGCAGAGTGAAGGCACGTGGCCCAGTGCTGAATATAGTGTTACATGGTACTGAGGCAGACGTTGTTCCACTCTGGCCAAGCTGTGGCTTTCATGATCTTTGCCATCTCTCCAGTGGTTAATCTACTCATTCAGCACCATACCTCCCCCACCTCCACATTGGGGGATTATTTCCTTCTGCCTCACAGTGGAAAACATCCACCGTTCATCTGCATTTCTCCTGTAAAAAGACATCAACCTGGAACTGATATCCACAAGCTTGGCATCATCACAATAATCAGAGTGGAGTGTTAGTGACGTTGTGTTGAAAGGGAGCAGACCAGTTCTGATGAGTTAAACCTAAAAATCTCACACCAGTCATTTAGCTCAATATAAACAATCTGCTCGCCGATTAAGCTTTAGTAAATCTATGAAAACTAATAATTTTCTTTACCAAACTGATCAATGCATCAGGTTCCTGTTAAGGAACGTCCTGAAGGCTGAGATCTAAATGTTATTATTTATTTTAACAATGTCTCCTCTGGCAACAAGAGGAATTTATTCATCTAGACCCGCATCAGCTTCTGTCCAAAGATAGAATTGTTCAGAGGGTTCTGTCAATGTTATGAAATGTAAGTAGATAAAATGTCAGAGCTGAAACTAAAAAGTGAACAGTTATTTGGTATAACTGAAGCATAAAAAGAAATAAGGAGACAGGTCCATTTAATTCAGCATAAACATAAGGTGTGACTGCACACACTGAAGGAGATCCACACTGATTGGACGCTGTCTGCAGCTCTCTGAGCCCATTTTCCAGCCTGATAATGTCTTCCAGCCACGTGGAACATTTAGCAAGTATAAGAATGGGCCAACTTTAACTCATACAACCACACCCAACGGGCTGAAAAGCCATGCAGCAGTATGAGCACAGAGGACAGGTTGGTAGAACCTTTTCGTTTTCTCCTTCTCTTGAGTTTTTCTCATTTCAGTTACGTAAGTCTCACTAAGAGCTGCGGGAGTCAAGTATTGCTACAAACCTACTACAAGGCAGGGTGTTTGGGTGCTGAAGAGGAAGAATAAACGATAAGGTCACTGAGCTTGTTTAAAGGACAGAGTGACAGAGTAGACCCCAAAAGTAGACAGAGAAAAGGGAAAATAAAGGTATAGTGGAGACATAGAAAGTGACTCTCATCAACGTTAGGTGGCATGAACCAAATCTAACAATCATAAACATGTATGCATGGGATTTCTGGTGAGATTAAGCTTCTAAAACAATGAAGTGTAAAGAGAGGAGTGTGAGACCGCTCAAAGTTTGTCTTAAACATTATTACAAAAAACAGAGGAGAGAACAACTGCTATAAAGACACAGATGAAGAAATCTGCATTAAAGCGTAGTGTTACAGGACCCCAGGAATCAAAGTTTTTGCATCTTTATACCCACCATACAGCCTTCTGACCAAGACTATTGGTAAGGCCTTCACCCTGACATTAGACTAAGCTAAATGTGTCATTTATTCCACAGGTTGTGTTCCTGAGACTGGGAGGGCATGAATCGTTTAAAAGAATAAACTCTTTGTTAAGAAGAATTTAATAAAGCTTTTGCCTAGTTGTGTTTTGGCACCAGTTTCTTTGAGCCGAGCACTCAGTGCTGAGTTAGATTAGAACGAGACAGACCCAGAGCCAAGAAGAATTTATGAAGCTTTGATTTTGTTTAACGCTCCTACAAAATGTGTTGTAGGAGCGTTGTAGGAGACACCTTTGGAGCCTAGAGAGATGTTCAGAGACTAGTGTCTGGAGAAGAGCTGCCAGCCATTCTGAGAGTGACCAACCTAGCTAAGCAATAGCTGTGGAGTGAGATATTCCCCACTGGAAGCTTGGGACAGCACCTGCCAAGGCCTAAATAACCAATATGGAGTCCTATGGAGTCCTCTTATCAGTTTGTGGGGGACCACAGGTGACTCACTGAGTTTTTCTTTTCCTCTCCAACTTTTTCCTTTAAAATTTAGTCATGTGCAAAGACATTTTGATAAAGTTAGATCTCTAAACAGCAAACAATACTCTGAATGCACAATCTCAGTTCACTTAGGGATATTTCTTTATGTTATGGTATATTGTTTAAAATAACTATTCAATTTATGAGTGTGCTCACCAGTAGATGAATTATTGATTCTGTAGGTGACAGGTTCATATACAATCATTCAATTTGAATTATAGTGTCAATATTTAGACTTTTTATGATGTACAAATCTCAGAATGCTATTTGGTGGCTCTCTCGTTAAGTAACACAATTTACACCTTAGATGGATTGATTTCAGACTGATTAAAAAAGTATGTATTGTATTATTAACAATGTTGGCCGTTTATGAGTCTTACTCATTCACTAGAAAAGTCAGTTAGGGGTGTGTGCTGCACTTCCATAGACACCCAATGATCTGTCAGACAAAGTAATGAGACAAAAACTCATGGGGAAACTGTCTCTTACGGGACAGTGACTTAGACATAGCCCTCTGGTATGGGCCGCAGAACCAAAGAGGGCAAAAGTCATTTTGTCTAACATCAAGGAAACTGGCCCAAAACCTCCATAGAAAACCGTGGAAACCAAGCTGTTCCTTAAACCCGAACCCATCCTGTTCTCAGTGACCTTTTCAGACTGGAGGTGACCAGCATCACAAGCACATACCTCCTCACCATGATACAACCTGTAGGAAATTCAGACACATCTTACTTTTAGAAGCTATAGGAACTGCACTAGGAATGTGTTAGGAGTTAGATAAATAAGTCTGCAAGAACAAGCAGTAACTGGAATTCTTAGTTAAATTGCATCAAAGGGCAGAAAAGCTGATGTATGAAGGGAGAGCTAACAGAATGGGAAAGGACTTCTTACACAGCCTTAGTAGAGTTTTCACAGTTATTACAACAGTGAAACATTCACACGAGGAGACGCGAGAATAAACCGGAGTACAAGATGATGACCATCTCTCACCTAACTGGAATCCGCTACTATAATCAGCTTCCTCTGGTGATGAGAAGGAAATAAAAGGAGAAGCCAAAAGAGAAGAACATCTGATTAAAAATAGAATTTAAACATGAGAGCATCAGACACCTACCTCTTTCACCACACAATGAAAAGGTTAAAAGATGGATTTATTGAAGAACACAGGGACAGTAAGGACAAAAAAAGAAACAGAAACGTTTTTCTGTTAATGTAGGTAGTTTTAATTTTTTAAGCTATGCCACTATCTTTAGCCCTGGCCTTGTCTGATTAAACTTTGACTAATTTGGTATTATCAACAAATTTGGCAGATAGAGCCTTGTGGCTGGGTCATCCACCAAATGATGTGAATAATAATGATGAACTCACAGGGGAAAGATGTGACTTTGGAAAAGTTAGAACCAATAAGTTTCAATAAGATGAGACTGCTCTCTTTATGGCCAAGTATAAAAACAAGAGGAAGGATACAAGAAGATTAAAGAGCAGGGGTGAGAGGTTGACCTTTCATTGAGCACAACACTTATAAAGGGGTATCATCAGTAGTCAATGGTACAAGTTCATGAGCAAAATATTGGATGGGAATGTGAAAGTTGGAGTACCTTCAATTTCAGTAGCTATGGGTGCCAAAAAGCAAGGAATGGATGTTAGTTACTTTAAAAAATATATATTAAGTTTCAAAAAAGCATGTTGAGAAATGAAGTAAGAAAAAGAGAAGAAACCTACCAAAGACTATCTCCACATCATCTTTCAGAGGGAAAGGAAGAAAAAGACAAACAGAATAAATAAATCCTTATACTGTCCATATAAATTGGCTAAGTTTCATCCAAAACACAGCACCATGTTATTAACTTTCCTTTGCATCTGAATACACCCTGTTTTACACAACATGATAATCCTGCTACGATCTCCACAGGAGCAGCCAAAGCATGGGTGGTCTTTAGTAGGGTTTGGACACAAAGTCTAAGCTGATTTTAGGAATCTGAAACAACAGATACTGAACATGTTCATAGCTGTGGGATACAATGCTGTATTCGGGGATAATAACTGTCTTTTCTTTACAAGAAACATTTAAGAGTGTCACTGTTGTTTAGCTTAACATTGACTGCCTGATATAGACTGCTATCACAGCTTTGTATAGCTGTGATAGCAGGGTTATAAAGTGTTTATACAGTACAGCTTTGACTGTATAATTACTTTGCTGCGTAATAGTGAATGGTGGTTGACAGAACATTTTCAGTGTGAATTTCTTTTCAGATCCCTGAAATTAGCTATGATGGCCACTCATCAGACTAGCAGTTAGCTTTTCAGCACTCTTATTGCAATATGAACTATGCTAACATGGGGTAATGGAACTATTCAGGACAACTTCACATTAAAATAAAAATTTAAAAAATCATTCCTTTTGAGAAATTCGATTCAAGTTTCAGTATTATCTAAGGCCCTGTGCAAACTACAGCAATCCCTTAAAAATTAGATTGTGTTGCCGTTTCTGTTAACACATCTAGACATTGATGCTTTAATTGCGATCTCCATGAACACCGCATTGGAAATCCTAAAAAACGTGTAATTTTCCTGCCACGCCACTAGTAGGCAGTATGTTCTTTGAAACGTAACGTGCATGTGTACAAACCTTCCCTGCTGTAAAAGGCACCACCAATAATTAAACTTCCAAAATAACAGGCGAGGGGATAAAGGAAACACAGAACACTGTGGTGCAATACTTAGACATAGGAAGATATTATAGGATTTAATTTTTTATGTTTGTTTAATGATACAATGTAACTCCATCAAACCTGCTTCATGCTACATACTCCGATATAATAGGTGGTGGTATGCACCTCAAAGTCATGGTAGCAATCTGCCATAAAACAAGAAGAAGAAACGTTCAGGATGGCAGGGACGGAGGTTCCACTTGCTTCAGGTGACTTTGAATTTTAAAATCACCACTGTGGTTTTTAGACTGGTCGGCATCCGTTATGCTTTGGGGATTCATTGCTACTGATGGCAGTCATATTGCGCACTTCATGCGCACACGACGATGGAGACTAAGTGTGTTTTTGAATCCTTTCACTCTAGAACCCATTTTCAAACCTTGCTGTCACAGAAAACGCTCACCATTGTTGTGTACACACATAGTAGCAAAGCAACAAAACCTTGCCGTTTTAACCAAAAATTGTGGGTTGTCTACAGGACCTAACATCACTGCTAATGTGGCTACAATTCATGATCTAATGTTTTGCCATACTGTCATTATCCATTAAAAAGAACCCTACAAAAAATGTAATCTCCATCTAATGCATCTATTTTGCTAAACTATATGTGTCTAAGCCATTACCTAGTGAGACAAACTCAGTAGAACGTGCCAGTGGATCGTGCACTGTGGTTTTATAAGGGAAAAAAAACAAGATTTAGCAGCCTCAGAAAGCATGGGTAACATTTATGAGATTAAGATTAAAACAAAAATTAACAAAAAAATTCTACAAAATCAAACTCAGGGTACATGAGCATTCCTGGTCTAATGAAACACCATGTGATAACACAGCAGAAGGGAGATCAGGCAGGACACGGTCTATCTGACAACACTTAGATCCTGGAAGCCAACCAGGCCAGTTCAGAGAGCCTTTTGTTCTGAGGTCTGAGGAAACGTTTGGAGAGCAAAGACAACGAGCTGCAGCTGGTATCTGATGAGTTTCTGCAGCTGCTGAGGCCTGCAGTGATGGTGGCAGGTAAGCTCATCATCAGCCTGGGTTTGAAATGCTGAGACCCTCTCAGAAATCAAGGTCAGACTAAATACTTCTCTTTTAAAAGCACTTTTAATTTTTTTAAACATATTCTTATTGTTTTGTCTTAGTTTATGTCTCATGTTTTCTTGTTTCAAGACTGGTTTGGTTTTAGTCTTCTATATTTCTGTCCTTCGTTCAGGAACTGGGGGCTCTCCAAGGTTTCCTACAATTAGCTTGTAGTTTATGGCCCCGGGGCCACGTTGGGCCAGGCATGACCCGGGTCCTGAGCCTAGCTTTATCTCTTTTCATCTCTCTGTAGAGCCAGGCCCACTTCTGCTGCTGACTGTGGTCCTTTGATGGCTCCTCTCACCATCTACTGCTCTGTAGCTCCATCCTGCAGTTTCTCTGCTCAGTCTTTACTTTCTTCCACAGCCTCAGTTTTAGTTTTCAGCTCCTTGTTCAACACCTTTTAGGATTCTCTCATGATTGGTTTTATAAATAACATCTGTGTGTATGCACAGAGAGAGACTTGTTATCGTTTCCTGCTAAATCATTATGACCACTTTGGGCAATGTCAGTCCTGTCATGGGACTTCCTCCCACTGCTGCAGTCCAACTAATCCTTACAGTATGTTGGATTTCAAGAGGAATGTTTTGCAACAGCTGAAAAGAGACATCTGCGTCTTTGGTTGGAGCTGCAGAGGACTACATCTCCCACCTGCCCTCTGCTCATGGAACGAGGAGGGTTAGAAATCTCAGAACTCCTGAGAGGAACGGGGCCATTAAAAAGGAATTAGTGAGGAAACAGCAGAGCAACATCTGTCTAAAACCTTTCACCGGGCTGTTTTGGGTCGTCCAGCAGCATGTATGCCAGTGTGTGGTTGAACATAAGCAGGAAATGAAAACCATAAATCCATAAATCATTGGGAGGCTGAAGGCAGAGGTAGAAGAGGCTAACGCTAAGTTTAGAGGAGGTCAGTGGAGTTCTGAGGGTTATTTCTGAACTACTTATTGAAAGAGTTTCGCTCCAGTAAGGGCTCACATAGAGAGGGGAAAGAGCCATCAAATGGACATGTCTGTCTGAAGGTAGTAATCTTCAGGGAAACAAATTCCCTGTAAGAATTGGCTTCTGGTTCACTGGGATCACTCCGGGAGCAAAACGGCCTATGAAGCCAGGTCCAAATGGAGTGTGTTTAGCTGAGGGTTTGGAAGAGGCTGGATGAAAGGAAGGAGACCAGTTCTACATTAGTGAGGAGAACTTCTGTATTGATGTGGCCTCAATATGTGGTTAGTGAAGGATCAAATGAGGAGGTTCAGTTCTATATATTTAAAATTTAAGGTTATTTGGGCCCATTTCATCAGAAGGGCTCTCAGGTTGTACAGACTGACTAGAGTTAAGTCAAAGCTTATTGACCTGCATATTGAACACCCTTGATGTGCTCCAGGGAGCTGCACTGAACATTTATCTCCTTTGTACTATTGTAATATCATAATCCCATCATGAGGCTGTCTGAGATAGCAAAAGCCGATGTTGTAAAGGCTTACAGAGGTGTTCCAATTAGCAAAACTTGATCTTCTTCCATTAAAGTTCATAGATGACTTAAATCACATCCACACATGTCGTGTCAGAAAGGGACTGGGGAGAAAATGTCCAGCTGGAGACCCAGAAATAAAAAAAATGGAGAGGATGGGAAAATAACAACCAAGGTCAATTTAAGCAGAAGATTTCTTCTGATGAAAAGCACGAAGCAGCACAGCTATATGGTTGCTATGGTTACACAGCATAAAGAAATTCATTTTTCAGACCATTTCCTTCCCCTTAACCTGTTGAACCATCATGTTTCTGGTTTGTTGGTGGGTAAACACTGCAGGTAACAGATACTCACAAGGCCGCCTGCTCAGGGTCCGCTGTACCGGCAGGGTCGTAGTGCCGGTAGTGGGCTGCCGCAGCGCAAATCTCCTTGGAAAGTAGACAGAGGGATAAACAAGGAAATGAAAACAAAGACCAGGTCTAAACATCAGTTTTCATAACCAGTGGGTGAATAGTAAACTGTCTGCAAAGTTTCAGAGAACCAGCTCTACAATGACCACCAGCTTCATTCTGCCAGATCAGACCTAAAGACTAATGCAAGAAGAGGTGCAACAACTGACAAAACTACGTATTCCAATGACCTTTCACCCTTGGATCAGGAGTGGAGGGTACGTTTCTCTTCTCCAGGTCGAGAATTTTTAAACAACAGAAAACCTGCCCAGTGTGTTCTGTGTCAAGCGCAAATTTCCATTTGCTTGCTGCCCAAAATAAATCAGTACCATTACTATAATTACTGTCATTACTTATCAAGGGCCTGGCATTGTGTGAAAGTCCAGTTAATATTTTGGTATTGCATAGCAAACAAAAGGAAGAACAAGAGGCTGAAACATCAGGTAGTTAAAAATGGAGGCTGTTTCTTACCTTTCCTGGAACTGTTTGGATGGGATCAGACCAGCGCGGAGATTAGCATCACCTTCCTGTTTGGCCTGCCACCATGTTGCATCTTCTTGGCTCATTATTTGAAGGATAGAGCCCTTCTTGAAGCCCAGACCAGCCTCTTTACATGGGATGGCATTGTCTTTACTTGGATCATAGTCAAAAAGTGCTCGCAGGAACACCTTAACACACCAACAATATAGGAGAGAAAAGGGAAGAAGCTTAGCATAAATGACCTTGGTTATTTGGGCAGGCTCTGGGGAGGCTTAATAAAAGCACAGGGGGGTTGTTCTATTTTTTTATCATGTTTCCTCTCCTCGGCATGTGAAGAACATGATTGCCAACTTGTGTCCGCGCAATTTTGCACACAACACAAATGTGATTCTGAGAAATTAATCTATTACTGCTACTATTACTACTGTTATTCTGTTGCATCAACATAGGTAGACATGGACATGGTGATGGGGGGAGTGTTGAGAGAGTTGGGTGTTTGTCACAAAGTCAAGATGGGTAAAAGCCAAACAACACAGTGCTCAGCTGAAGAACAGGGCGGGTACCAAGCCCCCAGCCCTGCGCTGCATTTAGCCACACCAATGCATTTCAAGCCCTGAGCGATGATCCCGCAGAAGCACCCTGCAGCAAGACTGCCTAGTCCAGAGGAGGGAAAGCCCCCTTAAGAACCTCCCTCCCACCCACCAGGAAGAGATAAGCCCAGTATGGCAGCCAGGCCTCAGATGACCCAAGGAGAGAGCCCCATGCAATGGCGACCCAGAACTGTCAAGTCTCACGCAATGACCATGAGACACACGCATTTTCCTGACTTCACACGTCACACATGACATTCCTCACTGAGACTAAAATCCTTTTTTTTTGGGTACAAACAAAGAGTCTCTCCTAAGTAACTAGAGTGGTACGGTAATACATTCGGGAATAAAGCCCTACTATAGAATAGCAATATCCTTTATCGTCTCACAATGGCAAAATCTCAGTGTACCAGCAGCAAAGTGAAAGGCAGACGTTTAATGAGCCGGTGCTTTCTCAAACTGACTGGAAAAGTTTCTACGTGTAAAAAGAATAATCCAAACACGGAAGAACTGATACATATACGTGATGATAAATTACTGACCTTTGGCTCTCTGATTGGTGCGTCGTCCTTCACACCAGGGACAACTTTAAAAGTGATGGCTCCCTGTGACTGGGCCTAGATGGTGGAAATAAATTAAAAACACTTAGGAAGGTGATGCAACCAGCAGTCACCTACCAAAAAAAAAAAATAAGCAAGCAGCACATAAACCTAGCTTTGTGAGGTCATTTATTTTACCGCTGGGATTGATCAAGGACTTTTGACTTGAACAGTTCATTTAATCATTAACAGAATGAGCATCCATTACAATACATCATGTGCTTAACTAAAATAAATTTAAAACAGAATGGGCTATCCGCTGACTGCTTAAAAATCTTGCATCTAATTAAACGTTCAAATATTTTCATTACAACTGAAGTCAGGGGTACTGGTCTAAAATCACCAACAGTTTTAGAACAATCACATTTAGGGAGATGTACAAAGACAGCATCTTTCCAGGTGTTGGGAACATGCTTGCAAAGGATCTGTTAAAGATCTAATGAAACACAGGACTTGTAGAAACAAAATTTCACTACACAGCTGCATACATTATCTACTCCATAGCTTATGTTCACTTTTACAAAATGAAAAGTATTTTTTAGATCCTGAAGGTTGACGTATAATGCTGAGTATCTTGAAGTTTATAGACACTTTCTGGGGTTTCTCTGTTAAGGTTGCAGACATCAAAACAACAATGAAAGGAACTGAAAGCATTAGGCAGGTCAGAGTCAAAATTAAAACCATCTAAGGAAACATGATTGTGACTGTGTGAAGTATCTGGAGACCTGTAATAATTTTGATAATGGCCCAAGCTGAACCCAGTTTGTTTGTGGCCAGAGTCTTCTCAGATCAGATTTGTGCTTTTGTTTGGTTTTTAAAATCTCAAGTTTTACTTTTTCAGAATGAACGCAGATCAGAGTTACTTGTTTAAAAGCAAGTGATTTCTTGTGCAGACAACGCTTGGCTGATTTGGTAATCAATGGCCTGTTATTTGGATAGACTTTAACATAAAATCATCATGTCTCTGCAAATGCAATAAAATAGCATGTCATGTCCACCAATGAGGCCAAATCGTCACTATATGGGTGTTTAAAACATTCTTCACAGCATTCTTAAAAGTGGGCAGCAGAAGCTCATGGTTAGGGTCAGCAGAGCCCAAAGAAGCGAGTGGGACAGCTTTATAAGCATCTTTCACTGATCTGTAACACTGATTTAGCGCATGGTCTCGCCGTCTTCTGTAGAAGATAGACTAATAGAGTTATTGTCTTTTTAAGAAAGACATGAACAAAATCGTCTAACATCTAACCCTAAAATCTCTGCTGGAGGCAGAAGCAGGGTCTGCGTTTGTTTAAATGTACACAATTGTAATAAAGTTGAGTACATAGTCAGAAGGCATAGGGTTTAACTGACTCTCTCATTCCTCTCAAGCTTCCTCCCTGAAAACTTCAGTCCCATAATGGAGCTCATTTGAGGCCTGAGGAGAAAGCTGCTTGGAGGAACTACACAGCATCAGCTTCCTCCAGGGAGGCCCTGCGCCTCAATCCTAGTGGTTTAAAGGCCAGAAAATTGTCACAGCAGAGAAAGGACACTGTCTGGTTATAGGCAAGGGTAAGGGAGAGTTGAGGTCTGGGAAAGAATATTTATATTTTACCCTGTTGTCACGAGAGTACAGGAAAACACAGAAGTAACCTTTGGACATATATAAAAAGATACCAGCCATACCAGGATACGAATGATTTCCTCTGGTTTCTTGTCTTCCACAGGGATCCCGTTGACCTCCTTCAGTTCATCTCCAGCATGAATTAACCCTGGCACATAAAAACATCAATGTTATGTCTCTGTAAACCCTTTGCCGTCTACTGAGAATACTAACACTGATAATAATCATCGGTATCTGTCATTGCAACATACATTCCAACAAAATGTGTCATCTGCATCATTAGGGAGCAGTGGGCTTCCACAGTGTGGCACCCAGGGAGCATTTGGGGGCTAAGGGTCTTGCTCGGGGACCCACAGTGGCAGTTTGTGGGAGTTAAAACTGGGTAACTTGCTCCGTTTTTTCTAATCTTCTGACCAAAGGGAGCTACTGTGTGAAAGTGCAGCGTGTGTAGAGCCTGAGGTTGTGTACAGAACACCAAATTAATGTTTACAGTGATGGTGATCAGTGGGATTGGAAAGGAATCATCAGGTTATTGTGGACATGTGTGGAAATTTGCCTTAGGCTCGAATCTGGCAGAGCTGACACACAGGCTGGACACAGTGAATACACACACAAATGGGAAACATGTGGACAAACAGCAAAGTGCTGGCATCTGTGTTCACTTTTAAAGAGCGCATTGGTTCAATTTATGGCCCAAAGATCATTCCTGAACACATCCTTTCTCTGCTGCACAGAATCAGCAACTTTGACACCTTCAAACCGCTGACATACACGAGTAAAGAACAAGAAGAAGAACAAGCTGCAACTGACCACTCCTGTCGGCCGCTCCTCCTCTCATGATCCGAGCCACAATGATGGCTCCTGTTGCATCGTCACGTTTTATTGTTGCTCCCTGCAGAGGAATCAGTGAGAGGGATTAAACATCTGATAGATCAAACTGGGGCTGCACAGTGGCGCAGTGGGTAGCGCTGTTGCCATGCAGCAAGAATGTCCTGGGTCCTACCCTTGCCCTGGGTCTTTCTGCATTTCCCTGTGTTCTCCTTGTGCATGGGTGGGTTATCTCCGGGTACTCCGGCTTCCTCGCACAGTCCAGACTGTTAGGTTAATTGGCCTCTCTAAATTCTCCTTAGGTGTGAGTGTGTACATGAATGGCTGTTTGTCCTGTTTGTCTCTGTGTTGCCGTGCGATAGACAGGCGACCTGTCCAGGGTGTACCCCGCCTCTCACCCGACAGCTGGAGACAGGCACCAGCTCCCCTCGCGACCCCACAAGGGACAGACGTGTTAGAAAATGGATGGATGGATGGATCAAACTGATTTTGTTCTTCTGGTTAGCTTAGAACTTTTCATCTTCTACTGAAAAATAGTCTAAAATAGTATAATGTATTCGGTGGATTTCTAAGGTTTCAATCTGCTAATAACAAGACATTTCCAGAACAAAAGAGGGGAAGCGCAAGGAGGAACCTTGGGTAATGCAGCTTGAAGGAGGGGCGCAGCCCATGAACCGGGTACCGCACCCTGGACACTGATGAGCTCTAACTCAGGCAAAAAGGACTCCAGATAAAACACATTTCAGACAAGCAGGAAATGTAGTGACAGACCAGAGGACTAAGGAGCTGACTGAGAGGGAGGTGAGGTAACATGGTTTGTGGGTTTAGTTGTGGATGTGTAAATAAAAAACGCTGGAGATTAGAGAAGCAGTATTAAAAAACATTTTACATTAAGAAAAGTGTTTAAGGAAATACACAGTGGAAGTGAACATGCTCCTGTGAAAATGGTTTTCTCCGGTTTTCCAAACGAAAACATGACACTGGCAAAATCCTTTACGTTTTTCCGCATTTAATGTGACATAGCAGTACAATTTAAGTGAAATTTTTAAAGGGAAAAATAATAAAACCTAAAAGGTTACAATGACCTGGTAGCATAAATGTGTAAAACACTTCTTTTTTCACTGAGACATCTCTTTATGTCAAAGTGGTACATATCACAAAGAAAAAAAAATACTGTTCATTTGTCAAGCACCATTTAACTGGGCTGTACTCATCCAGGAACCTATCAGTCCCTTCTGGAGGCCTGACTGATGCCTTGGATGCGGTCTGAGGCAGCTGGAATAAAACGGAGAAACAACCCAGCATGCTCCTGAACTCAGCATCACCTTTTCTGTGCTGCAGTACCCTCTGGGTGCCATCATCAGCATCCAACCATGCATGGCCTCTAACAAGGAATGTTAAACAAACACATCAATCCTGACTACAATTGTTTGTGTGGGGGTGTGGGGTGGGTGGTGTACATTAGGGGGAAGGTAAATACTCAAGCATCAAGAAGAACTTTGGTGGAGCAGCTAAGCATGTGCTAATGGTGAGGCTCACACTGAGCCGTCATCATCTACAGGCACATGGAAACAATTTTCAGCGTGGTGCTTGGAAACAGCACGAGGGGTCAGAACGGGACCGTCTACTTCTGTTCAAGCAGATGCACGCATGAGTGACAACATGTGTAGGTGGGTTTTTGTGTGCATGGAAACATGTCAGTGTGTGTTTGTAGCAGAGGGAAGCCATGAGCCTCTAGTTGAAGTCGAGCCAAGCAGCCAAAGAGGAACCTGGACAGACTGAATGATTGATGCTGGACGATCACAGCCTGATGGATGGCCTGCACCATGTTGGCAATTAGAGACAGGGAGCTGCTTAACCATCAAGTGGCTCAACCTCAACAAGGAATTTTAGAAATAGAAAACAAACTGTTATCTGTCAAACAGTAAATGTAAGTATGTGGTGATAATTGGCTAACACCTCACAAAGAAATGAAAAAAAAAAAGGAGTATGGACTAAAACTTGGAAGTTTATCACAGACACTGAAACTGAGTGTCCATCCGAATACCCTTACTAAGAAAGGACTCTTCAGCAAAAGCAGAAGTGTGTCAGTGGTCACCATGATAAGTGCTGTCCGAATAGCGCAGTCAGTAAGGAAGGATGTAGGAAAATGAGCCTGTATGCTTCCTCCTGCGGCTAATTTAGCATATGGACCTCACGATGTCCCTTACCGGCATCAAGGAGCTACGGGGAATCCCACAATCCTTACAGTGACATGATTATGATTTCCACATCACGGAAATTAACAAAACTGTCCGGAGAGTAGAGAGCATGTACTAACTAATTGGTCCTATGAGCAAAAGTTAGAATAGCAGTTAGTGGGAAATATCTGCTCATAACAGATATCATATGTGAAAATCTTGGCTGGATGTTTTCGGCGTTTTGAGTTCATTCTAAACAGTTTTGCCAGTGTGTGTGTGTGCTGGGGAGCGCACAGAGCATGCTTGCCTTCTGTGGCAGAGAAAACAAAGAAGACCTGCTCAGCGCGTATGGCCTTTAACCTATATAAAAATAGATTTGCCAGACTGCCAGAGCATTTTGTTTTTTTAAAAAGAGTCCACATCATCCTGATTTCGTGTGCCTTCACCTTTCAGTTCCAGACACATAGAATACATGCAGATGCTCAGAGAACAAAGGCCTATACCAAGCAAATCTTCAGCGGGAACATGTCTGACCACAGACAAAAAAACTTCACATGAACCCAAAATAATAGAGAAATTAGCTACACTGAGGCTGAGAGAAATGTTTGAGGAGGCAACATCAGCAGAGCTCTCCATCTTCTTCTATGGTATCCCCAGCCCCACAGACACCGTGACCAATCCATCAAGTGGAAGACATGTTGCTTTTAAAACACATGGGTCTGTCTGTAAAACACTAACATGTGTGCTGTCTGCTTTAATCTCATTAGCTGCTTCATTTATTTCCAGTCAGAGTCATTCCCTTTCTTTCAACATTCAGATGGAAACAGACAACAGAGGAGTCACTTTTTCTAAACATGGACATCAATCAGGTCTCTTTCTGGATAACCATCTCAATCAGCAGCTGCTCTCCAGGTTCTGCAGACAAACTGGGACTCCACTTCCTGTGTAAACCTTCCTTTGTTTCCACATCAGCACACACTGAGCACACAATAATGTGGATGGCATTTAGCTTAAAGGGAGGAAGATAATGATTGAAATACACAAGCAAGACAAGCTGGAATCAGAGTGGCTCTGACGTGACTGTCCTGAATGTGTCAGAGGGAAGAGGGGTCTGTCTGCCAGATATAAGAACACCATGGAGCATCGTGTAGCCAACAGGTCATTCCCTTCACTGTCATCCATGGAAAACCATGTCACAAACTGAGCTGATCTCAGCTGTGTCCTGTCTCCTCAAAATGATCAACTGATTATTAAACACCAAAAACCCACAGACATCCATCCTGCTGCTGGAGCTCAGACAATAATAATGTTGAACATGTCGTCTACATTCACATATGCAGTCCCTGCTACAGCTCTGAAGTTCTTCCAGTGCTATTTGTGGTTCAGTAATGAGAAGTCCAGCTGATCTACTGGTACCCAGTGGCTGAGGTGGATGGATGACCAGGCCTTGATTTGTGCTAGCTGATGCCAGGCAGGATGGTGTCTCTGCTGGCACTGCCAGCTGGACGCCACAGAACCTGCAGGCTACTGTTTCCATTTAGTCGGAGCCAGTGACTGTCAGCTATAATGAGAAAACGTATCGTGTGTGTTCAACAAACACAGAGCAGAGAGGGAAAAAGGAAGAAGAGAGGAAGGAGAACAGAGTCAGACATTGATCCTGTCCCA
Source organism: Fundulus diaphanus (assembly GCA_037039145.1). Classification (NCBI taxonomy): domain Eukaryota; kingdom Metazoa; phylum Chordata; class Actinopteri; order Cyprinodontiformes; family Fundulidae; genus Fundulus; species Fundulus diaphanus. The sequence continues at coordinate 39,137,383 of CM073137.1, forward strand.
TTCCACGCTGCAGAGGTTTTATGGCTGTTAGGGATGCTGAACAACCTTCAATAGATTTGATGAACAAAGAGATTGACTAAATTCATTTTACACAGAAAACTAGTATTTTGGTCAAAAACTAACTTGTTATAGTTGGGCTGCAGCCTTTGGTTAGATCAGATGCCTTCCATCATCTCAATACATTGAGATACAAAATGAGCAGAAGAAGCAGGGCTGATAGAAAACGATGGAAAAGGAAAAAACGGTGGGAGATTGAGGAAGAAGGTGTGTGATTGGGAGGATCACTAAAGATGAACTGAGCAGTGGAAGTGAATGAAGCAACAGGAGCCGCCGCCGACTGACTGAGCATTGAAACAGCAGACAGTCATGTAGAAAAGGAAGACGTACGCAGCGGGGCACACACAGTGAGCGGATCCACATCTGCTTTTTCTGATCTTCTGATCCCAGAACCTCCAAAGGATTCAAATGGGAGAAACAGGGTTGGCCACAGCAGCTCGTTGGCCTCTAATGTTCTCACATCATAGTGATGGTGACCCTGAGCAGCTGTGGGGGACCCATCTGTAGGAGTCCTCTTTGGCTCCTCAGTGCACACATCACAGGCGAGGATTCAGATTTCCTCAAATGATTTTCCTGAATTTAACTAAAGTCTGGGACCAGTTAGAAGTGTGGTTATGAATCCTGGTCCTCAGAACCCACTGTCCTGCATGTTTTAGGTGTCTCCTGCTGTTCCACGCCTGCCTTAAATGAAGGGTGGATTATCAGGCTTCTGCAGCTCTTGATGGCTGCTGAGGAGGGAATGTCATCATCTGAATAAGGTGTGCTGGAGCAGAGACAAATCTATAACATGAAGAGCAGTGGACCCTGAGGACCCGGGTTGGGAACCACCGTGTTCGAGGAATCTTTGTATTTCACCAACTTTCAACTACACAAATGGAAGACATAGTTTGTAATGGGAGATCTACTCTTTCCAACCACCATCAAAGAGCTTTAGATAGTGTTTAAATACCGCGTGAAGTCCTGATGCTGACAGGAACGAACACTTATACCTTATGTATAAATTCTCAAGTTATTCAAACCAGTTTGACCTATTTAGAAAAAGCTAATATATACAAGATGTTATTTCACAATTTTGTGTTTGATACATAAGTCTATATACTTTTGAGTACCACTGTCTTCAGTTTTAGGCCATATATGGGTTTATTTGCACAAAGGAACATAAACACAAAGTAAGATGCAGCCATGACTACAGAGACTGTAGACTGTCCTGTATTTCCTGCAGGTTTGAAGTGATAGCACAATACTGGGTTTTAGGGCTGAGTCAGAACAGAATTAAACCATTAACCACAGTTAACTGGATTGTTAACTGCTGCTAATGAGCATCCATTACTATACACCATGTGCTTAGCTAAAAGTAAAAAAAACATGGTCATTTTCTTACTGCTGCGGAATTAACTGTAGCTCAATGTTAAAGTAAATTATTAAAAACTATAGAAACACACTTGTAAACTTGTAAATACCGTGAACCTACAAACCAGAACGCATCCACTAGTTAACCACAAAATAAATACTTTACTATCAACACCTTTAGAAATGTGCAGAAACAGATTATAACCGAGTTTCTGATGTTCTCAGAGTAACTTGGGCAGAACGCATCGAATTCCTACATGAAATAACGAGCTGGATGATGAAGGAGGCTGTGGCTGGTGTAACCCACATTATGGTTTCAGGAAACAGGATCTATCATTACGCTCTGGAAAACCTGGAGCAGGAAATGTCCTCAACAACGTGTGCTGGGAGACGGAGAAACCAAGGAATCCTCCGATCCGCATCCTTCAGCTCAGCAGCTCCAGAGAACATGCAGCAGGCAGAGGCAGGAACCCAAAATGGCAGAGGTGTGTTCCCCTTCCTCCAGGGTGTGGTTAGAGGAGCGCCGGCCTGGAGCCAAGATGGTGGTCAGGGTGAAAACCACAGAGTGAAAATAGAGGCGGCCGGGTCCAGGACAAGTCCGGTACAGATCAAAGATGGACGGGGCCTCGGCACACAACAAAGCTCTGAGGACAGATGGGCGTGTCTGACAGGCCAACGAGGACATTTGTGTGTGTGTGTGTGTGTGTGTGTGTGTGTGTGTGTGTGTGTGTGTGTGTGTGTGTGTGTGTGTGTAGTTGAGAGTTGATTCTGGTACAGGACACTGAGGTCAGTCCACACAAGAGACAAAACTGGGACAGTTAGGGGGAAAAAAGAGGTATGGTATGCATGCAAACCCTGTCATTAAGAAAGCCAATTTCCCAATCACTCTAAACAGACAATTAACATTTTGGAAAGACTGAAGTGGCAGCATCCACCACCACTGACGCCCAGAATGTTGAGGTGGGCAGAGAAAATGAAACCCTGCAAACTATCCAGAAAAGAGGAAGAAGCGGTTGTTGCGTCTGGGACAGGCCTACATGTCCCAATGAGAGCGGCAGCGACAATAAGCACAGGAAGAAAAACCTGTTCTTAAATGATTAGCGTAGTTTGACTAAAATAGTTTTGGTGTTCAACTTCAAGGCTGTGGGTTGGACACCTACAAGCCAGTAACGCAAAAACATGTTTGGTTTTGCTTTTACGTGCAGTCTGAATCATTCTTTAATAATTCTTTATTAAAACTGGATATCTGAAGATTTGATGAAATTCCTGAGATATTTTCCTTCTAAGCATTCACTCAGTATCTTATCACTAGGTACGCTCTTCCGTATGTAGCCTTAAGAAGCTCCTGTTTCATTAGGCCAGCTATTCTTAACGCTATTCTCACCTTTTGAGGACTGGCGCTATCAAATATCAGGGTATTCATTCATATATCCATCCATCTATTGTTTTTACCAATTTATACCTGCAAGATAGTGGTGGGTTGATGTCCATCTCCAGCAGTCTTTGGGCTCGAGGCAACACACAACCAGCCAGGCACACTCCAAAGGGCAATTTGGAGAGACCAATCAACATAACGAAATCGTGCCAGTGTCCTCTTATCTTTATGAAAGATTCTCAGTGTCTTACCAGATTTCCCCTCCATAAGATCTCCTAACTGCTTTGGATGCACTATCACACGTACCATTAGAACCAAATGATGAATTATCTCATTGTACTGCTGTCCCTCTATCCCTTGCTGTTTGCTAATCAGAGAACAAACGGCTTCATGTGATATGTCCAGTTCACGCACTGTTCATGTACATGGACAAGATGAGAGGCTTGAGGAAATTGGAACAGGTATTTGTGTCATGGGCTAAGATCCATATCCAAACAGTTTGTCTCTTACTGGCTGTTGGAGGCCATCACCTTGATCAACAAAAGCAGAGGTCTCCAGACACAATATGGTCCCTGTGTTCACGCCACTAAGGTTAAACTACATCCTTGGTCCGATTCCATGGCACTTAATCTCCAAGAAATGTTAAGCTGCAAGATAAGCATCACCACACACTTTTGCACTTGTGACCTCACTATGGGGATTTGCACTAATCCCCATAGTGAGGTCACAAGTGAATGCTTGAAAGAGAACTTAAGGTTAGTAAGACCCTCTTTGCATGCAGCGAGCAAGAGGTTTTTCTGGTAGAATGATGCAGAGCGTAGCTTATATATATATGCAGAGGACATTCCTGCTCTGAGCATCAGCTGTCAAGTTGCAAGCCAAACATCTCTTGTATGACAAAATGAGGGACCTCTCAGGGAAATAAAGGGTATACGGAATCCCCCATAGTGAGATGCATCACTCATGCCATCAGAGCACCAAGGTTATGAACGTAACCTTAGATTTTCTTGAATTAATCCAGGGACCGACTGAAGACCAAACGTTGCTACCTACTGTAAACGTCTCTAAACAGAGTATAGGCACAGCTGTAAACCTACACTTAAAAAGGTGACTTACAAGAGGCTCCTTGTTTTTGACCAGCCTTATAATCTTCACCGAATTCTCCTCATCATCAACGCCTTCAGGCAGCGGAGGGAGTTCTGGGTCGTACCTCTTCTGAGCAACAGTATCGTGGACAGACAGAAGGCTCTGGAAGAGGGAGAGAACACAGTGATGGATGGCAAAAAGGAAACAACAACCTCAAGTTATCAGCCAAAGTGGAAAGATATTGATTAGCTGCTTTGGTCCACTTTATTTAGCCAATTGGACTTTGATACAGTTAGTTAACTAAAGTGGAGTAATGTATAGCTTTAATCTAGACTTTGACGGCTACATGTCCCAACTGAGGTAAAGCAGGAAGTGTGCTTCTTTTTCCATAGAATTTATTTTTGGGGGGCATTTTCCACCTCATACGCCAGGCAAAAACAAGAGTGGGTAGAGAACTGAAACTGAAAAGAAAGGTTTAAGTTCTCATTAGAACAAATTCAATTCCATCTTTTTATCCATACTCGTCAATGCTCCATGTGGGTGCTCCTTCATGAACCTTCCCCACTAATATAACCTGCTCCTGGATTTTTATTGGCCTTCTTCTGAGTTTGAGGATGTTTTCATCATGATGTTTCAACATTTTCTTGGAACACCAGAAAACATTTGTTTCCTGAGCAGGTGCCACTTGGGAAATTGGCAGTTTTCCTGTAAAGCAGGTTGTTTCTCCACCATTTCTATGCAGAGATGCACCTGCTGGCATTATTAAGCTTGAATGACGGTAGCGCTGTGTTTGGAGGGTGGTGGGTGGTGGGGGGGGGATGTGAGCAGCTCATACACAAGAGTCATTGACACTGCACATTTGTAGCTGGATAACAGGAGATGAATGGTGAAAGTGCAGCAGGAGTTTCTTCAGCTCCATCCAGAGCTAAAGAAAATATCTTAGTCTGCATATTTGTACAAAACAGCTTCTGACTCAGAGGCCTCCATCTTCTTAGTTTCATTTTCCTGTTTTTCCTTGTTTTTTCTCCCACAGGGTATTCAGGAAAACCAGCTGTAGATTGGATCTGTATCAGGTTCATGTTTTCCAACAACATCCTCTGGTGAAAGTGACACTAAAACTGGAGATGGGGAAATGGGTTCTGTTTTAGTTTCAGGTCGGATCCATGTCGTGTTGTGGCTCTTTATGGTGACAGCCTGTCAGTCACAGTAGCTGATCTCAGGTCAGACAGGCATCTATCAGCCTCTCAGCAGGGAAGAACAGCCATGCTGGCCTGGGGCCCAAACAGCAGAACTACAGAGTTTCGCTGCTGCTGAGAAGAATTAGTCCCCCGAGGTAATCACCATCAATTTCAGAGTTATGGAAACATCTTTTGCTTCGTTTTATGCATTCTTTACACTCCACCTCCACAGCCAGCTGAAGGTCAAACCCCTGATTTATAATGCAGAAGATAATCAAATCTAAAAACAACTTGACCTCAGCTGTTTAAAAACTTTGGCTTAAGACTTTGTTGCAAGATTTAGATCAGAGGATTTATGTTTCCAACAAAATTCAGATTTATCTTGTTACATCTAATCTCAACCTTTTCCCCACTGTTGCCTCTGTACTCTGAAGAACAGACCTAACACCAGAACCTGTGGATCTATTTCCATCCGTGGATCTTCCTTAAACTTGGATCTGCTCCCCCTTGCCATATCCTCCCACACATCCTCCACTAACAACCCCTAACACAGCAACAACTAATTCCTCGTAAAAACCTTCTTGGAAGTTGCATTAACAGCTGGATGCTAATGGCGAGCACATGGAGCGTGCCCTGGCTACTGATCGCTGACACGGAGTACAACTCAGGTACAAATGTTTCACAGACACAGGTCTCTGCAGGGAAACATTCCTGCTGGGCTGATCTGAGTCAGTGGGCCTTGTCTCAGTGTTGGTGGATTAGCCAACTAATCAGATCTAGAGTTGTATTCATGTAAAAGTTCTGCTGCTGAAGCCTGAAGAACAAAGGAGCACTCTGGATTGCACAATGTTCCTGATGCGCTTACTTATACAATAATACAATAGCACAATAAAAGCAATAAAATAGGCAGCAATAAAAGTCAAACAGCAGTATAGAAAACACATATGAACACACTATCAACAAGTGGACAAACTGAGACAATAACGCAATGGTGCAATAAGCAGAGTGCAAAGGATGCAGGAGTAAATATTATTTCCATTATTGTTATTATTATATACATGTCAGAGGTGGAAGTGATGTAGAGGTGTACATACACATACAAACATATATGTCCACAGTGTGAGGAGTGCAGATAATAGGAATGCTGAAATAAGTGTGTTTGGTATACAGTAATCTGAGCAACTGTGTAGAATATAGTCTTCAAACTCCATGTAGCGCTGGTGGTTGAAATAGAGGAGCAGAAGGTGTTGGTTTAAAATCCATATTAGATTGAAAAGCTTCTGTCGCACACCTGCAACTACGGAGGCCACCATTGTTGTTGTCGTTGGCTACGGAGCGCATGCATGTTAAGCCAGACCCAGCTTCGTCTGGACAGGGCTGGGATGAAGGATCTCTTCACACCCCTGCAGTCTGACACCTAGACTAATTGAATATTAGCATGTGCTGGGAAGGAACTTCAGAGTGAATTGTTGTTTCTGGCAGGAGCCAAATAATCACGAGGACAAAGTGTTGAGAAGGAAACCCATCTAACTCTCCCACTGATCCTCCTCGGTGAAGACAGCTCTGTCTGGCTGAAACACCCGGAGGACCTGATAGATGGCCAAAGTTAGGTATTAGAAAATAAAATGTGTAATTTTCTTTTGTAGCCATCTGCATCTGGTTAATGAGGTCAGCGGCTGCAGCCAAGGCGAATGAAGAGAAAAGACCTGCAGCTGTTACCTTTTCACACTAATGCTTCAGCTGTAAAAAAGCAACGATCAAGATCCAAAGCTACTTGTTGATTCTATGGAGGATACGATCAAAAAAATTATAGTTTTATTTCATAAAATTTATAATAATATTAAATTATAAATTAAAAATGAACAAATTCAACTAACAAAAAATATAATAAAGAACAGAAGTGATACCCACCTTCATATGGGGGTTGTCCAGTAGTTTCACAAGTTCTTTTATGTCTCCATTCTCCGATTTTCCTTCAAGATGCTTTGAAAGCTAAAAAAAAAAAGAAGGAATCCAAACAGAATTATCACTCAAAAGTTTTTATAATACAATATTCCTCATCAAGTGAAAGATTAACATAAGTTAACCTTAATTATGTGGTAAAAACCAATTTAACAGATTAATTTCCTTAAAGCTGTAGTAAGTAACTTTTGTAAAAAAAAAAAAATATTTTTAACACGTTTGCTAAAACTGCCACTATGTCCTGACAGTAAAATATGAGGCAGATAATCTGTGAAAAAAGTCCAGCCCCTCTGGCTGCTCCGAGAGGTCCTGCTGTCATTTGCAGAAATAGACAGGTCCCGATCAGAAACAACCAATCAGGGCCAGGAGGCTCTGATTGGTTGTTAGCAGTGTCAATTAATCTTGTGTATGAGCTGCTCACACACCCCACCCCTTTTCTCAAGTGACACCTGCTCAGGAAACAAAGACAATTAAACACTGAAGTAGCATGGCAGGCTCCGCCTTGGGGGAGGAGCAGTGGAGGGAGAAGAGAACAATGGAAGGGACTTGAAAGGTGTGCTTGTTCAGATTTTCAGGCTAAGTCCTCGATTGTCTCAAAACTCTTTAACCTTTCTTAGATAGCGTTCATATTCAACCATTTTACAAGCACGTGAAACCTGAAAAATGTGGTATTAGAGGACAACATTATAATTAACTTGACTTATTAAAAATGTTTCATCATAACTATATTCTACTTCTTATACTTCATGAATAATATTTCAAGCTGCTGTCCTCGTCACGGCAGGGTTGAAGAATTTAATCATTTAATCACCTGGTGCTGTCCATGGTCCTGAGAGGAACAAAAACACTGAGACACTTGCACTTATCATAATTAAGACTGACGGCTTGCAAAACGTAATGTGAGAATCTATTTTTGAACCAAAACACCCAAATGAGCAACCATTCGGGTCAAGTTTATTTGTAGCTTAATGATCTGTTTGGACTGTTTTGCTACTAATAATTCTCAAGTGACATTTTTGAAAAAAAGAAAAAACTTAAAAACAAAAAATATATATATCTCTCTCTCTCGCATATATATCTATATATATATATAAATACATACACACACACACACACACACACACACACACACAGACAGATAATTGCCGTCCCAAGCAAAAGCCATTAAATGTTTTTCACATGGCAGGATTTTAACATAGTCAGCCAATTTTCAAAGCTTGAGAGACACCACATGTAACTATAAATTTATTTCGATACCATATATTTGTTCGTACAGTGTGTCGTGTCCAGTCTAATGTGAAGCTCAACAGAACACACAAACAGATTTCACTTAAGATCGTTCAGATGTCAGACGGGAAATCTTGTGAATCCTCTCAAGATCAAATGTGAGATCAGAATAAGTAAACATGAACGATGGGGGACAATAATGGCAATAGTGTGTGGACTGATTTTAACAGAGGAAAAACATAACAAAAAGAAAATTAGTTGGTTAAAGAAGCGGAGACAACGCGGCCGGGGGCTCTACATTTGCTGCACTATGAAATGGAGGCGAGTTGGGTTTTTTTTTTTTTTTTCTGGGAATCCCTCACCTCGCTTTCTGATTGGTTACGTGTCACATTCAACAGGTGTGCTAATTTTTCTTCAGGGGACACCATACGCACTAGGATATCGGGGCAAGACAATCCAACATGTTGAATATCCCCAATTTGAGGTCAGAGCGGTCCTGATGTTCCACTAAGTGGACCAGATCGCTGTTAACACACCACACACCGCAGGAATATCTCTTAAGATTATCTTAAGGGACACACCGATAATCGGCACCTCTCGGAAAGGGAATACGAGGCGAAAATTGGGCTAAAAATCCTGCTGTGTGAACCAGCCTTAAGGAAGGAGTGCACCTCCAAAAGACCCAACAGACCAGCCTAAAGAACTTTATGATCAGGGTTCTGTAGATTTTGGAGACAGGGAAATTGGCGACGCAGATGGTAAATTAGTGAATTGTATCATTGTTCCTCTCAGACGTTCATTTTTAATCCATATCTGACTGGATCGACTTTATCCTAAGCATTTAAACTGCAGGGTTATTCACGCTTGCACTGGTGAGCCATAATGTCACATAAAGACCTTACAAATTATCGAACAATGTCCATAAGCCAACTAATATCTTCAATCAAAGTCTGCACAACATTTAATCGGACTGTTCTGCCGTCATGCTCTTCTGATTATTACCAGGGTGATGTGTATCACAGATTAAGAGATAAATTGTAAGAAGGTGTGAGCTAGTCACCATGATATTGTCACCATGTGCGTAATGCTTTGGCGCTGCTTGAAGACCTTGCAAAAGGGTGATAAGGAGGGAACGTGTTTTCAGGCATCAAAGATCTCCTGGTCCATTATGATGACTGGCTAGTGTGCCGATTAGACTCCCTAGAGCATTGCATGCTGGTATAACCTACAGGGGACAGTGGCTACACCCTCAGGTGCTGGGTCCTAACCTGCTCTTTAAACCCCAGAGCACAGGGAAGGTGTGGTTTAATCACACCGCTCAACGGTTGAGCGGGCCATCAGCTCTCCTGAATTGCCGGTGGCGATGTTTGATGCATCTGGGGGGTGGGGACTCTTCTTATTCGGGGGGAGAGGGGCATCTCTCCTGGCCTCCTCCCTCCTCAGAATGGCAAACCGCACTCACCGTCTCCTCCAAGGCAGGAATTTCAACACGGAGCACGATGTTGCTTGACATCCGTGAGGACGTTTAGTACAGCGATATGATTCACTTTTTAACAAGTTCCTTTAATGTGGACAACATCTGTGCTTTTACCTCTGATTTACCCATTTAATAAAGGCCTTTCATCTTTTCTCAGTTTATTTGCTCTTTACTCCATGGTTGCCATTGGTTAACCATAAAATAACAATGATCAGCTGACTCATTTAAATACGCATTAACATTCATGAGGTGAATTAATTTATGGGTGAATCTGGCCGTGTAGAGGGCAGACCATGAGGAAAAACCTGGTACGCAAATATTCAGGCACAGCTGGGATTTATAAAGTGATTTTTTTTTGCTGGTGTGCATGCGCACGGTTTTATGAATCAAGATTTCTTTTGATGTACGCTATTTTTGGCTTTGGGCATGTACAAGCTTTTAGTGTAGATCAAACACAATGTTTTACAAATGAGACACCAGGTGGATTTTGCTGTAACAGAAGGAAGGTAATACAGATTTTTGGGAAGCTAAAAAAGAAGAAGTTTCTTTAAAGGAAAAAGGATAGGACCCACGGACCAGACCAGGAAGCAGAGTTGTAGTTTAACAAACCTACTGTAGTGTCTGAACTGTTACTCACACATTGCCTCATTACCCACGCCCATACACCTATTACCCCACAGAAACATTGTTTCTTCCATGGCCCAAATAAAATGGATTAAAAGCCAACCTAAAAGAATGTAATGGCTGCCATAGTCAGACTTTCTCCTCGGAAAGTCACACAAACTTTTTAAGGCCGATTGTCAGATCCAATATGGCAGCTCCTCGCATCAACAACATTCAGAAGAATGAACATTCTTCTGCTAGGTCAGGTTTCTATGGGTAGATTGAGCAGTGGAGCCACCTGTTGTGAGCTGCAGGCAGTGCAGTTGCACCTAGACGGGGTTTAAATGCCACTTTATGTTAGCTAATAAATTCAGTCCCCATCACCTGAAACCCAAACCTGAAATCAAACAGTAGATCTCTCTGCTTTCTCTTCAGTCCTCAACTACCACTTCAATAGAGCTCATTCGGAGCAGCATGACGGCTGAAAACCAATCTGTTTCAAAAATACACCATGAGGCTCTGAGCTGACAGGATTCTTGGGGTTGGGATCTGCTGACAGACCCTTTCATACACAATATATGGAGTTCATCCCAATGTCCAATAATCCCAGGGAGACTTTTTGCAGGGCATTTACAAAATGATAAATTAACAGTCTGTAATTTGATAGAAAAAAGGGAAAATATGTAATGGAGAGGAAGGATAGAGGCTAACAGTTGGGGGTCTTTGGAGTAGCCTGGACTCCTGCAATGATCTGGGGAAGCAGAGCCAAGACTTGGGAAAGAGAAAACAGGCCTGATCGTTCACACGCTGATGAGCTGTCTTTTAATTGCATTAATTTCCTTTTCCTGGTTTTGGGATGAAGGCCAAATGACAAAAAAGGTTGCAGAAGATTGCTCAGGGCAGAGACCTTGGTTTCTTGACAACTGATCAAAGAGTTCATCACAGGCCAAAAAAAACGTCAAAACAAATAGTTTTTATCTGTTTTCTTTCATCCAGCACCCATCACCAGGTACAACAATATAAACAGAAGCTGAAAAATCTTACTTCTTCGGCCAGAACTGTTGCACTTTCCAGGACAGGAACGGGTTTGCTCTCTTCATAGTGCTGCAGCCGTTCGTGGATCTAAAAAAATAAATAAAAATCTAAGTATTAAGGAGGGTTGAAGAAAGGAGTAAGGTGGTGGGGTGGAGGTTAAAGTAAAAGAATCAAACCCAGAGATCTTTGACTCTCTCATCTCTGCACAAGTAAACTCAAAGCAGCATACCATATAGGAACCCCCCCCCCCCCTTTTTTTTGTCTTACTTAGATTACTTAGAATCTGGGAGTCTGTGTATTAATTTGGTTATTATTGAATTCACAGTTTATTTTAGTAGCCTATAGTAATTTTCTCAGTTTCTGATTTGAGCGCTGAGAAACAAATTCAGTTCCAGCAGTTTTTAAATGTGCAGACAGGCAGATTACTTATACAACAGCGTGTTTTTATAGCCCTAGTATCCACTTTACAAACCAAAAGGTTTTCCACCAGCACCTTTTATTTTTATGGCCCAGAGAGGCCCTAAAATCATTTCCACAGTCGGAGCAAATTGGCTCAGCTGTTCCAACTGTTCAACGTTGAGAGACGAAGCAGTTTCTCTGAGGAGCTGCTGAAATGGAAAGTTGGAGACGAACACATTCAACTGTGTGCTACTAATTGATCACAGTCCTCAAAGAAACACTTTAATCAGCCCAAAACTGAAGTTTGGAGCTGAGAAAAACAAAACAAAACACAGAAACCACACAACACCCTACCGCTGTCAAACATACAACAGTCTACTGACAGAGTGGTTCTAAAACCCCCTACGGCTCTGGCATTCTGGTGTAGAAGCAGCAGAGAAGACATTATGGTGATAGCCTGCAGGCCGCTGTCAGCTCTCGTCACCGAACAGACTGGGTCCAGTTTCCTCCCACTAGTAAATCCCCAAAGCCCTGCTCAGCCCAGAATGGCGACGAGCTGAGTCTGGGTCAGACGGAGTTGGACCGTGGGCCTGGAGCCTCCGGCTGAAAATAAGGAGAATTCCTGGATGATGGTGGAGCAGAGTGACGAGGCTCAGAAGGGCTTCCAAGCTCAACGTCTGCAGTAACGATTCATGTACGTGACGTCACACACACACACACACGAACACTTGAAAAAAATAATGGAATATCGTGAAAAAGTTCTATATTTATTGTCCTGATTTCAGAAAGTGTATCTCGTATCGATTCATTTTAAGTATAGTGAAAAAAAATTCAGGCCAATCTTTCTTGAGATTTTGATAATTGTCACTTAAAGACAATGAAAACCTAATATTCAGCATCAGAGGATATTAGAATAGGACATAAGATCAGTACCATAAAGGATATTTTAAACAGAAATGCCAAGCTTTTAGTGACGTACCTATATTTCTATGCACTCGATTGGGCCTTGTTTTGGATGAATCAGTGGACCAACACCAGAAGATGACATGGCAACCCAAATCACCAGTGACTGTGGAAACGTCACACTGGACTTCAAACAATGTGGATTATGTACCTCTCAACTCTTTCTCCAGACTCTGGGACCTTGAGTTTCAAACTAGACATGCAATTGAAGGTATATTTACACTACAAAAAAGTTTATATAGATTTATTGTGGATGTTGGCCTTATACGGAGTCGTGTTTACATGGAACACCTTACCAAAAAATATATGGAGATGAATCACAATAACGAATTTAGAACAGTTTTGAGGAGGTGTTCACAAGAAAAACAACAATCCTGAAGGACTTTATCAATCCTAATATGTGATATTCATTGTGTATGTTCTATATGCATACATTATGTATATGTATCACAAAAATATGTTTGGGTATATGTATATGTTTTCATAATGGTATATTTTTTATTTTTTCATTTATTTTATTTGTTGTTCTTTAGTTTTTAGCTGTATGTTTTGTCAAATTGGCGTAATTTGTGTATGATGTGTATTTTAGTTGTTGATGTTGAATGTGTGACCCCAGGAAGAGTAGATGCAGGGAACTGCACCTAATGGGGAGCCAAATAAAATGAAAGAAAGAAAGTCCCATCTTAAGAGCTCCACTCTGTTGCTGTTGATGAAATCCTCCACCCGACGCTCCGACTCCTCTGTCTGTTCCTCTACTGCAGGCGGCCATAAAAGGAGCGGCTCCGGTTCCTTCATCTGTCCTCATCATCTTTGGAAGAAAACTGGTGAAATGAGCGAGTTAGGCTGCCAGTGTCTTCAGCGCTCCAACATACCACAGTCCCAGTAACATCTGCTGAGGTACTTGGTGCTCCACCGCCTCCACTTACTGACTTAGTGAGGAATTTCTCCTCTGTGAGCAAATGCTTTTATTTACTATTCAGGACATTTTCCAAGCTGCTGTCCATGACGCATTCATGTGTTTTAAAGTCATTCCCCAACGTTTAGCAGAACACCTTCTCTGTCCCCATAGTGAGGCAGCGCTGCTGCTGGCAAATAAAAAAAAATTGTCCTGTGGAATAAAAACCGAAGAAATAACAGATCAAGTGGGCTTCCAAAAACAACATGTGGGCTTAAAACCTTAAGAGGAAAACCTGTAACACAGGTAAGGATGGATCTGATGAAGTCCAATGAGGCCGGACTGGAGTAGAAACAGAACATCTGTCTTAATCTTTCTTAGAAGACCTCAGAGTGCTGCCGAGGGCCACTTCAGGTTGAAGGTCAAACACCGCCGAGGTCTTTTAAACCATCTGTGGACTTTCCTGTGATTAAAGCAAACGCAGGAGGAAGAACAACAAACACCTCGAGCTTCCATCATCAACAGGGAGGAAGAATCAAGGAAAAGAAGCAGAGCCACACAGACGCTGATCCAGAGAGGATTTAAGATTCAAGCCTGGCACAGAGGAAAGGAAAGACTGTGTAAGGAAGCGGAAGGTGAGCTAGATGGAGATGTGAGCTTATGGAAGGAGGAGAGCTCTGTTGATCACAGGGATGGATCGTGTTTCTGTTTCTTTGTCCTTCAATGAGGCTCAAAGTCTCTGCTTAAAGTTCACGGCCCAGAACATCTCCAGCCCATGATGACCATAGAGCAGTGCTTCTCAAATATTGGGGCACACGAATAGCCTTACCATTTTTTGTCCAGAAAATACAGGCTTTCTAAATCCTTCTAAATGACAACAGCACCCCCTGCTGTTTGGTCTGCACCTGCAGTCAGCAATATGACTAGGAAGGGATTCTCAGTAATCCCCAGAGCAATGGTTTCACTGCATTGAGGGGATGTATGGTTGTCTGTAGGTAAATAATATTAATAACCTCCTAAAAATGTATAAAACTTAATGTAACTGAAGTTAGTCTTTAATATTAATGGTTTGATATTATTTTTGCCTTATTTCCAGCTTTGTTTTGACTGCAGGTACGAGTTGGGCTAAAAAAAAATATATTGTTGTTAATATTATATAGTTGTTAGAAACCATTGTTATATAATGTATTTAACTGTTATAAACTTTAAAAGGGATTCTGAGTAAACTTCAGGGTAATGGCTTTAATGTATTAAGACAGAAAAAATAAAAGTCACACTCTTCACCCATTTTGTTATGATGGGGGTGGGAGCTGAAAAAGGACTGCGCCTTGACGTCCATCGACTTCCATTCATTTTCAACCCTTTCTATTGCCTAGCCCTGTCCTTTACCAGTATACACCTAACCCTGACCTAAACCTAATTGAGACCTTAGTCCTAAACCAAACACCTAGCCCAGAAAAAAAGGTCCTCGCTTTACATCAAAGTCCTCGGTTTACTAGTAAAATTAACAAAAAATATTCTCACTCAGCTGCAAGTACCAGTAAACACACACAATACCTGTGCATGTAGGGAGAAGCTGTGCCTTATTTTATTATTAGTTTAAGCTGATGTGTGATGCAGTTATTTATCCTGGTGAATTATCTTATCGTTAAAAAATATCCAAGACAATCTTGCATATAAAAGTATACAGACATTTGTATTTTAAGTTTTATTTCTGTTTTTATCTATAATGATCTATTTCTTTTATTCTTTTCTCCCGGATTTCTTTAACATGTTAATGTCACAAACTGGATGTAGGACAGGGGTTAAAGGCCAACACCTCCAGGAGGTGTTTTCCTTTTCCAGACTTTTTTAGGCTGGTTGAAAAACAACACGTGCCCATTAAAGCCAAAAGGGGCAGAGTAGGGTGGGGGAAATGGAGTAGGGCCATTGATAAAGGGGCTATGTTTATTGCAGGGTTTTCCCCGCCGTATTCAGTAGAGTTCTCGTCCGGGAGAAAACCTCCTGCTGGTCAACATAAGCTAGTGCAAGCTGCTGCCGGAAAATACGGTACCCGGTTAAAGGTCTGTGCCCCTCCTTGGAGCTGCATCACGCTACACTCCTCACACTTCCAATCCCCAACCCCGCACCTCCGCGCGCAGCTCCTGCAACTCAGCGTGACAACAACCGCCAGACCAGGCAGTCTGGTGAAAAGACATGAGTCCATTACTCTTTTTTACTTTTTATTTTTTTTATACTTTCTAAGTTTATAGGATAGATGCACAGAGAATTTCTTATCTCATACCAGATGAAACATAATCGCTGATCGTTGTTTGACCCACAGAGGTCACTTTAAAAGGATCCACAATTAGTTGAAAATGTTGGCCTAAATATGTTGTTATTTTCCTATTAACTTAAAAAATGCTATTGTGATACTTCAAAAATTGTTAATCCCTTGTTATATTTTTCACCCATGGAGTTCACCATTTTTTCACCTGTGCAATGCATGCTGAGTTAATGACGTGGTTAGGTCCTACTGGACTGTAACCTACAGAGTTATCTGAGTTTTTATTTATTTATTCATTTATTTTTATTGAGGAACATCTTGGGTTAAGAATACAAAGAAATAACAGGGAACAAAACACAAAATATATAATGACACTGATAACTCCTTTACCCGAGTTGTTAATGGTCTTGCGTTTGACTGGTGTGAATTTAGCCGATGCCACATTGTATCACTGTTGGCTGTAATTTGTTACAGGTGAGTCTTCATCGCTTCCCTCATGAAAAAAAAAAAAAAAAAAAAAAGAATAGCGCAATGGGAAAAAGCCCTGGGAAGAACACAACTCCCGAAAGTCCCACATTTGTGCTCTGAACACTTCTCTCTAGAAGACTGAGTCATTTGTACCAACAAAACTGATGAAGGAGCTAACAGGTGGGTGTCACCCTCGCAAGCTACAACCAACTGCTACAGACATGTAGCTGATTAAACTCTTGTCATAGTTGTTGTGCCATCTAGCAATGGACTAGTATTCAGATTGAATTGACAACATGTACCATGGGGGACAAGTTGGGATGGGTTGTAAGCAAAGGAATTTCACACATCCACGCAGAGACAGCCTTTCTCAACATGGTCCCTGCTATGAGCCAAGACAACTCCTCACACTCTTCCCACTTCTTCCTGGGACTCTCACAGAGAGAGTCCGCCCTGGGGGACAAGCCAGCCATGCACGGGGCCTCATGCGACTCAGAGGCTCACAAGCTGAGTAAGATGTACCTTCTGTGAAACTCATCTCCCTTCGCTTCAATGGAGCGACAAAGGGGGAAATTCTCATCCTATGGGGAGCGGAGGACCTGACTCGCATCTGAGTTAGCCGGCCGAATCAGAGTTAAGTCTTAACTTCTGCGTCAGATGCCAGAGCAAAGAATCCCTATGCGAAAACCAGCTTTGTTTATTCTTCTCAGCTGTTGCAGGAAGCTGATTGCAGACAACGTAGAGCGGCAAAAAGCCGACACAGGACGCAGTATTCCAAGCTGAGAGCAAAAGCCGATCTGGAGTCGCCGCTACAGGGAGTTTCGCATGCCGGGGACTCGACTGAATGTAGGACCTCGGACCAGGCCTACCCCGACCACGTTTCGGCTAGCTCATAGCCGCTAGCCCGCTGCTGAAATAACCAATGTTTTCCTGGACCATTGCTCTCCCTTGGATGCCCAAAGTGAACCAAGCTCACACCGAGGCACTGACAGGTTTGGCAAAGAAACAAACAGGGAAAGTTAAATGGTTTACTTAGAAGGTTTACGTAATGCGTTTAGATGGTGTTTTAGAACACATGGTGCTGACCGACATAGCTCCCGTCAGCCTTTTGATACCATGCCATTGCCAATGTAATTCGAGTGCGTTTTTTTATGCTTATAACAAATGTTATCTCTACAAGGGTTTGTGTAACTTTCGCTCTTCCTGGATATGCAACTGCGATTCGTTTCAAACATAAGGTTTGTTTGGTTTCACTCCACTATCGTTCGATAATGCTACGAGCATTATCACCGCATTAATATGGAATATTAATGTTGATTTAAAGGGGTTTTGTATAACTTTAGAAGTAAACGATTTTAGCGACCGATCGCTACAGCGACCCCTAGCCTCCCGGAGGTATAATCGCATTAATAAAATCAAGCGTCCCTAAAGTTTACAGATTCTTACTGAGAAAATCATTGTTTAAAATGTTATTTCATCAAATAATGTTTTGTTTAACTTGGGTTATGCATTGTGAATTGGTCGAAACACATACCAAATGTTGTACTGAATTGGTTAAGCTAATTTAAGCTCATTCCATGTTCTTTAAGATGAACTTTGGTTCTTTAACTCAGATCTGCAGTGAACCAGGATTCACTGAATTATTCTGATGATGATGATGATCACCCACTTTTATTTTGTCTTTTGTTTCTTTTGTATGTACATAGTTCCTCAGCTTAGCTTCTTTTTATATTCATTTTGCTTAGTAGTTTTAGTTAAGTTTCACTAGCCTAGTAGAGAGGATTTGTTGATTGAAATAGTTTTAATTCCCATAAACAGTATTCTATAGTGATGTTCTCTGGATGTTCATTTTATTTCTGTTAATAAATTCTTGAACTTGAAGAGAAATTATTCCATATGTGTGCAGAATTTGCTGTTAAAAGATGGCCAGTGCCTGAATCATCCCTTTCAACTATTGTCCTGATATCAGCTCTAGAGTTGATATTCACCGGACATTACCTAACAGGCATAGTTACTTATTAAACATTAAATAACTTTAAAACAGTGTGTCATTGCGCAACATACCAATGTACAATATGCAAGGTTGGAGTTGAAAACAGCTTACAAAACAAAATCTAAAACCATGTTTAACTCTGAGGTGTAGCTGCGTACAAAACGCTCCGAAGGTTATCCAGTAATGCTAATGAGCAGTATGTGCTAATCCCTGAGGTGGCTAATGGCTCATCTGCAGACTCAGGAGGAGTGTCTTTTACCAGTAAGTGGAAACTTTTGTACAGTTGTGGTTTGTGTTAAAAACTAAGAAAACAGGAAATTTCTTTATCTGTGTGCCACAGAAATGGAGGTACAAGACCTTCTTTTACTACTTTATGGACATTTAGTTTGCTCTGTGGTGTTTTGTAGTGTGGTTTCAGCGTCAAAAGTTGAAATAAGTAGAAAGATTGGTAAATAAATTGACATTTTAAAATATACGCTAATTTCATAGACAAAACTTGTTCCAAGTTTATTTATGTTTTTTTGTCAAGCACAGTTGCAAAATGAGTGGGACATTTTGTTCATGTGTCACTTTCTAAACATCAGTAGCGATCCCTCTGACTCAAATTATGGATCCATTACTCCTCTGGTTGACACATTTCAGTAGAGCCCTCAGGGACAACTTTATGTTGAAACATTCAGGTACTACAGCCTTTTGAGGTTCAGATGTCCAGGCGTGTTGAATGTCTGAGAAATGCCTGGACAAACCCACAGACGACCATTTCCACAATAGTCTTTTTCTGTGTGTTGTTCGTTTACAGCTGAATAAAAACCCAAAAGAAAACTCAAAAATTTCTGTATTCAAATTTCAATAACTACAAAGTAGTTAAAGTTTCAATAAGATTTACTATTTAGGTCGAACATTCAGTGCGAGAATCTCAGGGTTGAAAAGCTAAATCAAATTTAATTTGGGTAAGCACTCTAAAGACGTTTTTATGCATTTTTTTTGAGGGGGGGGGTGTAAGTATACAGAAAGCATCTGCATGCATGCACAGCTTAAAAACTCAAAGAGCTTCAGCAAAATCACAAAAATATATTGTTTCTTTGTTCTGTGATTCTAAATGACAGTCCAAAACAGGATAAACATTATATCGAAATTTATAATGGGAAAAGAACTTCTGTTTGGCTTTCAGTTGACGTACCCTTTGATATTCATCATAGGGAACGCCATAAATCTGGGAGGGTGAGTAGTCTGCTTGGTACCCAACATATACACTCAAGTGTGTCTGAAAATGAGCTCATTCACTGAAAACGGTCTCAACTTTCCACTCAAGTCCAAGAATCCACAGCAGCAAGGTAACCTACTATTAAAGGTCTGCAGCAATTTGTGAACAACAGACTGGAGAGCCCACATCAATAATGTCAAGTAAAAATGAAGCAGGAGCCAAGCCTGTTAGCAGCTAGAAGGAATTTATGGCAATCTGACTGACCACAAAATGAGGGATCTGAGAGGCCGCCCAAAGGCCCGCTGACAGGAACTTGGTCAGAAGTGAGAGTGCCACCTGAGGCAGGTGGAAACTGAACACTGGTTTACATTTTCTGTGGATCTTTCTGGAGTGGGACCTTGGCAGCAGAACAATGAGAGAGAAGAAGTTTATAGAAAGTTTGCTTTAGTGACCTGCTTTCATTAAAACACTGTGTTGTTTTAGCTATGCTAGGTATACACAACAGAGCTCACATTCCATGTCAGTTCTGTTCCTGAACTGATGTAAAGTCTGTAAATGAGGTGAACTGATGAGCCTCCAGCCCTGCTGAGAGACGGCATGAGAAAGTCATCATTTCATTGGTATGACATACAGTAATCTGACCAGAGCTGTGAGAAGGTCTCCCCACTGGATGATGATGGTCAGTGACCAGAGACAAGTCCTCATCAGGGTCTGAAGGCTCTCTTCTCCCATGTCTCTCTCCATCTCCATCACTTCCTCTGGTTCTTTGCCTCCAGACAGAATGAGCAGCAGCTGATGAGCCATTCTGAACCAGGCAAGGCGCAAGTGTTTCCATGATGGGAAGTTTGTCATATTAACATGATATGTGTTATCTGCACCATTTAGCTTCTCTAACTCTCCCAGTCGGAGCCTTTGGAGATTTGGTGGTGGGGCTTTAGAGGAAGAGGATCGTTAAGGTTCTATTAACGGTGTGCTGCTGACATTAGCCATGTTCTCCTGAATGCTGGTTCTGACTGCTGCTCTATGCTGTAAGGTGAGATGGGTGTACTCTTATGTCTTTTACGGTCTGGATGTCTGTAGATTGGATGGGTTAGCTGAAGGCTGCTTTACATCTCAGTACCAAGTAGAAAGCAGCAGAAACAGTTCTGCTCATCTGGAGCAGAACAAGAGATGCTCTACACAACTCAGCCCATCTCCACTGAACAAAAAGGAAAATAAGACTGAGCCACTGTAAAAAGTCCTGTTTTATAAAGACAAAACATAGCTCTCTGATTAAATATTTAAGTACTGAATCAGTAACAGGATTTGACTGTAAGTGCATTTTAAGTGGTTGTTTTTTTCCCTGAGATCTCAGAAATCTGTCAATGAACCCTTTTGTCAAACATAGCATTGGAAATAAGCTTTTTTACAAGGTTACAACCACAGACCTGTGGTTGGAGCTTGATCTAGTTCCTGTCATTCATCCATCCTTTACCTCATGTCACTGATATCTGCAGAAGAAAGAAAATGGTGCTCTAAAAGACTACACCTAGTTTTGTGTGCCCACCAGCTGTTAAAATCTTGCAAAGCAAACACTCATATTCATTCATTTTTGGCTTAGACAAGCTGTTTGAGAAGCTTGACTTTCCAAACGGAAAGCGCCTTGCCTGAGAAGGACTGACACCACTACGCCTGGAGCTCTTCTTCCAACAGCCCATAATAGTCAGGAGTGGTTAGAAGACCAGATTGACCCCAGGAGCTCCATCCTCATGTCTGGCTGGATATCTCAGAAATATAACACTACCTTCATTAGTCTCACCATGGGCCCTGAACTAGGCAGTGTTTTCTTTGGGGCCTCAGAGAACCAGAACCTGAACATGATCAGGCGCTGCCCATCATTATCTGGGTTCAAGCTGCTTTCTTCAGTGGCCATCCATAACAATCTGAGCATCAAATGAAACCCGTCTGGCTTCTTCAAGTCCCATCATCAGAGTTTTGACTGGTGGCTAGAGAAAGACCAGTAAAGGGGGAAATATACAATAACAGAACGTACAAATGGTCATTGGTGTCTTTTTTAACACACAACAATATGCAAAGTCTAAAATCAACTCCAACACTAAAACCTGGTAAAGTTGTTAGTAATTCTATTAGTAAACCGGTGAAAAGAGTGAAAAAGATGCAGAAAATCACAAAACAATAGGGGATTTGCTCCACAAAAAGTCTTCCAAGTTCTAAACAATAACATTATGAGAAATTATTCCTGCCTATAATTTAATGATCAAAGCCCAATTATGCCCCTTTTCCTGGGCATGGGACAATTGACCCGTTTGCCCCCCGCTGTCAGCGGACGTAGCCATTGGTGCAAAGCTCTGTTCATACAGTAATGTCAAAGCTCTTCTACAAAGGTCAGGTGACAAAGTGCAATCAAGACTGGTGCAAAGTTCAAGTATCTGCTCAATCCTTCTTACAATTGTTTGGGAAATGACTTGTCCAGAGCGAAAAGGTGAAGATGGAATGGGTCTTGTGTGTTGCTAATAGTGCACTATGTGGATACAATCCTATGGGTGGGACTGCTTCTCGTCCGAGACAGAGGGCGCACCAAAGGTCCACCCAGGAAAACTGCCAGAAAGAAGGAGGCGTCCACAAAGAGCAACAATTTTCAACAGTACAATTCAGTGATGGTTACAAAAAGGTTATTATAAAATGGGTTACAGAGGCTCAAAGATCAGAACACCACTTTTGAACCAGTGACAAAGAAACCTCCCAGATTTTCTCTCACTGACAACCTGTGACTAGTCCTCAAAAGTCAACTAACAGAAGAAACTGAAGTCAACTAACTGTGATCAACTAATGTGCATCAGTCAGCTCTTGGCCCAGAAAGGTGACATCCAGCATTTCAGATAGAACAACAGAAGTTATGAAAAGTGGTCAACACTGTAAATATCGAGTCTTCAATTAGACTGAAAACAATTGCCCTTAAAGAACACTGAAACTCCAAATATTTTTTATTATTCTTCGGTGCAGCACAGAAGCATATAAAATATTTGTCTTTGGCCATGACTGTACGATGGTTTACCCCTTTATGGCGACGTTCTACTGAGAGCAAAGTGAGTGTCACGCTCTTAAAAACCCAATATTTAAGTACCACTCTGAAGGAGATCTAGATTTTCCTACCTTCACAAGTGAGTGCAGGCCTCTCTCCCCAAACATGCCCTGCAGGAAGGTGTTGTCCTCTGGACGGCTGACATGGGGCTGCAGCTGGGACGGCAGGGCTGCCAGCATCGCATACAGACCTGCAGAGAATTAAAAAGCACCCATCAGTACAGTTGGAGGTAGCATTCCCTAACACAAGAGCATACCTCTGCAATGTGATAAAACAAAACAGAAGTTGTTGTTGTTTTTTTAAAAGGGTACATATTCGGTTCATGTTCATGTATACATGCAATCAATCACATGCCAGTGGTGACACATGTTAATACATTCATACAGGCTCTGTTCTGGGTCTTTTACACAATGAAGCAGAAGTAGAGTGAAAAACAAAAACCAAACCAAAAACACCCCGACACACATCACTAGGAGCAAAAGTCAACAGTCAAAGCTTGATCCAGCATTTCTCTTCCCTCCTTTGTCCCAGATGTTGCTGTTTTTTCTTTGACCAGGGACACTGGACCAAGTCCAAAACCACAGCGCCAGCCATCTTCTGGATCCAGCTTCTGTTTCAATCAAGTGGAAAATTCATATTTTTTGCCTTTGGGGGCTTTACGGATCAGGGTCTTCCTTGCCTGCAAACACTCACATATTTGGACTGAAGCGCTGGGTTGCTTCTGTGTTATGAAAAGGGATCAGTTGTAATGGTCCCTGTTGCTGTTCTGTAACACAAAGCAGGACCGGACAAAATATCTTTCCATGATGCCCCAAAAGATCTGAACTGAAGGAGCTGAAACTGAGCAAAGCCTGCAGGTGACAGTGAGAGGAAGCACGACTGAATCTGAATCCTCTCAGAAAAACACATGCTTTTAATCCACAAGCCCTTTTAGACATCCCTAACCTGACATATAGAAGAAGCAAATATGTCAAGTACGTTTTAAAGAGAGCCAGACAGGAGGGCTGATGGTTTCAGGATCAGGCAGATGGAGGTGAAGCACTCAGAGGGAGAGAGTCGGTGAGACTGCTTCTGATCGCCTCAGCTACTCTGAGATGCTGCTGTATTATCATGCATATTGCAACTATCTCAAGTATTTCCACTGTTTAACGCAAATATTTCATCTTTTATTCATCTGAGTAGGCCATATTATTTATTATTGTGCAATATTTACTCTGGTATGTCTTTTTTTACTTTTATTCTTGGTGTTTCTTTAGAACTCACTTTAGATCAAACTAGCTTGTTCTTTTTTTTCATTGCTAATTAAACCGTCTGCGTCTTTGACACCGTCACACCCGAATTTCCCCATTGTGGGACAATATAGGAATTTCCTATTTTATCTCAAACACAACACATACCTGGAGGTCAGCGGATGGAGAGCAGCAGCAGATTCTTGGTTGTTTCTAAGTGTGGAGGACATTAAAAGGTCACTCAACCAGAGCGCCAGAAAATCCACCAAAGACCTGATCCATCAGGAAACACCTCACAGATTTAAACTCCTTAAAGGCAACCACTGTGTGCTTGAAATCCTTAAAATAAACATTGATCGTGTGAAGAAAGTCTTTACAGGATCAACGTGGGACATCAAAGTGTCAGAACAAACTGGAGCAGCTTGGCTGTTTTTTCTGCAATCTCTTTTAATTTGGGGTTTAGGGCTGCTTTACCTCATCAGGACCTGGACAACTCACCACAATTAATGGAATAAAGTTTTCTCTCTTCTGGATAATCCTGCCAGAGAAGGTTCAGCTATCAGTACACGGCCTTTAGCCCAATCACTCTTTGGTTATAGACCACGACAATGATCCAGACCACAGTAGCAAGGCCACATGAATGATAAAAAGGTGACATAGACTTAAATCCAGATCAGATACTGTAGCATGACCTTAAACACCCTGTTCACAATTGAAAACCATACAATGTGGCTGAATTAAAGCATTTCTGCAAAGGAGAGTTGGTCAAAATTCCTCTGTGGTGATGTTAAACTCTCATTGCCAGCGATGGCAAACTCTTCATTTTAGCTTTTGCTGCTATGGGTGGCTCACCTAGTCATTAGGTTAATGCCTCACATTAAACTATTCCTCATAGTTTATGCAGGACACACTCTGACATGAAATGTATCACTTTCAACTTTATTTAATAATTACTTCTTTTGGTCCCACTTTACAATACGGCTCCCCTGGCCAGCTTGTGCTTACAAGGTAGTACCTTAGTCCGAAATGTTTAATGTAAGCAGCTCTAGATGAAATATATAGTTGAACAGATTAGGCTCATTATTTGTCATTTGCTCGCCCTTGATTAATGCATAATAAATGAGTTATAAAGTGTTTACAATCAATTAGTAACACATCTATAAACATTTTTAGCCATCTATCAGGGGAGCCTTGTTGTAAGTGGTACCCTACTTTTTAAAATGTATTTATTTGTATGTTTTAATATTTTTGTCTATTTAATTCTTCCTCTTTTTTTTACCCCATTAGGCCCCTAGTCCACCTTGGCAGGAAGTCCCAAACCTGCAGCCCAGCAGCCCAGTCTGCAAGTACAGACGAAGCAGAGTGACACAACATCATCCTTCAGACCCCATCTAATCATAGAAATATTTGGTGAAGATAACGTCCTGCTGAGGATGACACACAAACACTTTAATTGAATTTAAAGCTCTAAGTGAATTTGGGAAGCTTGCCTTTGTTGAAGATTGTGACAGAGCTCAGAGCTGTGTGTCGAGTCTAACAAGCAGATATCAGACAACTCACTGCCAAAAGTTTCTTCTCTCCAAACGCATGGATGTAAACGTTCAATGGTTCTAAATTTCTTTTCCAAACTTTGCACATCTCGGTCAGAGGCTTTTACTCAACTTACCAGAGAGCAATAAAGCAGAGCCCACTGTCTGTGAAGTGGTTTTAAGGTTCTTTGTAATGTAAGGGAGCAGGTCCAGCCCAACAATGAGTGATTTGGTCCCCTGCAGGATTTGAAAGAGCACGATGGAGGAAGGATGTCATCCTAACTCCACAAAAAAGAAGAATGAGTCTTGCATATTCAAACAAATAAATGTCATAATTTCTCTCCATCTGTCCCTCTCTGTTGCACTGTCTGGATTTCTTATCCATCTGCCTTCTTTGAACAGGCTGTTATTCAATTGTTAAGATGATGTGGAAATTTCTTCTCTGATCTAACTGGAAACCGGGAGCTCTTCCAGTGGCAACAAATTCCTGCGTTTTGGTACAGTATCAGTGTGACAGCAAGCCGCCTGCTGGCTACCGCCCAGGAAAAATGTCTGGAACCTCTCAGAGGATCCACCAGCCCCCTCAGCCCAGTCCGAGTCGGCCCCCAAACCTCCCTAATGTCTCCAACAAACTGAAACCGACCAAAGACCAGATGCTCACGATTCATTTCCAACAGGATGAAACATTTTTCGGTTTCATTCCTCGAGACAGCAGAGAAATATGCGCCCATATACTTATCAAAACACTGAAGTAAGGTGTGTGTATCTGTCAGTAATGTCAGAATGAAGACACAGAGTGGTTTACAGATTATCTGCATGTCATTACTCAGTGTCATTATACAGCCATCACCATAACTACACACGGCCAGTGGGTTATTAGCGTGTCTGCTAAAAGCTTTGTCCCGTTCAAACATTTCCACGTGTCGTCTTTCAGCCTCCTCCTCTGCAGCTGTGCTTGGCTGAACCTCCTCACCTTTAAATGTGGTGTGGGGCCCGTAAACCTTGATATAACCTGCAGGTCCAGCTTGGAATAACATTGTTAACTTTAATAAGTTTAATAAAAGGCCATCCGGGTCTTTAGAAGTGCCTCAAACACCAGCGTCAGGGGATGGTTGTAGCCTGGCTTCAGGTATTAGGTGTAAGGGGGATCAGGCAGTGATGTAATGACCTATAAGGCAAGGGACTGTCTGTATATTGATTCAACAGGGACCTAAACAACTTACCTAATAGAGGCAATGATTGTTTTATTCAATTATTGAAGCTGCATCTGTAAGACCTTAAAGAAAGAGCTACCCATTCATTTGGTATTCAGCCTCTCTCAAAGTGATGTTTGCATAGAAGAACATCTAACTTTTTAAAGAGTTTTTTTTGGGGGGGGGGGGTTTACATTTTGGGTTAAATTGTAAGATTAACCTCGCACAAATTCTATGCGGAAGCTTCTCTTTAACAAAACCAAAATCTAATCGGATAGATAAACAACTAACTTCAGGAAAAATAAATCACATCTTTTGACAGCTGCTCTACCAAGGCACTCAAAGCTTACCGTTGCTCATCCATGAATCGATGCGGTTAATCTCTACAACACTAGTTCACGCTTTGGAACTATTGATTGTTCCGGACTAAAACCTTTATCATTAGAAAGAGGATTGTGAGCTTGAATCAGTTTGTTACTTGTTTTCCAATTAACAAACTGATGTACTGTTCTCACCAAAGATGACCAATGATATGATAACTATATAGTTATTATATCTGGAGGACACCAGGGTCTGTTTTTCTCACTCTGCTGAGTTCTCCTACTGTTCTCCAATTTGCATCGCTTCTTGTTATTTCAGCTTTTCATTTTTTGTTCTCCGTCTTTTATTTCTTCACAGTAGGTACACCTGATCTGACATTCTGTTAGTTGTGACATCATCCAGGGGAGACAGATCATCCGCTATCACCATATAATATAGAAAGGATTCCTGGATCAATGTGTCTCTGCTCTGTCTTCTGTAACCCCCAGTCGGTCGAGGCAGATGACCGTTTACACTGATCCTGGTTCTGCTGGAGGTTTTTCCTCCCTGTTAAAGGGGAGTTTTCCTCTCCACTGTCGCTTTATGCATGCTCAGTATGAGGGATTGCTGCAAAGCCATCAACAATGCAGACGACTGTCCACTGTTGCTCTCCACTCTTTCAGGAGGAGTGAATGCTGCTTGTCAAGACTTGATGCAGTCTGCTGAGTTTCCTTAGATAGGAAACTTTTTGACTTTTTGAATTGAATAGAGCAGAGTCAGAGGTTTTCCCCCAGAAAATTGTGTGCTAACTGCTACGGCAACAAACGCCTCACTATTTCTCCTTCTTTTGGCAGCCATGATCACTTCCTAAAAAGCCTGCCTTCTTTCCTCCTCTTCTCTGGGTTTTCTGAGTCCAACTCTACCAATTAAAGTGCTAACACCAACTGGACCGATCACTACCGCATTGTCCCGATGTGATTCTGCTGCAGCTATAATTTAGTCTGGCCTTCTAAAATTGGACAGTGAGACACGAGTTACTGTCAAGATTATTTAACATTGAGCTCAGAAAGTGAGACGCATTGAAGCCATGTCATCATTTCGAAATGACACTGCGTGTGTTCCTCTTAACTCAGAATGCTGCTGGCCTACAAAGATGATTGGTGCAGAATACATAATCTGTCTCCTTTCAGGAACTCTCGCAAATCAACAGCCATTATCACACAACTATTTATACATAAATATAGAATAACACTGTCCCATTCTTTGACACCTTGCATGCTGGGATACATAACTTCTATACCATCATACCAAAGACAACTCTACAAACTTGGCTCAGATTATTTAAAGTTGTATTCTTCAGAGAGTTTATGAACATTAAGAGCATTACATGCAACAGATCAGCCTTCATGTCTTCATTCTGTAGAAATACAGATTTATTTTCCACCAGAGGCTAAAACCTAAACGTTAGTCTAAGCATGGTTGAGACAAAGGAGGATCTGTATTGCAGTTTGAACAGTCATTGATGAATAAGAAATCAATTACATCCATTTGTGTCACGGTGCTGTTTGTGTTTTTGGCAACATGAAGGTAACGTGTTGCTGCTGACACAACTCTGTGGTAAATGAGTCGCTTATCAGTCCACAAGAAGCAAGGGTGTAACTTTGTGTTGAAAGTTGGTGGGGACGGCTCATAGGGAAAGGGAGCTACCTGCGCGACGCATTTTTTTTTTTGTTGGAAAGGATAAAGCCAAAAAAAATGTCAATAACATATATTAATTTAATGCTTACAGTTGAAAACATAACTGTTACAATATTCACTAATATATTTTGTGCAAAAATATCACATAAATCTAAACTTAACAAGTTTCCCCAAAAATAAGCCGACACAAGAGACAAACAACCAAAAACCAAAAACAATCAAAGCTTTCTACATCAGAAACTGAACAACTCTGAACAGGAAAACAGATTCAATATTGATTAAAAGCTTTATACCCCTGCCTTCCATCTGAGATTTTGACATTAAACCTAAACTTTGAAAGAAGGCCCAGCACAGACTCATTTAAAAGTGCAAAACACCTGCCTTCTTCTGTCACTCACTGACACAAACTGCTGACATATTTGATCAATGTCTAAATTGTCTAGTTTTGTTTGGTGGACATGGCACACAGCAGCATTGTTAAGCCTTACTTGAGTCATTGTTGATCTGAGCCATGTCTTTAGCCTCCTGAGAGCACTAAAACTCCTCTCTGCCTCAGCTGAAGACACTGGGTTCACCAAAAGCAATCTAACAAGCGTTTCCACTTGATCAAACAACCCTCTGACTTCTGTTGTCATCTCTCTGAGAAATGTGACCACCTCATCACTGGACTTGCAAGCATATTTTGCATGAAACATGTTCAACTGAACCTTCAGACTGTGGGTACTTAATTCTGGATACTGGTCCACAGTTTCATCCACATCTCCAGAAAGTAAAATAGCCTCCAGTTTCTCCAACACATTTAAATCAGACTGAGTGAACCTCTCCTGAAATTGCATATCAACAGTGTCAAGCATGTGGGAAATTATTTGCGTGTCTTTTAGTATAATTCTGATATATTGACGCTGTTGTCTGTTTCTATGGTAATGATACTGAATGTAGTGTAGCTGACAAAACAGGGGGGAAAAAGGTGTTTTTTTTTCCCAACGGTTCAGTTATATTTTAAATAAGGTATTCACTTATTTTTACACTATTCTTTATTCTTTTACTACTTTAAGTCTCTCCTAAGTAAAATTAGGTCTTAATATTTCCACAAGTCCCTCTCACCTGCAAGTCTGAGTCCACTGCTATCCCTGAATCGGTTAGCATGCTTGTGGCCTGCTGAATGACACATATACAACAATAGAACCTTAAACTGTCCTTTATTCCTTTATCTCACATCTCATCAAGAATATTTTCGCAACACTGTTTGCATTTTACCTGAAAACCCGTAGCATCTTCCACTGAGGAAGCGATCTGAATTATATTTGTTCCCTGTTAGAAAGAAGAATGACCTGCATTAAATGCTGTCATGTTTTGTTACTCATTTTAATTCGCCCAAAAAAACTTACACGTTGCTGCTGTTTGGTGAAAAAGCTCCGGATGTCAGGCGGCTTTTTCGGTGGCATTTTTTGCCAATCCTGAGTCCAATAGGTTAGCTACCGGTTAAATTTAATGAACCGCTGTGTGGCTATCTCTCCTCCTGTCAATCACATCAAATGGTGGGAGTAGCAATAGCGGGGGCTTTTGAAAGGAAGCGACAGGAGAGGGGGAGGGCGGAGGGGGGTGATGGGGAGAAAGCGAGAGGCAACAGATTTTTTTTTTCCTGAGGAGCGGCGGAGTTTTTTTTTTGTCGGGGTTTGTGGACGGTGAGCAGCGGGGAGAACTTTTTTATTTTCTTTCTGAGGAGCGGCCTGAATGGGGTTTTAATCAGATATACACAGCACCGAAAGTAAAATACGTGTACAAAATATTGGTGAGGACTGTCCCCCTACTGGTCAAGATTGGTGGGGACATGTCCACACCAGTCCTTAAGGAAGTTACGCCTATGACAAGAAGCGTTATACTTTAAGGCTAGGAACTGGTTGCAATGTGTTGCTGCAACCACAAGGCGGTGATCTTCAGACTTCAGAATTCTGTTTTATTTTATTTTTTTGCAAGAATTACCAAATTTCTCTGCTTTGCCTCAGTCCATCTCTGAAAATCTGTTGGCTTCAGCCTCTGAGGGGGAAAAAAAAAACTATTTGCACAAGATAAAGGCAAGAATGACCTAATGTAGGCAAGATACTAACCTCCCCACCACAAAGCTTTAATGACAGACCTCCAGAAGCAGAGAGGAAATGGGCCTACAAGGAGCCAACACTCACTCTCACAGCAGGAGGCTCGGTGACCACTGAATGACGTAAAGCAGATGTGGGTGTCAGGAGGGCTCAGACGACAGAGCAGACAAGTTAGCATAAGAAAGTACATAGAAAACTAACTAAGTGAACCTTTCAGCTGATGAGCTCCAGCAGGGAGATAAACTGTGTGCAGCAGACAGAGGAGTGGGTTGGTCTGTCTGGATCTCCCTGAGCAGCAGCTGAACCAAGCTGAGCGGAGGCAACACGGTGAATTGTGGACCGACTGAGCCCCAGGTCTGAGAAACTTCCAGAGAGATCATATCATACGGTGATATGACACTACCGGTGTTCTGCGCGTCCTTTGGTATAAAGCCAGACTGTCCCAGTGCCACGCGGGCCACAAGACCGCGGGTCTTCATCAGGGATTCACCACTCATGCAGAAAGTTCCCTAAGATTCTTCTGCAAACTCGGTGTCACGGGACCATCAAGAAGAAAGAGGAGGAGATGGGCCAGAGGACTCTTTATGGGCTTTATTTGGAAACCTGAGTCCCTGCCGGTAATTGCCCTCAATGACTATAAACACAAGTGATGGTCTGGCTTTCTACTTTGCCTGCAGAAATTTCCACAATAATGGGGCTTTCGTAAGTCTGTTTAAAACGTGCAGTAATGCACACACTTTATCCATCAGAACGGTCCCTATTTTCCATCTTGCTGTTGTTCCTCCGCTGGGCTGTGTTCGTGTGGCCATGATCTCTGCTTGTGTTTAAGGGTGTGTGCTTGTTTGGGTTAGCTCTGTGGGACTGTTTCCTGATATAACACAGGTATAATATAAGGCTGATGGGCTTTATGGGGACCTATGTCTGGTCCTATTATGGTCAAAATTCACTTTTAGGGGCTGGGGCCAGTAATAATTAAGATTATGGTTGGTAATGGGGTTGCGAAAAAAATAATGGGGCTACTCAAATGGCAGTGGATGTGTTTGTGTGTGCAGTGATATAGCTGCTAAGCCAGAGTGAGAGGAGGATAATGTTTCTAAGGGGAGAGCTGGTGCTTTCTGGCAGATGTTTCCCTGACAGGTTCCCCATTCTAGTGTCAAATTAATAAAAATGTATTGATTTCAATTCAGTTAAGTAACTCCAATCATCTCTGACTCCAACACCATCACTGATTTTCCTAAACCTAACCTTGAGTTTATTTTAATTCGCACCATTGATCTAACCGTAACTATATTTTAAAATGGCTTTGGTTCTCATAAGCCCCATTGGTTTTTAAAAGGAAAGTGAACATACCAGGAAAGGTTCTAAATACCTAACATAAGTAAACACACACGCGCACTTTACAGAGGAAGAAAGAAAAAACAACTGGTGTGTGTAACTGAAATTATTTTTGCTGAACTGTAAATCTGCAGTGGTGTGTTTCTGATTTGACTGGAAACGACTCAGTAAAAACAGACTCCGGGTTGTTTTTCAAGCACAGCCAGCCGGTCCGGGCAAATTGAGAAAAATCTCTCTGGCGGTACATTTTCCAATACTGCAATGGTGTGTGGTTTCGCAGCAAGTTGTGTTACTGAATGAGTTCCTTGGTGAAAGGTCCGTACCTGGCTCGTGGCCGGCTCCAGTGGCCAGGGCAGGCATGTCTCCTGCCGACAGCGTCCTGGTTGCCCTCAGGCTGTGGAAAGTGGCAGCAGCGAGTCAGAATGGAGAGCTCCTCTACAGAAACCCCAGAGAGCAGCTGGATCTGAAGACGGCCTTTATGCCATGGAGCCCTGCAAGGAAACCAGGTTTTAGAGCCAACTTGCCAAAAAGCACATCGTCTGCATCCATACAGGTAACAATCCAAAACATAGAATATCTTTTAAAAATTCTAGATTTTTCATCATTCATTCCAGAAAGTGAGAATCATGTATTATATAGATTCATTAGACACAGAGTAAAATATTTCAAGCCTTTAGTTCTTGTAATTTGGATGATTATGGTCTGAACATAATTCAAACTCAACATTCATTGTCTCAGAAAAGTTTAATATTTTAAAAAAAGTTAACTATTGAACATTTATGGTGTCAAACCCAAATCAACTAATTAAATCAAAACACCAGTAAATGGTCCGTAGGAGACACGGTCGTGGAGAAGACTGCTGACTGCACAGATGTCTAGTAGACAGTCATCGACACCCTCCACAAGGAGGAGAAGACACAAACAGCTGGTTGTTCACAGAGTTTTGCATCCAAGCATATTCAGAAAAAGTTGAGTGGAAGGAAAAGTAAAGAAAGAAAAGCTGCACCACAAACAGGGAGACCCGCAGCCTCAAGAGGATTAGCCAGCAAAATCCATTTAAGAATCTGAGGGAGCGTCACAGGGGGTGGACTGAGGCTGGAGTTGGTGCATCAAGAGCTGTACACAGACAATTCCAACCCATGGACTGCAAGAGTCTCCCCTGGGCTGAGGAGAGAAAAAAATGGATCTTGGCTCAATGGTCCAAAGTCCTGTTTTCAGATGAAAGTAAATTCTGCATTTCCTTTAGAAATCAAGGTCCCAGAGTCTAGAGGAAGAGTTGAGAGGACCAGAATTCAGTTGCTTGAAGTCCAGTCTGAAGTTACCACAGTCAGTGATGATTTGGGATGCAATGTCTTCTAATATTTTCTAACATCTAAAGTTCTAAAGTCTAAAGTTTTAGAGCATTTCATACTAATGTCTGCTGACAAGCTGCATGGAGAGGCTGATTTTATTTTCCATGAGTACTTGGCACCTGCCCGCACTGCCAAAGGTACCAAAAGCTGGTTCAGTAACCATGGTGTTTCTGTTCTTGATTGGCCAGAAAACTCCCCTAGCCAGAACCCCATAGATAATCTATGGACTGTTGTCAAGAGGAAGATAGCAAGGCAGATGACCTGAAGGCAGCTGCATTGATGCATTAATTCATGCAAGAGGCGGCCAGACCAAGAATTTACCGCTTGGCAATATACAGTCTTTTCAGAACGTGGACATCTCTGTTTAACATGTCCTTTTCCATTGATCTCATGTAATATTCTAATTTTCTGGGACACTAAACTTCAGGTTTTCGTTATCTTTAAGCCATAATCATCAAAATTACAAGAAGGTTTGAAATATTCTACTCATGTATAATAAATATTTAAAATATCTCAGTTTCATTTTGTGAAATTAGTGACAAAAGAGAACATTATTATATTTAGATATACCTGGATGTTAGGGTCAATACAACAGTCTGTAACCACAGACATAAAAATCCACCATATTTTGCAAATATACTCGCTTTTATAGGTGAGCCAAAGATAGACTGAGTGTGTGTGCAGCGAGGTCAAAGTTGACTCTGGATGTTTACAGTCCAACACTTGCTTCACAGAGCTGCTGAACATTCTGCTCTGCGCATAAACCAAGCTCACCTTGCCTGAATCCTAACATGCATCCACCTATCCGACACTTTATCCAGTGATCAGCAGAAACACGGAGAACAGGAGAAGGAAGGTAGTGCAACAAACCTGAGAAAACAATTCTGAGAAGTGGAAACGAGAAGTGAGATCTCTCCCGCAGCCAGATTATTGTGGCTAACTTGCCAAATTGCTCATAACAGATGTATGGTATAGACACATCATCTTGTAGTTTGATAACCGGGGACACCTAAAAAAGACAGAAAATAACAGAAGTGCATCAGCTCAGCCTTAAATTTGACCTGTAAAACTGGTAACAATTTCCCAGTGTTCAATCCATGAATCAGTTTTTTTTTTCATCTTATCTGACTTTTTCATGTCATCCCACTCAAGCCCTTTAGTCCATTCATGCAACCAGCAGAAACCCTATGTGCGAAAGGGGAATGGAAAAATGGAGATTACGCTCTTTGCAGCATGAAAACTAATGGTCCATTCTATGTGGATTCCCAAATGCACAGCCTAGCTGAGCTGTAAGGCTTTGGGGTCCATTTAAGAATGCAGAACATTAAAAGAATTGGTTGAAAGCAAACTTATTCAAACGCTGGACTGAGTCATAGTCTAGCTGATCCAAAACCACACAAGATATGAAAAGGAACATCCCAGAACACTTTACTGTTACATGTCCTTTGGGTCAATCAATGACCACGTCCATAATCTCTATCAAGAAAGATATTCTTCTGTAGAGAAGTTCTCGCTGTGACAACTGTAAGCAAAGCCAGAGTGTTTTCAAGATGCGTTCAAATAGATGCAGAGAATTAATCCAGGTGAAACAGGTGCCTACGTAGAAAAGTAAAATTAGACCACAATTCAGTCAGGAACAGGTTGGAGTGAGCAAGTCATCAAGTCAGTGGGTTGTTCTGACCTGAGATCAGCAACGTGTGGAGGAAGCACCCAACAGCACATAAGGGAACGGCCACAGCAGAACCAGGAACAAGTTTCCTCGCGGCCGTTTCGAGTTATTTACAGATTCCGACAGAGTGGACTCTAAGCTTTCCAATGATGTCAAACTTGTGGAAATCAACAGAGAATTTAAGAAGATATGACCATTTGAATGTTGGCACTCTGCAAAGAAGATTAGGGATAAAACAAGCCTCAACGTTTCTTTAGAATCCCCCCCAGCCAGGGGGGTGTTAACAAAAGCTGTTCATTTGAATTACTTTGCATACAGCCAAACGGTCATTTAAAGCACCGAGGGGTTTCCTCATAACTTCAGCAAGCATATTTTGCAATAAAACAAAAATCACAATTTTCTCAGAAATGGAATAATTTTTCACGTTTTTCTCAGTTTGTGCTCTGGCTACTTGTTCCTACTCTTGCTGTGGTGGGACACGATCGATCTGCCAACATGAAGAGATCAGAGATCCAGATCCAACTTCAACTGCATACCAGTTTGAAGGCCAGATGTCTCAGTCCTTAGCACCAGCTTTACATGAGCGTGAACTAAAAAAAAAAATCAGAGAACCTGGGTCCTCTGCTGTTCAGCTTTTAGTAGATCAGTGAATAGTTTAAGACAGGGAAGGGCAGTGGTCCCTCAAGCCACGACTACAAGATCTCTGCAGCAGAGGAATCTGAACAGGAGACCAAACCTGACAGCCACTGAGCTCCTGCCAAGAGTACTGACCTATGTTAAATCAGTTCAGTGTTTCACAGAGAGACTCTGCACGGTTCTGTCATAAACTGAGTGATTGGAATGACAGACTTGGAGAATGACAAACGACAGAGGACATGAAGGGTCAAGCACTTTAGCAGCACTCTAATATCAGTCGGTCACCTTTGGGTTGAGACATAATCTTCAGTCTGAGGAAGGATTTGTCATTTCTGATGGAGCTTTCTGAAGGTCATGAAGGACACTGCAGGTTCTGGAACACCTGGGACTTTTAACAAGACCCAAAAGGCTCATGACAGACGGGCTTAAAGAAACATTCTCCACTCTCATCACGCTCTAATGGTGTCTGTTCAGATCACAGAGGATCAGATGGTCAGCAGGGGAGTAAAAACCCACTCGGCCATGTGGTATAAAGATGAAATATCTTTAATTGGACTGGGATGTTTCCCCTTCTTCAAGTGCAGTCTTAGAAACAAATGATTCTGCTGCCATCTAGTGGGAAGTTTTTGTTTTGTTTTTTTTGTTAAATGAATAGAGTACTCTGGTCCGAGCGGAGAGACATCTCCTAGAGACTCCTCATCTGTTCCTGCTTAACCTTGTTCAATGTGTGAAACACAAGGTCTGATCAGTGTTTAAAGAGAAAATAGCTGCAGGTGGTAGATTGTCAGATGGACACAGAGGTGTAGGAGACTGTTTTTCTTTCCTACTTTTCCAAAACAGGCCTGTCCATCCTACCGAGGAGCAACATGGGTGGAGGTGTTCAACTCTCAGCTGGATGTTGTTAAAGTTACTCAGAGAATAACAGAGTCAGGAGGTGAAGGACTGACAGTTAAATGACCCCCAAGACCTTTCTGAAAGAGCCAGTCACTTCAGAGTTCTGCTCCAACATCAGTTTTATTATTCAGTCTTTTCCTGTGTCTCTACATCCTGACCATGGATGGGACGGAGTTATGACAAGTGTTCAAAGCAAACGGCCAAAAGACAATTAGAACCTCATCAGTGAAGTTAGAGGAGCGGAAAAGCAGGCGTTCTGGAGACATTCTCTGCCTTCACTTGGTGGAATAGGTCCATATGCACGTTACGTCCATCTAGACCTGGACAGGAAGAGTAGCGACACCACACAGGAGAGGTCAACGTTGCTATTCAGCGCTATTTGAACCTTGATTAGGTGACAGGAAGGCCAGCTAGAGATGATGGATTTTAAGGGCCCACCGTTAACAGCACAGGTGATCTTTTTCACATGACTGTATCTCACCCAAAACCAGAACTGTCTCCCCTGCTCCGGTTACAGTCCAGACCCTTGCAGAGCAGTCCTCCAGCTTCCGTATCTGCTCATCATCTTCAGACTCATTATTTTACACTAAGTGATCCTAACCGACTTGACGGATAACATAGTTAGCTACAGTTCTTGATTTTAAGACCTCCACTTGATCTGCACTTCTTGTTAAATGCAGGGAATTCTTATTTGTCAACAGTGCATCTGATATTGACTTCATAACTATGTGACTGATAAAAAGCAGCAGTAATTATTAGTCCAGAAGGAGCTGTTTGACTTCTTCAGCAGAAAGTTGGCCAAAAACTCCTTTCAGTGTTCTGTGCAGAAACCGAGAACATACTTCGACAAATATTTAACTTAACAGTCAATGAAGGTATATTTTCACTGAATAAACCACAGGAAGAAAATAAAACCAAATCTTAGCACGAGCAATTTTCCATTCTTCTGAAAGTGCCACACCAAAAAGGGTGCCGTAGTTTATGGTTACCGGTCATTTTTTACATGTTTTACCCAACTCTGGAACACTTTCAAAATGTAAAAACTTAACACTCTTGGCATTGTTTTATTGTCTTTCAGTCCATTGCTCACCACTAGATCAGGAGAAGCCTGATCTAGTGGGAATCAAAATTTGGGAATCAACACAATTGCTTTGATTTGCTAACTTTGTAGCTTCAGGTTTTAGAGTGAACATTCTACAGCAACGCTGATCAAATATACTGAGCCATTGCAATGAATCATATTTGCCCCTAAAATGTTTCATCTGCAGCAGAAACCTACATTCACGGTATTTTTCCTTCCTGACAGAGAATCACTACTTTTCAGCGTCATCATATCAAAAGCACAGGTAAAAATGTAAAACGAGTCCAGCAGTAATCGCTATCAATCTAATTAAAAGTCAACTAGCAATCAATATTGCTTCCTTTTGATACGGAGGAAAGGGCCTCCCTAAGTATTGCAGCTGAAAGAACTGCTGTCTGTATCATCAAGAACAGCGAGGCAGACCGTTACGGTATCCAGCAAGGGTCTGGATGGTGTCCAACGAAACAGATTCCACCAGTGCGGATCTTGGTAACGACTGGCAGCATGTGGGTGTGAGTGCATCTGCACAACTGCATCCTTTCGGCAGACGGGGAAGCAAAGAAGCAACTTTTGTTCAAGTAAAAATAAGAGTGGATTGAAACTCTGCGGGAAGAAAAAGGACTGACAGCAGAAGACTGCTGCAAAGTTCATTTCTCTGATGAATATTCCTTCAGGTTGTTTGATACATCTGGAAAATCATTTGGCCAGAAAAGGTGAGCAATGCTAAGTTCATTTCATCCCAGAAATGAAGCATTCTGTTGTGCTTCATGTGTGTGGTTGCTCCTCCTCCAAGGGAGGGGGCTAATGTACATTTCTGCCCAAGTACGCTGCCATGAATCAATAAAGGTATGAAAACTTCTAACAATCCATATTCTGGGGATAAGGATGTAGCACTGACTCACTAAAAGAGTGACGAAGCAGGGATTGGTATTATAAGCAAAATAACAATTGAAAAGTCATGCGTTAACTATCATATGCTGACTGCTCATCTCCAGTGATTAGCAGGTCATGTAGGTAAGCCCTAAACATTCTGTCATTCAGCCACAGCCCCAGTTAGAGATCAGCGTCTCCTACATGTCGCACACCCTGGGAGGGACCAACTCAGCACAGTTTAATCCCTGCTGATTATTACGCCTCCTCCAACTGCACCTGTTGCAGAGCTGACGGTTGCCATCCCCGTTCCAGTTCTTAGCAGCACAGCAAAGGTATATCAATGCTTCAGTAGCTGTGGTCTATGAAAATATCGTGTAAAAGGACATGAAGAAAGAACTAATATAAAAACTAGGTTTTAGGGCGCAGTGGTGGCGCAGGGATCGAGGCCAGGGCCCATGTACACGGGTCTCCCCATGTCATCCTCCTTTCACTCAACCCCATTTCTAGTTATCATACTTTCAAAAAAATTCATTAAAATAAAACAATGTTTTAAACTTAGAAAAAGTCTGGTAAAATCCATCCATCCATCCATCTTCTAACACGCTTATCCCTATTGGGGTCGCGAGGGGTGCTGGTGCCTATCTCCACCTATCTCCAGCTGTCAATGGGTGAGGCGGTGTACACCCTGGACAGGTCGTCAGTCTATCGCAGTCTGGTAAAATCATAAAGATAAAAAATATGGTTGAAATAAAGTCCGCCATCAACAAGTTAGTTAAATCAACAACTTGTTAACTGGTATGGTAAATGGCTTGCACTTGTATAGCGCTTTATCAAGTCTGATGAGCCCAAAACGCTTTACACTACAATCAGTCCTTCACTCACACATGATCACAAGGTGTCCCTTTGTAGAAAAAATATTTTGCTGCGGGTCGTACGTTGCTGCTGCCTGGTGGACGCATCCCCGCTCCATAGGCAGGTAGGGTCGTAAAACTCAAATGTACGTAACGCAAGAATCAAAGGAGTTCTGTAACTCAAACATCACAACACTGAAAATGTACATCCTTAATCAGAAAGCTCCCCCAGATTTTAACCCTGCCAAGGAACCTGTGGTTAGTTATCTAAAAGGGTGGGTCGCTCTGGGTCAGGATTTGGCCCAGATGTTGAGCAAACCGCGGAAGTTATGAAGAGGTTTTGGTGCGGCCTCTTTAGAAAAATCTGATCCGCTATTATGAAATTCTTTTAATTCGATTCAGCGTTACCAAGAAGCATGTAAAAAAAATCTATTAATACTAATACCACAAAAGAAATGTGTTACTGAGTTCGCTTTAATTGAATCCTCCCTGTTAGTTGGTACGGGGGCCACTGTGAAGACAGACTGGATGTGAAATCAATTTGTATTTCAGCTGCTCTACATGATCATGGCATGCAGTGACCACAGACAGAACCAGATAGAGCTGCAGCCACAATTACCCACCCATCCATGACACCATCGGAAAACCATGGTTGCAGAGCATCCAGCTGCGGTAAAGACCAACATCGGCACACACAGCCACACACTGGGACTACATTTCAATCAGCTTTGGATAACTTCACAGTATTAACTACTAATCTCAGGCAATATTTCTCCACATGACATTTGGAGATGGAAACATTGTTTTTTTTAAATGAAAAAAGTTATTAAACGTATTCCAGCGCTGTACTTTTTGTTTTCACTTCTGTGGAAAACGTGTTGATAAATTATTTTTTTTCCATCCTCGCAGCCAAGATGGTCCCACGTGGTTTTCAGTTAACCATGAGGCGCGGGACATTGGTAGGAGCAGGTTGTGGCTGGGGGCTACTGGACAATGACACTGTAGGACCTGGAAAGATTGCTTGGAAGGACTGATTGAAGCAGACTAACAGCCACATAGAAGAGCACCGGGAGGAAGAGAATGCACGCAACTACGAAGCAGCTGGATTAAATGCTAACTATCGGACCAATGAAGGCGTAAATCAAAAATATTGGTTTCATCGGATGACAGGGCAACAGAGAAATGGTAGAATAAGTGTCTCTTGAGTGTCTCAGGTGCTGGTGCCTCCTGTATCTCTACAAGCTGAACTTTTGTTGTCATCCTGCACCACCTCGACACAAAGGTATGATTTGGCTCAGAAGACACGAAATGTCAGAAGTGGTGGGTAGTATTTTACATCATCTAATATAATTGGTAAACGATAAAATGGTAGATGGCTTATACTTGTAAAGCGCTTTAACTAGTCTGTGGACCCCAGAGAGCTTTACACTACAATCAGTCATTCACACTCACATTCACACCCTGACGGTGGTGAGCTACGTTAGTAGCCACAGCTGCCCTGGGGCAGACTGACAGAGGCGAGGCAGCCATACATCCTTTGATAGTACGGCTGTTAAAAAAAATCTATTTTCATATTAATTGCTAAAGATCAATCCATATAACCAAAGCTGGCATTTCTGGCTCACACTCCACTCCTGGAGGTGAATTTTTAATGACATATTTTTAATAACACACCAGTTTAGTGTCCAAATAGTAGCTGTAGATGTCTCTGGCATCCTCTGTTTTCTACCCTGGATCTGTTTGGGTATTCTGCCCCTCAGCAGGTTTTGAGAGCAATTATCTCAACAGTCAGATGCCATTAAATATCATTACTTTATTGATTTGCTATTGAACGTTAATATAATACTAGTATCAGTATGTTGCAGAACATTGTCATGTAATTCAGGTAACAGCTAAAAAAATGTTTTTAATACCAGCAATCTAATTTGAGATCAGATTGAAAAGAACCGATTCTTTACATTTTAATCGATACCCTGCCCTGTTTGATAGCGGCCTTCGGGTCATCTGCCTTGTTGGGTCTGGTGTCTCTCATCTTCCTCTTGACAACAGCCTATAGATTTCCTAAGCCTCAGTTTACTCCTTGTGAAAGTATTATCACTTCAATATTCTTGAACTCTGTGAACAACCATCTTCTTCAGCAATGACCTTTTGTGGCTTCCCCTCCTGGTGAAGGGTGTTGAAGACTGCAGTCTGCAGAAGTCAGCAGTCTTCCCCATGATTGTGTCGCCTACTGACCCACAGT
Organism: Fundulus diaphanus; assembly: GCA_037039145.1. NCBI lineage: Eukaryota > Metazoa > Chordata > Actinopteri > Cyprinodontiformes > Fundulidae > Fundulus > Fundulus diaphanus. The sequence continues at coordinate 39,178,981 of CM073137.1, forward strand.
GAGAGACCGTTTAAAGGCTCAGGAAACCTTCACTGGTGTTTTTAGTTGATTAGCTGACTAGAGTGGGACACCATGAGTTAATTTAACTTTCTGAGACACTGATGTTTGGGTTTTCATTGTCTGTAAGCTGTACTCTTCGAAAATACAAGCAACAAAGGCTTGCAATATATGAATCTATGTGTAATGATGAGATAAATGTTCACTTTCTGAGATGACTGGCAAACAATATCGTACTGTCACACAATATTTTAATTTTTTTGAGAAATCGTAGCAAATACTTGTGCAAGATACTGCATGAGGGTTTATTTAAGGTCAACCTGTTTTTCTAGCGTGACCACAAAAACATTCCCCCTTTCAGTCTCCACGCCTTACTCAGCTCGTTAGCCCTTCAGTGGTGAATTGATTATTTCATTTACAAGACATTTGTATTTCAGGTACTCATGGTTCACTCGTGGGTTACATTTTTTCATTCTATGAACAATGCTACAGAGAACGCCCGTTCTTGGAATCCATGCTACAAAATAATATCAACTTCAAACACAATTGGACAATTACTAAGAAAAATAAGATAAAGGAAAAAAGTGACTTGGTGTTCCTGTGAGCAACCCCCCCCCCCCCCCCCCCCAGGCAAAAACAGGGTAAAAATACAGAAGTTCACTTGTCAAAGCACAAGTGAAGGTAGACATAGAACACCGTAGCTTAACAACATTTATCACCATCGACTAGAAGCAACCAGAAGGAAGGCAGAAATCCTGCACGGGGACTTACCAGATCACTTTCCTCCTGCCACAAAAACACGTCTTCTCAAACAAGAGCAGGCGCTAAAACATATACCCACACCTGAACCCTCCCATCCACCCGTCTGCTGGCTGCTGTGAGTCTTGGCTCACCTGAACAGACCTGAAACTCTAGTTTTTTTGTTTTCCGCCTCCCTAAAGACTCATGGTGCTCCACCCTTTTCACTTCACAAGCTGCTCATGTGCAAACAGAAAGAGAGTAACCGTTGTCAGTTTCCAGGGAGCTGACCAGTGAAAGATGTTTTAACATTTTAGCTACCATACACCCCATCCCCCCTTTAAATGTAAAAACCTACTAAGTCCCTATACCGCCTGAGTCTGATTTAAAATTACCACTAAAAGAACATAATATTGCTTTCTCTTCTTACCATGCACTTCTGATAGATGCAATAACAGCATTTTACCACTAGATGGAGGAATATACTCATTAAATCAGGGATCACCAACCTTTTTGAAAGTGAGAGCTCCTTCATTGGTACAGTCTCATATGAAGGGTTACCTGTACTGACCTTTGAACTAGAGTAGGAGCTCACCATAACTTGGTGTAACATAAACATGTTTTTAATGCTTTTAAATCTATGTAAATACAAGTATGATTAAAAAGGAAGAGCAACTAAATAAAATAGCATTTTAAACTGGACGGTTGTGCTATTTTTTGAACAGGCACCATGTTGGTGACCCCTCGTGCGAAAAAAAATCCTAGTTTCAGTGCTGTTGAGTGACACAATCTGATTTAGCTCAAAGGAATAGTAAACTTCATATGAATTTCCACTAATGCTTTTCAAACTAGCCCAGTGTGTTGGAGACCTTTGGATGACATCCTGGTGTCAGGAAGGGCAACAAAGACTTCTCTGCCAGCAAAACCTCAGTGGCAGACTGACATGCTGCAGAAAGTCGCAGGATTGGCTTGTGGGTGAATAGGGTAAAATATTTTCCTAAATGTAGCTCCCTTCAGACTCTGGGACATCTGAAACCAGGACTATCCACAGAATAAACAGGGGATTCCTGCCTAGACCTGTGTCATGCAGACACAGAACCATTCTGAGAACATTCATGTGTGGGTGAAAGTACGAGCTGGATTATTAGCTAGGGACGTTGGTGGGTTATTATGGGATGTTAATGGCTCGTAACAATCTGTTCACGTTAGCTGCAGCTTCATAAGAATGACCACATGACGGTCTCTCCAAATGAACGCTGTATGAAATGACGGGATCATTTCAGAACAAAATACATTTAATACTCCAACATCCTCAAAGATAAACTGCTAAGCTAGCTGCAACATTACAGGACACTTCTCGCTGAAAATTAACACAAAAGCACTTCCTGTTTCAGTCATTCAGAAGGTAAGCACCATTTATTTACTTACTACAAATAAAGACTTGAGACTTAGCTTGGATTTGGAAGAAAATGATTTGCTAACATGTCTGTGGATCACGATAGGTGGAGTCCACATAGTGACAAAGCAAAATCCTCCCCATATACAGACAATATGAACTGTGAGCTTCTGTCAACTCTGACAAAGATAACATAGTTTATTGTTGTCAACTGTTGACTCTTGGATGTGTCTGTAATATATAACTTTAAATGTAATGGCATTTAAGTTGTTTAAGTTCACATTGAATTTGTCACCATGCAAAGGTTTCACAAAATTCAAATCAAATACTTATGACGTTTAGGTCATGTCAGCTATAAACCTAGAAACTGAATGATTTTTGTTGTTTCATTTTTACCGGTGAAGGCTTCAGCACTTAAAGTGTTGGGTTTTGTACAATGGGTACATGTATGATTAAGCTTCCCTTGTCTTATTAGGCTTATAGAGAGGCTCAGCTGTCAGGGTCAAGAAAGGGTCGCCTGAAGGTCCACTTTATTACTCTTAAGCATATCATATGTCAACATAAAGGGGGCGAAAGAGCATGAGGTAGCAACCACCTGAGCATTGCCTCAGGAAAAAGTGACGGGTAGCAAAATCAAGGGGACAAAACCTTTTTTCCTTTTAAGTAGTAAGCTTTGCATAGCTTTACTAAGAAACAATGTTAATCGGTCCGCTCAGGGGTTGGCAATTTTATACATGCCATACAAATAGGGATTAACGTACCTATAGACCGTGTGAGCAAAAATAAAGGGCCATGTTTTACCCTGGTGTATTATAAGGGTGTGTTCTGATGATCCTGTATGGGGGACCAATATAGCTAACATTCTTTGTGTTTGGCAAGAAATTCATAAAAACCTACTCCATACTAAATAAGTTTGCATTACCTCTTATGTCTGAGTCATGGAGAATTAAATGTGTCATTAAGCTTTGGGGAACCTCCTCTGAGAAGTTCTTTTGAAGTGATTACTCCACCCTTGAAAATAAATCCCAAGATCAAAGTAAACGAGTAAAGGCCTTAGTTCATAATGCTGGGATAGCCTGGGCTTTTTCCTGTTTGGACTGTTGTATTGTCAGCACCAGCATGGATTCATACAAACTGGATCCGGTAGGTCTCAGCTGTCTGAACTCTGCCAGGGCATCCTCATAGAGCACATTTTTGGTAACAGTAATATGAGCCTCTTTCCTACTATCATGGCTACTACGGGTGTAACAATACATCGATCCACATCGGTATATCGATGAAATGATTAATGATCCAATTACATCGATGCAAAATAGAAATATCGATCCATATCATCATTTTTAAGACACACTTCTATTTTGAAATTCACAAAACATGAGACTAAAGAGAACATGTGATCTAGTATTATCATTATTATGATTAATATTTAAAAATTTGAAGAATGCTTTTATTGATTTAAATGCCTGATTCCTGTAACAGCTTAGAAATAAAATGTTTTTTTTTGTGAGTTAATATCAATGTAAATAGTAGTGCTAGCTGGGCAGATGATATCGCACCATATTTATCGCATCGATTTGAAATCGCAGCACACTTTGTTATATCGGCAAATAATGTGTCGTCATCCAGACAAATCGATGTAACATTGTATCGTGATAAAAAGGGGGTGATTTACACCCCATAATGGCTACCGTGTCCTGAGATGCTACTTCCTAGTTTCCACTTCCTCCTGACAGTTTATCTCTAGTGTGTCTCTGTCTGCATCGAGTGGTCTGACCGAATTGAAGTTGGTGCATTTACAGCAGCAGCTCTAATCCTTCCCTGGGAGAGTGTTGGTATTCAGTGAACCTGTAGGGAGGCTGAGGGAGTGAGATCGAAGCTGAGGATGCTCAATGCTCGTTGGATATTTCTTCCAGAGAAGGAAACTGTGTGGATGGAAAAGCCATCTCTCCTGCTGATTTACACCTGTGTTTGTGTCTGGAACAGGCCAGGGACTCATGCCGAGAATTAGTGGGACAAGTGGTCCCACCTGAGGGGGCATTATAGGTCCAGTTACAATGAAAAGGACAAAGAATTGTGATGTAGAAAATTATGTGATATGTGGCTAGAAGAGATTTCTACTCTGTTTCAGAGCTGTCATTGGTTTTATCCCAGGAAAGATGCTTTGTTGGGTTTGTTGTCCCTTACCTCACATTAGGCTGGCACTACTGGTAATGATCCCCCACAAATTTTGCTTCACCTTGATAGGCAAAAACTGATTCTTTGTTCTTGGCCTGTGATTGACCCGAATTACCTTGAATTGGGTTTCCCACAACCTGACAGTCTCTTTCATAAGTATTTATGCCCCTGGAAAAAAATCACATCTTCTCCAATTACAAACACAAAGCTTAATGTCTTTGTCTCAGATTTTATGTAATAGACTAACACAATGTAGTGTACATTTGTATAGTGGAATTGATGCATAGTTTACCGTCAGGTGTTTCTTATGAAAATCTGAAAAGTGTGTTGTGCATTTGTATTCAATCCTCCTCGGTCAATATTTTGTAAAACCACCTTTTGCTGCAATTACAGGTCAAATTTATTTCTGGTATGTCTCGTCCAGCATTGCACATTTAGAAATGATTTGAGTACCTCGATTCATAATTTTCATCGAGGCAAAATGATCTGCTTCCAAGCTTCGTTACATTGTTTATTTATTCAGCGCACTGTGTTCCGGCCAGCTGGCTAACGCTAAGGATAGCCTAGCCAACTTGTACATGGATGCCAAGTGTGGTTATCGGCTATGGAGACAGAAAGCAATGGGCAAAAAGCCGCATAGAGAAAGACACCTAACGTTTTAAAGGTGTAGTCGTTAGCAGCGAGCTGCCTGGTAACGACTGAGTTTCTGTCTGCCGAGGATTAGCGCTTCTGTTGTTGCTCGGCCCCCACCTTTCCTCTTATGCCTGAGCTTGTTTTTATTGGTCAACATGGTGGCCAAATGGCCAATCACGTAAGGGCCGAACCACTGTGTGAAAACAGAGAGGGGTGCAGCGAGTGTAGCTGTGAGTGGCAGGTGAGTTTGTTAGGTTGTCCTGTGAGGACTATGAGTAACTATGAGGAGCAGGATAAAACTGCATCTGGCTGCAGTTTAAAGATATTGGAGGAGACAAAACAGAGCTCATTCAATGCAGAATGAAAATAACTCTAAGAGCAGGTTCCAGTAAAAACCTGCAGAGACATATCAGAGCTGTCAATTTAGAGAAAGTATGGTTCTGGTTCTGTTGATGTCTTTGCAGTTCTTAATTTGTGCAACAAAAACGTTTGACTAAAATATGAAATCCGTCTGTAAATCAACTGGTTTGCTAGAACACTAGAACTAAAACACTTAATTTTTTATCTGAAAATCATCTAATGTATCTGTTAATAATTGCACAATATTTTCTTTCTCTTCTGCTGTACAACAGGACTTTAAATTTTGATTATTTTTATATTACCGGTATTTAATCTTGTTTGTAAATCAGGTGTCTAGGCCCCCCTGTTTTTGCCACTAGCACATCTGAATTTCCTCACTATGGGACTGTAAACGTATTTCTATTATCTTAAATATAAATAAGAAAGCTTTTTTTTATAAAAAAAAATGCAGTATTTATGATGCCTTTATTTAAATTAGTTGTTTACCTCTTTGATGAATGTGTAATTATTTTTATTGTCTATTTGTGGACTAAAAAAAACTAAGAGTTTAACTTAGCCCTGTAGTACACTAGAAGAGTTCTGTTTTATATGAATAGAATTATGCTTTTTAGTCTAAAAGAAAATCCAGAATGCAATATGCAAATTGACTTTTTTTGTTTGTGAAACACTACAGACAGCTGATATTTTGATGTTAAACCAATCAGAGAGGACTGAGCTTTTAACATTTTGATCCAAGAACCTTTTAGTTGCAGATTTGTCCTTGTTATTCAATTATTTGCCAGTCAGCATTGTTTTATTTATTTGTTATTTATATTACTTAATTACTAAAATAAGCATAATTATGTGAAAAATTTTGTAAAATTTTTATCGATTACTCGAGTGATCGTCACAATAATCGATAGAATAATCGATTACTAAAATCATTGTTTATGACAGCCCTACAAAAATGTGGTGCCACTCAGACCCATTGTCAGCAGCATGAAATCTGTCACATGCAACATTGCAAAACATCTTGCAACCATTTTGTCTCCTCTGGTTGGAAACGCTGCACACCACATACAAAACTCCGCAGACTTCATTTCCAAAATCTGACACCTGAGACTGGCACCAGGCGAAAACACTGTTTCCTTTGATGTCACCTCTCTTTTCTCCTGCATTCCTACATCAGAGGAAGTGAACACTGTCAGGATTCAGCTGGAACATGATGAATAGCTAAAAGATAGGACTAGTTTAATAACAAACCAGATTTGTGACTTGTTGGACCTCTGTCTCTCAACCAGGGGTGGGAATTCTTTTTTCCCCCCATGTGCAACAGTGGCTGGTGGAAAAGCAATTGTACCAGCCACTCAAACATTTTACCAGGCGCTATTTTTTTTTTGTATAACACCTGCCTTGGTTACAAACACCCCTAGTACAATCAAATAATATAAATTGTATGATTTAGTCTTAATTTGAATGAATTGTTAATTGAATGTAAAGGAAATTAAGAATTTAACATAAACGCGTACTTATAACAGTATATAGCATAAATATAATTTAACAGTGGTGCACAATTACAAGTTAATTTTAGGTAATTACTAACATCAAACTAAACACAACCCTATCTTTCACAAGTCCTTTCCTTGCTTTGTCGCTTCAGCATCCCTAACCTGTATCTTATTCAGAATCAGATTCTGGTAGTTTTTTTTTATTAATTTGAATCTTATTAAATGTTTATCCCCCAATCCTTTAGGTGTAAATGCTGTTCCCTCTGTAGTGATGCTACAGTGAAAACTGCATGATCTTAGGTTCATTTCGAGCTTTTTAAGAAGGGTACGCTTACACAAACACCCAGGATGTTTTTTTTTCAAACTCATTGATTTAATTTAATGCTGCACTAATATAAAGATTTTACATATGCTTCAAAATAAAGAGCCTGCAGATGTGTGCATTATTCAAAAGATAACATTTACAGAAAATACATTTATTTCCCTACAACAATGGACACTTTGGATTTGATGTATTGTGTTTAATTTAGGAGTTATTTAACATCCAGCTTAGAACAGCTCAGGATGGTTGAGCATCAGAGCACAGCAGCCATGTCAAGGTAAAAAGCCGCATTGCCAAAAAGCCACCTCTCAGGGGATTAGTGAATTAATGTCCCTATTTTTAGAATGGGTTTTGTCTATCACTTCTGACTTAAGTGAAACTGTGCCAAATTGTCTGCTTTCCGAGATCTTGACATGATTATCTCAAAGTGTCACTAAAGTTGGTCTTTAATTCTCATTGGTATGAAAACTTTATTCCAATTTGCAAGTCTATTTTTACCAATAACACAGCTAAATTGTGATTTTGTTCTTTGAAATAGAAAAATGGTACATTGAGCTAGAGGACTGAATGTATGAGGGCTTGAGTGTGATAGTTGCCTAGGGTTAAATAGTCCACCACTTAAAGTAAAAGACCACTTTTGCATTTCCTTTCCCACAGGTATACAGTCATCAAAAAATCTGTAGGCTCTGAATACATGGTTAAAAAAAAATAAAGAAACACCTTTTAACCAGAGTATAACATCAAGTAAGTAGAACACCTGGAATATTACTCTGGTCAGTTTAGTAGCAAAGGGGGTTGTTCATCAGTATTGGGTGTTCTGGTGTTAATGAAACTAACAACAGGTTCACTAAAGGGGCAACAATGAGACAGCCGACTGAACCTGGAATGGTTCTGCACATGGAGTCCACAGACTTTTATCACCTCCTCTTTTTTGACAGCTTTTCAGTAGTCCTGTATTTATTTGACCAGGATCAGTGTCCCTACTGACATTTTTCAGACATGATTTCAGAATGAGGCAATATCTGGACCTTAAAGAGGTTGCACAGGCAGTCCAACTCCACCAGGACGGTGCATGAATATGTGCCATAACCACAAGGTTTGTTGTGTCTCCCAGCAGTCTCAAGAACATGGAGGAGACCCCAGGAGGCAGGCGGCTAAACTAGGTAATAAAGGGTTTCTTAACCCAGATGCTAGTCCTGGTCAGGACCGGTATAATAATAAATACAGAAATAAATATAAATTAATAAAATGTATTATTATTATCTGCTCCTTTGTGCAAGGAGAAACGGGATGAGTACTACTAGAGCCCTACAAAGTAATCTCCAGTAGGCCATCAAAGTCTCTGAACAAATCGTTAGAAACGGACTTCATGAGGGTGGCCAGAGAGCCTGACGTCCTCTAGTAGCCCCTGTACTCACTGGCAGAACCATGGAGCTTGGCTGGCATTTGACAGGAAACATCAGAATTGGCAGATTCTGGTCGGATCTGTTGTTAGTACTTTAAAATAAAATATGTCCATCTCAGCCGCCCTGGTCCTCTATGACCCTCTTCTGCGTGTTCTTCGTTGTCTAACTGTCCAGAAGCCAGGTTGTGTTCTCAACATCTGATTGAGAGTTTTTTTTTCTGCAGCTGTACGGAATATAAATTAAACCCACTGGAGAAACGGTGATTGATATTCAGTCTAAGTGTTTATCTGAATGATCAGAATATGTAATGAATTTGAAGATGGATTACTGGGAATTTTGACCAGATGAAGGTCCTCTAGAGAAGATGAACTCTAGTACCTCCAGCAGTCCCTGTAGAAACCTTTTCACAGTGTCTTGAAGTTGAAGTCTTCAGTGAAATGCCATGACCACCTTGATCCTATATTTATATTCCCATACTGAATAAATACTCAAAATACTGACACCCATGTGGAAGTGTAGTTTTAGTGAATTCTGATGAATACTTAAAGAACGCTGAAAAAAATCTACTTTGTTTTTTATTTTGTTTAGATCATTGGTAACATAAAACGATACAACATGATGATTCAGAAGTTATGTATCTGCTGCAGGTGTCATCTACCTATATGGCAAAATCAGTTGGTATACAGCTGTTAGCTCTACACCCAAGTGTTGCATGTATGCCACATTGCCACTTCTAGCTCTGACAGATGAATTGTAGTGGTGAAAGGTGAATTATGTTGTTGTATCCCAAACTGTCAGTGAAGTGCTGTCACTGTGTTGTTGTGAAGTTTGTCTGGGCCGTACACACAATCTGACACACACAAAGACACTGATCAGTATCTTTGCTTCTCCTGTTCTCCTCATTCTTTCTTTCTCTCTTCTTTCCGTCTCCAGCTCTATTAATTACACGTTATTAATTATGCAATGGGCTGTCCTTCACTTCCGACAGATACCTTGTCCTGTAAACATACACAGCAGGCAGGTTCATGTGTGTAAGCATGCTGAACAAGTGTCCAGAGCTCGCTTTACCCTGTCAGCCTCTCTGTCTGTTGCATCACAGCTTTCTGATCTACTTTATCTCATCTGGCCTTCTGTCAGACCAGCTGTCTCCTTCTTTGTCTGACATGTTTCACTGCTGGCCCTGCCAGTGCACTCCAGGTAGAGTAATTCACTCACATACTATCTGCTGAGGATGAAGGTTATTAAACCTCTGTGACATTTAGGACTAGCAGATTAGCGAGGCTTACGCCGCTCTGCTTTACCCTCAGCATGTCTCTCATCATTGCGAGTATGTGCATGTTTGTTCGCTGCAGTTTTCTGAAAATCCATCATTTACTTAATGCTGTAAAAGCTGTTTCAGAACGAATATTCCATGTATGAGTTTTATTCAGGCACTTTAACTATTACAAAGCCTCCACAGCCTGCATCCAGGCTGCCTTTTCTGTCATCATGTCTGCATTACAGGGTTCTGGTTTGTTTTTCCGAGCTGTGCCTATGATCAAAATCTAAAACCAATTTCAAAATAGGTTTCTTTGAACAGTTTACAATTTAGGACAGTCAGGTCATGTAATCAGACATTTTGTTTCATTCACACCCTTTTCTATGAGACTGATGCTTCAAACTTCTTCTGATTTTCACTGCTTGCGCTTCAGGTGCTGATTTGGACCGGAACGCTCCTGACGTGCGTATCAGAGTGTTTTCACAAACTCTGGTACAGACCAAACAACTGAAATCTGGTCCGCCTGTAGACACCGTTCTCAGTTTGCTTGGAGGGCGACCTTGCTGCAGTTCGCTCACGTTGAAAAGCAAACAAATTGTTTAGTGAACCGAAGACTGGAAGTTATATCTCCTCCATATTTGACTTGACAAGGATATATGTGATGATATATATATATCCCCTGGACTGGCAGACTGGGGTGGTGGTCCCCCTATTTAAAAAGGGGGACCGGAGGGTGTGTTTCAACTACAGAGGGATCACACTCTTAAGCCTCCCTGGTAAGGTCTATTCAGGGGTTCTGGAAAGGAGGGTCCGTCGGATAGTCGAATCTCGGATTCAGGAAGAGCAGTGTGGTTTTCGTCCTGGCCGTGGAACACTGGATCAGCTCTACACCCTCAGCAGGATCCTGGAGGGGGCATGGGAGTTTACCCAACCAGTCTACATGTGCTTTGTGGATCTGGAGAAGGCATTCGACCGTGTCCCTTGAGGGATCCTGTGGGGGGTACTCCGGGAGTATGGAGTACCGGGCCCTTTAATAAGGGCTGTCAGGTCCCTGTATGACCGGTGTCAGAGTCTGGTACGCATTGCCGTCAGTAAGTCGGACTCGTTTCTGGTAAGAGTTTGACTCCGCCAAGGTTGCCCTTTGTCACCGATTCTGTTCATAACTTTTATGGACAGAATTTCTAGGCGTAGCCAAGGTGGTGAGGGGATCCGTTTTGGTGGCCTTAGGATTGCGTTTCTGCTATTCGCAGATGACGTGGTCCTATTGGCTTCATCAGGGCGTGATCTACAGCTCTCACTGGAGCGGTTCGCAGCCGAGTGTGAAGCGGCCGGGATGAGAATCAGTGCCTCGAAATCCAAGACCATGGTCTTGAACCGGAAAAGGGTAGAGTGCCTCCTCCGGGTTGGGGAGGATGTGCTGCCCCTAGTGGAGGAGTTCAAGTATCTTGGGGTCTTGTTCACGAATGAGGGGAAGATGGAGCGGGAGATCGACAGGCGGATTGGTGCGGCGTCTGCTGTGAAGCGGGCCTATACCGATCCGTTGTGGTGAAGAGAGAGCTGAACCAAAAGGCGAAGCTCTCCATTTACCGGTCGATCTACGTTCCTACCCTCATCTATGGTCACGAGCTTTGGGTCGTGACCGAAAGAACGAGATCCCGGATACAAGCGGCCGAAATGAGTTTTCTCCGTAGTGTGTCTGGGCTCTCTCTTAGAGATAGGGTGAGGAGCTCAGTCATCCAGGGAGGACTCAGAGTAGAGCCGCTGCTCCTCCACATCGAGAGGAGCCAGTTGAGGAGGCTTGGGCATCTGGTTAGGATGCCTCCTGGACGCCTCCCTGGTGAGGTGTTCCGGCACGTCCCACCGGGAGGAGACCCAGTGTGATGTTCTTGGCACTGGCGCTGATTTTTCTACACTCTGCACACCTGCTCCTCTCTGCCCTGCTTGCAATTATCCTTTACTGGCTTCAGCTGTTTTCCTCTCCATATAAGCCCTGTCCAAATCAGCTTCCAGTGCCAGATCGTCTCATAGCCTGCTATCGAGTACCTTCCAGCGTTTTCCCTGTTCTGTCTGCTAACTCGTACCTGACCTGTTCTGCCTTGACCACCGAGAGTGCCTAACCCCTTAACTGATTCTTTCTGCCCACGTCTGGAAACCTGACCCGGCCCGTCCCTGGATTTCTGCATCTGCCTTCGCCTTGGATTTCTTGCCTGTGAAACTGACCTGTCTGCCGTGAGTTTTTCCGAGTCTGCCTAACCCCTGACGTCTGTGTATCTGCTAGTTTTTTGGACCTTGGATTGGACCTGGACCTGCCTTCTGGATTTCCCCTCTTGTACCTCTGCCTGGATTTGGCTCACTGGACTTTGCCCCCCAGACCATCACCGGTCAAAGACCCCAGTGGACCGCCAGCCGCTCAACGGCTCCAACCCCTGCAAACCCCTTCCTGCCGAGCCGGTCCCCGAGCTCTCAAACCCTCTAACAGGTTAGTGTTTCAGATTACCTCTTTTCCCTTTTTCCCCCGACTGATCACTAACCTGTCGTCTCCGTCTCAGGGGGTTACCGGCTCGAGAGCTACCCGTGTGCTCCACGCGCAGCGCATGCACATTCAAAATAAAGCCTGTTACCAACCACTGACCTGTGCTGTGTCGAATCTTGGGTCCTACGTTATCGTTCATTACACCCAGAGGGAGACCCAGGACACGCTGGAGGGACTATGTCTCTCGCCTGGCCTGGGAACGCCTTGGGTTCCCCCCCGGAGGAGCTGGCCCAAGTGGCTGGGGAGAGGGACGTCTGGGTCTCCCTACTGAAGCTGCTACCCCTGCGACCCGACCCCGGATAAGCGGAAGACAATGGATGGATGGATGGAATATATATATGTACCTTAAACCTTCTCGCTGCGTCTCTCTTCCTCTCTGCCTTATCTGCACTGCAGCATTCACTTTATCTATACATAACCACATGCTTATATCTCACGGCAAACGGTTAAACATTTCATAGGATCTTTAAACTAAATAACCATAAGTACATTAATTACAGTAAAGATTAACCCTTCAGACGTCTAGAATGGTGATGTATTTACTGGGTTTGCAGCGGTACCCATCCACAAAGAAATGTTATTCCTATCCAGAATGAACACTGTGGATGGCTGAAGATGAATGAAGCTGCATGAATTAGAAAATATTATTTCAGATATAACTATAGGAATTAGAGACGGGTGGGTTTTTTGGTTTAAAGCCAAAACAACTCGCCCCATTAACTTGCTGCTTTTGAAACGCTTTGTGATGGTGAGTCAAACAAGCAGCTGTTCCTACTGCTCCCAATCGGACCGCTGAACTAAGAAAAACAAACATTAGCTATGATTACATGCACAAAATTTGCTGATTGGATTGAAATGCCTTTGGATTAAAAACCAAAAAATATTCGGATTGTACCGTTTATATGGGCACACAGTCAATTAATCTAATCATAATGTGCATTTATATGCACTGGCTTTATTCAAAATAGAACCACTCTGACATGTACAGTTATCAAATTTCCCTAAAATAAAAACCAGAGAAGAACCTCCATCTTTGCTAAACAACAAAAAATGGTAAACAGAGCAGTAGTGTACGGGTTCGTTTGTCTTCTGAGCGCCAAGGCTGGAGTTGCAACAGGTTATAATTATGGTTGAGTTGTTACTGAATAAATAATAATTTTAAGCTCTTTTAATATCTCAAATAGAAAGGTTGTATCGGGAGCTCTGACAGTTTTGTTTTGTTTCCTGACGTATTTCCGCCACTCAACAACGCAGAAATACATCACGTTTACGTCACATTCTGCATAACTTGATCCTGACAAGTGATTACATGCATGGTGTTTGGATTGTCAATAGGCATAAACCTCTCACTCGGAATACAATTTCATTCCGATTGAGCTTAATCCGATCACAATATTCTGATTGGTGTGTTTACATGACGCATTTTTGTTCCAATCGACCATTTATTCCCATTATTTTTGACCATGTAAATGTAGATATAGATGTTAAAGGAGTTATGGCTGAGACCCAAATCTGTGGAGAGATACACAAAAAACATTTCAGCAGCATGTAACACCCACTAAAGCACTGTAGTCACTATTGTGGAAATGGATTAAGTTCGGAACTACCAGGATTCTCCCCAGATCTGTCCGCCTGACCTGACGGAGTAACCTGTAAAGAAGGGCCTTGGTTAGAGAGTTCCCCAAAATCAGATGGTCGCAATATTTGGTGCAATATTTCTAAAGCAATCCGACAATATGACTTTAATGGTAGAGTGACCAGACAGAAGCCCCTCCTCCCTAATAGTAGCCCTGTTTAAATTCTGCCACAAAAGCACCTTAGACATTCTTGAACCATGACAAATAAAATTTTCCGGTCTGATGAGAAGAGAATATCACAGCAGCAGACTATGCTATGAAATTATGAAGCACACAGCAGAGATAACAAAGGAGTCACTTCAGTGGCAGACTGTGAATGGACCACTCAAGGACTCTGGCCTTATTCTGGACTTAAAGGTATAGTGGACAATGACAATGCTTCGAGTTGGGGGGGTATTGCCTTATCTAATGGTTGGCCCACATGCAAAACATTGTAACGTGCTCAAGTAACGCCAATGTGCATCCTCGTTCCTTGCTAGTTTCCCCTTGCTGCACATGCTCTGTTCAAGTGTTTCTATATCCACTTAGTTTCAGTTTCAGTCGTTCATTGTAGCTCTGCTGCTCTCACCGTATACCTTGAACATGGCTGAGAATCACAACAAACAAAATCTCTTCCAAGTTTATGAGGAGAAGAAGAGGGCCTCAGAAGAAAGAAATAAGACCAGAGTGGATTTGGGAGATTCCTTCACGCAATCCCCCTGAAGAGCAGGTAGGAGGGTCTAGCAAATGCGCAGCTATTCAAAAAGTGACTTTCCAGAAAAGCTATCCACTATACACTTGATTCTAACTAAACTTCTCAGAAAAGACGTATAAATTAGCTGTCAAAGCATCTTACTTAAGCTTCTAGAGAAGTACCCAAGACGACTTGGGGATGTGATTACTGTTAAAGCTGCTTCAACAGAGAAAGTAAGCTTTGGGTGTGACTACCTATGAATCCCAAGTTAGCAAAAACTTACATCTTTCTAAAAAAGCTGTTTTTGCTATTATCATGGGGCACTGTGTTTTAATGTTTGAAAAAAATAAATAAATATGAAATAACTGTCTAGTAACAAAGTTTGGGAAAAAGGAAGAGATGTGAATAGTTAATGGTGGTACTGTATGCGTGTGTGTGTGTGTGTGTGTGTGTGTGAGATAGATAGATAGATGCTGGAATGTGTCAGCAGAGACTGATAGCAACTGTTCCTCCCCTTCTTCGTTAATGGGTCAGAGAGAGACAAAGAGCCGCTGTGTCTGCATGGGAACCAGAGGGGAGAGATGGGACACGGACAAAGAAGTTGAAGAGGTGTTAAGACCAGAAACTGCCCACAATTGAGAATGTGCAACCAGTGTGTTACATGACTGCTGTTATTATGCCTATGTTGTGTTTTAGAATCAATCATTTGATTAAAATTACACTGTCAGCTAGAATTAAGGATGCTCTCTTTAGATATTTTCAGTTAATTTAACTAAGATTTGATCAGTCATGACAGGCTGGAGATGATGTTGGTGTTGGTGATCGATACTGGCTTTCGTACACACATATGCATCCTTGTACATAGTGAGGCCCGTGCCTTGTCTTCCATTCATCTTCAAGCCTTTCTATGGGCTAAACCTGACCATAGCCCTCATCCTAGCCTTCACTGAATTGTACCTAAACCTAACCTAAACCTAATTGACACCATAGGCAAAGTGCTAAACCGAACTCCTAGCACAGAAAAAAAGGTCCTCTTTACATAAAATCCTCATTTTACTAGTAAAATAAACTAGAATTGTTCTCAATCAGCTGTAAGTACAAGAACACACAGATATGTTGGTATGTGCATCATTGTATGGACCTTCCATTGACTTTCATTCATCTTCTATTGGTTTCTATCCCCTAACCCTAAACCAAAGGTCACAGGTACATACCCAACCCTATCCTAAGCTTAATTCACACCTAAGCATCAGCCCAATTTGCATTGCGTGGCCCTTGCAAAATGTCCTCACAATGGCAATTGTCCACACAATGTTGGTCTACTGTCAAGTTTTGGTCCTCACAACACTAGACATACACACACACACACGCACACACACACACACACACACACACACACACACATTATTTGCACCTTAATCCCTTGGTTAAATCCGCTTTAAGAGATACTCCTGGCTCTTGCTAGACTTTCTTGTGCAGTCTGAAGCTGTCCACACAACAGATGAACTTCTCTGCCCAAAGTTGTTGATGAGTGACTAAATACTAGATTTGAGTGTAATCTTACGAGCAGCAACATTCTTGCTTCTTTAGATGCAGAGCGATGATGACAGCATACATTTCCTCGCACGGGCGACCAAAGAAGAACAATTTCCAGTACAACACCCTTTTAAAGGAACCATTCCGCTGTTATTATTCAGTCAGAATAACACTGTGATAACAGTAGCCATATACAGATTAACACCTTCCCCCCCGAGCTAGCCATAAAATGGCTAAACTGACACAAACCAGTCATTTTGTGGTTTGGCTAAAACATAATAGACAAAGTGTTTGTGCTTATGGTAATTTTCATTAACTTTTAAATGATTGCTTTTCATGTGATCACGCTTCATAGCAACTTAAACTAATGTCATGTACTGAAGCCTAAGGAGTGCTGTGCAGGCCTCTGGAGGGAGCCTTTGCTCTCTTTAGAGTTTTAGGCAGTTCAGCGTCAGGGAACGGTGCAGTATCAACAGAAGAAATGATGCTGGGATTAAGTGCGATGTGTGAGTTCCTATCAGACGGAACTCTAAGTGTATGGAGAGCCGACAGAGCAAGTCAGAACAAGAATGGATTTTTGCTAAATCTGAGGATCTGCTGTATTTAGTGCCATAGCACATTTGATCTATTCAATGTCATTCCTTAATGACAAGGCATCAGTCAATGCTGCATCACCACCTTGATTGTTCATTTGCTGTTTCTAAATCTAACATGAATAACAAATACTTTATTCTTTTTAGACTAAAGAAGCAAAGTATAAAACGACTGAAAGGTAAACTTTTATCCAAGTTTCATCAAACTGAAATCCAGCCAGCGTACTGCAGAACAAAACTTCACTGGCTGGTTGGTATCACTTTAGACCAGGCGTGCTCATTAAGTCGATCGCGTTCGACTGGTCAATCACGAAGGCAGTACTGGTCGATCGCAGAATGACGTTGAAAATCATGTGGTCCACACTCCTTACCAGTTGGTGGCGGTAATGCTCACCTAACGTTTTTTTTGCCAACCGCCAATAAATTTCAAGAAGAAGAAGAAGACGTTGGAAAAAAACAAGCCTGTTAACGAATTGCCTCGGATTTTAAGCCCTTGCTTAAACATATGCTGACCAAAATGAGTGAGAAAGCTGGGCCAAGTAAGAAGGCAAAAACATATCACTTTCATATGGAATTGGAGGTTGACTTTTTTTTCATGATGTCATTTTCGAAGTGCGTTTGCCTCATCGGTCATTCTACCATCGCAATACCAAAGAAGGGAAATGTGGAGCGGCATTTTCGGACTCTTCATGGAAAGTACAACATGGACTTTCTGCCGAAAAGCCAGCTGAGAAAGAGAAAGGTGGAGGAACTAAAATCCCAGTCGTCCGGACAGTAGTAATTTTTCACTCAACAAACTTCAAAAGCGAAAGCCGCCGCCGAAGCATCGTTCCGGGTGAGTCACGCCATCGTTAAAAACAGTAAACAGTAATCGTTAAAAACAGTAAACAGTAAAAGACTTTCTTGCATTTTCTTGCATTTTCTTGCATTTTCTTGCATTTTCTGCATTCGTTGAAGCAGCTGACTCATTGTTCCGAGACTTTAAAAATAAGGCAGAGATATTATCTTCAATCAAAGTTCTGCTGCTGTCAAGACCTACAGTTACATGGCACCGTGAAGCCATGGCTGAGGATTTAACCCAACAACTGTGGAAGGACATCGGAGATTGTGAGTGTTTCTCCCTGCAGTTGGACAAATCTACAGATGTGAGTGACACAGCCCAGATGTGTATTTTCATTCGTATAGCACTTCTCATGAAGGAACAGACGCGAGGAGAGGACATTTTTGAGAAAACTCAGCTCCCAGTGTGCAAATTGGTGTCTATCACCACAGATGGAGCACCTGCAATGGTTGGACGTGTGAATGGATTTATTGCAAAGTGCAGGCAGGAGGATGCGTTCCCAGACTTCTTGAACTAACGTGCACGCTACACGGAGCAGATGAACAATTGTCTGTCAGAGTTTGACAAACGCTTTCAAGACTTTTCTTTGCTCGAGCCAGTCGCTACATTCATGTCCTGTCCTTTTCAGGAAGATGCTGAGGTTGATTCACTCGCATCAAACATTGCAGCACTGTTTCACTTGAACTCTTCTGGAGTGGAAGATGAGATTTTGACTCTACAAATTGACATTGAGCTGAAGTCGAGAGCTCATGGACAGTTCTGGAACTTACTCACAGAGGAAAAGTACCCCAACATGAGGAAATGTGCTACCTCCTTGACTGCATTATTTGGCTCCACTTATTTATGTGAGTCAGCCTTTTCATACATGAAGATCATTAAGTCTAAATACCGTTCCACCATGACTGATGAACATTTGGAAATGTGCTTGAGGCTGGCTGTCAGCAGCTACTGTCCGGACTATGCATCCCTGGCTGATTCAATTCAGTGCAAGTCATCAAAGTAGACTAAATGTAAATACTTATGTGTGTTGTGCAATGTCAGCTTATTCGGTTATGCAAGGTACATCAACATACATTGTACATACAAATAATCCTTAATAAACTTGAAAATAGTTATATGTTTTGCTTTTTTGTCGTGGGTAGGTAGATCATTTTGACTTGGTTGTTTTATAAGTGGCTCGCATGCTGAAAAAGTGTGAGCACCCCTGCTTTAGACCATCAGGTTCTCCGCTGATTTTCTTTAAGACTAAAACAAGGGATTGCTTCATATTTCATTAATGGTTCCCCATTTGCACAGAATCGCTTGATGCTTGGGGCTGTACACTGTACACTGATCAAGGCCTGGACGAGTTCTTGCATGCAGTAATTGGGCAGAGTCTAAGACAGCGCTTAAATTTAGAGGAGAAGGAGAACCAGAGGTATTAACAGCAGTTTAAGATAAGGTGAAACTTCCTCCAGCTGGGAATTTGTGCAAGTTAAACACACCTGAGCTGGGGTTAAAGAGTAAGTGGATCACATAGGAAAGCCTGTTACCTTTGCTAATCTTAGTCAGATTTACTAATTAACGCATTCCTCGGCTGTGTAAGGCAACGTGTGGACATATTGGGCTGTTGTCTGAAAATATGAGTGGGTGTAACTCCATTTCCTGGCACCTCACTTGGCATAGGGTTTGGTTGCTTGGAAATGGGGGTGAAGGCATGAAAGGGGGGAGGAGGGTTTGGGTGGGGGGCAGGAGAACAATGCTTCAATTGAGAAGCCGAGCAGTGCCCCAACCTCTAAATTTAACACAACCCATTTAAAGACCATCAGCCTTTCAATAGATAATTGTTATCAATGTACTGAAAAGCTCCATTATGGAACACTACTGAGTCACCAATGTTTGGGATTGTGCTCTGCTTTTCAGGCCTAAGATTCAGTGTTCCTGTAATTGAAGTAATTGGTTACAGTTTCTTTCAGTTATTTGTTCTCTACTTTGTCACGTCTTCCATGGTGGAGAGTTTCATGAGCTGAGAGATGTTTTCCAGCCAATAATAATCCCTATTTGTCTACAACAGCCTGGCTGAGGAACACCTGTCGCCACCTCAACAATCACGCAGAAAGAGGAGAGTCCAACACACAAAGACCCTTGTGCAAACCATCCCTGCCTCTTCATTCACTCTGCAGTGCTCTCATCTCTGCATTTCTGCAGGTTCCACACACACACGGCGACATGCAGCCGGCACTTCCTCCTCCACTTGAGCAAACCGCTATCTCATTCCAGTAGTAGAAGTTGGCTCGCTTTGCCCCGCTGCTTTGCCCCTGAAATCTGAGTCCAGTGGGTTACTAGACACTTAAAAGGGAAAAGAATCAGGACAGGGGGAAAGTGAATCCTGATCAGCTTTCCTGACTCTGCTCAGGCAAGAATCTCCAAAGTGATGGCATGTTGAAGATGATGTGCATTAGTTTTCAACTATACGTAGTTAATTAATGTGTAGGTCAAAAAGTGAATTTTTTTTTGCTCTAATCTAACTAGGAGTTCAAAAATGCTTGCTCTGTCTCCCTATAGCTTGTAGTAGAATGCAAAGGAATTTTTTGATGGTTTTCTTTTCGATGGACTTTTTTCTTGCCACTCTTCTATCGGTGCCAGATCATTGGTCCATTCGGCGGATTCTTACACATGAGCTGTGAATCTCTGCAGCCCCCCCGCAACAGTTACAATTGGACCATTAGCTGCTTTTTTGATTAATGATCTATTTGCCTGTAGGGTTAGGGTCGAGTCAGTACAGACAAAGGGGCATGTAGGTTTATGGCATATCCTGGTTTTTAAGATTTTAACTTGTAACAAATAATAAAACCATTAATTAATTAAACATGCATTTATCTACCACACGAGCCCCACCCCTAAATAAATTGAAGCATGTGATTGTCGGTCGGTCGAGGCAGATGACCGTTCATACTGAGCCCGGTTCTGCTAGAGGTTTTTCCTTCCCGCTAACGGGTGTTTTTTCTTTCCACTGTCGCTTCATGCTTGCTCAGTATGAGGGATTGCTGCAAAGCCATGGACAATGCAGACGACTCTCCCTGTAGCTCTACGCTTTTCCAGGAGTGAATGCTGCTTGTCGGGACTTTGATGCAATCAACTGGTTCCCTTATATAGGAACATTTTTGACCAATCTGTATAATCTGACCCAATCTGTATAATATGATTGAACTTAACTTTGTAAAGTGCCTTGAGATGACATGTTTCACGAATTGGCGCTTTATAAATAAAATTGAATTGAATTGTAATATGACAAAATGTGAAGAAAAGTTCAGGAGCTGAGAATACTTTTTCAAGGTGTATCGTATCAATAAAGAAGGAGACTTTGGCTTAAGCTTTTATTGAACTTTACTGCATTAATCCGTAGTATTGTACAACGTAACAGAGATCATTGCATACGTACAGCAAATGGACTGTACCAACTCAGGTAAATCGTGTGGGTAAATACACCACACAACGTAATGAGTTATAAGAGCAAGGTAAAAGGAGAATAAAAGTGGTGATGTGAACCCTGCTTAAGAATCCAAAGCTACATCCTCCAGACGTGTTGTGCAATCAAGCCATGAGGAAAAATCTGACTAAAGTTTAAAACTACTGAAATGTGAGACTTTTACAGGCCCCGAGGGACAGCCCATCACAGCAGGGGGTGCCAGTGCTGCAACAAAGCTAAGATGCGTTTCTCACATCTTCCTCTTTGCCTATGAGCCCTTGTGAGGAGTGGTTGACACCGGGGAGACAGCCACCTGGGTCTGAATGGGATTTGGACACCCATAAACATTTGCAGTGCCGGCCAGGCTAACTGTTGCAGGAAAGCTGAATCGAATTGTAACTCATTTATTCCATATATGTGTGCAGAGTTTGCTGCTAAAAAAAATGCCAGTGCGCGAATCACCCTTTCAACTATTGTCCTAATATCAGCTGTTTGGTCTGATATTCACTGGACAATACCTAACAGACCGAGGGTTATTTATTAAACATTAAATAACTTAAAACAGTGGCTAATAGCACAACAGAAGCACACTACCAAGAATTTATTTTCAGAAGCAATGTAATTTCAAACTTTTTTTTGGTTTTCTATTCCTTTCAATTTTACAGGTCATTGCGCTGACAAATGATTCAAACTTTGAGCCTTGCTGATGTGTCATCATGTGACTTGAGCACAGAAGCCTCAGATTGTAAATCCACATTAGGACATAGTGGATAATAAGGGAATATAGCTGACAACATCCAATTTTGGATAACACTTCCTCTCTCATTGATCGGAAGGATGAACTCAATAAGGATGGGTTTTTCCCCCACAGTATTTGTACCTGCTCCAAAATGTCTTTCTGGCCATATCATTTTCTCAACAAGCTAGATGCCTTTACTATGCCAATTATATGGATTTACTAAGCGCATGGACTAAAAATATAACCCAGTGATCAACAGCACGGTGCAAATTTTGAAAAAGATTTAAAATGCTGCCACTCTATTTGAAGCCCTCTCTCCCTCTGTCCTGTGCCGATGGTGCTTTCAACTTGTGGAGAGAATTGGGGATATTTAAATTAAAAGACTGTAGATTCTGTAGTTTACTACATATTTTATTCTCTGTTCAAACTTTCAGGGTTTGTTCTGATATATTTGTAAATTTGTCTAATGTTTTAAAAGTAAAGTCCAACAGCATTCATCTCAGGGATTTCTAAAGAAACAAAGGACCTACTGCGTGCACAGAGATGTCTTATATCACACGCATTGATCATTGCCAAGAAACGACCCTGCAGCTATAGAAGGGCAAAGACATTCTTGTATTAGGGAGGTGGCTCACAGAGCTCACAAACTCACTTCACCTTGAGAAAATAAGATACATTTAGGACAAGCTGGATGATTTTGGAAATTATTGGCCCCCATTACTCTCTTATGTCAGGGATGTCAGGGGTCAGTGAAGACAGGTCCTGGATGGGTTTGGGACAACCAAGTTGAGTGTCGTGTCCCCAAAGTTGTTCTTTCATTATTTACTCATCTGTGTTTTTTGTTTTGGCATATTTTATATTTCATTTTGTCTTTCCCTTTAACGCTTTGGTTTACTTACCAGTTTCTCACCCCTTTTGCCTCATTTTTTCCTTTTTTTGTTTGGTTGTCGGTTGAAAAACAAAAATGAGGCATAAGTCTGGCATGGCCTGTTTGTACAACAATTTTGTTCTTGCGTCAAAGAAATATTAGAAAAAAAAAAGGGGGGGGGGGGAATTGACTGACTGGAAACGACAGCAGTACAAAGACATGGATCAGGAGGCAGCCTGCTACTTTAGGTATGACTAGTGCCCTTTCCAACACAGGATTTTAGCCATGGCTTTTAGTGAAAATGACAGCAGATATTCCTGTAAACACTGAAATATCTGGACAATTCCCAGAGATGATTCTTGGAAATGACCTCAACCGAAGGATTAATATCCCCAGATCAGGGCTTAGTGGGGGAGTACCTTTACTCTGAAAGAGGGAACGTGGAAATGAAAGATGTTTCCCGAGTGGTGAATGGTTTTGTGATAGCTGAACACACACACAAAGACGCTGAATCATTACTTTGAGAATCAAGGCATCACAAAGAGCTACTACTACACAGAGCTGCAGAGACTGGAATGCCAACTGCAAGGGCAAATCCTCATTTGTGTCGCCTGTAGCCTCTAATGCTTTATTACTCCTCAAACCCTTGTTGCTGTCCAAGTCAGCAGCAAAGCTGAAATCATTTCCTTATTGGGCCTCAAAGCTAAAAATAAAAATAGCTTTTAGGATTCAATAAGGAAGTGATGAAATTAACAACAAGTTGCCAAACAGAGTACAGATCGCTGCCTCCAATGTGACAGAAAACATACAGGGAACTAAACAAGAGCCTCTCCCCTTAACACACCTGCTGCAGGGCTGCAAAATATATTGCAAATTTATCGTCATTGCAATATCATGGATAGCAAAATGCATATCGCAAAGGATTGCCTGGAGTGCAGTAAGTGTTAGCTAGTTATTT
Organism: Fundulus diaphanus; assembly: GCA_037039145.1. NCBI lineage: Eukaryota > Metazoa > Chordata > Actinopteri > Cyprinodontiformes > Fundulidae > Fundulus > Fundulus diaphanus. The sequence continues at coordinate 39,202,579 of CM073137.1, forward strand.
AAGCACCCTTCATTCAAGCTCTCAGTACCCCTAGTATGCTTGGTGACATTTGTTGTTCATTGCTAGATAAAAAGAGAAAATAAAGAGCTGGTAAAGTTGATAAAGAGCTACAGCCAAGTTGTTTCATTGCCAAATAATCACAAGTCGGACAGAGGCAACTTTTTCATTAAAACCTTTGTGTTTGAGATGGAAATGATGAATGTATTCTTAGTAGCTGAACAGACTACGCATTATCTGTGGTCTATGTTTGCTATGGTCCTAATGCAGAAAGACATCACACTTTTTCTGTATTTATCACAAGCTATATCGTTATTGCAACATTTACTAATATCGCATATCTCAACCTTTCCCAATATCGTGCAGCCCTAATCTGCTGGAGACCTGCTTTCCGAGATCTCGATGCTGGTCATCGTCTTGACACTCGTGTTGGTTTTGATGCTGATCTCGGTCTTGGCGCTGACTTTGGACTCGACACTGGTCTTGGGACCACATTTTTAAAGTGTTGGTCATGTGCGGATCTTTAAATGGGCTGATCTCTGGATGTTCCTCATGTCCAGACAAAACCACAAAGAAACATCCTTTTTGTTGCTGCTACTTAGCGTGAAGCTCCTGCCTGCATTTAAATAGAAACAATAAAGGTTTTCTTTGAAAATGTAAATGCCACGACTTACACTCCTATGTGCTGAGGATGAGAAGGATGAAAAGACATTTTCCAGTGCAATACATAAGTGTCTCTCTTTTTTATGACATTTATATTTACGTACAAGTTCAGGTTCACCTAGACGTTGTGAATCTAACGGAAAAAGATGCCTTACATGTGTACAGTGCATCTCAAAGATGCCCAGTTGGATTGTGGTTCTCAAAGCATTCCTGGACCAATTTTTGCTTTTTGGGAAGGAGCTTTATCCACAGCGATATGGCACCATGATAAGCAAAGCAATTGTATTATGTGCTATACATTATACAACAGTGAACTAGTGAGTTCTTTTAGATATAATATGCTCTCAGTTGTAATAATTTTAAATCAATTTAATTGGCACCAACATCCCCTTTGTAGATTTCCTTATGCTACTAAATGGGATATTAACAACATTTAGTGGTGAAGCATGACTTTCGAAATACAAAACCTGTCTACAGGTAAAAAGCTTAAAGAACTTAAATGTGAATAACTTGTAATTCTAGAGACCGGGATTGCAGGTCCACAGCAGCACCTAAGCAGGTAGATGTATCAGATGTATGGTTTGTAAATGTAACCCTAAGGTCTAAGAACGTTTAAATTATTCTAATTCTGTACAAAGAAAGAAATCGCTCTGTCCTTTCGGAACCATCAGGCACACAATACTCCTCTGTTCCCCAAACACCAAATGGTCCAGTCATCACCCACCATGCAACCCCCCCCCCCCCCCCACATCCCCATCCAGTCACCACAGTCCATCTCAGTCATTTCCCTTTGTACTTGTCCTGCTCTGCTTGAGAAGCTGCTGATGGTCAGTCAGATTAGCATGCAACCACTGGAAAAAAGACAAACCTCAAAACAGACCCAACAGCTTGGCTTCGTTTCTGGTTCTGATGACCCCAGAAATGAAGAAAGGAAACTGGGTAGGGAGAAAAGGAGCCATTCTGATGGTCAACACTGAGATGCTGCATTTACAGGAAAGCAGAGAAACTCGAAGCTTTAAAAAAAAAAAATTGTAACGATAATCTTATTTAAGTTGTAAAACAAATTACGGTGCGTTTTAGTAATGGTCGCAGGTTTATATCTATATCTGTATGGCTGCTGCCTAGGATCAGATCACCGTGTAAAATATAATCTCTGCTGCTCACAACAGACTCAATAACTGTTTTCGTCATCCTAATGGTTGCACGGGTTCTGATTCGATCGTTGACCGTTTACACTGTCCCCAGATGCTACGGTAACTTGCACACACCTTAGCTACTTCGCTATGCTGCCGCACAATCATGCACATTGCATATCGTAGTATCGTCTGTTATGTAAAAAGGCTGAAGTCTTTTCCACTGTCAACATTTTTTTTCCACTGTGCAATACTTATTTAATCTGCTATTGACTTTTTTATCTTCTACTTTTGGTGTTTCTTTAGAAATAATTTTAGATTAGACAGTTTTTTTCCCCTTCTTTTTCATTGCTAATAATTGTGTGTAACTGTCTCTATTTTTGCCACTGTCACACCTAAATTTTCCCACTGTGGGACAATAAAGGAATTCTTAAAAGCAACAGTTGTTCACGGAGCCTCAGCATCAGTGAGCCATCAAACAAACTCCCTGTCACCCCATGACCCTCAATCCCCGCCCTAACTTCACCCTGCGCATCTATTCAAAGTCTATTCAAATCTAAACTACCTCTCAATAGGGCAGACAAACTCTCTGCATGAACACCCTCTCCCTTATGTTATCAAGGAGCAACAAAATAGCAAGTTAAAAATACAACACTTTAATATGACCCAAGCCTGAAAGGCACCAACATAAGGTTACTTAGCAATTAGTGGCGAGCGACGGTTAGAAACCCCACAGATGTCCGTCGCACCCTAAGATACGCAGGCGATTACAGCTGTTTTAAATTTTAGGATGTCTTTCAACTAAAGGGCAAAAGCCTAATTACATCTTTGGCAAAGCTGTGTTCCAAACGTATCGAGCACACGTGTTGGTTTCAAGTCTTCCTCTCCGTACGAAAGCAAATTTTTGTTTGAGGGTGGCAAATCAGGTTAACATAAGTTAGCAACCTACATGGTTTAAATAGGAAATATTCTTTATTAGGATGGGAAAAAAACAAATATGTTTTTGTTTTAACATGTATGACTAGGTTACTCAAAAATGTAAGAACCTGTAAGCTTATTTCCACTGGCTGAAGGAGCTTGGCCATAACAGAGTGAAAACGACACTGTTTAGTGTTCAAATAAGCAGTTCTTAACCGGGTTATTTACAGTGCAACTGCCCTAATTTCGCTCAACGAGCAACACGGGAATAAACGTACAGCCTGATCGGGCGGTCTAAAGAGGAATGAATGCGCCAAACGTATTCATAAATGCTCAAAAACTTGCTTTCAGCTCCCGAGAGTATTCACATAAAGACGCGGGCCTCTTCTTGACTATCAGAAAAGATTTTCATATCCCATAGGCTGGTGGCCAGTCAAATAAAGAGGTTGACTAGTCAGAGACAGATGAGCATGCAGCCTGTGGGTCTGTGGGGGTATGAGGTGGCGACAGGAGGCAGAGCAACAAGCGGGAAGTTCCACACACAGAGGCAGGTTTACTCCTAGAAAACGGCTGCATTGCAGTGTGGAAAAGCTGCTTGGCGTTTTCTCTTTGGTTCAATATGTGCCACACTGAAACATCAGAGATCCACAGACTGGGGCAGGGATAACAACAGCAGCTCGTGTGTACGTAAACATGTTAAAAGCAAAATGTCCTAAAGGTGGCTATGATATCGGCTACATTACGTAATATGTAAATAACAGTTTCTAAATACCAGAAAATCACTAGAACGTGAATTTTCTTTAGGTCCTCGGAAGACACGAGTACAGCGAAAGGAAAGCCGTGGAGTGAAGGAGAGAGTGCCTTGGCAAGTTGGCAGAGGCTGATCGCAGGGAGAAAGCAGCAGAGGAAAGACAAAAGTAACAGAAGAGTCTGAATCGGTTCAAACAGTCCCAACACAGTTTAAAAAAACTCCAAAAAAAAAAAAAAAAGACGGTGTCGTGAAAATGCTGTGACCTGTCATTTGCAGCTCTCACAGCAACGTGCTAAAGGCAGACGGTCTTGGCATGAACTTGTTATTAGACCACAAGGAGTCTTAAATTACTCTTACATAAATTACAGTGTGTAACTGGGCCCAAACTGCTGTCATCTTTAGAGATCAAGGCAGGGAGGGACCACTTGGGTCAGGGCTGGTGTAAGGTAGCAGAGAAGTACTCCCAATTCTGTAACCTCGTGGGCCGTTAATAGAGAGCTGTACACTCATCGGCGACAGGATCAGCGTCCCAAATAGAGCCGCAGGTGATCCAAACAGCAGGAAGTAAGTTTAGAAAAAGGCAGATGTATTGCTGTTGTTCACCTGTTATGTTTCATCCTTTACAGCAGGGGTTCTCAAACTTTTCATGGCCAGGGACCCCTTAGCAGCGGTAACATTGGGTAAGATTGCTCATGCTGATAGTATTTTTAAACAGCCTTTTGTACTGTTAAATACATTAGGAATTGCGTTTGTTTTAAATTAAATATATATAAATACACATAATATTAGAGATATGGTGGAGATTAGATCTCGATAAAGCCAACTGTTGTCATACTTCCTAATTTTAGCTGATTTGGCTTTTACTTGATGAGGTGGGCGGAGTTAAATATTTGTCCACTGTGGTACTCAGCTCAACCCAGACGCATCCTCAGCAGTGCCTCCTCAGGCCCGACAACATGCGTTTCAGGGATCCTCAACCCGTGGTCCGTGGACCCCGGGGGTCCGGGCATCCCAGTTTGAGGGCCGCTGCTTTACACAATATGGCAAGAAAATAGTTGCGGACCCGAATGGTCCATTTTCAGCTCAAAACGCTCTGAATGGTGACTGGCTGGTCAGACACTCAAATCTTTCCGTGTACCAAACACACCTGCTAGCAGAGAGCTAGACTCGGATGGGTGCTGGTCGTTTTGGCCACTTTGGAGTTCTGGTCAATTCATTGGGAACATTAACATTGCTAATTGAAGATTAAGACAGATTAAAGTGTCAACTGCAAATTGTTTTGTCTTTAAAATGATTTAAACCCTATTTAACACACCTACACAACTAGACCTAGCTGCTCATAATGAGAAGGTGAGAAAGAAATATTTGAAGTTCTGCTTAATTTTTCAAGAGAGATTGTATTTCCCAGGTCTAAGTTGAACTAGAATAGAATAATAAAAAAATGTTGTTGTTCCAGAGTGGGGAAATTTGGGAGTGACAGTGACAAGAACAAGTAGAAGACATCAGATCACAAGATGATCAATTATGAGAAAGGCTAAATTTAAAGTTAAGCTGTAAAGCAGACGAGAAAGACTTATCAGAAAGGGGCAAAATTCTGTGCAATTATTAATAGATACTATGCTATTACTCAGGTAAAATGAAATGTTCAAGTAACAAAAATGTTACCATTTTACCAAGTTTCTATAGAGGAAACCCAGCAGCCTGTTTACAGAACAATGTGATAAAACTGTGCGATGTGCATGATTCTACAAGCAAACACCTCAGAGAATCTATAGTTTGTGCAAATGTATTAGCATCTGAGAGACGGCGTAAGTGGTTCTCGATCAGATCAGAACCTGTGGAACCATTAGCAAGTTGTAAACACTTGAGTCTGTTGTGAGCAGCAGAGATTCTAAAGTCTGACAGCTGCTGGGAAGAAGGACCTGCAGAAGCGCTCCTTTGAGCATCTGGGATGCAGCATTCTGTCACTAAGAGCTCTCCAGCTCTGCAACAGCTCCATGCATGGGGTGGGAGACATTGTCCATCTGTGATGTTATTTCCCTTACAGTCCTTCTGTCTCCCACCACCTGCACTGGGTCCAGGGGGCATCCCAGGACAGAGCTGACCCTCCTAATAAGTTTATCCTGCAGCTTCCTCCAGGCTACAGATAAGCTGCTGCTCCAACAGACCACACCATATAAGGTGGCTGATGCCACCACAGAGTCAAATAAGTGACATCTGAAATCTTTCAGATCTGACTGATGCATCTACTTTCTTTACGTGTGCATATGGAATAATCAGGAGGAACACTGGAGGGCGGAACACACGCAGACACAATTTGGAGCCATTTTTGCTCTCTTTGCCCCAACCGTGTTGAATTATTCACATGGCTGCCATACAGGGAACATAAAACCACTCATAAATTAACCAGCATTTGACAAATAAGCTTGATGTTGGTCATGAAAACCAAGCAGTGTTCACACACTGCTGACAAATTGGATACATGCCGGTATAGGCCGGCTTCATAAATTAAGAAAACCCAGGGAAACTATTTGGGAAGCTGTGTTAAGAACATTTGGTTTGTGTGCATCTGAGGAAATAATAGCTCAATGTGCAAATTCCTGTTGCTGTTGGCAAAGGCTTTCCGAACAGAATTAAGAGCCAGTGGGGCTCTGCAGTAATGGAACACTCTTTACCGAAACTTCTTCCCAGCACATCTTAACTTTCCAAGCCTTAAAAGCAGTAACTAAACTTTGTCAAGACAAGCATGAGTGTGAAAGAACAGCACGCTTTCAGAGCATTCATGTCAGGACCGGCACACTAACACATTATAGCCTAGTCTTCTCTCCAAGGGTTCAGTGCCTGGCTGGTCTTCCCACAACAAGTGCTTATATTCATGCTGCGGCCATTCATTCAGTCCCGCTGCTTTCTCCAAGAAAACACAGCCCGCTGTGAGTCAGGAGGCCGGCGTGTCTGCACAGTGAGCGCAGCAGTTTCGTGTATACGAGCTTGACTTGGCTGTGCTGCCAAAGTCGGTGTCTGATAGCCAGCATCTGCTGGGTGGGCTCATTCCAGCGCAGCGCGGCAGGGGTGAGCGTGAACCCGGGAGCAACCCTACACCTCTGCAGGGTGGGCAGGGGCGAAACAACACGACATCACTACTGGCGATGCACATCAACCTCAGCCATGACCTTTGCAGGAGACCCTTACAAGCTCGCGGGTTTTAAGCTCCATCTGGGATCCGCAGAGCAGCAGACGGCTCACGGCTCTGCTGTCCACCGAGAGATTAGCAACGACGCGGGGGAAAGATGGCGATTACGAATGGACAGTTCTGGGGGATGGACAAATACAGACATGAACGGATCGCAAACAAACACAAATGAATACACTGACAAACAGAAAAACTGAACCAAGCAAACATTTGGGAGATCGGCCAGGCTCAACCCAGTCCGTGTCATGTGCATCACAGACATGACAACACGACTGAACTGGAGCAAACAAGGGTCCATGGAAGACTAATAATATTTTTCAGTTAATTATGGCGCAGAATATTACTGTTATGCCATCTTTTCTTTATGGAGTAACGCAAGTATGACACGTTGAGATTAGCCGGTTAATTACTTGGGCTGTCTAGAGTAGAGCCTGCAGTCACCTGCACAACAGACATGTCGGTTTCTGCTGGCCACCAGCAGCCTTGAAACAGAGTTACCCTACTAACAGCGATGAGTGGAGCTTTTTTAGTTTCACTGTGACCAGCCATGCTTTTCACAACCAGAGGAAGTCCAGCCAGCTTCCTTTTTATGCGTGTTAGTGAGGGAACAGGTGTAGCAGCCTTCTTTCAGCCAGCTATCCTGCAGCACGCCACGGGGAATAAGAGAGTGGCACCGCAGAGCTCCCTTATGCTCCAAACGGTAGACAAAACAGTCCGCCTCATCAAGAGGATTTGCGCAAGCAGTTTTTGAAACTATAACCGTAAAAACCTGATAAACCTTGACTGCAGTAGGCGAACGGTGCCGGTGTTCTGTCAGAGCACCATACGTTGTCAGATTGGCATGCGTTGCTCCAATACCCAAGCGCAAGGGAGAGTTATTCCCGCATTTGAAGTTGAGCAGCAGCACACCGACCAGCAAAAACGGGATATTTCATATTTGTTTCAATTTTTTTTTTTAAAGAGAAAATCAGTTTTGACTGTACTGCTATTTCTTGAAAGTAAAAACTGCCAGACACAAGTGAGGCTTCAGGGATGTTGAGAGAAGGAGCCTTAATAAATAACTAAATTTTGCAATATTAGTTTCAAGCTAGTTGCTTTTAGTAGTAAAAAAAAATGTTTGAATTTGGTTTGATTTTCTTTTCGTGTTTAAAATCGTAAAAAAAAAAAAAAATTGACTGTGGTTTATATTGTAACTGTGAAAGAATGTGGGTTAGATAAAAATCAAGCGTATGCCAATCTGACAACGTATGCTGTTCTGACAGAACACCGGCACCAGACTTACCAGACTCCTTGTATTCATGTTTCGTGCGACGCCGGGTTTAGCCTGGGCTCGTTGTAAAGTTGAACTCTCAGAGGCATCCCTCACACACTGGTGCTGGGAAAGCTCTCAAAGCCTGATGAAGAAACAGCAAGGTCGCTGAAAGCCATGGGTTCCTTTCACCACCGGAGCGACTGTATTCATGTCAAAAAGCAGCGCGCCCTTTTACCGATCAGAGGAGCCATTACCTACATCTCAGTATTAAACATCACATTTTGATTAGGGCGCTCTGATGCAACAATTCTGGTTTAAATGGGATGTTTTAAGGGGAACATGCGGGAATGAAAGCTGGCGGACGGGTAATGTGTCGACGCCTTTCTTCAGACAAAGGTTGTTTCACATGATTCTTAGTGAGCTGATAGCAATCCAAACTAATACTGGGATTAAGCGTCTTATGGCACTGAATCCCACCCACCCTTAAGCCCCGAGAAAATAGCCTTCCTGCTGACAAGCAGTTCTGGAAGCCAGCTCTTAGCTTTATTCCCTTGCCATGAATGCTGCTCAGATGTTTCTAATGAACGCAACCCCGGGCTCAGCAATGACAGGAGGCATTCAGCTCCATCAGCAGGTTGCTGGGTTGGATGTAACCCTTGCAGCAGTAGCCTCATCACTTCCCACACGTCCTTTTTCACAGTGCAATGACGCTGGGGGAATGACAACTATGCAGGACAGAAGCTCTGAGACACCTCTGAAGACAATGGGCAGGAGGTTACAACCCCTCCCCGACTCCTGCCCACCCCAACATATTCCACAACTGTATGCGTCGCAAAAGAAAAACAACATCCCACCGCCGAGTGCGAGGTTTTTTTTCTTGCCACAGACTGTGACAGAGGTCCGACCCAGAAGGCCGATTCCCAAGCAGTGAACCTTTGCAGCTCGACGCCCTCGGTCACCGGAGAACTCATTCATTAAGCGGAAGGCGTAAAGAAATCATCGCAGCCCTGCCTGGAAGCTAGAGATGTTTACCTCACCAACAAAGCCCAGTAATGAACTTGACTTAAATGCTTACAATCAAAGTCTCCTGGGAGACTCTCACTGCCCTCCTGGAATGCAGACTGGAGGCCTCCCACCTTCCTCTAGTCAGGTTTCAGAGGAGGAACCGGGTTACTCCCGGGGAGGGCAGCATGGCAGCAGAACAGCCGTTTAACCATGAAGGTTTTCACATTCTTTTCCTCAGTGGCCTTCAGATGCACATGAGAGAGTGAACCTCATCCCGCTGTGTTTACAACAACCACCAAAGTCCCAAAGCACCTACCAATTACCTTACCTTAATAACCTGTTTACTGTATGATTAGATATGTTGGAGCACCATAGCGGACAAGAAGGCAACAGGATATACACAACAACCTTTTCCTGTGTGTGTCCACAGCTCATCTGAGTGGCATTCTTCCTCACCCATGTAGATGTTTGACTGACAGAAGGTGTCAGATGTTTCAGCTTTTACTATCTACAGCCACATCAACACGGTGCCGTTCGCAGACGTGCCTCCTGGTTATCGGCTGAGCGCACAGCTCAGAAAAGCTTTGCCATCCCTTCAACCTTCCCACACGTGGTTCCCTTACAACCACAAAACCAGTGTGAGGCGTGCATCATTCTCAAACCAACAAAAACAGGGAAACATCACATTTATAGGCGGCCCCCTTTACTCGGATTGCCCCGAAATAAGATCCAGAGCAAACTATCGGCTACAAAAATCGGCTCTTCGTTAAATAAACTACAGCGGTCTTGGTACAAACCCCGCTGTTTTGCTTCAGGACTCAAACGTTTGCTAGAGAACACTGGAGAACATCATGAAGACCAAGGAACACCGCAGGGAGGACATTTTGGAGAACTTTTTACGTAGACTTGGCAACCGACGTGACGACACCTCCCAACCAAACCTGGAGGCTCGTCAGCAACGGACCAATCAGCGACCGCAATTTGTCCCAAAGTGAAACACCACCTGCAGGAGCTGCAGGCCCTTTACCTGGACTCCATTAAAAAAGATTCATTGGAAGAAATGGTTAAACGTCGTCAGTGGGGAAAGTATAATTTAGACACACGCTATCCTGGAGGTTAAGAGGAGGGGGGATACAGTTTATTCCTTTCCCCAAACCTAAAAGGAGTCTAGAAGAACGTAAGAGACGGACAAAGGCGTGCGGCCAACCTCATGAACAGCTGAAGACGGCAGTGATCGACGGGAACTACCGCATGTTCGTCTGTACGTAGGTAACTTTGTTGTAGTCTAAAGTAGGGCGTTTAGACTTGATGTTTGACGTCCATTTGTATAAATGTGTCAGCAGGACAGCTGTCAATCATACATTCCACACAATCTGGCCTTCATGGAAGAGTGGCAGAAAGAAAGCCATTGCTGGGAAAAAAAAGAAACGATCAGAACTCCCCATTGCCACAAGTCATGTGGGGGACGCAGCAGACAAGATGGCGCTCGGGTCAGATGAGACCAAAGCACAATGTTTTGGTCCACGTGTAAAGTCCATTGTGTAAAACAATAGACTTCCCACTTTGCAGTAACAGCACCGCGCTTTGGGGATGCTCTTCTTCTGCAGAGCCAGGAAAGCTGTGCAGATGGGAAGACGGATGGAGCTAAGTCAGTAGAACAACGGCCCTGAGCATCAGTGACATGGTTCACATCAGGGCAGATTCCTGTTTAAAGGGTCCAGTCTAGACCTAGCCCTAAATCCAACTGAGAATCTGTGGAAAGATTAGAAAAGTGATCCATTCACATATGGACTCCTTTTTCTGGAAATGAAGCCTCAAACCACCTTATTACCTCATTATTTGTTATCTGTGACTCATGAAGGACAACTAGTTCATACAAACTTTTGAATCTTCGTCCTTTTAATTTTTTCATCTTTTGAACGCTATAATGAGAGAGAAAAAAACACTGTAACCCTTGTTCATTGGCTGTTAGTTTGTTTGTATTTTATGTGTACTCTTAGTGGCCAAAAAGATCTTTCACCACGGTGACAATAAAGAATCTTTGAACCTCTCGCAGTCTGAACACGAGCCATATTGCAATAAGTGGGCTAAACCTAAGTGCTTGGATGTCTAATAAGCCAGTATGTTGCACTCGGGGCAACGGCGACAGATGCGGAAGTGGAGTTTCAGCTCTCCTGGACACTCACGTGTTCCAGAAAACAGGCAAAACAAAGCAGCTTGTTTCCCAGAGGTGGCTGCGCGGAGGTGTGGTGGGACTTGGCCGGGTGCTGAGTCTCCCATGGGTGGCAGGCCAGGCGGGGGCTTGGCTCCGTGTCACCACGCTGGACGCTGCAGGGCACAAGGGGGCTCCGATCTCCCTCTCTGGGCACACAGCAGGGCCCCCGTCCACTTCCTGGACTGGAGGGACTGCGCGCTCAGGGTGTGGAAGTGGAAGTACTGAGGGAAACGCTGATGTTGTGTTTTCTCTGTGCTAATATGCCTTTCGTGTTACTTTAAGTGTGGGTTGATAAGTTAAAGTAGCCATTGAGACTAAAAAAATGTATTTATTTCTTTCCCAAAGTTGAATGTTGTGCGCAGCGGGAGTTTTGCGTTTGCTCACCTCCTCGTTTATTTTAACCTCCAGAATAACGCAAACAGTCCAAATCACAACGTCGTCACTGAGCCACTGTCAATGTTTCACATTCAGGAACTTTGGCATCGACTCGTTTTATTTCTAAAAAGTGACAGTGAGCGACTCTGTTGCTTTCATTGTCCTCCCAGCCACAAATCTAAGTTCAGAAATAGAACCAATAAACGTGTAGCTACTCACTTATCGGAGCTGAATGCTTTCTTCTTCGCCGAATTCCCAGCGAACTTTTCTCCTTTTTTTATTCCTCGCTCTTAATGGCTCGGTTTGTTTCTTTCCGCTCCATTATTTTGCCCTAGCGCCGACCGAAATCTTTCAAGATGTTACGCCTCGACGGGGCCGTCTGCCCCGAGGCAGAGAAAGTGCTTCGTCGGGGCGCTGACTTGGAAGCGGTTCGCATAGTCGGACACCTCGTCGGCTCGGAGACGGGACTCCGCGCGTCGCTGATCTGAGATCGGCGTTTTGTCGGCGTTTCGTTTCCGACGCCGCCCGCTCTGTGCGTTCATTGGTCAAAAGGCAGTAGAGGCAGGCTTTATGGGAACGTTTTCTTTTTTGATTGGCTGGTTTTACCATCGATCAACGTGGCTCCTGAGCACGACTGTCGAGAAAACAACAAACCCATTGCAACATTGTAACAGGTTGTTTACAAACGATGCCGTTTAGCTCCCTGTGAGTATGTACCATTCCGAGTATTAATAACATGAATTAAATTTTTTTTTTACTTTTTTTAAAACGTATGCAGCACTTTTATTATTATTTTAACTGGTCTGTCTACACATAACTTACTATTCTATTATTATTATTTTAGTAATGCAATTATTACTACGCCTATTATTATTATTATTATTATTATTATTATTATTATTATTATTATTATTATTTGTAGCCTTATTTTGAATCTCTTTCCTCAGTTTAATGGTAACCTGGCAAGCCATACTGATAACGCATAGCTCCCTTGGTTTAGTTCTACACATTTGTTTGTGAATGCTCAAATATCGCGAGAAACTTTAGCAGGCAGAGTTCATTTAATGGAGCCCAGAGTAACATTTGTTCATATGTACTCAATATTTGTTCAAAATATTTGATTTGTTTTATTCCAATATGTTTACAATTGCATAATTTTTGCATGTAGTTATCAAGTATTACTACTACTACTACTACTACTAATAATAATAATAATAATAATAATAATAATAATAATAATAATAATAATTGTATCATTAAGAACATTAATGATGGCTATAACTGACTATTAGGCTTATGGAGAAATAAAATGATAAAATATCTCCCCCTAGGGGCCAAAAGTAAATACAACTCAACAGGTGGTCAGAAATGACGATGAGCAGTGACCTGATTAAATAGATGAATGGGTGGATGGATTAATGGATTCTTAAACATATTATCTGTTTCTATGGGTCCAGTGCCTTTGTGGGAAAAAAAAAGAAAAATCTGTGTGAACAAGCTGCCGGAATGCGCTGACAATGGAAGAGCCCAGCCCCCTCCATTCATGGCTCCTCGCGTTAGTGCATTGCCAACCAAAGTGCTGAAACATTTGTGTCTTTTGTCCTCAGCCTAGAATACGATGTGAGATACGTTGTCTGTGAACAATGGGAAGCTGGCCTCGCTTGACACTTACTCGTTCTAAACGAGGTCGAATAGGTGAGAATGTAGGCTACAGGTGTATCAACATGGAGATGTGAAACACGGCTTCAGAAGGTGTGTATGACCTTTCTATCTATCACATCCCCAAACGAAATATGGCGGAGTACGACTGCACAAAAAACTTCATGAACAAGAAAAGACACATACAATGTGGCGCCTAGAAAACGCTCGGCCGTGCAAACAGGGCGCTGCTTTCATACACATTTTTTTTTCATTACAAGATTACAGCAGACAATCTCGATGAAGTCTTCACCTACGTGTTCTGCCACCCAAAGCCAGTTGTTTCTTCCAATTTTACTATTATTCCTGAAATACCTTCCGCTTTATTTAAGTAGTCCTACATTCTCACAAACATAACTTATTTAAGGCTGACATCAGCGGGAGTATCAACTAGGGGGTTATATATCAAGAATCTTAAGTCTGAATACGACAAAATTTACAGTAAAGTGTACGATTATTTGTTTATGGAAATATAAAATGTGTTTAAATTGGACAATTAAGGCCTGTAATGCCAAACCTCTACCACTAGATGTCAGCAGTGGCAAACCTCAGCCCTTGCCTCATTCATTAAATCCGTAACCGTCTGTATTCGGCGTTTTGTTTTAAACGTCCTTCATATTTCTTTTCAGAGTCATAACGGGGCTGATATCAATTAATCCGATAGTGTAATAATTACTCGTTTTGAAATGCTTATCCTGTTTTCACTCAGTACCTACGTGTTTGCATCAGACAGGGGGGCGTTATGAGTTGCAATTTCAAGGTTGCCAGGTTTGTTCGTAATTGACGCTTGCGGCGTTTTGTGAGGTCTTTTTTAACGGTTAGAAAATACAGTTTTGTGTACTCATGTATCAGCATTTGACGGTGGTTTATTTGCGGTTTGTAGCACAAAACGACCACATCTCGTGTCGGTGTTCTGCTGTTGGACCGGGCGCGCGTACCACCCCGCAGGACTCCCGGCGTTCCGGCGGGCGTCCTCGGCTCCGACCTGGCAACCCGGCTGGCTGCTGAACGGCTCCGCTCCGCTGGTAGCAGTGCAGCTCGGCGCTTTCAGAGTGGGAGATGGACTGAGCGAGGGCGCTCTTCAGACCAGCGCTCCCGATAGCAGTGCTAATATTACACCAACAGACGATCCCAGGTCGTCGAATCGCAGGCAAACATAGCGTCGCTATCACGTCTTTCACATCCCACTCCAAACACACTAACACGGCATTGATGGTAATGTATGCAAGGAAACAACCGAGACTCGGCGATGGGTAAACATCCTTTTTTTACGTTACTTATTCAGATTCCCCCCCCCCCTTCTTGACAATCCGCCATTTTTTTCCTTGCCGAAACCAAAATAAGTGTTTGGAAACTTTAAACGTCGTGCCCTCGCGGCTCTGTAAACTCGTTTTCGACGCGGGCACGGGAAGCTTCTCACTCTCTGCTCTTTTCTTCTCTCTTTTCAGGTGCGACCGAAGAGATTCTCAGCCCTATCAGGTACTTGTTAGCCGAGCGCTGCCTCGCTAGCAGCGAACGAGATTAAAATGGACACTCTAGCTCGGGCTTCTCGAGAGCACGGGCCTCGGTCGGTGCGGAAAATAACACGGAAAAGTAGTGGGGGGCGCCGGCCCGACCCAGGGCCACAACTTTGGGGGAAATAATTCTCGACGTTCCCGACTAAACGCCGACACGACACACGGCGGCATGAGTCCGTCGAGGGACCAGCTTTAGGGAGGAGGAGGAGGGGGGGACAGGGCAGAGGGAGTTTCACTGCAGATCCAAGCTAACGATAGCTCGACACGGCTAGCCTTCTCGCTAGCTGTTCCGACCAGGGCCCCAATCTGTCATTTCCAGGATAAAGTCAGCTTAGCTTTTTAGCGCAGGAGTCACCGTCAGGTCCGGCGCCTCCGAGCCAAAAACACGCAAACTCAGCCGTGGACCGTCGCCTGCGTTGGGAAAAATGTTGTTTACCTCGACGTTATGTAATTAAGGGACCGCGATCACAGCTCCGGGCGGCAGAGAGCCGCTTGTTTTATGCGTGGATCTGAAATAAAAGCCGACTGGATGTCGCGGCTCTTGAGCTGCCCGGGAAGCGGCGGATGCAGAGCTGTGGCCGGCGATGGTGCACAAATAAACAAAGCGAGTCATGATCTGATGGCTCGGCGGGGGAAAGGCAGGAAAAAAAGACACTCTGAGTGAGGCCACCCTGGTCTAGGTGGCACTGATTTGAAGAAAGAGGTTCAAACCTCTGTTTTTGGGATGTTTTGGAGACCGATGCGCTTCTTGTGAGTCGGATTTTAAAGAAGCGAAGCATTATTAGCCTTGTTGTCGTAGAACATATCTGCTTGTGAGGGTCGGGAAGAGGCACTGATCCAAAAGGGTTCTAGATCAGCATTAGACTGGTAAAGATAATAGTTTTCTTTACACTGAACCAGTGCGTAAAACCCACCAGAACGGATGGGGCTAAGGCTAGACTAGCCTATCAACATGCTTTAGAAATTCAGCAAACCCACCACCACACATGCCACAATGTAGCCGGCAGGTGCAGGCTGGTGGCTCTTTTTTTTTTTTTTAAGAATTAAGTCAACATGACGACGAGTTCCTCAATTCTGTGTCCCCAGACTCTCAAATACTCGTCCAAAAGCCATCCAGGAGGGGAGCATCGCCACGAGAAGACCCGCGACCCCGCAGATGTCACCCCTCCTTGCAAAGTGCTGCGCAGGTCCGACAGCCCGGAGAACAAGCACGCCGACGGCCACGGCCGAGCGAAGGCTGTCCACGCGCACCGCATCAGAGAGAGGGACGGAGGTGAGACGGCCGCAGGGGCTCCCTGAGGGGTTTAGAGCCTCACAGGGCGCTGAGTGATAATGATGATGAAGGGAGGCTGTGCGTGCAGCCAATCAGATTTCTCTCTCTGGTGGTTGATGACCATTTTTGGGGTCGGGTGAAGAGAGCCAGAGGAATTAAAGAAAAACGACGACTCGTGGTTCTGTCGGACTGGAGGAGGGATCCGACGGTCGTGTTGGCGCCCTGCGGCGTGCCTTAGACCCGGTCGGCATTTGTGTTGGTGCTGTTAATTAATGGGAACTCTTAAGGACCGGCTTCAGTTCAGATTGGCCGTGTGAAAGGCCGGAGAACAGCAGCTTTTAGGAGTTCTCCTTTACATGCTGATGCAGGCGCAGAAGAACTGAACATGTCACGCTTTCTCACGGCGGATTGGTCTGTGTTTGTGTCGACTTAGAAGGTG
Source organism: Fundulus diaphanus (assembly GCA_037039145.1). Lineage (NCBI taxonomy): Eukaryota > Metazoa > Chordata > Actinopteri > Cyprinodontiformes > Fundulidae > Fundulus > Fundulus diaphanus. Next base: position 39,219,005 of record CM073137.1, read on the forward strand.
GAATCACTGTCTCTGTTCTACCTTTTAGTGACGTTTGCAGTTGTTTTCTCCTCCCGGTTTTGGTTTTAAGAAAGCTGCAGGACCAGACGGCAGGGGGCCGACCTTAGAGCTGCGCCGTGAACGCACCACCACCAGCCAGGCCTCGTTAGGGTTGGCCAAAGCTGAAGTCACAGTAGGGTGACCTGCCCCATCAGGCTCTCCTCTGGGCACCGCGTGGACGTCTTTAACAGCTATGACCGGAGCTTTTCTTTTAACAATAAACATTTTCGCAGACTCTTCATTCACAAATAAACTAGAGCAGATAGTTTGACTGAGGAGAGTTGAGGGAAAGAAGCGCGTCGCTGCAGCCACGACCGTAAGAGGATCACGGCAGGCGAGGCGTGATCATCCAGGCACGGCTGCGTGTAAAATGTACAGTCCGTGCGAGTTACGGTCAGAACCTGAGAAAATATATAACAGGAGTTCAATGTTTCGATTTGCACACCTGCACTGGATCTGTCTGCTGTTTTAAGTTCAGTCTGAAATCTGCAGCTCTGGATGTTTGGGCGAAGCGACTCCATGCTTAGTTTCGTCAAAAGGGGGAGAGAAAAAAAAAACAAAAACTAACATTTGCATAAACGGAGCGCTGTCTCCGGCCGGGTCCGTCCTGGAAAACACGGGTTTATAAATGATCAATAAGCGGCGTGCTTACCCCTGTTGGGAGCTCAGAAGTACAGCACACAGGTCAGAGGGTCAACGCCCATCTTCTTTCCGCTTTACCGTTTACTGGCCGGCCCGTTTGTGCTGGCAGAGCTTCTGGGAGCTGTGGTACGAACTCTCGCGTGAGTACTCCATCTCGCCGGTCCGGCCGTCTGTAGAGGGAGCCTCTACGCAGCCAGGAGGACGTAGAGGCACGGGCTGTCCGGCCCTTACGCTCATTCAGTGTGTGCAGCAGGACCGTGGTGATAACCGGAGGAAGCGCCATACGTGCATATCCGCTAACTTGTTTCATATGGAGCAAAAATAGTGACGATCAGAGGGAAATGTAAAAAGGTTGGATATTTCTGAAAGGCAATAACAAGTAAATCCAGCGTTATGAGTGCAAACAGTTGCTCTGATATAACTCCAGTTTCTGGTTTAGTCTGATGTCTCCCATGACTGATGCTCATGGACAGAACAAGAACACCGGTTCTTTTTTATTTTAAAGGCCGGTACAACTAAAGGTCCATCTGTTTGGACAATTTTAATTCATTTAATTTAACAGTTGATACTTAGCTTTGATCCCGTGCTTTTCTTGACCACCATCACTGGAGTCCTCCCATCAATAGCGATGGCCCTGAAGGGATGCCAACACCAGCTGTTGGGTTTTCCTCCGTCTGTTTTCGTCACACAACACAGGGGTTGGTACCTGATTGCATAAACCTAGTTTCTGACGACTGCGGGAGTTCTGATCCTCTTTCCATGCCTGGACCCGGTCCCCAGGGCCCACTGACACACGGAGGACAGCCGGTCCCGCGGAGCGCGGTTCAGATTAAAAACATGCTCCGTTCTTTTCTACGCTTTCTGTAAGTCTAGTCCGTTCGCTCAGGTCCTCCAGAACTGCTATCCGGCAGCTTTTCGATGCGCCCGCCCTCCGTCAGCCTTGAATGAAGCGTCCTTTGAGTCCAGTGTGTCAGGGCAGGGACGCGGCTAAAAGCTGCAGGGTCGCTGCCCCTCTGCTGTACATTATGTGTAATGCGGGTCTTAAAGAGCCACAAATGGGCCAGCAGTCAGTGGAGATTGGGAGATATTTGGTGCTGAGGGAGATCGGGGAGTATGGCTCTGTTAAATGTTGGCCAACCGGAGCAGCTGGTGAGCGGAGAGGACCCGGCTACCAGGAAGAGCAGACGGCAGCGGGCTCTGTTAGTCCTGGGGTGGAGGCGGTTGATGGAAACGGCATCGCTGCTGCTGCTGCTTTGAGTTTGTAGAGTTTACTCGTGAACTTCTTTGTCTGAGCTGGAAGTAAACTACTGCTGGGCTCAGCGTAAACCATCTGTTTCTTTTCTTTTAACCAACACTCTAGGTGGGTAGTGGCTAATAGAAATTGCAGTTCGCCACGGCGACTGATCATTTATGAGCTACGGAGCACTACGTGGTGTGGCTGATGTTCGCCGTGAGGTCACAGGGTCGCTGGTTAAAGTCTGTCGTTGAAAGTGGCAGCTTTTAGCGCCGCGCCGGCCGCCTCTCTCACTCTGTGGCTCAGCGGGACCTCGGTCGACCCGGCTGGAGCGTCGGCAGCTATTGCTCAGCGTCACTGACTCTTTAGCTCGCCGCAGTGGAAAAGCCGACCCCAACACGGCCGCGCTAAATCAAAGGTCCTGGTGTCATAGCTGAAAGGTTCTGCACTGTTTTAAGACAAAATGACTGATGTTAACAGGCAGGGGATGGAAGCTCAGGACACAAACAGATAAAGTAGCAGCTTCACTGCCTTTGGGTCGTCTTTTCTTTCCTCTGGTTTCTCTCTCCCGCTGGCGTGAAAAACGCCGTTTCCTTTCTTACGTCTCTGGGTTTCCCACGTTTCCTCACCTTCCACGGCGCCGTCTCCCGTTTTAGTGGAAGTGTTGTTAGAACAGCAGGGCTCAGAAATCCACTTTGTGCCCCGGAGGCAGCAGAGAACCCTGGGAACGTCACATCAGCTGCTGCCATGGACACGAGCAGAGGGAGCAGCGGCTCTGAAGTCGAGGAGAGATTTCTGGACCCGACGGCAGAAAACAGGACATGTTTCCAAACTGATTAAACTAAAACACATTTACTGCCTTTAAATGTGGGATATTTCTACATCAGTTCCAGCATTAGACATGTTTTTGGAGGGAAAACCCCTTCCTACACTGATGAAGAAGAAACGGGCAGATTTTGGAAAATGCTCCTGAAATGCGGCAGAATCATTTTCTCAACTTGATCAATAACCATGAAAGCTAAAATAGTTAGAATATGTAATCGGACATCAACGTTGACCCAAACATTCTGGTTTCATTTTCCCATCATGAAGGAGCCAGAAGTGATGGATTCAACACCCCGGCTGTGAACTAGCCTCTTTGGGCCAGCAGTCGGCTCTTCCCTTCATGCAGTGTTACTGCCTCAGATCCGGCGTATCGGCACCGATCCGGATGTCAGGATGGGAAGGTCTAAGTTTAGTTGGGTGGCTTGTGTGTTTACTGGTCTGTGCCGAGTTCTGTCTTCTCTCTGGCGTCTCCGCTGCTTTCTGCAGCCTGTCACCGTTTCAGGTCTGCTCCTTCGCTTGTTGTCAGTTTAACCTTCGCTGCAATGGGGACATCACTCCTCCAGGTGTAGAAATTCAGTGTGGAGTAAGTAAAACGAGACGGTGAACAGGATCGCAGGGTTTTCCTGTCTCGCCGCCGACAGCTAGGTGCACCCTGTTGGGGTCGCCACGGCACGAAGGAGAGACGCGGGGTCAGAGGCCCCAGGTAACCCAAGCAGGGAAGATGCTGCTCCTCTGCCGCCATCGCACTGTTTGAAGCCTGGAGCCGTTCGATCTGTGGTTGAGTCTCCTAACTTAAACTTCTAGCTTGTTAAATGTTGAGTTATAAGGTGTGAAAGGACGAATTCAAAGCGGCGGCGTCATAAGAGCGTTATTGTTCCATTACAGCACAGCTGACGACGACCTGCGCTTTCTCCCTGCCTCTGCTGGGTAAGGACAGAATAGGGAGACCGGGGGGGGGGGCTGTGCAGTATAAATGGAGGAGTTTCATCTCAGTGAAAGGCTGCTAAACGAGAGCAGTTGGCCGCAGTCTGGAGCCCTGCTGACGCTTCCAGCAATTAAATAAGTTTGATCCTAAAACCAGCAGCAGCTCGGTGTTCACCCAATCAGAGACTGGGTCTGTGCAAAGCTTTGTAGGGTAGATCTCCAGCGTTCCTCTGTAGTTTTACTTTGCTGATCGGGATAAGAAAATACTCTTTAAGAAATATTTCCGTAGTTGCAGCCCGCCTGTGCGCGCAGGGTCGCTGGAGGTCTGCTGCGTCTATCCATAGGCGGGTACACCAGTCCATCTCAGGGCAACACGGGACAGACGACCACGCACCTATGGGTGGTTTAGAGAGACCAGTGACCCTAACCGTGACTGTGGGAGGAAGCCAGAGTACCCGGACAGAACCCACGCATGCACAGGGAGAACATGCAGACTCCATGCAGAAAGATTTGAACCCAGGACCTTCTTGCTGCAAGGCAGCAGTGCTACCAATGCCCTATTTCATTATTTCCAGACTGTTCTCTATCAAATCGTCCCTTCAGTCCATTTGTGCTTCCGCTGAGGCCGTTTTCAGGTTTTGACCTGAAATGTTTGGAAGCCTACCCGCTCTGAACGCTCTGCGATGGAAAGGCAGTCGGTGTCTACATAGGCGTGAGTTGTTGCTGTCGAGTACTGACTGTTGCTTTACACTGCAAAAACGGAACTAAAAATAAGTAAAATGTTCTTAAAGTTAGTGTATTTGTCCTTGATTTGAGCAAGTAAATAAGATGATCTGCCAATGGAATAAGATTTTTGCACTTAAAACAGGAACAATTTGTCTCCATCTTATTTCAAGTGCAGGATGTCTAATCATCTCATTGTAGGGGTCAAAATACTCATTCCATTGGCAGATAATCTTATTTACCTGCTCAAATCAAGGACAAATACACTAACTTTAAGAACATTTTACTTATTTTTAGTTCCGTTTTTGCAGTGTAGTGTTTTTTGGAGCCCTAGAAATAAAAGAGGGCAAGAAGTGGTGAGCACTCAGCAGATATTTAGACGTACTAGGTGTTGTGCAGGTGCCTCCCTTTCCACGCTCTCCTCATTGTAAGCTTCCACCAGCGCTTGCTGTCCATTCATTGTTGAATGAGCTTTCTCTGTCGGGTCTCTGTGGGGAGGAATGGCGCTGTTGACGCTCCACATTTTTGAATACTCGCCTTGGTGTCGCGCTTTTGGCGTCTCAAAACGTCACAGTTCTTTTACTTTGAGCTGCTCTTTGGTCTTCGTTTTTCTGCAACTGCTGCTAGTGCTCGTTCAGAACCAGTCCTTTGTGTTAGGATGGCTCAAAGCTACGTCGGCCTCGAGCTGGGCCAGAGGAAGCGCTTAGATCAGAGGCTGGAGGCGGGCTCCTGGGGACCGACCACCAGCCAGCGCTGGTCTTGCTCTGATTCATTTAAGACAACCGCAGAAACAAAGAGCATCAACTTTAACACAAAAGTGGAAAAGCTAGAGCTGCCCCCTTTAATTAGGCAGAGACGAGTGATTTTAAACAATGTGTGGGATTGGGCTGCGTTCACAGCAGGCGTCCCCTGGCTTAAACCAGTCAGCTCTGGCCTGGTGGGAAACTAGACAGACCTAACCTCCCAACGATGCGCAGCACGTCCTCGTAGCACCGTTCCTGACAAAGTGAGATCTGTGTGCAACCGCAAAGACATAACTAGGGATTTGGTTTCCCGGGGTAAACCAAAGTCTGGGGCGTCTTGGGCCTTTGTTTCCTTTAGCCAAGGGCTGTTCATGCAAAACGGGTTACGGAGTGTGGCGAGGTCGTGAGGAAGGTTGCAGTACCACTCCGGTCCAGTGAGTGGCAGCACAAAGACAGCATAGGCCAAACAGACAAAGGCAGGCAGACGGAGAAGCTGCAGCCGTGTCCTCCTGCCACTCATCCAGACTCAGGATAAAACGGACGTTACGATCCAGATCTTTAAAACAAATGAATTACCACGGGACACAATTATTAATTAGAACGTTGCATGTCTGCTATTTCTTTAACGGTTTACTTCTTTTATGGTTGTTTGGTAAGCAGTAATCTCCCCGGCTCCGCCCCTTCTCCAGAGCGAAGAGGCTGCAGGCTAGTTTATGTGGGGATGGTTCAGGACTGCTGTTCATCTGGTTCTATTGGATTTCAATTAAATATTTTGGCATCGCTAATTATTTGTGCATATATGTTTTGATTGTTTTTTTTTCAATAAAATCATTCTATTTGGAGACAGAATCATAAAGTTCAGCTCATTTTGCCTTCACTTTATTGTTTTCATGGTGCACACAGGGGCATAATTTGATGATACATGGGGTAAATGTTCAGAGCCAAGGCCACATCGTATGCAGAAGCAGGCCTACAGTAGAAATCAGCCGTTTTCTGAGGTGAAAAAAACTAATTTGGCAGAACTTTGGGTATATTTGGCTAAATTGCGTCAAAATCACAGCTTCGCCTGGCGCCTTTGTGGAACAAATATGCTTCGGCTGATTTAGTTCTACTTTGTCAGAGTTCTAGACGACTTAAACAATCTGAGGTTCCTGGGTTTTTATAAGGATTTTCATACAGTTTCACTGTTTATTTAGAAAACAAAATGTTTTCCCTTGTTTAATCACAGATAAATCTGACATAGCAACAGTTGCAACAATGATTGCACTTGAAAAATCTTATTTGACGTCTTACCTTCACACATGTACCAGAAGCTTGCATTTAGACTTTGGTACTGTGGAGCTATTCTTGGTTTATTTTGTTGTGCATTTACAGGCGGAATTTACTTCTAAACCAAGCTTGGGGCTTAAAGGGTTTCGACACACTCAGCAGGACATGCTTATGGTGATTTCAGGGTATTACTCAGAGCTGGCTGTGAAAATCCAAACCAGTGGTTTTGTAAAACCAGCTGGGCTTTGGCTCCAGCACCAGCCCTGGTCTAGCACTGATATTGCCTGATTGAAAAGCCCTCATAGAGATCATTGTGATAATTTCCCTGACAGAACACTACTTTAGGACTAATTAAGCAGAAACATGACCCCTCCCTTATGTTCTAGGCTTTATGTGTATTGGTGCTCACATCTTTTCTTAGACTTGCCATTTTTGACCCCGTTCTGCATCGTTTACACCTTCAGTCTCGTCCTTTTTAAAAGGAGTTTTAAAGGTCGGATTGGGCGGCTTGGCTCGTGGTGGCCGACCTTCTTCCTCGTCGGATGGGCTCGCTCATGGTGGCTCTTTGTGTTTCGTTGCAGGACCCAGCTATTCGCCGCAGGAAAACTCCCACAACCACAGCTCGCTCCACAGCTCCAACTCGCATTCTAACCCCGGCAAGACCTCAGACGCAGTGAGTATTGTTTCCTGTGAAGCCGGGCGCCGACGCTGGAGGAGCCCTAATTGGTCAGACAGTGAAATCCTGAACGCTGGAAACTTAAGAGGAACAGCAGCTACAGAGGCAGTCCGAGGGTATCTGAGAACATCAGACAGTCATTTCTAAGCCTCCAGCGCCCCCAGAGCCCGCCGCTCTCTTCCCAGCGTCTCTGTCCGTTTCAGATTAGATTACAGCCTCTTGCGTCAGACCGTCACAACATGAACTCTCGCCTCCGTTTCCCGCTGCTCTCTCACCTCTAACTGTGTTCCTTTACCCAGCCTTACGAGCCCGGCGACGACTGGTCGGAGCACATCAGCTCCTCTGGAAAGAAATACTATTACAACTGCAGGACAGAGGTGTCCCAGTGGGAGAAGCCCAAGGAGTGGCTGGAGAGGTAGCTACGGCCAGAGAGCCCCGCACGTCCCATCGATCGCACACGCGTGGCGTGGAGGCGCGGCTGGCTCATGTGAGTTGTGTTTGGCTTCCGCAGAGAGCAGAGGCAAAAGGAGGCGACAAAGACCGCTGTCGTCAACAGTTTCCCCAAGGACCGGGACTACAGACGGGAGGCCATGCAAGCGACGGCAGCCCCTGGCTTTGCTGGACCCAGTAAGTGTCGCGTGCTCCGGGTTCTCATCTCCCCGACGCGTTGCTTAGGCAATCTATGCTGGAGACGGTCTGCTTCGGCAACTCCCGAGTGGGACCTTGTCAGATTGTGACAGCAAAAACGACTTTTGATTTTTTTACAGTCACAACAGCGGCGAGCAAGCGGACCTCTTACCGCCGCTGTGCGACCCCGAATAGATTGTTAAAATGAAGGGAACGCGTCCAACCCAGACTGTTGGTCTTATCCAGAGGTTTAACGTGCAGTTCAACAGCTGCACGTTAAATGTCCGTCTGGGTAGAGGCTGCCTTTAGGTTTCCTCTGTCATGCAAAGGGTTACTTCCTTAGATTGTCCTCTTTTGACTGATAGATCTGAGGTAAATGTCCACTGTGAGCGTCCCTCCAGCAGTTAAGGGAGTTTCTTGGACCATTTTCTCACCCCTGTTGCTTCTGAAGTCTGAGCCGGGGTAAAATCTAGCCTGGTCTACAGGTGGGAGGCCGCTGAAGGCTTTTATTGGATGACTCGGTAGATGCTATTTAAACCCTGCCTTTCATTTTCATAGCCTCTCCTTTGTGGTGCTTACATTCAAATACTGTATTAAAATCAGATGACACTACTGGGAATATTCCAACAAATGTTAAATGAAATGACGTGATGGGCGAGGCAGGAAAGTCATTTCTCTAGATTTAAATCAGGAATGCTAAATGATCAGCCCTGCAGCCAAGCGCCTTCGCGCACCGCCGGCCGTCAGCCACCGCAGAAGCATGCGACGCATTTGCGTCGGATTGTTTACATTTTTACCATCTTATTAAAACTCACCCGTCCACGTATGATGGCGATTTCCTTGATGTACATAACTTCGACATCTCGTACCCAACCAGATGTGAACTGGTTGTGAGCCTCTCGACCCTTGTAAGCTCTCATTTCCTCAAGAGTGTGCAGAGGGTTTTCACTGAACACCAGGTAATGCACTATGTCGCCGTGCTCTACATTTGGCCAATCATCTGGATTACGGCTAAACAAGGCACCGTGGAGGGCATAGGGGTCCATATGGTCGACCACGGAACATTTCCTCAGATATACGTCCTTATCTGGTCGCTCTAGCGTGCTGGCGTACTTATCCATTCTCCATACGAAAATACGTGTAGGACAACTAGAGATAAGGAAGTGTACCACCCAATATGGCGGACCGGAAGTTGGCCAGTGACGTCAGTGAAAACCCCCTATTGTGCGTCAACTCATTTCCAGGTCGAAATGAATAATCATGCTGTTGCTGCTGTGTGTTCGGGGCCTTTGAACTATTAAATCTGAGGGTCACAACCTTTGTCTGAATCTGAAGGGATTTTAGTTCTGAGTGCCGTTGCTGTGAAATAAACACAAGCCAAGATGGCAGAATACGGCTTTGTAATCCTGACCGGAGCGCTTTGTCCTCCGCTCTGCTTCAACAACAAATGGAAGGCTGCTGTGGCGAATGTTGGTTGAAGTCACATTTGGAAAAACTGTTCACATGTTTTCTGTGTAAGCACCGCAAAGCCAGAAAGTTTCATCAATGAAAATGGCCTCGTTTTTCTTTCTTTTTACTACTCAAGCCTTTTTACCTTTCTTTCTCTCCCACTCTGCACATGATTAGAAGGCCGGGTGGGCGCGCGGCATGGAACCCCTTAGTTATTTCCTGGGGCTTTATTTAGGATTTAAACCGTAACTCCCTTGAAACAATCTGAGAATAACGCTTTATTACTGTGATCTCACGGCAATTTTTCTTTTATTTGCATTGTGGACAGTTGCATTTGGCAGTGATCCGTCTCCCCAGATCCACGAAGCATCAGTGACGTCTAGGGGTGTAATGGTACGCCAGAATCACATTTTGGTCCGGTTTATTTCCAAAGAGGGCACGGTTCAGTTCATTTTTGGTCCAAAAAAGGCCGAAAGTAAAGACTTCAAAATGTTCCTTCTGAAAAGATGTCAAGAAAATAATACAATATCAGTATAAAATTAGACAAAAGCGACCCATTTGGGTAATATTTTAAATAACTGCAGTCTTAACAATAAATAGACTAAACCAAGAAATTGATAACATAGTTTATTTATTTATACCCCGCCTGCTACTGAAGCAGTAAAGCAGTTAACGGCGTCTGAAACTGTACGAGCGCGGACCGTGCAGAACCTGCCCTACCAAAACGGATCAACGTGTGCCGTTACACCCCTAGTGACATTTTAACACTGTACCTGCCACTAATATGTGGGACTAGTTGAGAGGACCTTTTAGGGTGCTTTCTGTCTACATCTCATGAATGTTTTAGAGGCAACGGTGCTAAAGCTGACAGAGAGGTGGGAACATGATGATGGAGGAAGGGGAGTGGTTTAAAAAAGGGAAAGGTACACTTCTGACCGCCAGCGTAAAAACTCCTTAATTCTGTATATAATGCATGTGTTTTTTTGGTTGTAGTATCTTTGCTTGGCTACCATCTGAGCTACATACCTGTTGGAAGGGGACAATAGAGATGAAGTTGAATTGATGGTTAAAAGGCAGCTTTGAATGAAAGCCTTCTCTAACATCTGAGGCCGTTTTACTGGAGCTTAAAGCAGAATTTGGTGGCTGCTCTCCAGGATTAGTTGAGTCTGTTTTCCTGTTAGCGACTAACTGTGTTTCAGTGTTTGCCTTTCGATTCGTTTCCACAGCAGACGTCTGTCCAGGAGCCCAGGTAGCTTTCTGCGGTAGTCTTTCTCCTCTGTTCCACTTCAGGAAGCAGGGTGGAGTGATGAACCCTGAACTAAGCGTGAAGCGTTTTAGTGGGAGGATGCAACAGTTTTCTCAATCATCTTTGAGTTTATATGTTGGCAAGTCATATTTTTTATCGTTTTTTTTTTATGGACATTTCACAGAGTCCTTTTTTCTTGGGGGATCGCGTGAAAATAAACTCCCACATCCCCTCTAGTCTTATTTATTTCTACTGAGGCCTTCATCTTCTTCTCATAAAGTTTTACGCGGTTTGCTTCTTGTGCCTCTGAGCCATGTTCAAACTATACGGTGAGGGCAGCAGAGCTACAATGAACGGCTAACGCCAAAGCTAGCCGCTAAGCTAACCGCATACATAAACACTAGAAGTGTGCAGCCAGCAAGCGGAAACTAAAGGAACGAGCACGGTTTTTTTATAGGCCTGCAGCTCTCAGAGATCTAATTTTCAGGATGGGAGGACCGTTTTGGCCACTATAACAAAGTGTTTCTGAACAGGATTACCAACTATAGCTTTACACCACCCAGCGGGACCTGTGTATGTTCGTTAACGTTACATTTCAACTCAGCCGGCCATGCTGGATATGGGTGTTTAACAGAGTCTGGATTTAAATACGTTAATAGAATCCATCAACCTCGATGGAAATATTTAATTACAGGAAGAATTGTTTTCAGTCAACAGCCAGATGGGACCGAGTATACGTCTCTCATCAAACCCTGAGCTTTTAATGGCTGAAGCATTTATGCTGGGAGATTCCGATTAATAGATCGCAACTCTCTCGTGTTTTTGATCATTGACGGATTTCAGGTTGAAATGGAGCGGGCAGCAGAGAATGGGGCGTGTGGCAAGACACATTTGGCAGGCTTCAGTAACTCAGGATCTGTGGATTATTTCAAACTTCCGCGTTAGAAGTGATCCTAATTTGGTTTCCGGGTTTAAAACACAATGAAATTGTGATAAGTCCTGTCTCCGGAGAGCAGGTTGTAATGCTAATGAGAAAGCCTGGAGTCCGGATCAGCTCAGCTCGTTTAAGGTCCATCTATGTACACCTTTCCACGCGGTTCGGAGTGAGAATCCGCGTCTTCAAACCAAGAGAACCAGAGAGGAATGCGGTTTAGTTAGGATTTCGCTGTTCCTAATTGCGTTCTGGATTCTGTTGGTGTGGTGGGCAAAACGCTGCGTTTCTAGGTCACAGCAGCACTCCTGGAGTACCGGGGCGTTAACGTCATAGAAGAAAACAATGTTCAAGAGCTCATAGTCTAAAAGCACCTGTTGGATTACGTGTTTGAAACTAGCAGTTTTGTGCCTTAGATGAAATGCGATGATCATGTGGTTAAAAAAGCCTCATTCCCTGCTGGACGTGTCCCGCGGTCGGGTACCCTTGCAGGTTGTCTGGGTCAACTGTGAAAAGAAAACAGCTTTGGCTGCTTCCTGCCCCAGTGAAAGGTGTCTGGAGTGACTTTCATCATCCAGTTCTGCCGCCTACTGCCCACAATACCGTGGTCGTTAGCATGGGTTGGGCCCTGAGAGGAGGGGTCCACTTTGTTACCTTTCTCTGACTCCTCCAGTCCCCCTGTCTCCGTTACAAGCTGCTAATGACCCTCTGACACGTGAAACTTCGCTGTTCCTGGTGTCTTCATGTTGGAATGTGAACGTCGTGTTAAAGCATTACCATTGAGCATTTAGTGGTTGATTCGTGGCTGAGACGCTTGTGATTTTTGTGGTTAGTCACTTTGTTAGAGAACTTAAGGTTATGCAACAAATACTGACATTTTTGCAAAGTTGAAAGAGTGCATGCGAAAGTTTAGAGAAGGTCTAATAAAGTATTAAAGATGAAGTGATGATAATTACGCTGTGGCGCGGCCACACCGTTATACATAGTTAACCCCATCACCATGTGCGCACTTCCTGATTGCCTGGTGCAGCCTGTGCCCAAATCACTGCACTCTCAACCACCCGTTGAGCTCAGCAGCTTTAACTACGCTTGCACCAGTTGTAATACTGACAAAGGCCTGTTCCTTGATGTCCCATGCAGACGGCATCGGGCTTCAACCTGGTCCGACCATCTCCCCAGTAAAGGCTGAAAAATATTCTGTCTCCAGCACTCGGGTGCGCAGTTTCCCCTCGTCATTGATGTAATGCGGAGCCAGACTAACGTACAGGTCCATCGTGTGACTGAACCAGAGATCAGATGTGGCTGCAACGTATTTAACAGCTGCTCCTCTTCCTCCTCGACCAGCTCTACTGCCGGCGCCACTTCTGCATTTTAAATTTCCTACATTCTGGCAACCTGAGCGTCTCTTTAGTTTCTTGTTTTACTCTGGATGGGGTGGAGTCACGTGACTACCGACTGTACACGTAGCGCAGCGTCTTAAAGGGGCATAAGCAAAGCCTACCTATAAAAACAACTTTTCCTTACATTTTCCAAATACCAACATGGGCAAAATGCTGTGAATTATTGTCGTAAATTCCAGTGTTGGTGAATTTTCGGTTTATCGCCCAAGCCTAGTATCCACTAACAAACTGCTTAGGCTACGTTCACATTGCAGGCCTTGATGCTCAATTCCGATTTTTTTGTGTGTCCGTTCACATTTCCAAATATATGCGACTTGTATGTGATCTCCTGTGTGAACTGCATTGATACACCTAAGTGTCCCGCATGCGCAGTAGAGGATGCGATGACGTCATGCGTAGCAAGCGTGCTCAGTGTTTGCGGAAGTAAACATGGATCGTAATGCTGCAGCGTGTCTTGCGTTCTTTACGTTATTCTCCAACCGGAGCAGCACATTACCAACTCAATCTTTTTAAGAAGATCGAAAAGGAAGAGAGCCAGATTTTAGTGACGTGAGCGGCTTTACTGATACGGACTTCATAATTTTCGAATGACAAAGGCAACCTTTATGTGCGTCTGAACGGATCTCTTTAGCGCTCTCACGTAAAAACACACATCTTCGGTGGCCATAGCAGCGAGTAAACGTGTTGCTGTGGGGCTTTTTTTTTTTTTTTTTTTTTTTTTTTTAGCCAACCTCTTTGGCTTAGCCAGGTCCACCATTAGTGACGTTTGTCAAGTATCAGTGACGTACAGGTCAGATAAATGCGACCTGGCCGTACAGACACAGGTCGCATTTGAAAAGATCAGATACGTATCGGATTCAGGACCACATATCCAAGCGACCTGGGTCGTATTTGAAAAAATCCGATCTGTGTCGTTCAGACTGTCATGAAAAGATCAGATCCAGGTCGCATATGGGCAAAAAATCGGAATTGGGTCACTTCAGGCTGCAGTGTGAACGTAGCCTTAGTGGTCTTCTGTCATCTGTTTATTTCATGCGTAAAAGTTCTCCGTCGCTGCGACGGATTTCCGTCAATTGGAAAATGAGCACGAAAAATGGATCCACCTGGTTCCGTTTAGACTTTTTTTCCCAAGGTTTTCAACCAATGACATTTGGCAGACCCAGGACATTGGCCAATCAGAAAGAGACTAGTACATCCTGGACAAGTCACAGGGCTAAACTTTAACAGTTTTATTAAACTTCAAAAAGTTAAACAATGCCTTTTTATAAACTTCTGAGTTGTGATAATTAATTGTTGAGCAATAACAGGCGAAGCACAGACTGATTATTGTACTGTGTGATGTGTGTTAAATTAAAATGTATGACGTCATTGCAAAGGCTCTGAAGCTGAAAGGAGGGAGAGATACAGGAATTGTCAGTGGATGTTTTAAAGCTGTCAGATTTGGTTAAAGTTGACTTTACACAATAAGCAAGTGTGGTACGTAATGTGGCATGATGTCCACAGACCCGGGAATATATGGGCAGACTAGAAAGATTTTCAGTCAAATTGATTAGTTTTGTTTTAACCCCTGGTTTATTTGTTACACCCTTATGCCTGGTTGACATGCTAATTTCAACAAAAGTGGATGGAAAACGAGGAATTCGGGACATGGCTGCAGCCTGTCGACGGTAAAGATGACGAAGAATTGTGCCGTGTTTGTAAAAAAAAAAATGAAGCTTTGCACAATGGGTGTCGATGCTTTACGGTCTCACATGAAGTCGGACAGTGTAGTCCAGGGTGTACGCGGGTATACGTCGTATCCCCGCTTCTGGAGCGATATTTATGTTTTTTGTTTGAGCGCGCAGTGAGACAGGTATTCAGCGTTTAAACATCACGCGCGCGCTCAACTCTGATAAACTCTTCTCAACCCACTATCCTCGGTTCCGTGTCTGCCCATGACCCGCTACTTTCACGCTCGACAACACCAGCTGTGCGCGGCTCACTGGATTCTGTCTGTGCGCTCGTGACTTAAAAAACTGTCCGCCTCACCAGCCAATCACAGACGGGTTTCTTTCCATCCAATCAGAGTAGGGCTTGCAAATACTGCATTCAGATGGATTAAATGAAAATGCTGCAGCTTTTGGCAGAAATTACTAAACATAACGGTGGGATTGAAGAAAAAACAACAACCAATAAACAGTTTAATATTTTAGCCTAAAATATTTAGTTTAAAATAATTCCTTGAGTTACTAAGTGAGGTGTGAAAAATCTTTTTGTCTCTTTTCTTTTCAGCTTCTGGGTGATGATGCAAAAGTTTCTTGTGATCATAATCATCATCATTGTCATCATTATTTAAAGAGCACTTTAACACGAGGTAAAACAAAATAACATCCAATAAAATGACAACAATAATAATAAGCTGTTTAAATCCTTAAAAACGAACAGAAGTTTTTTAAACTGAACTCTAAGATAAACAGGCAACCAGTGAAGGGAGGCCAGGATGGGCTAATGTGCTTTATTTTATGTTTTTCCATTAAAAGGTGTGCAGCAGCATTTGAACCAGCTGCAGACATTTGAGTGAGGACTGACCGATTCAGAGATAAAGAGAATTACACTAATCCTGCCGTGATTAAATGAAGGCTTAGAGTAGTGTTTCCATATTTTTGCCTTGAAAGAATAGGTTTTACATTTGCTTTGTTCCTGAAATGATAAAATGACTTAACTGAGGTCCCTTTTTGACTGTCAAGTTTAAAATCACCGTCCATTTTAAAATCGAGGGGCTAAACATTCATTGTCAGGGTGTCTAAATCAACAGGATCAACAGTTTTTTGGGTGTTTCAACTGGTATATTTGACAATTCATGATTTGCAAAGAGAAAGAGATTTGAGTTTTGATGTTCTCCTCATCATTAACTTTATCTCTTTCTATAGATTCTCTTTCTCATTCGATTTAGGACTTTCCATATGCCTTATCATCTAGGTCTATATTGAAAAACCTACAGCAACGTAATGAAATGTTGATTCTGGATGTAGTATAGGAATTCCTTCAATATAAACCAAAGAAAATTTTACATTACCTGCCAGAAGCTGGATAAAATCTTTAAAAAACAGACAACAGTATTTTCACACCTCACGTAGTAGCTCAAGGTAATATTTTAATCTAAATGTTTTAGGCTAAATATTTTAGGCTAAAATGAGTAAACCCTAGTGATGGATTTTTGGGTAAACTAAATAGAGCAGTGTTACATGTCATTGTTTCTAAAACAGCATTTTTCTGAGCTGCGTCTAAAAAGGCAAACATTGAGAGTATACCCACTGCTCCAGGGACCACTACACCACTGCAGAAAGCCACAGATCAGCTGCAAGGGGCAGACAACAGCTAACGATGTCAAGTTACTTTTCTGTAACCAATGCAGTCACGTCTGCAGTAGGTACCGCAAACAGCACAGCAGCAGCTGGAGCAAACTCTACTGCCACTAATGCAGGGAAATCAGACGGTCTTCAAACAACATTTGGATCCAATGCAACAGTGCATGCGGAGGAGCTCTGGTGTCTGAACACAGCCATCAACAAGTACTATATACTTGTTGATGGCTGTGTTTTTATTTATATATATATATATATATATATATATATAAATATATATATATTTATATTTATGGGTACTTGTTGATGGCATTAAATTTATTTCTACAAGCATTAAAAGAGCATTAAAAAGCATTAAATTAGGGTTACTCATTCCTGTATAAACCCTGATCAGCGTTTATTCCCTCACTTCCAGTAACTTAGCTGATTAATGCGGATGACAAACCAGGGATCTCCTTATGATTCGCTGTCGTGTTTTTATTTAAAACACGAAGAAGAGTAACGTGATAGCTCAAGCTAATTTAGCATGACGCGCTTTTTCTTGTAGTAGGCTCTGATATATCGACCGTAACGGTGATGTTAATAAATGGAGGCTTGGCTGAGAGAAACGGACGAGAATGGGAAGATTGGTGGTCGTGGTGCGAAAAGCTTAACCTGCCAGGCGTGTTTATGTGCGTGATATGCCACCAAATGCACACGTTTTCTGCAGCACATCTCTTTACCTGGGAAACAGCTACAGAACCTATCCACCTGCATCCATGGCCGACCGAGTTTGTACCCAGAAAGTTTGCATATGTACGTTTATAGTCGAGCATGACCTGTCCCTCACCATGACTCTGCCTCTCGTTGACCTGATCGTGTCGGTTTCTCAAGATCAGAGAGCACTTTAGAGACTGTCAGTATCAAAAGCACATGCCTCTTATCTCTGCACCCATAGCATTGCTGCCCAGTGGAAAACAGAACTGTCGGCCAAACTGCAAAAAAGGTGTTTTGTTTAAATGCAGATGAGTCAACAAATGAAATTGTGAACAGAATTGTTAATGTACTGCTGTGAGACTATGATGATGACTTGAATAAAGTGTTGACTCAGCATCTGGCCTCCAGAAAGGTCAATATTGCAGATGCAGTAACTGTCACACGCTGAATAAAAATGAATAGAAACCTACACAGAATTTATAGTAATTTGTATGATAAAATTATAAACAAGGAAATAGCTAGAAAAAATTCAATTTGAACATATTAAAGGCAAAATTTCCTTTTAGATCACTTCTCTGTTGTCTTCAGTATTTCAGTAGTGTGGTTCACCTTTTATTGTAATATAACATTTTATTTATAACCACCTTAAGTTCACCCTCTGAATAAACATGGTACTAAATAGACAAATGGCATAGCAAATACTTTCAACTTGCATTCACTTGGATAGCTGTGAAAGTCAGAAATCTACTAAAGGACAAGGCTGTGGTCGGCCTCGTACGTTCATAGGATTGATTTCTATTGAATGTGACAGAGAGCCAGAGGAGTTAATGTACAGGTGGGAGGTAGATGATGTAAGGATGCAAGCTGCTGTCTTTTGTACCAGCTGCAGTTTATGGAGGGTTTTCTGGGAGACGGGGAGGGAAGGGAAGTGAATCTGTAAAGTGGAGAGGTGAGTGGACTGTGAACGCAATGTGGCATGATATCCATGGCCCCGGGAATATATGGTCTGACTAGAAAGATTTTCAGTCAAATTGATTCGTTTTGCTTTAACCCCTGGGCTATACGCACCGATTTTTACTTTTTGCATCAGTAACATCTGATGGTCCAATTGCTCGGTGCCTGTGAAACCACGGCGGCACTTTTTCATTTCCTGTACACACAGCGACATGCTGGCTAGCTCCTCGTCTCACCTTAGACAACTTTATTTGTCATTCTGTATGTACAGAGTGCATACAGAACGAAATTTCGTTGCATACAGCTTGTAAATTACAGTATAAAGTGCAGCAGCGATTTAAAAAGTAAACAATTGAAATGTAAACAATGCAGGAGAAAGAAACGGTGTGCGATCACGGTGTACAGGAGAATATTTAAACCATTTGTATGTGCAGAAATGATGGTGCAAAAAGGCATTTGTGCAAAAATGCATTTTGAAACTAAAAGTTCGGCAGCATTTATAATGCTAGATTACCTGGCAGCTGTCCTAGCTGCGCGACGTCCGGGCGGATCGGCCTAGTGTGCAGAACCACAAGGATGAAACTGAGCAGAGTGCCCCGGTCCAACCTGCTGTGAAAATTGCAGAAAGTCGGTCACGCGTCTCACGCTGTATGAACAGCGCAGAAAACACGCTTTAAGTGGATGTTCACATTTCACACTATTGTGCAACTGCGCCAATCCGAAATGTCAACAACATTACTCCAGATACTTTCAGACACCGTTCTCGATGTTGACATTACAATAAAAACTACGATCCTGAGCAGGGCTAAAGCGCCGTGCTAGGTTCACCTGAAACAGCAGCTAACCTAGCAACTGCTGTTGAGGGTTTTTGCCCTGAAAGCGAGGATGAGGATGAAAGGACGCGGCTATACACATCCAGACTTTCTTTAAACGGTTTCATTTTCTGTTCCTGCTCATCTTGATTTGCATCAACAGTAACCCAGTTAAAAATATGTAATTATTTACATATTACACACTTATCCCAGTAAGTGGTAACAATGTTGATTTCTAATTCAGTCAGGGTTTAAAAGATCTCCCTGAGGTAGACGGAACAGAGCTACACCCTTTTCATGCAAGGGCAAATTGAGACAGTGGATGGGAAATGTACATAAATATATTATTGTTGTTGTTTCTAGCACTGAATCTAATCGGGGTGATGTGAAAGTAGGCTTCTGTGTTTCCTTTTTTATAACTCTTCTCCAGTTTTCACATATACACATAAAATTTTGTTTTAAAAATCTTCATTTAGAAAGTAAATACACACAATACCTCAACCCAAGTGTCACCGTCCTCATGGCAGTGTTAACATACGACAGAGCCACGGATCACTTGTTGGCAGTATTTGGCAGGATGCAGCAGCATTTCAGGGGCCATGTGTCAACGCTGTACCTGCCACTAATAAAACTGGCCAGTTGAAAGGACATTTTGATGTCTTTTTTGACTAACTTACATGTAGGTTTCTGTGACTAAAGCTCACAGAGAGGTGGGAACATGGTGATGATGGAAAACAGGGATGGTAATTGGTGACAGCATTGCAATTTTCAACAGCAATATGGCATTTACATATTTACCTGATATTGCGCAGCGATCACAAAAGCCCTGATTACATGTGGATGGAAGGTCTACTAGATAAAGCAGAAAATATCTCTTTTTTTTAATTGACAGGGTTTGGCGCTGATATTCATCAGTGTCTTTAGAAGCAACCTGACGTGCAACTATGTGGAACAGAAACAATAAAATCTAAAAACTAAATATAACCTTTAAACTACATTAATACTACCATTGTCATTGGCTTTGTATTAGGGCTGGACGATAATTCAATAACAATATATATCGATCGATAGACGTGTGGCGCGATAGGAAAAAAACGGCTCGATAAAACTTTGATACAGAGACAGTTTTCCTTCCTTCCTTTCAGCCTATCATATTAGGTGATGCTACAGTCACGGCTTCCTCTCAACCAATCGTAATCGCGGACCCAGGCACGCCGTCACAAAGCGCCGCCCTCTCAAACCACAACACACAGCACGTGAATATGTCGTAGCAAGGAGCGGCGGAGGAAATTGTCCCAAAACGGGGTTTTACTAGTTCACCAATCTGACAGAAATAAACCACAGTGATTTGTAAAATTTGAAAGGAATCGGTAAAAGCAAAGTCTGGTAACGCAACCAACTTGTTTCATCACGTAAGCCGCTCAGCCGCTCACACCCGCAGCAGCGCGAGCCGTTTTAGCCCCGCGCGACTCCGCGTCATCTTCGGAGAAATCTCCTGGAAGTTCTTCCAAAACAAAGCAGGTAAAGCAGCTAAACTGCGCTCCCTTCTTTGTGATAAAATGACAAAGCGTCCAAGCGGCATAAGGACATCACGCATGCAGTAACGTGCTTCATAGTGATGGACATGCTGCTGTTGTCGGCAGTTGAAAAACCTGGCTTCAAACAATTACTCGCCACTCTTGATCCGCGATATAAAGTTCTGGGCTGCAAGTTTTTCTCTAACAGCGCTCCCTAAATTGTGCAACAAGTGCAGGGAATCAGTGCAAAATGAGCTGCAGTCTGTGTCTTCCCACGCGATAACCTCGGACCTCAGCACTGCATCAGCCTCTCAATTGACTATATAGAAAGAGAATGAAACCTGAGGAGTAACTAGTGTACCATTCCCACCTAAATAGGCTATTTTATTTATTTATTTGATATATTTATTTTGGTCACTTTAGTTTATTCTTTGTCATTATTTAATAACATAACTCAGGTCTCTTAAGTTATTTTCTTTAAAAAAATTCTGTTATAGTTAAAAAAGTTGGTTAAATAAAGATTTAATTGGAATTCTGTGTTTGTGTTCTTTATTAAAATTAAATCATTTAGCAATATCATAAAATGTCCAGGCAGAGCTGCACATAAAATATGGTTTTAAATATTTTCAATAATTATCGATATCGATCAATATGCATTT
The DNA here is from genome assembly GCA_037039145.1 of Fundulus diaphanus. NCBI lineage: Eukaryota > Metazoa > Chordata > Actinopteri > Cyprinodontiformes > Fundulidae > Fundulus > Fundulus diaphanus. Next base: position 39,239,715 of record CM073137.1, read on the forward strand.
TTTTTAATCGATAAGCTTTTTTTCTATATCGTCCAGCCCTACTTTGTATGTTTTCAGTGTTGCATCGTTTGCATAAACTTGATCATCGGTCCTTCTGAAACATCTACTCGGTGCTTATTTGCAGAGAAAGAGTTCCCTTTGTGCCACTGCAAAATGTTGCAGAACCATTAAAGGTGACATATCAAGCTTTTTATTGCCTTCCTTTTCACATTAAAATCATTCAGTTGTGGTCTATATAAAGTGGAACTGCAACGCTTTGGCCTGAATTCCTCGTTATTGTTGCCCCACAGCCCCCCTTTTTGCTCTGGTTCTGAGGTGCGTCTGAGAGCAACTGGTTTTGGTGCTGTCTCTTTAAATCTGAAGGAGGCACTTCACACCCCGCCCCCCCTCTACATCACACCACCCCTCCAGGCCACCCCGTTCGGCCGTTTTGTAGTGTGCTGGGGGACAGTGTAATGAGTCAATACACCTAACAACTGAACATTTTACTCATCCACCTGTAGCTTCGCCATCACATCAGCTTTAAGTCTGTGGACGGACCATGTCTGGGTTGTCTACAGATATAAAGTTCACACTTTCAGGGGCACCTTTTGTGCTGTTTTGTCAATGTTTTAGAAATGCCATGTCTGTCCGACCCTGTTTGACAGTTCCTCATTATCTGGATTAACCCTTTTACTGAAGGTGGGTGCTTAGTATTAACTCGGCTTCAGCACTGTAGGTGTGTGAATCTGAAACATCTCCAGGTTTAGTTTGGGCTGCTGCGCTGTCGGGTTTTTCACTGAGAAGCTGCTTTGAAGCTATGGAGGAGTAGAAGGTCTCTCCTACATGACGCTGGTTTCCTTGTGATGTCAGACGAGGCCACATATTAGACGGTTGCTGATTTATGGGCTACGTGTCGCTGATTGCTCGTCCACAGTCCTGATTAATCAACGGGAAATGTTCGATGAAATCTAGTAATAAATAGACCAGCTTGGAGGTTTCTTTTGACTTCATTTACTGTGGATAGAATGACACGGAGGCATCGTCTGCTGTGGTTTAGCTCACCGTGACAACCACTTATTAACACGGTTTACCACAGCTCAAAGTCAGACAAAGGGATGTCTTTAGTAAACCAGGAAGCTCTGCTGCTTTCTGGCCTAAAAAACCTTGAGTTGTTGTCATATTTTGGGATTTATTTATTTATTTCCACAAACATCCGAATCTGAAACAACAGAATAAACTGCAGACAGTTTCTTGCCTGAACGGATCGGTCCCTAATATGAAAACATGTACCCCTGAAGTCTCCTTCCTCCTAAGAGCCCCAGGCTTTGACACATTTGGTCCCACATGTCAGATTTATTGGACAAGTGTTAAAGTCCCTGATCTGCTTTCACTTGATCTTAAATAGTAAAGCAGCACCGTGTAAGTTTTGACCCAAGTATTGGCTTAATTTGAAATGCATTAAACGATTTTTCGGGTTAATAAACAGCACTTGGCGCTTATCAGTGCTCCTCGCTGGCTGCCCTTCTCAAAACGTCCAGGTTTAGCGACCATGAAGGCCACCGCACTGTCGCAAAAGGAACGTCCCCCTGAGTTTTGGAATCTGATGCTAAGCTAGCATTAGCACCCCTTTGAGCTGCATGGTGTTCCCCCATAGAGACGCAGTGGGTTCAGCGCTGCATGGATTGTGTTTGCGATGCTGACCGTCGTCACTTCCTCATCTGCTGGCTTATTTAACACGCAGAGGCAGGGAAGTGAAAGAGCCCAGGTCCTGGCAGCATCAGAGGCAGTGCGTTGTAGAAAGACAGGAGGCAGCCATGGAAATACCTGCCACTGCCTTAAAGTATGGAGAAAACCTTCTTTATAGTTGCATTTGAAAAGAAATTTGACTGCACTATTATTTTTTTAATAGAAACATTTTAGGCTTTTAGGCTATTAAATAGGAACTAATGTATATGTTTTAATAGATTTCCTAATCCATCTCTGTAAATGAAGCAGATCTCCTTGTCTTGTAAAGTCCCTCAATATAATTTCTTGTCAATCGGTGCCATATAAACAAAATAGTATAAAAATATGGCAACTCTAGAGTTTAGTTAAACTTTCTAACTCATGTGAAGTGAAATGTCAACAAAAGATTACAAATACAGTAATGATGAAATCCACACGATACACTCCCCTTTCTGCATATATTGATACTTCTTGAGGATTTGAGTCAGATTTTTAACAAAAGCATGATAATGTTACACAAATCACCGTGTTTTTCTATCCCTCCGAGCCTCCAGTGAAACAAAGTCCATAGGTTCTACAGGTTCCTTCTGTTCCTGTCGCGGTCGGCCGCTGCCGAGGGCCGTCCACAGCTCCTCTGAGCGCGGCGAGTAGGAGAGGAACAGGAGGGACAGAGAGGAGCCGTCTCCCTGATTGTCTGAGGAACCGCTGGAACAGAAACTACAGCGCAGACAAGGGCCAGAAGTATGGATGGGTGTTGACCGTACGGCTGGGCGATATAGAAAAAAAGCATATCGATAAAATAGAAATCATATTGATCGATATCGATAATTATCAACAAATTCAAAACATATTTTAAGTGCAACCCTGACCATTTTACGCTGCTGCTTAGCAACCTATTTTTAGATAAAGACCACACAAACACTGAGTTCAAACTCAACCCTTTATTCAACCAACTTTTTACCAAAACTGCAAGTTTAAAAAAAAAAGGGAAAAAAGAACACATGCTCTCTGAACTCTCTGAAGGGGGCGGAGCTTGGTTCCTGGGTTTGTGATTGGTTGGGAGGATGTAATGACTGTAATATTAACCTACATGGCTAGAATGCAAAAGGAAGGAGAACTTTTATTCTGTTGAACTTTTTATTGAAGTTTTTTTTCTATTATCAATATATGTTATTGAATTATCGTCCAGCCCTGGTTGATCGCGCATGAAAAATCAACAACCGTCTTCCGTTTATCAACTCACGGCTTTGGTTGGTGCCCCCCTGTGTCCTACGCGCTGTGCGTGTGGGCGGAGCTCCAGCGCTGCGCTCACTCCTTCCCTGTTGCAGATACAGGAGCCATGCTGTCTGTCCTTTTTACATAGCCCCCAAAGAAAGTGTTGACTTAAAAGCCAGCAGCACGGGGCTGATCGCCGCCCTCCGGCTCTTCCTGCCGCCGCGCCTCAGAGAGCCATCTCCGGTCAACACGTTTGCCTTCTCCTTGTCGGCAGAATAGTCCCAGCGGCTCCAGCAGCAGCTCGCTGTGTCGGTTTGCTGCCCTGGTTGTTCAGGCGGGCCTCTGCCAGCCAGCGGAGATGCTGATTGGCTGCCTTTCTGCAGCACTGCTGTATGAAGACGTGGAACAACTAGGTGAGCTGAAAGCCGGGCCGCTTGTTTCAAGTTTGTCGCAAAGTAGAATCTTTAAAAGAATGTCGGCCTTTGTTGTGGATTTGACCAAAATCTGGATTATTTTCCAGCCCTGGTCTAGTTGTCACTGTCCAGTGCTAGCTCTCTGCTTCACAACATGTCATTGTTTCAATTGCTAACAGGGATCCAAGTCACCTCTACATTGAGTATGTTCTTTATTTTTAACCTTAACCCAACACAGTAGTGCTGAGTTCCCTGTAAAGGTTTCTGAGTAGGAAAAGACGGTGACCCCTAAACAACGTTTTGTCAGGCGGAAGTTTCTGATGTCGGTTAGTTTGTCAGTCGATAGGGAACCTGCTAGCTGGCCTGCGTGAGTCTGGGAGGAGCTGAAGATGTGTGCGTAAAGAGATGGAAACGGCAGAAAAGCCGCTTCGAACTGAAATCCCTGAACCTTACGTTACACGTGTGAGGAAATGTGTTCAAGACGGCAGCTCTAAGCAGCCTGAATCGTCTCCTTCCGCAGAGTCCACTCAGGTGGAGAAGCCCGCGGCGACTCTTCCCTGCCAGTCCCAGTCGTCCTCCTCGGGTGCGGGGAGCTTGAACCCGTCGTCGGGGCCACCCGGGTCATCCGCGTCCACCGTGCCCGTCTCCCCCGTCCTTCAGTCCCCCACTCCCCCCATCCTGCAGGACCCCAACCTGCTGCGCCAGCTTCTCCCCGCTCTTCAGACGGCGCTGCAGCTCAACAACGCCAGCGTGGACATGGCAAAAATCAACGAAGGTAAGAGAGACCCCCGCGTTGGCGATGCAGCTCGTCTCATGCCGTTTGTCCTGGGTCTGCATTCAGCTTTATTAGTGATGATTACACGGGGACGGAGACTTGAAACTTATAGGAGAGACTAATTTGACAGTTTGGGTGTAGCCATCAGATCCAAAAGACTGATATGATTAAAATAAATGTGATAAAAGCAAAAATAAGGGCGGATAATGTGCTGCATCTCAGTCTTCAGCGAAGGTTTTCCAGGTGGGTTGCATGTAAGCCCGGGTGTGAAAGGTAGAGTCCAGTTTTTACGTCTGTGATTGGTGTCTCCCGCTTCCTCGTAGTTCTCACGGCTGCCGTCACACAAGCGTCGTTACAGTCGATGCTCCACAAGATCCTCACCGCTGGACCGTCGGCTTTCAACATCACCACCATCCTCTCCCAAGCGGCCCAACTCTCCAACCAAGGTAGGCGGGGCCGCCGCCGCCGCCGTCTGTGTCGTGTTGGGCAGCCACTACCGGTCTGCTGACTTTGAGGGCTTGGCGTGCTTCGGGTGGTTGTTCAGCGTCTTTGTGTTTTCATTCTCCCCGACAGCTCAACAATCAAATCAGTCACCAATGTCTTTAACATCAGACGCCTCGTCGCCAAGGTCCTACGTCTCGCCGCGGATCAGCACGCCGCAGACAAACGTCGGGTCTTTGAAGCCCCACCTCAGCGCCCAGCCGGTCATCGCACAGTCAAAAGTAAGTCACAAAAACACCACACGTTTACATCTTGCGTGCGCTCAGAAGGCTTCTAGAGAAAGACGCATCCTGTTTGTGCGCACTGGCCATCTCTGGAGCGTCGGTCATTCCTTTGCCAGGCTGGGTTAGGGTTGGTCCTCCCTGACACTCAGCATAGCCGCCTCTGAGGCTCGTGGCCCATTCTCGTTCCTCTTAGTGCGTGGAGTTGATGACATTGGTGTCGCTTTGGCCCCCTGCTTTCTGAGACATAACGGCGGGTTCTCAGTGGAGCTGGAGAGCTTCCTGACTATCGAGGCAGAATCCCAACATTTCAGAGACGTTGGCTGGAGCTCAGTGGAGCTCAGCGCTCCATCATACTGGGAGAAAACATCAGCTGGGTGTTTGTTTTGTGCCGTTCTTTATGGCAGGACTGTTTAAATTGTGAGTGAGCCCTCTCTGTTGGCCAGAAGGCAATCCAGTGCAGGTTCCCAGGATGCTTCACTGCCTCCTCCTCTCCAAAAACCCAGGGGACTTTATCTCAGAACGTTTCTCCCAGTCCTCTGCGGTCCAATATTTCTTCTACAGTCGCCAGATGTTGAGTTTCTTAGAGAGAAGAATTTTGTTCCTGCTGCTCTTGACACCAAGCGGCTGACAGCTGCCTGCTGTCCCACCCCGTTTACATCCAGACCCCTTAGTTCGGTCCTTGCTGGACTTTATGGGCGGCCTGGAGCTTTTCCAGGTGTGAGGATGTAGTAAATGGTTTGGATGAAGTAGCAGCCGGGTTCTTGCCTGTGAGACGACATGCGTTCCCTGGGAGGGACCCATGGACGACAAAGAACGGGTTCGCGTTGTGACATCGGCTGTCCTGAACTGACCGACGGCTCAGACCTGCTCATGTTGGAGCAGAGCACCGTGCAGATGAAGTTGGTGGCTTTTCATTACCGTTTATGAACTTTTCAATTCATTTAATTTCAGATAATCTCTGCTTACGGGAATCTGGACCTACTGCAGGTTAGAACCATACAAGCTGAAATGGTGCGGGTCCTTAAGGCCGCTCTTTATTCAGGGGTCGCCACTGCAGCTCTTAACCCGGGCCCCCGGCTCATTTCTGTCAGTTTGAAGACTCCAGCCAAGCGTGGGAAAGGAAAAGGCCTGAAACAGAAAAGGCTTTCTGATCCCAGCGACGTTAACGAGTCCTGCTGATAACGAGCGCAATGGGCTGGGGTTTGTTCTCATGTAGCTTTACTTGTGTTTCAGGTGAGCACGCCAGCCGTGAAGCAGCCTCCTCATTCCCAACCCGCATCCCAGCAGTCCCTGTCCAGCGAGAAGCCACACGGTCACGACGCCACCACGGCCTCCCCACGCTCGCTCCAGCGCCAAGGGTCAGTACGGACGCACCTCCGCACAGCTGGAGGCAGATGAGACTGGAGGCTGCTGCCCCAGACGTTAGCTTGTTGCTTATTGCCTGCTGACTTCTGCTCCCATTCATACTTGTTACCAGGCTGAGTGGAACTGCTGCTTCAGCTGCTTCCCTTCATGCGTTCTCCTGTTGCTCCACCTGCTGGTCATCAGTGGAACAATAAGGAGCTGATTTGTGAATGGAGCGTTTTCCAGGATTTCCATTGAAATCCAATTGAAAAGTACTTTATTTATTCCAACGGGAGATTAAATGTTGATGTAACTCATTTTGCCAAGGAGTTATTATAGATGGTGATGGCTGTGGGCAGGAAAGATCTCCTGTAGCGGTCCGTCTTACCACCAATCTGAACAAGCTTTTGACTGAAGAGACTCGGTTTTCCAATAACAATGTCATGAAAGGATGTTCAGAATTGTCCATCATTTTCTTGGTTTTCTTTGGTATGGGAACCAGACAGGATGTCTTCCACAACAGCAGTACCATCTCTTGGGTCAAGCTTAAAAGTGGGAGGGAGGGGGGAGGGAGCAGCAGCATCTCCTGATTTGGTTGAAGACAAATGAGTGGAAGCAGAGGAGTCCATGACTGAGGTAGAGGATAAAACATCTGAGGTGTGACAGGAAAGCTGTGGGTCAGCGGAGGGAGGGACGTCTGTTTGGCTGGGGGCAGGACGGACAGATGGTGAGCCTGTTCCTGAACTGAACTTATTGAAGAATGTGTTCAGCTCATTTTCTCATTTGCTTGAAGCCTGTGATCTAATTCATCCCTGGCCACACATCTCTGATATTGTTTCTCTGCAGTTTACTCTCCAGCTTCTTCCTATACAACACCTTGCTGTCTCTGATGTTGACTTTGAGCTGTTTCTCTATACTCCTCAATAACTCTCTCTCGCTTCCTGAAGGCTCTTTTGTTCTTGTTCAACAGTTCCTTCAGGTTGCTGGTGACCAAGGCTTTGTTATTAGAGAAGCATCTCACAGTTCTGGTGGGGATGATGCTGTCCACAAAGAAGTTTATATAGTCGGTCACACACTCAGTCATGGCATTTATGTCCTCTTTATGTCCCTTTTTGTTACAGGTAGTCTCTTGACAAGGGGTTTATAATCTGACCAAAGAAAAACAAGGTTGTGATCTAATTTACCCAGAAGAGGTCTTGATTTGGAAATATATGAATCCTTGACATTTGTGTAAAACAAATCCAATGTCTTGTCTTCTCTGGTGGAGCAGCTGACAAACTGTTGAGACGTTGGCAGTGTAACAGAGAGTGAGGCGTGATTAAAATCACCAGATATTGCAACAAAAGAATCGGGTGTTGGATCTGCGTCTTAGCAACAACGGAACTGATGACATCACTTGCGTTGTCGGCAACAGCTGAGGGTGGAATGTAAACAACCACCAAAACAACGCTGGTGAACTCTCTTGGCAAATAATATGAACGAAAACTTACTGCCAATAGTTCAATGTCTGGACTGCAGAGACGACACTTCACAGTAACGTGTGCAGGGTGACACCATATGTTGTTGACAAGCTCTGCCAATCAACACCCTTTTCCTGCTGCTCTTTAAATCTCTGTCAGCTCATATAGTCAGGAAGCCCAGCAGAGAGATGTTGGAGTCGGGGATACGATCATGCTGCCATGTCTCAGTAAAACACATTATGCTGCATTCCCGATATTCTTGCTGAGTCCATGTCAGGGCTCAAAGTTCATCCAACTTGTTAGCTAATGATCTCACATTGTTCATGATGATGGATGGCAGAGATGGTTTGAACTTCCTCCTTCTCTCTCTCCTCCTTGCTCCTCCTCTGCAACCACGACGCCTCCTTTTCAACTCGTGTGCGATTTCTGGCTTCAGTTGTCGTATTATTTCTGCTTTTGCGATGTTAATCAGCTCTCCCTGTTGTAAAGGACTCTGTTGCTATGGTTACGCATCATAACAAAAGGGCAAAATATAGAAAAATATTGGGGAAAAATCAGCTGCACAGCATCCAATACAAGAAAAAATTGTTGTCCAAAAAAGCTATTTTTCAAAGAAAAGGAGGAATGAAATTTTGAGGGGGGAAAAAATCTCAAAGTTACAGAGCTACTTCAGAAAAGCTAAACTGCTGTTTTCATTTAAAATTGTTTGGATGTAGGGCGGTGACATTCCACCTCCCAAGAGTCAGCCTGGGCCAGCTTGGTCCCGAGATCCCGGATACAAGCAGCCGAAATAAGTTTTCTCCGTAGTGTGTCTGGGCTCTCCCTTAGAGATAGGGTGAGGAGCTCAGTCATCCGGGGAGGACTCAGAGTAGAGCCGCTGCTCCTCCACGTCGAGAGGCGCCAGTTGAGGTGGCTCGGGCATCTGGTCAGGATGCCTCCTGGACGCCTCCCTGATGAGGTGTTCCGGGCACGTCCCACCGGGAGGAGGGAGACCCAGGACACGCTGGAGGGACTATGTCTCTCGGCTGGCCTGGGAACGCCTTGGGGTTCCCCAGGAGGAGCTGGCCCAAGTGGCCGGGGAGAGGGACGTCTGGGCCTCCATACTGAAGCTGCTACCCCCGCGACCCGACCCCGGATAAGTGGCAGAAGATGGATGTAGGGCGTGTTCAACCAGCGGTAGCTTCATGAGTTTCTACGCCGTTGCTGTCTTGTTGACATTTAAACCGTTGACTGATCGACGCCTGGTGCTGAACAAAGCTGCGCCTGGGTTTAGAGCTGCAAGAAGCAGCTGTGGCCGTTTCTGCAACAAAGCTTCCATGTTTGCTTTTAAAGCAGTAATTCAGGAGGAGGGATCCAAAGAGAAACTGACTTATCAGGGTGAAGGACTTCTCTGTTCCTGCCATGTTGGCACGAGCTGGTTTTCTGCTGCATGGCGCATGGGTCAACCAGCAGCCGCAGTCTGATGGCTGCGTTGCACCGTCCGTGCAGGATTCCCTCTATCGCTTTGCTTTACATCAAACTGCTCAGCCATTTCTAGAGCCAAACAACTAATCTCTGCTGCTTTCTAGACACGTGCTGGATTAAAGATCTGCAATGATCTCATGAGGCGTTGTTGCTACCCATCGATCTGGGAAGGCTTTTAGTGGAAGAAAGAGAAGTAGCCGTGGAAAATAAAGCGCTCTTCAGGTTGTTTTAGAATTACATTTACATTTACTAGGATTTCATATCTGGATTTTGAAATGGTTCTAATCTCAGTTTGTCCAAATACCAGAAGCTTGTCCACCTCAGTGCTGAAGCCTCATGACGGATAGTAAAGGTCAAACATCCAGAGTTTGGTCAAATCTGCCAGAAAACATGAGAATTTAGAGTCAGGAAAAGTCCGGCTTATTGGAAAGGAGAAATTGCTGGAACCCTGGTTAAAAAAGAGGACCAGATCATTTTATTTGGATGGTGAGGTTAAACACATCAGAAACAAAAGTGGACTAATCACCTCAAATGTCATTAAGTTGTTGATAATGCAGCTGTTGCCTCTACTCTGTAGCATCTCACCCTGGTTTCAGGGAAAGGGTCAAACCACAGCTCTTCCTCTTTGGTCATTTCACATCCATCCTCCTACCTGTCGCTGCTAATGGGCTAGCATTAGCCACATTAGCCACATTAGCTATCAGGCCTGTAGTGTAACCAGGCTCCCTGAATAAGATCAGCTTTAACGGCTGCTAACAAAGAGTGGATCAGGTTTCTGCACGGCCTCAGCTTTAAAGCGCGTGTCATCGTAGCATCGATTGGTTCTAAAACAGGTGAGGCTTTTCATCTGCACGTCGCTGTCAACGCATAAAGGAAATCTGCTCCTGAAAGCTTTCTTTTCCTTTTTTCATTTTTGGTTTTCGTAAGGAATCGAAATGAAAACATTCTTGTATCTTTTTGTTTTGTTTCTAGCTCTTTAAGATTTAAGGATTGGCTGTAATATTACCCTAAGACCTGTGGTTGGTAACCATGACGAAGCTTACTGCGTACTTTCTTTAAAGGCGTTAAAGGTACTTAATCAGGCAAAAAATGTGGCGAAGCTGAAGAGACCCCAGCGTAAGCTTTAAGAGCCGTTGTTAAACTTACGTTGGGTCAGTTAAAGGTTTTGTTTTCTGCGGCGCTTTGGCAAAGCTGTGAAGAAGTTCCTGATTTCAGGGGGTGAATGTGGCAGCAGGAAGCCTAAACGTTCTGTTTTCTCCCGCCCCGTCGCCTGCAGCAGCCAGAGGAGTCCGTCTCCTGGACCCAACCACGTCGGCGCCGGCAGCAACGCCTCCAACTCCGCCTCGGCGCCCCCCAGCGCCTCCGCGGCCCGGGCCCCCTGCTCCTTCACCCCCACGCTGGCCACCCACTTTAACGACAACCTTATCAAGCACGTGCAGGGGTGGCCCGCCGAACACGCAGAGAAACAGGTCAGGACCCCGCCCCAAGTCTGCTGTGATCTTTCCACAAACCCAAGGCTCTCTAACCCCACGCTGTGTCCCTCACGTGAACTCTTGCAGGCGTCCAGACTACGCGAGGAGGCTCACAGCATGGGCAGCATCTGCATGTCTGAGAACTGCACCGAGCTCAAAAACCTGCGCTCCTTGGTCCGGGTCTGTGAAATCCAAGCCACGCTGCGGGAGCAGAGGTAAGACTGCGGCCTGCGTTCTGCCGCCGCGCCTCAGACGCCCTCGCATCTAACGCCTCCGCTCTCCCTCTCTCCCGCAGGATATTGTTTCTGAGACAGCAAATCAAAGAACTCGAAAAGCTGAAGAATCAGAATTCCTTCATGGTCTGAGGACTTTGGGTTGAGAGCCGGAGCTGGTTTTGGGAGGGGAAAGAGGGAGCGGGGAGACCTATTGCACATAGTCGACAGGTGGAAGGAGAGCGCTTGTTCGGTTCCTCTTGAACCCAGTCTTAACACACACATCAGCACACACAGACACACACTCAGAGGTCGAGTGGGGTTGGATTGGACCGTCGGGCTGGGAGAGCCGAAGCAGAGCCCTGGGGGATGATGGGGGTTTGATTTGCAAGACTTGGTTTTGTAGAAAAAAAAAACCCTACGGTGGGAAAAACATGTAGATTTCTTGTAGATGTTCTTATCTATGTTGTAAATATGTTTTGTAGATTGAAGCCATGGAAAGCCATGCTTATCAAAGCTTTGGACATCCGGACTAATCAGCGCCTCGGCGGCGCCGGTCCTTCGTGTTGACTCATCTGCAGACTCGGAGCTTCAGTTCGCCACTTCCCGGATCACTGAACCGTGGAGTGGGGCGAGCACGGGGCCGAGCGAGCGAGGGAGAGGGCCGAAGCGCGGACTAAGGCAGAACCGCCTGTTAGTCGCCCTTCTGGTTCTGGTCCTCCCCCATCCTCCTCGGGGTGAGAGGGCGTGGCTCTGCAGGTCGGCCCCAGCCGCCCACCGCGGTTCAGTGATGCATCAGCAGCTTCTGGGGCCCCTGCATTGCCCAGTCTGAAAAATCAGTGCCTGGTGGTTGGTGAAGTGAGTGATTATTTTGAAAAAATACAAAAAAAAACGAGAAAAAAAAAATCCATTGTGGGATGTGATTGCGTGCTGCTTTGGACCATTCCCGGTAACCTCCCCCCACCCCTGGCTTCCTGCCCGCCCCCCCCGCCGCGCCTCTTTTCTGACACATCCCACCTTTCTGTGTTGTGCTTTTTCTTCTCCTTTGGGTTCCCGCTGTTTATGTTCCTCTCTTTCCCCTCTTTGACTTTTTCAAGTTGAGGTCGTACCTCCTGTTTTCATTCCTTTGTACAGTTGCTAACAGAACAGTGGAGTTTTTAAGAGAGACAGAATAAAAAAGGTTTTATTTATAAGAGTTGTAGTGACGAGCAGTAAATCACGACGATAGCCACACATTTTCACCAGCGCCCGGTCGAGGAGCGGGAGGACGGCTTCAGCAGGTCCAAGGCGGGTGCATGTGGAGCACCTCTACGGTCAGCGCAGGGCAGCAAGAGGTCAAAGCTCAAATGTGAAATGTATGTATTGTAATAAACATGTTAAACTAAAGCTAGCCCTGTTTATTTCATTGGGTCTGTCAGAATTGGCCGGTACCTTGGTACTTCCCCCCATAAATCTAGAGTTGGGTCTAGGGCTGTCACGATAACCAATAAATCAATTAATCGCACGATAAATTTTAATCCCATGATTAAAATAATCGTGATAATTTGCATATGATAACTTGCTTTTTTTTTTTTTACCCTAGTGTTTCCCTCTCCTTTCTCCAAGACTGGATAACAAGGTTTCAGGATGATGTCGATTTCTACTTGTTTCCTCAGGGTAAGAGGGGATAAATCTTGTTTTAGGTAGACACATGCTGAAAGCGTAGCAGGAGAGCCAGAGAAACGCTCGTCAGGAAAGAAAATGGCATTGGTGTCAAAGCTGAAGATGGTGGGAGTTTTTTGGATTTAAGCCAAATGATGGCGACCAACTGCTTGATCTACCTGAGGCGTTATTATGCCATTATTATATTAGTTGAAAAAGCTCTCCAAATGACAATGTTATGGTTTATCGTGATGATTTTTAAGATTTGTCGTCCAGCAAAATTTGTTATCGTGGAGGCTTAGTTGGGTACCGAACTGCCCGTTTCTCCCTCCCACAGTCCTGAAAACGCATTCAGACAAAATGTGAACGCCACATTGTTATGTTCTGCATTGTTTCATGAATTATGATGACAGATCCAATCAGCTGCCTCCCAGGTCAGAGCTGCTCTAGGGAGATTGGTCCCTCCGGCCTCCGCTGATGTTTGAGTCCATAGAGCCGGAAGGTTTCAGAGAAGGCGAGCCTTGCAGCCTCCGGTGACTCCTGCTGGTGCTTTGCTGAACTGCAGTTCCCTGGAAGTCCGCCTCGCCTCTGGAGCTTTAGTGCTAGAATATTGAAAAGTTCATTTTCTTTTAATCAATACAAAGTTACACCCATAGAACACAGGAAAAAATTATCTATTTACAGTTTTTTTTTCATTGACCAGCTTTCAACGGCAACAAAAAAATATTTCTCAGAAACTTAACCCGAGCTTTAAGGGTTTTAACACTGAAATGTCAGTAAGCGCCAAAGGCTTATTGCCAAGGAATCTGGCTGTTCGGACAGATGCAACCAGGTAGAGCTGGGTATGGATTCAGATTCCCAAGGTTTTGAATCGATTCTTTACGATATGATCTCAAATTGGAGTGCTGGCTGTAGATTGCTGACTGTAGTTATGCAACATAATGATACTAGTATTATATCAACACTCAACAGCAAACTAATGAAGTAATGTAGTTAATGGCGGCTGTAAGGACCAAATGCTCCCCCTGAATGTTGAGATTTCACAGACATGCTGTGAGGCAGAATACCCAAACAGGTCCAGGGTAGAAAACAGGATGCCAGAGATATATACAGCTGCTTTTAGGATACTAACCTGGTGCATTATTAAAAACCCAACATTAAAAATTCACCTCCCAAAGTGGAGCGAGCCTATAATGCCAGCTCACACATTTAAGTTTCCAGTGGAAAATGCATTTTTTTTTATCGATCTTTGCTTATCTGAATCGATCTTTAGGAATTGATATGAGCATCAATTCAGAATTGGAAAATTGATTTCTTTAACACAGCCGTACTACATCCCTGCATATTGATGTAGGGTTTGGTAGAACACAAGCAACAGAGTTCATAGTACTTGCATCAATGATAGTGCTGAGTGATTGGCTGTCAGACAACCCTGACTAAAGCCCCTTATTTATGTAATTATCTTGTTTCTAACGTTTCTTTGCCATTATAATATTGACTGGGATGGATCCAGTTAGCATAGCAACCCAACCTGTACGACTGTTCAAATAAGCTCCTCTGACTAGTGGTAAAACCGCATCCTCAAAAGGAGGTCTTTATACACCATCAGTTTGTTTTCATGGTAAAGAGAGCTGCTTAATTGATCAAAGTAATCTTGGTCGGTTTTTCAATCTGCATCGAAAGTCCAAAAGTACCAAAAACTTTCAAATGTGTTAAAAATGTCTAGAGAGTTATTGATCAAGAGAGTCTGTGTTCTGGAGAGCAAAATCCTTTTTTACTGAAACGACAGAAGAGGGGATAAGAACAAATACTGTCACAGCGTCTCCTGCTTTGGTTGAAGCAACACCACTGTCCACATACTGCAATGATGTCATTTATGCAAGAAGAATCCTGACCAAGTATAAGTACTGTAACAGTACACAGAGATGCTTTTCAGTAGCTTAATAGTTACAATTCATCTAGTTTAAATTTTCTAAGAATTTCGGGCTTTTATTATGCCAGTAGTATTCTGTGACCAGGTGAAATCATCAGAGATGTGGAGGACACACATTTTTTAGCTTGAGAAGTCAATCACTGACAAAGAAATCAAGTGTTAAAATAGTCTCCAAGCTGCTAAAACATGCTGTATTTAGAATATAATCCAAAAGGTCATTTGTGGACATGCCCACAAATGACAGACAACGTTAAGCCAAAACAGTCTCAACAATCATGAAAATTCTGCTCAGGAAAATGGCTGTAGGTGAAGTAGGATCAAAGTGTGCTGCTAGCGCAACTTCTTCCAGAAACAATTTGGTGAAACTGCTTCCAAGCGTGATGCAAAAGTAACACCAAACTGGTCGAAACATCAGAACATTGCCTACTGCCATTGCGCTATTAACCTATAGCGAGGAAGTCTCATTAAAACCAGCAGAAAATAAGAAAACAAACTGATCATCATTTACAGTCACGGACAGGACAAGAACGGGTCACCATCCTGCCTGATGGTCAGACATTGATAGCTTGACTTTGTTAGATATCAGGTATAACTATATAAACTGTAGGTTTTTATAATACATAATAAAAGAGAAAAATGGGAGTTGTGATAGTGCAACTATACTTATTCTGTTTCACAGCAGTGAGATGTTCAATAGTGACAGACGGGAAGAAACTGTCTGTGCCGGCTGCTTTTAGCAAACAGCGCTCTGTAGCACCCACTGGGAAATAAAAGGCTAATCAGGAGGTGTGGGGTCTGCAGAGATGCTAGCAGCACTTTTCCTGACCCCTATAGACCTGTACAAGTCCAGGATGGAGGGAGGGTCGGCCCTGAAGATTTTCTCTGCAAACCTGTTAACTGCAGTCTGGGCCAGTCCTGTTTTGTAGATGAGCCAAACCACAGTGATGGATGAACACAGGACAGACTGAATGATGGGAGCATAGAAGATGACCAGCAGCTCCTGTGGAAGGTTGAACTTCAGGAAGTCCAGTCTCTGCTGTATGATGATGATCTCAGGTCCTGAGAAAAGGTGGTTCCTAGGAACCAGAAGCAATGCTGGAAGGGTTCTCTGGAAGTCAATCATCATCCCCATCGTGTTGAGCGAGTTAAACTCCAAGTGGTTCTGCCTGCACCGGGGGATCAGCCGATCCTTCTCATGTCTATAGGTACTCGTCGCTTTCCTTGGATGACAGTTGTGTCATCTGGAAACTTCAGGAGCTACACAGACGGGTCCACTGAGGTGCCGTCATTTGTGTAAAGAGAGGAGTGGGTAGAGAACACACCCCTGGGGGGGGCGCTGGTGCTGATGGCTCTTCTGCGGAAGAAGATGTTCCCCAGTCTCAGCTGCTGCTGCCGCTGGTCAGTCAGGACGTTGGTGATTCATTGGCAGGTGGAGGGCAGCAGGGTGAGCTCCTGGTGGAGGATGTCTGGGTTCATGGTGTGCAAGGCCGAGTGGAAGTCCACAAACAGCATCCTGGCAGATGTCCCATGGTGGCCAAGGTGGTGCAGGATAAAACGTAGTCCTAAATATAGTGAATTCTCAGGGACCCGGCTGATAGTGAAGCGTTTGAAGCAAGAGGGAACCCCATACAGCTCCAGAGACCTGATGAAGATCCGAGTGAAGATTGGGGCAGGATTGGTCAGTGCAGGGGATTACCCTCAGGTCCTGGGGCTTTCCTAAACCTCTGGTGCTGAAAGACTCTCTTTACAGCTGCCTCATGGGTCTTTATTGCAGAGCGCAGAGGGTCAGTATTGTGAATCTTCTCATAAATCATGTCATTTTTAAATAAAATCATTGAAAATGCATTTTAAAAAATGTAATTTTGCCATAGAAATTGTAGGATTGTTGTTCAAAATATGTAGTGGCAAAATTGTTGGTACCCCTAACAATCCCTTTTAAATAAATGTGACTAAAGAGTATTCTATATCTATGTTGTTGTTTTTTAGATTAATCAGGTCTTCTAGAAACTTCTAATTAGTAATCTGGGTTTCTGTTTCTATTCCCTGAGACGGTCAGATGAAACGGTGGACAGGGGCATGTTTACAGTTGTGCTCATAAGTTTACATACGTTGACAGAATCTAACTTGTGGACTTTGTTCAGAAAATATGACTTATCACAAAGAAACTCTTCTCAATCATGGACAGCAACCGGGTGACTGGATCGTTCATTGTCAAACAAGTGAGTTGGCTCTTTCTGAATGATTACTGAACCTAACCCAAAATGACCCCGAAGAGAAGGTTCTCTGCCAGCAGAGGGCAGCATCATTTTCCTGTCTTTAGATTGTTCTGTAGGGACAGACTCAACACAGAGGGAGTTGATTTTGACAACTGATCTCTATTTATTCACTGGATTGTTGATTGGCCCGAAAAACTGAAGTCACTGGCCGCCATCTTGCTACTCCCTACTCTCAAAGAATCCCATAGGATTTGGTTGCAACAACAAGAAGTTTTCTGGCTGTGAGAAAACGTTACACAGGTAATTTTACAGTCAGTGGATGTACTAACAGTATCAAGTACTGAGAAAGTCATGTGCTGAAATATTTTGCATGTTATATATATATATATATATATATATATATATATATATATTGATTTGGTTCATTGCAGATTTCCACACAGTGATGCTGCACAGATGAAACAATGGGTGCAGAATGTGAGAAGGGTGCAATGGGTGCAAGTATGTGCATACACACTTGTATGTATAGTATGTGCAAATTCTCAACTAAAACCGCAACTCTGTATATCATTACGTCACTGAAGATGTTTTTGGTCATTTGTTTACTGTTACTTGCAATATTATTATTATTATTATTATTAATATTCAGAAATGTGTGTGCATACACACGCTGTATATGTAATGTATATATATACATGTACACTTGAGTGTGTATTTTGCAAATTTATGTGATTTTTCTAGTGTAGAAACTGAAGCTCTGTGGAGTGCTTAAATTAGTTCATTAATTTAGCTCTATTGTAAATCTATGTCAGATTTAAAGGCTAATAGACAGACACCGCATAAAAGTATATGGCATTTGACATTTTAAAAGTCTTAAGCCCCCTGAACATGAGAAAATCATCGTTGTTCGATGCTGTAGCGCACGTATTCCCTAGTTACTGGTGGAAACTAGGGAGTACCAAAATTGGCGGCTGGTGGCTTCACAGCGACGTGTACTACCAATGGCCAATCGGCTATCCAGTGAATAAATAGAGATTAGTGATTTTGACCCTTTATTTTTTTCTTGTACATTGGATGTTTTGTGCTCTCTGTTGAGTTGATCAAGTCATAAGTTTGGCTTTCATCTGACTGGTTGCTGGAAGAGTTTCAGAATGGGCTCAAGTGGTTTATCCGTTTTCAAGCAGAACATCTTATTTTAAAAATAACCTGTAATTATATTTCATAAAATCTTCCATGCTGGAAAATCCCTTGCCATTTAAAAAAAAAGAAGATATAAAAACCATACAAGTGAATTGGAACAGTCTGGCTTTCCTTTAAAAGTTGCCAAAAACAAATAATGGTGCTATTTCCCTGAGATGAACAGGATTTGGTGCAAAATGTATCAACCTGAGATCAAGAGCTATAGACCTTGCTGAGATGCTGGCTGAATAGTGTCGCTGTCCACAGTGTAACAAATCCTGTACCAACGTGGGCTGAAAGGCCACAGAGAGGAAGAAGCCATAACTCTGAGAGCAAAATGGAAAAAGCCAGACCAGAGTTTTCAAAAGCACATCAATAACTGGAGACAAGTTCTGTGGTGTGGTCATATAAATAACATGGTGGTACGCCTAGGGGTGAATGTGCTTTTGGACGGCTCGTGTGTGCCCAAACCTAAAATTCATGGCTAATGAGTTGCTTCAATATTTCCACGACATTATGCAGCCACCCCTGTGCTTCACAGTTAAGATGGTCCCTTTAGGCTTGTGTGCTCCCCGTTTTCCCTCCAGATTTACCGACGGTGATCTTAGCCAAACGCTTCATGATAACAGTCAATGTTACATTGTGGTCGTCGCGAAGATTTTAGTCCCTTAGGCTCGTGATTATCAAAACACACAAAAAAGAAGAAATGCAGCTTAAAGGAGCTATAAGTAATAAGGACACCTAGTGTTTCACATCGGAACAACACACACAACAACCTATTATGCCGTTTCCTCAACGGTCCGTTGCTGTTGTGAAACTGAAACCACTGAATTTTTACTTCCACAGGACAGGTCTATGATGTTGTATTCTGGTCTTTTTCTGGTATTACTGGCTTCCATGTTAGCAGGCTGCTACTCTTTTGCCAAAATAAAATATCAAAAGCTGTGCTCTTTTGGCAACCTGGGACCTCTCATATGATTGGCTCAGGAACCAGGAAGTAAATACGGGCTACTCTCTGAACCGAAAGAGTTCCGGACCATCCCTCTAGGTTTGAAAGGAGAAAAACATGACTAAGACATTGTTGATGGAGAGGACCGATTGTTTAAAAGGAACGTTACTTCCATCCCAGGTGACAAACTAGAATGATTTAGATTGATTTTACACTAAATATCTTACTTATTGCTCCTTTAACTAGAAACCAGTTATTTCTAAAATGTAGAGCACTGTATACGATTAGTTCCTAAAACCACAGCTCTTTAGCTACAACTACAGCTATTAATAGTAATGTAATAGTAATATCGTCTTTATTGTCACTGAAACATACATTACAATGAAATTTGCTTTCTGCATTTAACCCATCCCCTTGGGGAGCAGTGGGCTGCCATGTGCGGCGCCCGGGGAGCAATCTGGACTAGCTGTTATACTGGACATACCGCTGCCAGTAAGGTCACCGGCCATAAAATGACCCTTAACCTGTTTCATGCGGGAGGTAGTTGGGGAGCAGGATAAAAGCATTGTCTGTTGTGATTCTTATTGTTAAAAAAAAAAAACCTTAACAAAAAATATTTTTGACCAAAATAAAGTGTTGGAGCAGTATCGGAGAAAGAGGGTTCATTCTCTTATTGAGATCAGCTGAAGGAGCCCAGATCAAGCTGCCTGCCGACTTCACTACGCAGATCCTCTAACCAAATCGGGAACATCAAAGCTGCAGAGAGGCTCTTTCCCTGCAAACTCACTAGAACTGAACATTTCCCTTTGTTACAGTCAGGAGGGTAAACGAGATCATGCAGGACGGAGACAGTCTGCCTGTCTGGGGCTCTGTGGAGACACTGATATGGCTCACATCAAAGAGAGGAGAGGAAGCACAGGAGGAAGACGTGTCAGAGGAGGCCTTTCTGGCCCGGCTGTTGGCTTTCAGTGACTCCTGTGTGGAGAAGTTCTGAGTGGGGTTATGGGACATAACTCCGACACCTGTGAAGAGCTACTCAAACCATTTGCTTTTAGAGAATTCGAAGTGGAATTCTCCAAAGGAGCTTTTTAAAAAACAAAAAGTAGAAATCAGCTTGAGTTGTTCCCATTCCCCCACAGCAGCATTCCAGCCATGAAGCAGGGGGGGGGGGACGTTTGTTATGCAGATTCTCCTCTGTCTGTAACAGGTAACACCTTCTAGTGTCTCCTAATGTGTGAAACTGAACGCACCCTGCGGGGAACGATCGGGCCCTGTGAAGCAGGCCATCCGCATGAAACTCACCACCCCGGGGGCACTCCTCCTCTCAGCAGGAAAAGAAACACAGCATGTTGTTTTCCTCCTGGGGAACATGGAGCGAGGCCTCCTCGCAGACAAACACAAGATCCAGTGGTGAAATGTGATCAACCAGATCCAACAAGCACGAATCTCTACCACGACACAACAAAGGCGAATCATATCTGAAGCTAGGACACGACGCCTTGCTAAAATAACCTTCCCCTTTGAACCTTTTGACAGTCAGTCACATTACAACCACAAACCTCAATGTAACTTTGGGGGGGATTTGACGAAATAAACCAACAATAAGTAGCTCATGATGAAGCGGAAGAAAGATACCCTACAAACAAAATCTGTAAAACGTGACATCCCTTGGCATTCAGCTGTGGATACGTTTAGCACAGGGTTAGGTTAGAAAATAATATCCCACGCTTTGAGCATCCCACAACTCTGTTCAACCCACCATCGGATAACAGAAAGAGTATGGACCAACTGCATGCCTACCAAGACGCGGTTGTCCAACTAAACACTCAGGCATGGTAAGGACAGCCTCAATCAGACAAGCAGCAAGGAGGCTGTGGTTCCTCTGGAGGAGCTGCAGAAATCCACAGCTCCGGTGGGAGAACCTGTTGACAGGACAGCTTTTATCTCCACAAATGTGGCTTTTACAGCAGACTGGAAAGGTGTGAAAGAAGCCTGCCTGATCTGGCCCAGAAGCAAAAATGCTAAAGCCGCTTTTTACCCCGAACACACCATCCTCACCCTGTCACAGGGTGGTGGCAGCATCATGCTGTGCGGGGACACACAACACGACTCAACAACATCAGGCTGGATAATCACAAGACATTCCTGTAAAAATATTTTGACGTTCGTAGTGGTGACATGAAAAACAAATACTAGCCCCAACAAAAGCTAAAGCTTATGAGTGCCAGGAAGGCACTCCTCAGTATGTCACTGAGAGCTGCTAGGGTCTGTTGGTCCAGGTTTGGGTAGCTTATGTAAGTAATTATAAGCTTAGTTTATGGCTGTGCAGAGTCAGTGGGTGTTTAGCAGGTAGAACAGGTCTAACAGAAAATGTGTCTTGGTCTACTCAATTAGTGAAAATCAGTTATTTCTTTGATCTTTAAAAACATGTTCTCGCTTCCTCATTCCTCACAGCTCACCCCATTTGACCTTAAACTAAGACACTTGTTATAAAGTCAGTCAAACTCACTTTGGATACAAGTAATGTGTCACGATCAGTGTATCTGGTTGATCTTCAGCGATTAATCTGAGACAGGTTATAATGACGTGCCCCACTGAGAGGATTTTCAAGTGCCTACAATGGATCCTGGGGGACGGCCAGATCCTTCCCTGCTTCTGCTGTAAAACGTTGTTTGGGTAAATCAAATTTACACGAGTTCAAACGGCCTGTTGCGCTAGCAAGGACATAAACAGATGGTTAACGTTCTGAACATAATCATTTTCACTGTCCCTAGCATCTACGGCAGTATCCCTCATGGCTAGGGGGGTAATTATTGCAGCCGATCTCTGCCTTGGACCTGCAACTTTAAAATCCTCACAACTCAAATGCAGCTTGAACGCCTCACTGAAATCTCAGAAAAGTCACACAACCGCTGTAATGGTCCATTTCAACTGATTAGTGCTATTCTTGATTCTTCTGTGATGCCATCAAAACTTCAATTAGTTTGTTTTAGTCTATATTGGTTTGAGAAGACCAAAAAAGGGCCCACCTACATAACCTCACTGAACAATAATCAAACTGTTGTTGCCAGCTTTGGCCGCTAGATGGTGGTGTTGAGCCACCATTTCGTTATGGCGGACCTTAAACAGGCGTCACCAAAAGAGGTATATATTGAAACATTTAGATGAAAATGAAATTCATTACCGCCTAATGTCGGATAATATTTTAACACCTAGGCTAACGTAAAGCGCGGAATAAATTGACCCTCGGATACAGAGGCTGCGCATAAAGCCTCAGACAGTAAACCGTCTTTTTTTATCTCAATAAATAATAATGAAAAAAACAACAATGTGATGTAGCATTTTTCCTTCCTTGCACGGGGTGTAGCAGCAGCCGTGGAGTGGCGCCTCCGTGGAATTGTACATAATTGCCGTAATTGCGGTGTCGCCTGCGGCGAGGATCCTCCTCCTGTTGTCTGAGGGCCACAGTTGCTGTTGATCGGGGCCACACGATACCGTCGCACCTGTAAAGGCTACGACGCGGAGCCATGTTGAGACGGTCTCCATTATTAAAAGGAATGGGTAGCAGAAGTAAGCCCTGATGTAGTGAGATATAGAAAGCACGTGAGGCTGATACAGATCTCTCTTACTGGTTTTGTTTTGCATTGCCAGTTGGTGCGCGAGCCGGTCGACTTGTGCGCGCGCGCGTGTGTGTGTGTGTGTGTGTGTGTGTGTGTGTGTGTGTGTGTGTGTGTGTGTGTGTCGCCTTCGTGGCGCCATGCGCTTTCTGGATCGCGGCTGTCCGTCTCCCGCAGCAGCAGCAGCAGCGGTGTGTCAGCCTGCAGGTAGGCGGCTCTGCTGCACGGCGTCAACCTGGCTGCCAGCGCGATGACGCTGCAGGTAGCTGCTGCTGGGCACGATTGACCTGACGTCAGACTGCAGAGACAAGGTTACGCCATGGTTCCTCTTTGGATAATTACGCCGAGCTACTTCATCAGACATCTGGGTGTCTGATCAAACTCTGCTTTTTAAAGAACTACAACGCTGGCAGGTTCATCATTCACGTGAGCCCATTGATGAACTTGTTTATTCTTTAAGTTAAATAAAAAATAAATAAATAAAAAAACGTGAGCCCATTGATGACATATGGAACATGCTATTACGGAAATAAAGGACTATGAATGAAAGGTGCAGGGGACAGGGCTGTCAAGTTAGAATATAGTGAGCAATAAGCAGAGTAGAACCGGAAGTTATGTGAACGGATGTGGAAAATTAAAGCCGTTGAGGATGGCCGTCATGCCACTAAAAGTTGGTGCTGCTGCGCAAATACGTTTATAAAATATGGCCTGTCTTCATTAATATTATTTTCATTCATTATTTTATACAGCTAATGATTGTAGTGGCATGAAAACAATACCCTTTGTTGTGGTCGAGCAGCGGTACTTGACCGGAGCTTTCCATAAATTCACTGCAGGTAGATGATGAGTACCGGGGAAACGGAAGGCCCATGAAGGGGCCCTCAATTTAGCCCCGCCCCCTATCATAAGTTTTTTACTTTCTAATAATGTTTGACTTTTCAATGTTTAATTTTTCAATGTTTGATCTTTCAGTATTTGTCTTTTCAGTGTTTAGTTTTTCAATGCCAAATCTCTTTTCAATGTCCCTGCAAGCTGTCACTGGTTTAGCTCCACAGAGCTGCAGCAAGCTTCTTTACAAGAAGAAAAAGAAGGTTCTCTTTCTGTCCTGCACAGACTGTGCGACGGTTCAGGCCGTTCGTCTTATTTTGAAGAGAATTCACCGGATGCGCCCCTGCTGTATTGGCGCTCGGACCAATCAGAACGTAGGGGGGCGGGGCCTCGGCCGCTCGCTGCTCCCCTGCTCTGTTAAATCTCCGCGGTGTGCCAGTCGGA
This sequence comes from Fundulus diaphanus, assembly GCA_037039145.1. Taxonomy (NCBI): domain Eukaryota; kingdom Metazoa; phylum Chordata; class Actinopteri; order Cyprinodontiformes; family Fundulidae; genus Fundulus; species Fundulus diaphanus. The sequence goes on from CM073137.1 coordinate 39,263,309, forward strand.
CTGTGCAGCCCTGCGGACTGAGCCGTCAGCCAGTTTTCGCCCCGTCTGAAGTTTCTCCGTCCAGGAATACAAACGCGATGCTTCGCTTCGACCGGCCGCTCAGAGAGGAACGAGAGAACCGGCGGTGACAGCTTCACCCCCACTTCATCCTTTTTTCCCTAAGGAGTATATTTGTCTGTCTTATTTATTTTTTGCTAAGCCTTGGAGAAGACTTTTTTTTGGCGTACTCCGGTAATGTCGGACCGCTGTGAAAAACCAACCCGCTAACGTTTGGCTCTCCAAACGGGAGAGGAAGCCTTCCCCCCCCCCCCACCCTACCTGGTGTTGTCAGGTCGGAGCGCAGAATGGCTCGTCTTTCCCCCTAACTCCATGTAAACAGTTGCTACTTTTTTTTGTGCTGCTGTTTTTTTTTTCTTCTTCTTCTATTGCGCGTGGCTGTCTGCTGCTGGATAGAAGCCCGGCCGCTGCGCAGGAACTCGGCGTAAATGGAGCGCCAGTCCAGTTTCGTTTCCATCTGGCTCCAACTGGAACTGTGCGCCATGGCGGTTCTTCTGACCAAAGGTACGCTCAGACTGTGCTGCTGTTTGTTGGCCTCTTCAGTTCAGGACAGACCCCGATCAGGAGGGAGAGAGAGAGAGAGACACTAAAGTTAGCATTAGCCTCGCAACTCTTTCTTTTAGTCTGGTTGGCTTTCGTTATGGTGGAACTGCTTGATCCACACCGGGTAACTCTTCAGCGGTGACACAATCGGTGATCAGCGAAAAGCGAACTTTGTCAGAGCAGGACTCCGGGTCGATTGTAGCGCCACGTTTTTGTAATTCGGTCCAGATCAGATGGACTTCTGGTTGAAGTGTGCAGCGGGATCGAACCCGGACGGAGCCGGTCTAAAGTCTGAGATCCACGACAGAGCCGGTCAGAGATCAGATCACTTCTGATTGGTCAAATGCTGGCAAAGCTTTTAGTTGTTGGCTAATTATTAAGTGCTTCAAAACTAATAAGTCACTATTACAGGCTGCAAACTATCAGCATATAGGCTGCTGTCAGCCCTTTGAGTTTAATTATAATCACAAAGATTACAGAGGCGTGACTTGGTGCATGGATCAAAATCTCATAATTTCGTCGTTTATTTCTGTCAAAAAAAAAAAATCAGCAGCATTTATTTCCCTCCTATGTTTTACGGTTCTTTAAAAAACAGGATCAGTCAGAATCCAGGCAGGCTGAGGATTTCTTCTGATTTCTTTGGCGCGTTTGGTGCTATTAAAACGGCGAGGGCAAATAGTGTGGCCCCCCCCCCTTTTTTTTTTGGTGTTTTTACAAGTAAACGTTGGGCAAAGACAAACTGCGTTTCGGGGCAACCTGTAGGCGTAAAGAATAACTCCTTGGTTAGATTGTGATCTGGAGGTCGCCAAGCGTTCTCTAGGCGGATTAAAAACAGATGAACGGACTTTGTGGAGACACCGAATCGGATCCCAAATTCATCCCAGGGCCCCTGGAAGTCGTGGCGGGCAAATATTCAAGCAGTAACCTTAAGAAAAATGTAACTAAAAAAAAACAAAAGACCATTATAAAGACTTTTTAATCATATTGAGCCATTTTACCTCCCGCTGTAGCAGCTTCATCTGTCATTCTGCTCCTGTAATGAAGCTGCCACCCGTTCATCAGACTCACTCGGGGCCCAGCCTGGGTGAGGGCCCCCCCCCTCCTCCTCCGCTCCTTCCAGCTCCCCGGTCAGCCCACAAAGGGGCCTCTCCTCTCTAATGAAATATTCTCCAAATGACCTGCCTTAGCCCTGCTGCTCGGACCATTCACGGGGAAAACACTGATCTGATGAATGTGGCCCTGCACCGCACGCTGGCGCGCTCTCACAGGAGCCACCACCGCCCTCTGCCCTCCACGCCGACACTCGGCTGAAGCCGCCCGGTGAAAGGCTTCGTTCTCTGTCTCACTGGCAGGTTTTTCACCAGGTCGTAGGGAGCCGCGTGCTCCCCTGATGACATCAGATCAGACATCCAGCAAAGGCGGTTTTTCTCTGGCCTTTAAAGCTGCTTTAGTGACGGCAAAGAGGACGAAGGCTGGAGGTCGGCTGCTGGTCGTGCTTTGGCTTGTTTAGGAGACGCTTGGTCGTGTGTAGAGGGAGGCAGCTGCTGGTCCCCACACACCCCCTCACCCCCAGGCTGGCGGGCCCACAAGTAAAGCCTCGCTTCAGGGCGGGAAAAGTTGATTGTGTCCGTGTGGGCTGAGAAAGACCCACACACGCGTGTTCTGGTCGCCCCTGCTCCTGTTCGGCAATGCCGAGCTGGTGGTTGAGTGTCTGCAGCTGCAATATAACCCGTGTTGATGGGGGGGGGGAACTACACCCTGTGTTGCCAAGTCTTCGCTCACCTTCCTTCTCTCCCTCCTCCAGGCGAGATCAGGTGTTACTGCGACGCCCCGCACTGCGTGGCCACCGGATACATGTGCAAATCCGAGCTGAACGCCTGCTTCACCAAGGTGCTGGACCCGCTCAGCGCAAACTCCCCCCTCACCCACGGGTGCTTGGAGCCCGCCTCCGGCGCGGCGGACGCGTGCAGCGGCGGCCAAAGGGTGGCGGACCCCCTCGGCGGGGCCCTGACGCTGGGGTGCTGCCACGACGACATGTGCAACTACAGGGGCCTGCACGACCTGGCGCACACCAGGGACTCCACAGGTAGGGCGGCACCGACGCGTGTCTTTAGGAGACTTTGAAACAATCGGACCCTCCCTGTAAATATCCCGTATTTCCCCCCCCCCACCCGTCAGTCTCAGAAGCTGCATGTAGAAGCTTTTTTCTTTCTTTCTCCACGCACCGCCTCACGGCTTCTCTTCCAGCTTAGCAGAGCTCGGCATTGCAACTCTTAACAAGCCGCGGCTCTATGCCTGTAGAGGCGAGCCGGCAGTTTACCTCTAAGCTCTTGGAAGGAGATCAGATGGGCGCTGTTGTTTTTATTGCGTGTGCACCGTGTAATTTTCCCACCGAGCAGGAATGCGCCTGGTAGGATGGCCAGGCCCACGTCTGCACAGCAACACGGGCTTGTTGACTTCTCAAACGGCGGGGAGAAAGATGGAGGAGCTGCTCTCCCGGGGTACTCTGTTTAGTTTTATGGGGTGGGGCTCAAATGAATATCTGGCTCTCAGTGGGGACAAGGGGACCTATTAGTTTTGGGTCTCCCTCGCTCCCTCCTCTCTTGCCTGTATCATCTCCTCTCTGTGGTAGCTTTCCTGACACGGAATCACCGCAATAAGGGAACTAAAAGTACGCGGAAATGTCTTAAAATGAGCGTATTTGTCCTTGATTTCAGGAGGTAAATAAGATGATCTGCCAGTGGAATAAGATTTATGCACTTAAAATGGGAACAACTCATCTCCATCATGTTAAGTGCCGTACATTTAATTATCTTATCTTAGGGGTCAAAATACTCATTCCAGGGACAGATGATCTTCTTTACCTTCTCAAAGCACTTCTAGAAAACTTCTCTCCGTCAGGAAGGGGGCGCCACTTCTTGTCAATCGCATGCATCCCAGCCTGCCACCTAAAAAACGTGCGACTAACCATCCGCTTGTCTTCACGGTTGCAGACAGCCGGTACCAGGCCGACGGCAACAACAGGAACCTGGTGACGCGGGTGCAGGAGCTGGCCTCGGCCAAGGAGGTGTGGTTCCGAGCGGCGGTGATCGCCGTGCCCATCGCCGGCGGCCTCATCCTGGTGCTGCTCATCATGCTGGCGCTGCGGATGCTGCGCAGCGAGAACAAGCGGCTGCAGGACCAGAGGCAGCAGATGCTGTCGCGGCTCCACTACAGCTTCCACGGCCACCACACCAAGAAGGGCCACGTGGCCAAGCTGGACCTGGAGTGCATGGTGCCGGTGACGGGCCACGAGAACTGCTGCCTGACCTGCGACAAGATGAGGCAGGCCGACCTGGGCAACGACAAGCTCCTGTCCCTGGTGCACTGGGGGATGTACAGCGGGCACGGCAAGCTGGAGTTTGTGTGACTCCCCGCGGCGGGGGGGGGGGAAGAGTGTCTGCGCCGATGTTTGTTGGCCTTCAAAGGACATTCCGGTCAGAACGATGCAGGACTGATCTCATGCCACATGTTTTTTGTTTTGTTTTGTTTTGCTAGAGGAGCACTTTACTTGAAAACGAAAAGGCAGAGCAGAGCTGCGTTTAAACCTGAGAGGGCAGGGCCGAGCCGCCGCCGCCGCTCCCTGAGGATCCGGGACTTTCTACACTGAACGCTGAAGGATTCCAAAAGTTGTCTTATTTGCACATTTGTTTTAAAGGAAACGAGTTGAGACCAGATTTTTACACTGACGCCAGGGTAGAGAAAGGGACCGTCTGAGGAGGAGAGGACTCTGACTGTAGGTGTGTGTGGACGGGCCTCCGGACGGTTCCTCGTTCAAGCTTATTGTAAAGATTTGAACATATCTATATATTTTTGTCTGAGAAAACCCGACCAGTGTGTGTCCTCTTCCGCGTGAATGTTCAACTCCTTTCTGTGATCAGACTAAAAGCTTGATTGTGTGTGTTTGCGTGTGTGAAAGAACCTCAATTAAAGTGAGTTTTTATTTAAGTCTGGGTTCAGTCTTGCATTCTTGGTCTTCAGCATTCATCGGAGGGCGATGATCGGATTAAACGTGAACCGAGCTTCCTGCTGGCGGCCTGGTTTTCTCTGCCGCTGATTCTGCCGCTGAGGACGGGTTTCTGAACGATCAGGTTATGAAGGAGGCCGCAGCTTTTTATAAAGTTCTGCTGCTGCAAAGGATCTGCAGTCTAAAAGCATGCGTCTGGGTTTACTTCCAAGCTGATCTTTTCCTGTTTTTAAATAAAAATGTTATCACAAAAAAAACATGGAAAATGTTTGAGAGTCCTCCTGTAAGGGTCTTTCTCTACAGCCGGACCCAGTAGACTCGTGGCGGAGCATCACATACTACTTTGATTTCCCCTAATTTGGGAATGTTTTCCCTGGGAAAAGTGGAGCAAAAGTATCCATAACTCTTTACTGTGTTACATGACGACCGCACACAGCAATGAAGTAGCGCTGGTCGTGATGTTGAATGAATTCAAATGTTTTTCCAAGTTCTATACGAATAGAAATCTGAAAAGTGTGGTGTGCATTTTGCGTTCAGTGCCCTTGTGTCAGGGGCCAGCCACCTTTACAGTCTAAAGAGCCATTTTGTCTACAGTCCACTTGAGAATTAAAATCTTTCAGAGCCGCAAATGTTGCCTGGCCTTTTGAAAAAAGACAAGTTGTAATTTTTGCTAAAGATCTACTGTAGGAATCATGTTGTCATCGTTAAAGAAACGCTCGTTTATGTCTATTCTGAGGTTTAAAAAAGGATAGACGGGATGTTGATATTTGTGGATAATGATGTAAAAAAAAAAAAAAATCAGTTACCAACATGATGAAAAAATATTGATTTAAATATTAGTGGCACTTTTAGCATCATTCTCTTGTGAAAATTAAAATTAAAAGCAATTATTCCAAGAAAGAAACTGCTAAAACCTGCATTTATCATTATTGCCTTTAAATACCATAATAAAAATATAATTTGTAGCCAAAGTTAAGAGCCACTGTGGAAGGACCAAAGAGCCACTTGCAGCTCCAGAGCCACAGGTTGCAGACCCCTGGCCTGGGTCAATACTTTGTAAAAGCATCCTTCACTGCAGTTACAGAAACAAAGATTTTGGCGGGTATTGTTTTCCAGTTACATGTTAAGAGACTGACATGTTCTCTGGGTTTTCTTTGTGAATTAGCTGAAGCTCAGCCAGGTTAGATGGGGAGCATCTGTGGACAGAAAGTTTACATTCTTGACAGAGATTCTCTACTAAATTTAGTGCCGGACTTTGACTATGCCATTCTGACATGAAACTGATCTAAACCTTCCCACTGTAGCTCCAGCTGAATGTTTAGGCTTGGAAGCCTGTTGGAAGATTAACCCTAACCCCAGACGTACATTTGTTGCTGCCTCTAACTGCTTTTCTTCTAGGATTGCTCTGTATTTTGCTGCGTCCAGCCTCCATTCACTCGGACCAGCTTTGTTCTCCCTGCTGAATAAAGAAAAGCACCCCCACAGCATGATACTACCGCCGCCATGTTTCATTGAGTAGATGGGTGTATTCGCAATGTTCATATTCTATGTGATGTGGGCCAGAAGGCCTTTTCAGGGGTATCGGAGTAAAGGGGGACGACTTCCTACTGACATTGTGGCTTTGCTCTGCTTTGTGTTGATCTACGACAAATATCCAGCAGAGTACATTCATACTTTTAGTTGTCCCTCCCTCCACAAAATGTGTAAAAGTTCAAAGGGTCCCTCTACATCGAGAGGTCAGTTTAGTCTTAGGTAAATGTAGATCTGGACCATATTTCTGCCATATCCATCAGATGATTAGGCTCAATGGAAGTGAGAAAGAAGTAAAAGTGCTGTAAGTAATTTGTAGAAGCTGGACTCTGTTTTGTCCCTGTTTCCCCTGGCATGTGGCGAAGCGCCACAAATGGCCGGAGCAAACCGCCGGCCCTGCGTTCCTGCCAGGTCTTCACTAAGTGGGGATGCAAACAGAAAAGAGCGGAACGGTCATAGCCCGACGGTGACAGCTTGTTTGGACTTTGAGGTCGGGTCTGCGCGGCGCTCGTTGGACAGGGCTTTCCAAACTCCTTGGGACTATTTACATTTCTAGGGGTCCGAATGCGGCGGAGCTCCTGACAGCAGTGCCGTGTGTGCTGTGCGTGTCGCACAATGGATCATTGGGTGTGGGGAGTTTGGGTTGAAGAGTTCACACCCTATGATCTTTGTGGTTACTGTGGCAACCACCGCTAAGACATCTTGTAAGGATTTAACAGCTGAGGTCCACTTCGCGGAGCGCTGCCCTTGTTTCTATCCATTAGGAGGACAGGAAAACACTATTAGCAGCAAACCACTTAACGGCAGCGTGCATTAGCGATGCTCAGCTCACGCTCAGGGCCTCCCTGAGGACTATTAGCCTTGTAATAATAACACTGTCCCCTGGCAGCCTGATGTGACGGCTGTTTTCTTTAGCCTGATCCCACTTTGTTGGCTAACCCATGGCTGTCCTGTGGCAAAGGCAAGGCCTGGAAAAGACTTAACGGCAACCAGCACCTTCATACGCCTTAGATCTGTGTTGAATGCATTACACTGATCATCACACACACACACAGATCCCCAGGCTCACAGCAATCAACAGGCCCACAGCAATCAATGACGTACATTTAATTTTAGAAAGTTTAAACTAATTCTCATCACTAACTTGAACCATATCCAAGGCTCCCTCTTAACGCATTCCTTTAATGATGGCTTCAAACCCAGAAAAGGTTGCCTGAACCCGTCCCGATAAGCACATGCATGCGGTCCCCATAAGGATTACTGGCCTTGACGAGATTAGTGTTCTCACAGTAGTAAGAAAACAAGTAGGCTACACACAACACCAGAGTGCCACAGCTGAGTCTACCCCATACAAGCGGCCACACTGCAGTCATTGGGATTAGCCTTTTTCTGCAGCACAAGCTGTTTATATTCATATGCAAATTTAATGAGGTGGCCAACTGGCTTCCATCAAAGGAGTCCCTGTTTGCTTTAAAGCAACTACAAGCATCCCCCCCTCACAACACCACCGCCAGTTCGCCATTTTCATTGTTGCTAATTGCCCAGCAGAAACCTTGGGGCACCCCCTCCCCGACATCAACACTGCCTCCCAACTGTCCTGCCTCCTCAGGTGAGTTGCATTCCTGCAGCCAGAATAACAGCATGTGAGTGATTGAAATCTGGCTGGTGCTCCCCACTCGCCTCCATGCACTCCCAGAGGTCTTGTAATTGTCCCGAAAAGCCTTGTGCCCACTGTGGAGGCAGCAACATTTGGAACAATATATGAAGTGTAAACACACATGGAACCGGTTAACACCTGAACATGGTAATGGATGAACACTGGGGGTAGTAAAAGGCCTTTCTTTAAAGCTCTCTAAGTGCTCACATAGCTTCCTTCCTCCCAAGCTTCAGTAGTGGGTCTGCACTGTAGCACGAGCACTTATGAAGCAGTCACAGAATTCTTCTGTGACGCAACTGGAATAAAATCTGACAATTACAACTACAATAACGGTAATGATTACAAAAGTCTTCATGAATACGTTTAGAAGATGCAGTAAGTTTTGCAGGCGGACCAAAATGTCTATACCCACATGGGGTCTGCTCTAAATAGTTCGGACATTCCTCTATCTGAGCCCGGTTCTGCTAGAGGTTTTTCCTTCCCGCTAACGGGTGTTTTTTCTTTCCACTGTCGCTTCATGCTTGCTCAGTATGAGGGATTGCAGCAAAGCCATGGACAATGCAGATGACTCTCCCTGTGGCTCTACGCTTCTCCAGGAGTGAATGCTGCTTATCGGGACTTTGATGCAATCAACTGGTTTCCTTATATAGGAACATTTTTGACCAATCTGTATAATCTGACCCAATCTGTATAATATGATTGAACCTAACTTGTAAAGTGCCTTGAGATGACATGTTTCATGAATTGGCGCTATATAAATAAAATTGAATTGAATTGAATCTACGACTTAATGGAAGTACAAGCCTGGTACTAGCTAGCGAGCAAGACAGTCGCTAACTAGCTAACTGACCCGCTGACTACTTGTGGAGAAAATGAAATTTGGTTTGATTTCAGCACAGGTAAATTAGATTTTGAAAATTTAAAAAAAAATTCTAAGAAATTGGCTAATGTACTATGTGAAAGGGCAATAAATAATCTTTATTGATTCACTGTTGCGTTAACAGTGTTACAATCTGATGTTACGAGTCTAATGTCTAATGTTCATTTTGTTTGAACTCGATTTGTTCAGAAATACCTTTTGACAAACAAACAAAAAATTGCGGTGATTAATTTTAAAGGGGCCTAGTCACATATTTTGACCACACAAAGTACACACAAAAAACATATATTCATCTTCAAATAGAACAATATGCGCCAAGTGTTTGTCCTAATAGCGTTTGCTCAGTCCCTTTTTGAGCCTGATAAGAGCTTTGCACCAGGTGCGATCAGCAGACATAAACATTGTTGCGCCATCTTTTGGCAGTACTGAAGAACTATCAGAAAGCAAGATGGTGACGACACAGCTGCTGTAAGAGCCAGCAGATCGTCCTGTAATGCCTCGTAGAAAAGTGACAGCTCGGTTTGGTCGAAGACCAAGCAGATCTATTGGATAAGAATGACTAAACCTCCTTCTTCTCACAACTCTGCTAGATGTTGCTGACTCGGTTGGCTCCATTGCTTCTCTTTGTTTACTCATTGCACGTATGTGCACTATTGTACATGGTCTGGTTATGGTAAATATATACCACAGAGCTTCGTTTAGGGGTCATTTACAATTTTCCGCCTTTTCGCAAGTGATGACTTGTTAAATAAGACTCGTATTTTACCACATTTTGCAAAAAAGAGTATGTTTTGTACACTTGTGGAGGTGGAGAACAACCTCTTACTAACCTCTTACTAACTTTTTGCAAATGCGCCATTTTTATGTTTCTCAATGCTATTTTGTAGTCTAAGCTGAAGGAGGCCAAAACCGTCCCTGAGCATACTACAAAAAAGGCCAAAGGGGTGGAGAGGAACTCTCTACAACCTAAAGGTGCGAAGTGCATCCTTTAGATTTAAAGAGGCAGCACCAAAATGAGTTGCTCTCAGACGCATCTCAGAGCAGGGGTAAAGGGGGAACATGGGGGTAAATTAACAAGGAATTCAGACCAAAGCATTACAGTTCCACTTTATATAGACCACAACTGAATGATTTCAATGTGAAAAGGAAGAATCGAACAGCATATGTCTCCTTTAATATATTTATATTTATATATATATATATATATATTGATCACTGATGACATTGGACAATATTTCAGCCTAGAAGTGTAAATCAAAAGACTCCCCTTAAAGCTACAGGAGCAGTCTAAAGCAGGGCTCAGCATGAAGTAGCCTTAGTCTAAATCATATCACTGATACTTAAACACTATTTACCCTTCCCCAACCACAAACAAACACAGACATTCCAGAAAATAAACATGACTTGTCATTCCAGGGTCCCAAAAATGTGCACGACTGCAGAGACAAATCCTTCTCCATGGTGACAGACATCCGCTGGAAGAAGATGTGATCTAAATATTTGTCCAGTTCATTTCCTTCCTGTGGATAAAAGTGCAGCTTCAGTGCATGTCATCATTACCCCCCACCCCGCCCCCATCTAAACACTTACCCCGATGTGATGTTAACATTTAGATGGAAATCTTGGTCATAGAAAAATAATGATGTTGGGAATGTTTACAGGATGGAGTGGACCTCTTGAAGTTAAATGTCACTGTCTGGAGACAGCAAATGAAAGGCTTGGGTTGTACTCCTAAAAGGCTAACAAGAAACGGCGAAGCGAAGTGGCTCATGTGCACTCAGTGGCATGCAGAGTCTCTGACTTGTGTGCATGTCGACAGGTCTGTGGGTTTTTGGGCCACGGTGATTGAAATGCTGTTGAACTCATAGGTGCAGGTCCACTTTCCCATGAGCTCAGCGGTTGATGCATGGGTGCACCTCGCCCTCCCTGTGATGCCAGGGCGCTCGCTGCTCTGCCTGTCAGCAGTGGGCCCCTGTAGACAGATGGCTGAACAATGTGACCCTGCTTCTAGTGCCAAACATGGCAGCCAGATGACATGACCTGCGTATTTTGACCGAACCTGCCCAGCTCCATTTAGTTTGGAAGTCCTCTGTTTTGTCCTCAAGCAGCCTCCATCATCGCTCATTGGCTTGAGGAGTGCTGTGTTGAAACCTCAACTTTCAGAATTCACAGATCACAAACTTTCAAAAGGAAAACAGATTAGATGAGGCAGGATTTTTGAAACAACCCTTAGTTTTTGTTTTGGAAGCAAACTGTCCTCATATCCACCTTATTTTAGAACGCAGAAGTGAATATGGGTCCAACTTCCATTTTTTGTGTGGATCTTCCGTTTCAGCGCTTCCCTAGGCCAACTACCATCAGCTTGACTGAATTGGTAAACTGTCGTGGCAACATTTCCAAAAATTGCAGAACGATCGAAGTGGCGGGTCAGTGCCACACCCTCAAACTATTCATGACTGAGAGGATGACATGAAGAAGTGGCCTCAACATATGAGGACATTTTTAACTATGTAGCGTTGTCACTTGGAGCGGATGGCTCTGCAATGCGAATGCACTGAGGCGTATCTCCACAGTGGAAAAGTTGGCACGGTGTTAAAAAATAGCAACATGGATGACCTGGTATTCATGAAGGCTGATGTCCATTAAAGCCAAAGCAAGTCCGATGTTCGCTCTGCATGGATCCTGACTCCATCAACCAGCACGGCTGGAGCGGTGTGGTGTTGCGAGTTCAGGGCGAAGTCCTTCAGTCATGCAGCGGGGATCTTATGGAAGGCAGGCTAATGAATCGTCTGATTCAAAAACATACTGGCTGTTGCCTCGTAGTGATTAGGTTGCTGGTCAGTTAATTTTACAAAGATACCAGTGCTAAATGTTTGGGATTGAACTGATGTTATAATTGGATATCAAAGCGTTCAAACGACTGGCTTGAAGTTTGAAACTGTACCAATCTGATGTGGTCTCAAAGCTGTTGAGTTGATGTAAGTTAGCTTTAGAATGAAGCTGTAACTTTATTTCTATTTTATTTGTTAGGGTATCAGTGTTAACGACAGACCTCTCAAATTCTATGAAAAGTTAAGAGTGAGATAATGTAAACTTGTAGAGCGCTCTTGCGGGGGTGGCTCGGTTTCGCTGTGACGGCAACTGGACGCTGGAAGAGTGGATTCGGTCAATTCCGTCTCTTACTTTTGTTAAGAAGTGAAAGAGGAGTGTTGACACTTTATTGTTCAGTTAGTGGGTTAAAACAAAAACAAAAAACACACAACTGTTCTCCCGTGATTGTTTCAACATACCAAGACTGCCTAATATGAGGAGAATCATGTCTGTTTAATCTCCCTTCACAACATTTATGCTCAATATTGCACTTCTAAACAAGTAAACGTCTCTGTGGTCATTTCCAGATTTCTGATGAAAATACTATTTGTTCTGATTGTCACTCTGTCTGCTGCAACAAAACCTCCACTTTCCTGAGTCCATTCCAGCTGTCTGCTTAATTCTTGTAAAATATATTTTGTTTCTAGATAGACACACATGAATGAATCAAAAGAAACAGACCACATATACAAATAATCACTGAATAAAGTAATAAAGTAGTTTTAAGTACTTGCCGGTGTTATTACACTCCTTTTTTTAAAGAATGGAGAACTACTTTTTAATTAGATTTTATCAAAGAGTACCACTCATGCAGAGTGCCTCAACACTATTGTTGGCCTCTTCTCTTCTCTCTTTACCCCGTCCCTTTGGAGTCAGTTATAAGAAACCGGCGTTTAGCCTTTTTCTTAGGGAGAAGACAGTCAGACACTAAAAAGGAAAATAGTTGCTCTAAAAATAAACTTCTCAAAGGCATTGCAGAAATCACGGATGTCAACAAAGTTGATGTTGTTTGGGCACCTTGATGTCTCTGACATCAATGTTGACCTATTACCTTAAAGTCAGCATCTGACACATTCTGCTACAGACCTGAGTGTAAGACTTAAGAATAATTTTAACTTTGATACATAGTTAAAATCTCTGGTCCTGTCCAGCTTTTTCAAACCGAGACAGCTGACAAAAGATTTTAATCTATGCTTTGATTACAACTTGCTTAGATTACTGCACTGATCTTTACTCTGGACTTAATAAAACTCTAGTGGCTTGACTGCAGCTGGTCCAAAATACTGCTGCTCTTCTTTTAACTGCTACCAGAAAACGAGAGCACTTTTCTCCATTTTTAGCAGCAATTCATTGGCTACTGGTCCACAGTTGGATTGATTTCAAAATTTTTATTTCAAAGTTTTTGTTAAATTTTTTTTTAAATGTTTTCATGGCCTTGATTTCCAGTATGTGTCAGACCTGCTTCATATGCATGCACCCTCTCGTTTGCTCAGGTCTGCATATCAGTTTTTATTAGTCATCTGAAAAACAAAGAGCGCAAAGAGGTAACCGCACTTTCTCTGTCATTGCACAAAACTCTAGATTCAAGTATCTTTACATATCAGGCAGGTCATCTGACTTTCTGGGTTTAATGTTCTCTTAAAAAATATTTTTTTGGCCTTTAACCCAGTTTGAGATCTTTGAGTTTGAAGGTTTTATTTGTTTGTGTGGATCTACAATTTATTTGAGAAAGTAGTTGCTAATCAACTTTGTGAACATTTATAAAGTAATGACCTACTTGAGGAGTTTCAGTCAGGCTTTAGAGCTCATCATAGCACTGAAACAGCTCTGGTGAAGGTCACCAATGATATTCTCATGGCCTCAGATAATGGACTTGTGTCTATACTTGTCCTGTTAGATCTCAGTGCTGCATTTGACACAGTTGATCACAATATTCTCCTACAAAGACTTGAGCATACTGTAGGGATTAAGGGAAAAGCATTAGGCTGGTTTAAATCTTATCTGTCGGACAGATTCCAGTTTGTTCATGTTAATAATAAATCTTCTTCAAACTCTAGGGTCACTTGTGGAGTACCACAGGGTTCAGTCCTTGGACCAATTCTATTTACTATATATATGCTTCCGGTTGGCAAAATTATCAGACAGCATGGGATTAATTTCCACTGTTATGCTGATGACACTCAGCTATATTTATCCATAAATCCTGATGAATCCAATCAGTTACTTCGACTGCAGTCATGTCTTGATGACATCAAAAGCTGGATGACTTTAAATTTCCTGCATTTAAATTCTGACAAGACAGAAGTTGTAATCTTTGGGCCAGAGTCCTCAAAAAATAAACTTCTTAATCAATCACTTAATCTGGATGGCATTAACTTGGCCTCTGGTAATAAAGTTAAAAACCTTGGTGTTGTTTTCGACCAAGACATGTCATTTAAATCCCATATTAAACAGGTTTCCAGAGTTTCCTTTTTTCACCTCCGGAATATCGCCAAAATTAGAAACATTCTGTCCAGGGGTGATGCTGAAAAACTAGTCCATGCATTTGTTACTTCAAGGCTGGACTATTGTAATTCTTTACTATCAGGAAGTCCACAAAATGCAGTTCGAAGTCTTCAGCTGATCCAAAATGCTGCGGCAAGAGTTCGGATGAAAATCAACAAGAGGGATCATATTTCTCCAATTTTAGCTTCCCTTCATTGGCTTCCTGTTAAATCAAGAATAGAATTTAAAATTCTTCTTCTAACGTATAAAGCCCTTAATAATCAAGCTCCATCATATATCAGAGCTCTGATTACCCCGTATGTTCCTAACAGAGCACTTCGCTCTCAGACTGCAGGTCTGCTGGTGGTTCCTAGAGTCTCTAAAAGTAGAATGGGAGGCAGATCCTTTAGTTATCAGGCTCCTCTCCTGTGGAACCAACTCCCAGTTTTGGTCCGTGAGGCAGACACCCTATCTATTTTTAAGACTAATCTTAAAACATTCCTTTTTGACAAAGCTTATAGTTAGAGTGGCTCATGTTACCCTGAGCTATCTCTATAGTTGTGCTGTGATAGGCCTAGGCTGCTGGAGGACATCAGGGTCTAATTTTCTCACTCTACTGATTTCTACTGTTCTTCATTCTACGGTTCTCTAGTTTTGCATTTTTGCTTTTAACTTTTTGCTCTCTCTCTTTTTCTTCATAGTAGGTACACCTGGTCTGGCGTTCTGTTAACTTTGAGATCATCCAGAGAAGACGGCTCACCCGTTACTACCATTTAATGTAGAACAGATTACTAGATCAATGTGTGCTTCTGTGCTTTTTGTCTCTCTTGTTGTGTCTCTGCTCTGTCTTCTGTAACCCCAGTCGGTCGAGGCAGATGACCGTTCATACTGAGCCCGGTTCTGCCGGAGGTTTTTTTTTCCCGTTAATGGGTGGTTTTTCTTCCCACTGTCGCTTCATGCTTGCTCAGTATGAGGGATTGCAGCAAAGCCATGTACAATGCAGACGACTCTCCCTGTGGCTCTACGGTTCCCCAGGAGTGAATGCTGCTTGTCGGGACTTTGATGCAATCAACTGGTTTCCTTATATAGGACATTTTGACCAATCTGTATAATCTGACCCAATCTGTATAATATGATTGAACTTGATTTTGTAAAGTGCCTTGAGATGACATGTTTCATGATTTGGCGCTATATAAATAAAATTGAATTGAATTGAATTATTTTTGCATTTTGATGGCTTTAACTTTTTATTCTGTTTTAAATCACTAGTTTTTAGATTGTATGAATAATGTTGAGTTGAGAATATTATTAGTTTTTAAAAAGGAGGAAATATGGTTGTTTTGCAAACAGAAGTTCTTCAAAAACAGCTCAACAACATAACAATATTTTCTGACTTTAATAAGAAAATATTGTAGTTGATTATAAAAGACAGAATCTGAATTAGCAGATTCACATCCAGGCAATGAAAACACTAGTGATTATCATTAATCTATGGGTTTGTTTATCAGTGTAGATCTATAACCTCATTGGTGAATGAGGCTAAATTTTATCAAGCCTATATGGCCCAGTATTTTCCCTCAGCTGCAACACTTGAAGCACACAGAGGTTCACACTGCATCTTTACCCGTAATCCAGCTGCTGATGTTTTCCATCTTTTCAGCTCCATGCACTTCTAGCCTGTTACAGTTTTTAACCATCATCATCACCTTTCACAGTGACAGGTTTGACATCTGAGTCTCTGCCCTGATCAGACAAATCTCCTCTATGGCGCAGGGTGTTCTAGTGCGTAATTATGCAAACCAAAGGCTGAGTTTGAAGTTGTTCTCCGACCATGTTTTGTTTGTGGTCAGAGCGGAGGGAATGATTACATTCTGCTTCGATTTTAGCCCACTAATAGTCTTAAAGGTGGAATTGTATAGGAAATATAGCACTTTTTATGCATTACAACCGCAGATTCGACAAGTATTGGCATAGCTTTTCAAGCTCTGCGCCTCTCTGATTCCTAAGTGACAATAAAATCACTATTTGTTAAGGTCTGGTACCAGCATAATTTATACTTAATGATGGTGGTGAGGTGGGCGGGTTTTTTTTTCACATATGTGCGGTGCACACGAGGAATAAACAGTGGAAAATGCACAAATAAAGACTGTAAAGGGCTCCTTTAGAGTGAGGCGATGGACTGACGGGTCTGAGCTGAAACACCTGATGTTGCACGTCCCTTAAATGCCCCTTAAAAGTGCACACCTAAATTACATGTAACTTAATTATGCACACCTGAATTCAAGCGCAAAGCGAAGCAGTACGCCCACCGCTGCACCACTGGTTCTTTGTCATTAAACAAAATATCATGAAACATAACTGCTAACTCTCCTAATGATTTTAATTGGGACATTTTGCTACGGGTGGAAGGACATTAAACGTAGTGGTTCACGTTTTGAAGGCTGGCCGCTGATAAAGCCTCTGGCTCTGATGGAAGAGAGGGGAGAGGAGCAGTAAGAGTGATGAGGTACAGAAACACAACACATATAGTTCAGAAACAATTTGGAATGAATAAAAAAGAAACAGACTAAGTGGTGTTTTAGACTGCATCTGGTTAGCGGACCTATTTTCTGGTCCAGGGTGCAGCCATGACTGGTTCTGAATGAAGGCTTTATCTGGCAGCCTCTCTCCCCCCTTGCCTC